>CAMRHE010000280.1:1852500-2452500 GCA_947044405.1 Leptodactylus fallax | reverse complement strand
TTGGAGGTGCTAAACTGCTTCCCACAATGTTGTGACTCCTGACACCAATAGTGAGAGTTCACAGCATACACATACACAATTATACAGCTATATAAATCCTTATACAGCTACCTCATTTAAATACAATAAAAAATCCTAGTACAGAATTTTCAACCTAAACAAAATTGCAGACATTAACCTTGAATTGTTCATATAATTTCAGGTGGATTTTCAGGATCAATTCTTATATGTGTGTACACTATATTTGGTCATTATATAATTTGTCTCCACACCATTTGACTTCCCCTTTTACAGGCTTTTTATTTATCGGTTTTCCCTGAGCTCAGCTCAGAGTATAGCTACTATCAAGTATCCCATAAGATGCATAAAGAAGAGTTGATCCTGCATCTCTCTGTCACTCACCCTCACAAGCAGCACAAACGCATTATATAGCAGTGTTAAGTGGGGTAACTATAAACCCAGAACTCAGTGAGGTAAAACACTTACTAGAAACAGCAGAGTCTGTGTGTCTCTGTGCCCCCCCTTCTTTTATGGGCAGCAACTGTAAACTGATCTCTCAGCATACAGATTTCTGGGTATGGATTTTGGAATTTGGAGTGAGTGATTTGTACACAGGCAGGGTAACTGTAGTATAAGCAGCAAAACAATGGAGCCAAGTAACTTGCTATTTAACTAGTCTGCCTTTTGCAGGATCTCAGCTATGAGCTGCAGCCCCCTCCATGCTTTCTTACCTTTACAAGTAAAATTGGTTGAATAAATGGTCAGAATGTAATAACTTGAACACTCTACTTTTCATTTGTTTTTCTAATACCCCCAATAATTTCAGTGAGATATTTATGATGCTGTTTTCCTGATACCTCGCTTGGTATCACTTAGTCTAAACTCATGGGTTTCCATTTGTGGTCAGAATAATGAACTCTGCAGCATCTTTCCACCTATTAAAGTCGATGGAGCAATGGGCTCTAATGGAAGACGACCATTACCTTGTGTTATCCTGGACCCATTATGCTTTCTATTGCAATATGTAACAGTGTAGAACTCTAGAATGATCATAACCTTTGTTATGTTGTTTATAGCTCAGATCTGTTTATGTCTTTTCTATCAATAATAAAGCTTTCTTATTTTCGCACTTCCTCGTATTAAAGAAAATCAGCAGGAGGAAATGTGATACTGAAACCATTCTACGAGTTACTCTCATTTAATGTAAACATGTGGATCCAAGCTGTGTTAATAAAAGGAGCTGTGATTACATTGTTATTATCATCAATAGTTAATTTTCCATTTTTATTCACTATTATGAATTCCCTTCAAAATTGTTTTAAGCTCTGTGTGAGCTAATTTGTAACTGTACTATGATCATCTCCTTACTGAGGTTACAACTGCTTAGTGAGAACAAAGTGTACCATGCTGTATGCTATTACTTTGTTATGTGGGAAAGTTTAAATTAAAAAAAAAAAAATCTATATCCAATAACAGCCAGAAAATTATTGAAACCAAAAATTTTAATGTGCACAAATAACTTAGAATAGGTTTAGATGTACTATTATGATTCTGCAGATAATAAAAAAAAAAAGTCTAAGAAATCAAAGACCCTAAAAAATATTCAAATATATACGAAACCAAGTATCGTATGCTCAGTTACTGGTATTAAACTTAGGGGCACTGTTTCCCCTTTATGGGAAAGGTAGGCACATTTAGCTCTCCTCCAAAAGGAGCCTCTACAAATGTCTAATGCCGCCTCTACATCAATGTCCAACTTATTATAAGGCATGCTTCAAGCCTGGGCCCCACGTGGCGTAAACGATGCAGTTTGGCCAAAAAACGTGGCGTTTTACATTCACTGCAAACTGGGTGGGATTCTAGTGAATGCCATCCACATATTGCTGAAAAATATGTGCAGTGGAAATCACAGCATGTCAATTATACCTACGAAAACGCTAGCGGTTTCCGTATAGGTATAATGGAAGTAGAAAGTCCTTTTCCCGGTTTTTCCTGCAGTGCTTTTTTGGTGCGGCCCGCTACGTGGGGCCTTAGCCTCAAAGCTCTTTCAAAAGGACCATTTACCATCTCCACCATCGCCAAAACTTTGCATCCTTCCACAGGTGGGATTCCATTGATTCCAGCGTAGTTGGAATTTTTTTTCTAGCCCCATCATTCCTGAGCAATCAATGCAGATGGTTTCAGTTCCCAAAATGCTAATTTGGCTCCCTACTCTCAGATGGGTGGTCCTGGGCTAGAGAAAACAAAAGGGACCACCCACCATATAGTAGAGAATAACTGTGCTGAAACTCCCAGAAACATTTGCTTGCGAATGATGGAGATTAAAGAAGAAATTCCACTTGTGCCGTTATCCGTGGAGCAGCATCTATTGAAGAAGGAAGTGAGTTGGAGTTGGTAGAAGTGGTGAAAGGTCCTCTTTAATAGGTTGGACATTGACTTACAGGTTAGATACCTTTACAGCAAGTGGCATAAGAAAGACAGTTTTTTCCTTCTAGAGTAGAGCTAATTTATCTGCTTTGAAAACCACCTGAAATGCATATTCCGACATCAGACATACTTTCCAAATACAATAACATTTTAGGGTCCTTTCTGGTGCAGAGTACTAAACCAATAGTAAGCATTGTATAAAATGCATCAAATAAACTTACATTGGATATACTGTACTGTAGATCAATCACTTTGAATTTGCTTTGGTGCTTAGAGCACATCAAAGAGCACCCTTACATAAGAGCACAGCTGGGGGCACAGCTCTTCTACTTCACCAAATGACTTTCTGTACCAGATCTGACTTTCAGCTTATATGTGTCCTCTGATGGATAGTAATTCTGATTCTCCACACATTTGATGTGTAACATCTTCAAAGAAGTGGTCCCATCAGGACAGCTTCTGTCCACACGCCATATTATCTCCCACTTGGGACCCCCCTCTATAAACTAGATTGAAAAGTTGCTAATAAGTGGTAAGGGTACTGTATAGCCAACCCAATATTCTTTGAGTACAAACATAGTCAGCCAAATGATCCTTCAATACAAAAAAGTTGCTTACTGGGGAAGAAGGAGCCAATTCCACTGCACTCATATTGAAAGGGTTTTCTGTAATGAGAGGACTCCTTTAAAGAGGTCCTTTCACCACCTCCACCAATTCTAGTTCTTAGCATCTGTTAATAGTCATTGCTCCACTGATTCAGTCAGCTGGAAATTTTTTATTTAGCCCCCACCATTCCTGACCAAACAAGCACAGTAAGTTTTTCTGCCTGATGTGCTAATTAAGCTCTGTAATGTCAGAAGGGCAGTGTCAGGCAGGGGGAGTGATTCAGAGCTCCAATCAGAGGCAGCCAGTGTCAGTGCTCAGAACCACACCTCTTGCCTGTTCCTGCCTGACACTGCCTTCCTGACAGTACAGAGACTAAATAGCATATCCAGCACCTGATTGATCAGAAATGGCAGGGCTAGAAAAAAATCCAACTGTGCCAGAGTCAGTGGAGCAGAAGCTATTTATTGATATAAAGAGCTGAACTTGTTGGAAGTGGTGAAAGGTCCTCTTTAAGGAGCTAAAAATGACATGTACTGTAAATTTGTGAAGCTCTGCTTCATTTGGCCAGAATGCGATCTACAGTACAAATACAATTTAGCTGCAGTGCCTATAGGGAGTCTGAGGTAGGCTGAGACAGTTTTTGTCTAATTGTCCAAAATGCCAATGTATAATTGTCAGAATTTTTTTTTTTCAGGCAAAGACTCTGAAGGGGCCAAAAACATTGCATAGTGTTTTGGATAATGAGATAATAAAAATTAATTTATTTATGCAATGACGACATCATTTGCCTTTTCTTAAAGCACCAGAGCAGACAGGACAGTCTTCAGCATTTCCATCCCTTAACTGGGAGTGACTGTAGCACTTGGATATTTACCTTTTCCATACTTCCTGTCTCCTCATTGGTTCATTCTGCAGCAGAACAAAGTTTGAAGCAATGAAAAGAAAGGAGGTGTGTCTCTGTCTACTTCACACTTCCTGTAGGCACTGTAGATAACCTGTAGTCACAGAGCAAAACTCTACCCCAATGGAGCTAAGCTAAAAAAAAAGCAAAGCAGCCATACCTGCGGTAATCATCCCTGCAAACCTTCACTTACATATGATTCTGACATCTTGACTGGAGGTTCCCTTTAAGCCCTGAAAAACACCCTTGTATTATTGTACTTTATGCCATTTTGACAACAAAAAAAAAGCTGTTAATTATATGATAATCCTTTGGAATGAATTTAGTAAAAAAATGAATTAATATAAAAGATAACAAATAATGCAACAGTTACATTCCCTGTACAATAATATGTTATTTTCTCTAAAAATATGATTTTTGTTCCCTCTGAACACAAATAGAAAGAAAAAGAGAAAAATTGATTAATCTCTACAAAATGACAAGGGTGATTTCCAGCCACCTCCACCTTACTGTAGTGTTAACTATGCTGACATTGTGACTGTGAAAATGGAACCATTGGGAGCACAATGTAATAATGACTCCTCATTCACATCATCAATCACACAATCAATCCAGTTACATTTAACCAGCTGAGGAGAATTCTTCAAATCGAATGACTCTTTTCAAGGTTGAACTGGATCAAAACTGCAACCCTGGTTCCAATAACTTCCAATTACATTGTCCAATACACTGCAGGAAAGATACCAACAGGCCAGGGCCTACATTGTGATAACATCTAGTGAGCAGCAGAAACACTACTTTACAGAATCATTTGTCTGACAGATTTGTTCTAGATTTGTTCAATACAAAGTAAACGCAAATTCTCGAAAAAAGAAAAAAATAAATACATAAAATTTAAGCAAAATGCAATTGATGGAAAAGCATCCACACAACTCAATATTAAAAAAGAGAGAACTCAGATTTTCTTCTAAACTTTCAATCACTTTTGATTTTCTGGTCTTTAATAAATTTTGTTTTATACTTTTTTTTAACAAAATTTGGCTCCTTTCTTTGAAATCCTTATTTAGTCTTTTCCTTGCTTCTATATTGAGAGTCGTATCCTGCTTCTCACTGTGTACCGTGCATGAGCTTGTGTGTAATGCAAGGAAAATGATGATGGGGGATTCAGTTATATCTTGGACATTATAAAACATAGAAACATTCTCATCTTTAGTAGTTTTTATATGACGCTAAGGTTTCAGTTCTACTATATTATTTTTTAGCAATATCACTGTTGAAAACACAGTTGGGATTGGGATATTTATATACAGTACTGTTACAGCTGCTCCCAATCCCGACTGTAGTTTCATCGAGTGATATCATATATATATATATATATATATATACAGTATATATATATATATATATTTTTTTTTATTTTTTTTTATTTTTTTTTTTTTCATTTAATATGTACAGAGTGATTCACATGACAAGCCATAATGACAGGAACTGTGTTTTCTCTGTCTCTTATGCTAGGTCCACACTAGCGTTGGGGTTTCCGTTCTTCCTGTCCGCTGTGGGTCCTGAAAAACGGAAATCCAATCCACTTAAAAAGTGGTTGCCCATGAAAACCTGCGGATCCAATAGATTATCATGGGGTCCGCCCAGTTTCCGCCCGAAAAATGCAAAGAGAAAAGTCCTGCTAGTGTGACGGTGGCCTTAGACCATCCTAAAGAGAAGAGATAACAGTTTTGATGGTGCCTCAACAGAGCAATCCACTGATACTACACAAGGAGAACCTGACGCACTGTACACATATCCAAGCTCCTTTAGTACCCTGGGATTTCCATTTACCAGTAATCTTCATTTTCTATAACATTCATTTCCAACATACTGTTTCTAAATAGGTATATTGCCTTCAAAATCATTGAATCCTAATAGGGATTTATTATTTTAAACCCA
Source organism: Leptodactylus fallax (assembly GCA_947044405.1). Lineage (NCBI taxonomy): Eukaryota > Metazoa > Chordata > Amphibia > Anura > Leptodactylidae > Leptodactylus > Leptodactylus fallax. Next base: position 2,446,625 of record CAMRHE010000280.1, on the reverse strand, counting down.
TTATAGGACCACATGCCTTTCATTAACTCACAGACTGTAACTGCTATTATCCTAGGGATTTGTTGGTCTTCAGTAATACCTTTCCTCATCATTTAGTCATATTAAGGTCTAATGTAGATCGAAACTTTGCTGGGAAATTGGATTACTGTGACTATCAGGCTTCTAGCCTATTCGCAATGTTATTGAATGGTTATTCAATAATTGAGAAATTACAATAAACTCCATGACACAGGTTTAGGTTGTCTACTTTAAAGATTAAGACACTAAATCCAAAAGCAGGCACAATTTGAAAGTATCTTAACAACATATCTTTTGACAGGGTACATCAAAGACAACTTCCAAACCTTCGTCACCTTCCACAGTGTTGTTATCTTCATGGCTTATTGACATTAGACTCATATTCATTTTTCCCATTTTTACTTAATATCTACAGTAGAATATTGTGTGGAGGAAAAGGGGACCCCGAATGACTTAGTTATGTTCTCTAGTTTACATCCTTCCATTATAGGTAGAAAACATAGAATTGTCCGACACTCATTTTAAAGAGAGTCTATCATTCAGATTTTCGATTTTTAACAAAGCCGATCTTCATGTAGCCTTTAGAAAGGCTATTGTAGGCATGCCCTTCTTTTGCTGAATCGTGTCGCCATTTTCCAGAAAAATCCCATTTCTTGTTATGTAAATAGGGTCATCATGGAGCACAGGGGGCATTCCTACTGTGCCACAAGCACAACTGCGTCATCATCCTCTCCCTGCATCACCGCCCCCTTCTTCCTTGCTGTTCTCGCCTTCTCCTCCTCTTCTTTGCTTCTTCCTCCCATCAGCGCAAATGAAATCTTGCGCATGAGAGGATGATGATGCGGGTCAAAGACGAGACGGCATGAACAACAAGGAAGAAGGGGTCGGTGATGCAGGGAGAGGATGATGACGCGGGTGTGCTTGAAGCACAGGAGGAACGCCCCCTGTGCTCTGTGAAGACTAATTTATATAACAAGAAAAGAGCTTTTTCTGGAAGATGCCGGCAAGATTCAGAAAAAGAAAGGAATGACTATGATATACTTTCTAAAGGTTACATGAAGATAGGCTTAGTTCAAAAATCTGAATGATAGACTCCCTTTAAAGCCTTCAGAGAACGTTAAAGGGAACCTGCCACAACTTTTTAGACCCCTCAACTGGCAGCATGGTTTATAAAGCATTCCCTGTATAAACGGTGATATTATGTAAAATAAAATAACTTTAAAGAAGTCTACCACTTCTCACAAGCATATTGAACTGCTACCACTGCGTTACAGAACATATTACAGTTACAAACATCATACCTCTGTAATGTATGTCACATTTGCAGATTTGAAGAAAAACAACTTTGAACTGTTATGCAAATGAGATAGATGGTGCACTGGGGGCGGTCCTTTAGCTCCCTGGAGCGCTGCTCTTGCCACTCTGACCCCCACCATCTGCTGCCTGCACCACCCCATGCAGTGGGAACCACCCATCCTATCTGAACTGCTTGAGCCTCACTCCCAGAGCTGAAGATCCGGCCCCAGTTCACCAACTGCCTAATTTGCATGAGACTTCAAAGTTGTTTTTCTCCAAATCTTCAAAAGTGACATACATAAAAAAATATGTTATTTACCACTGTAATGTGTTCAGTACTGTAGTGGTAGATGTTGAATATGCTTGGGAGAGGTGATAGACTTTTTTAAAACTTCTTTACTTCTTTAATTTAAAATTTAAAAAATTAAAATTTAAAAATCACTTGATGAAAAAGTTAATTTTAAAGACTAGTACTTTAGGATAAGATACGTGTACTGTTAGGTCAGCTTTGGCTTTCAATACCCTCCTCTCTTCCTTCACTTTACATTCATGCTTGCTCACATAAAGGGGTAAGACTATTACTTTTGGATAGGATATTTGTACTATAAGTTCTGGCTGTGGCTTTAAATACCTTCCTCTCCTCCTTCCCTATACATTCATGCCTGCTCACATAAGAAATCCTGTTCTGTCACACTTGTAACCCTTCTGCTATCAGTGCCTTCAGCTATTTCTTCTTAAATCCTTTTTCTTTGCTGTCATACTATGACTTCAGCTATTGTGAACAAATGTATTTACAAGGTGAAGTCTCAGCCATTTAATGGTGCTTAGTGATAATGATGTCTGGAAAAAAGAGGTTACAGAACATAAATGCACAATGAATAAAGCATATCAAATGAAAGGTTAATATGCAGCATGCATGTAGAAAAAGCAGAATAGTCATCACCAGGGGGCTTTTTCAAGCAAGTACATCAAGAACCTGAATTACTGCTCATGCTGCTATTAAAGGAGCTGTCTGATAGATACATTTTTTTTTAAAGGGTCCAACTAGCTTAAAATAAGAATAAAATAAATAATGCTAACCATCGCTCATGCCTGCCATTCTTATTCTGATAATTCTTTTAGCTTTGCCGATGTCTGTTTGCAGGTTGATCTTAACCCACAGGAAATATTATTTCAGTAAACCATTCGGGCACCTTTTAAAGAGGACCCTTCACCACCTAAAACGAGTCCAACTATTTACATCAGTTAATAGTCTCTGCTCCACTGATTCTGGCACAGTTAGAATTTTTCTCTAGCCCCCACCATTCTCGAGCAATCAATGCTGTTATTTTTGGTGCTTTGCATGCTTTTTAGTCTCTGTACTGTGAGAGGGTAGTGTCAGGCAGGAGCAGGAAAAGAGTGCGATTCTGAGCTCTGACACTGGCTGCCTCTGATTGGAGCTCTTAATCACTCCCCCTGACTGACACCGCCCTTCTGACATAACAGAGTTTATAAAGCTCATCAGACACCAAAACTAACTGTGCTTGTTGCTCAGGAATGGTGGAGGATAGAGAGCAAATTCCAACTGTGCCTGAATCAGTAGAGCGGCACCTACTAACAGATGCTAAGAACTGGAAATAGTGGAGGTGGTGAACGGTCCTCTTACAGATGGAAATAGCAGTGACTCTAAAGCATATACAAGGTTTGGTACTGCTACCCATTATCCTACCATATTTCTATCCTTTTTGCCATTCTTTTCACTTATTTCCCATCTATTCATTTTAGAATACTGTAATGTTAGTGACTAAACTGTCCACAATCCTTTCCCTTGATATGTTATTTTTCTGCCCAAATCTCCCAGCACTGCCCTATTGATGTATCCACACTTAACTGATCTCCAGTTTGGTTAAAGATTCCAATTTGTCTTGAAAGTAATGCAGGACTATGTTATGACATGCTACCAAAAGCTTTGAAAGGCTAGATTTCGCCATTCTCCACTAGGTGCTCACATATAGACACAGATATGTTATACAACATATCATTTTGCCATGATACTATATTTTTTTCTGAAAAGCTGCTTAAGTTGTGATACACATATCTGGACATTTACAACGAAAAGGACCAGTAAGGCAGGACATGTCCATACATGCAACCTTCGGTCTCTGCTTTCTTGTCCCTTCCTTACACGATCGTCTGATTCTCAGTCACCTTACTAAACCCATTTGTGATATCAGGCCAACTTACCTAATGAAAACACACTTGTGATGTCACTGAAGCTCATCTGATAGAAGTCGATTGGCGAAGTCAAAGTACTTCCCTGACAGAAGCCGAGTTACAGACATGTCTTCCCTTACTTATCCATTTTGCTGGACTTGTCCAAATATGCGTATCACAAGTTAAGCAACTTTTCAATGCATAACACGGTTTCCTTACAAGTGATATTTTAGCTATCCTATTTCTGCTTATATGTGGCTACTCTTTGGGAGCAAGGTTGGTTTCAAGGCAAATAGCATATTTGAATAAAAATTGGATATAATTTGACAGTGGTTTAATGTACCTTACTATATACTTGTGATGTCATTGCCACTTTTTTGACACAAACACAAGACTAATGTAAAACCAGATTCGCTAACTCAAGGGCATACACTAACAGCAAAATTCTGTATGGAACTAATGTATGGAACAGGTTTTCACTTGCAGACATTTCTGTAACCAGTCTGACATGTCTGAATATATCCTTATGTTCCAAAATATAATCAAATATGACTATTTTAAAATGTCCTACTTGAGTGATGGAGGCAAAATCCATAAATAAATAAAGAGTTAGTGCAGAAAAGAAAAAGCGTCTTAAGACCAGTGAGTCATGCTAAATAGGCCGATCTGTCCGTAAAACAAACATAAAACATTTGCTGAGGCGATTTCAATAAATTGTAATAATTAAATAAATACAATGAATCTTATTAAAATGTCTTTGATTTCAGAGTAAGAAAGAAGGTGCTCAAACAGTTGATGGTTTTCAATAATGTTACCTGATGTTTAGAATAATAACTCAAGTCTTAAATTCATTTCTAGATTTTCAATAGAAATTCTTAAAGGGGATATCCCGAGACATAAAAGGTTGTCTGAATGTTTTGCAAATAGAAATGAATTAAACTTACTAATATATTTTAAGCATATGTTACAGACTCCTACTCCTATCTTGAATACTCTACTTGAACACTTGCCCTCTTTGTAATGATGATGTAATGAAGGGGACGGGCTGTCTACCTAAGGCTGTGTTCATGACTGCATTGAAGTCTTCATTTGGAGACTCCGTCACAGTCAACGTTGAAAATCGCCAGAAGAAAAAGTCCTGCAAATCCTACTTTTTCGCCTGGCAGTTTCAGTTAAAAAGAACAGACACCCAACAGACCCCATTATAGACAATGAGGTCCATTGGGTTCTGTTCGTGTCAATAATTTTAACAGTCCATTTGTCCGTTATTCTGGTCTTCTGATGGCCAGAATAATGGACAGCCTGAGGCTAGTGTGAGGTTAACATAAATTCTAGAGCTAATCCAACCCCGTTCTCTGAAGGAGCTTGGCTTATCTAATGAACTAAGTCATGCAACCAGTCCTGTTTCATTACATCACTACCAGTGGAAGGAAAGAGCACAGAAGTGGAGCTTCTGGGACCAAGAGAGGGGGCTTGACATTTAGACATAAGAACAAATTTCATTATTAAAGTATATTAGTAAGTTTCATTAACCACTTCCATACCAGATGCTTTACCCCCCTTCCAGACCAGACACATTTTTGGGTTTTTTTGTATGTGCGGTTTTGAGGGTTGTAACATTTTTATCTTTTGCGTTATTCAACTAATTTCTGCATCTTTTTTCGGTGACACATAGGGCTTTATTTTTATGTTGTTTTTCTTTTCGCATGTATTTAAATTTTTTTTAGATCTGGGAAAATATTAACAAAAAAGGAGGGAAAACATGTCTGTTTTTCACTTTTCATTTTTTTTTATTTAATAACACAAAGTGCTACTGAAAAACTTTCTAAAATAGTTATTACTCTCCATTACGGTAATTTTAATTTTGTATGGTGTCATTGGGGGTGGGGCTGTAACCTGTAATAAGGGTGTGTTATTGGCGTATTATTATTATTTTTTTTTTTACATTATGTCCCCATAAAGTCATAATAGACCTCTGGGGACATCTGATCACTTTTTTTTGTTGGGGAGGCTAATTTCCCCTCTAACTGGGGCTGGTACATTTAGCCCCAGTTGCAAGAGGAATACAGCCTCCTGTGCATAACTATAGGACTTATAGAGCTGATCTGGGTCCTGTAGGACCTAGCAGCTCTTACAGATTCTGCACCCAGCAGATCACTTGACCACCAGGTAAGAGGGGAGCCGCAAGATGGCGGCGTCCATAGCAGTGTATACAGCGCTCATTGAGTGCTGTATACACCATGATCGGGATGGCAGTTAATAAACCTTCTCTATCTTCTCTCTGGGAGCTGCGGCTGAAGTTACAGCCGGCTCCCTGTTTCAGTAGCTGTACAATTTTGTGCAGTTGCTGAGTTCTGCTTGGACGTACCGGTATGCACTTGCAGAAGTAGACAACCATCTTTCGGATATATATACCCAATGGGCAGTCCGGAAGCGGTTAATTTCTATTTGCAAACCATCCACATAACATTTTAATGTCCATGGGCACCCCTTTAAGGGTTTATTGGATACATCACCTTATCACTGCCTCTACTGCATTGTTATTGATAGTTTTGGATGTTACAAAATAAGGAAATGGGCAAAAGGCAGCTCAACAAAGTATTAAGTTCATCGTCATCATAAACTAGCCCATGGGTATAGTTCACATCAATCATATTTGTTACGGGCATGAATGATGTAGTGCTAACAATAGTGACAGCTGTTCATCTGTTTTATAAAGTAATCTATGCAAATAATTCAAGCATTATCAATGACTGTATAAAAGTCTTCTGAATTGTATGACATGGCGGTAAATTCTCACAAGACATTTTTTACAACAGTAGCTGAATAAGGAAATGTTAATGGTCCAGGCAGTACAAATATTTAACTGCACAGGTGTTAGTAGATGATCAGGGTGCCCATACTTTGTGGATTTCACTTTAGTCATTTTTCAATGTGGCAAAAACAAAAACAAGCGAACAACATTACCATGCAAAAAAAAAAAAAAAAAGAAAAAATGGAATATGTGGTAGAGAAATAACAAGTCGGCCATACAAATAAACAAAATTCAGGTCTCATGCATATGGTCATATGGTCATACCGTACCTCAACTACCTCTGATTGTAAAGGAGCACACCGAGAGTTTTTATTAACGGGTTCATATGCTGGGTGATCCTTGTAATGACATCTTACTACCGCCACTTATTATACTCTGGGTTTTGGGTTTGGATCTAGGCTGAAACCCCCTAAGGAAGCCGCAGATAGGTGCGGCAACACACGTGGGGAGTCACTGTGTCCCCCAGCCGTTACCTGAAATTCCCCACGGTGCCCTGGGATTAGTATGCTATAATTATTGTTTGGCTATACTACTATATAGAGCTTTTTTCCACTGAGATATATTTGGTCTATGCTTGGACAGCTACTTAGTTATCTAGCTTGACTTTTTCTTTATCAGCTACTCAAGCTTCATTGTATACTATGGTCATTATAGATTCTACTGCACACTATAGATTTGTTCATAATTGTATATTTTATTGCACAGGATCACTTAGGACATACCATTGTATTTATTACTATTATTGGATTTATTACTGATTCATTTTGGTGGGTTTACTGTTATTTGAGGGATGTATTAATACTGTATTGTAGTATAATGCCGGGGGAGGGGAAGCCTTTTGTATTGTTTTTGGTCTTCACCTGAGCTATTTGTTTTTAATTGCTTTTAACCCTGCTGTTCTGCTCGGGTCTATATGACCCGAAATGAAATTTGAGACCCTGTAGATTATTTTTCATGCGGATCTTAAATTTGGGATGAATTGACTTTTCCTCATTTGAGGGGTTCTTAATGTGAGTGTTTTTTTTTTTGTTTACTTGTTGCTACACGGTGATTGTTACATTTGTACTGTTCGGGTCAATATGACCCGAACAGTTTTACAGGTCATTAATTATTTCTGCCTGCAAAATTTCAGGGTATGCGAGTTGTTCTCGATTTGACTCATGGACTAAAAGGACAAACTGTCACATGTGATAACTTTTTCACATCCTAGCAATGGGGCCAGATGTTGCGAAAAAGACAATTTACCATGCTGGGTACTATAAGGAAAAACAAGCCAGAACTGCCGCAAGGTATCCTTATTAAAAGAGAAGGGTATAGTTCTACTTTTTACTTTACTGGAGATACAACAGTTGTGTCTTATGTTCCCAAAAAATCGAAGCCAGAAAAGTAAACCCCAGAAGTGAAGGAGCAGCCGCCATTGTGAAGAGTGTCCAGCAGCATGCTCAAGAAAGAGACTCCACGGCCTCCACCAGCACAGCTACCAGCCAAAAGAGGAAGAGATGTAGCTTCTGTCCATCTGCTTGTGACAATAAAACAAATCTGACATGTGCTGGGTGTGCAAAATATCTTTGTAAAGGACATGTGTTTTATTATTGTGCTCAATGTAAAAATGAATGAACCTGTTCAAACTTTTTATAGACAAAAAAGAAAAACTGACGTTTTCGTTATTTTTCATTTGTTGTTTTATAAAATAGTAAATTAAAATAAGCATGTTTGTTATTTGTGTGCAGAATGCTCAAAGCGAACATAATTGCAAACAGCCCGTATAACCTTTTTTCTGAAAAAAATAAATAAAAATTAAGTTTTAATTTCATTTTTAATTTGTTTATTATCAACCATGTTCACATACAGTTTAATAATGAAATAGGTATTCAAAAAAAACACTTACAGTAGCTAAAATCAACATTTTAATAGGTCGGGTCATATTGACACGAAACAGTACAAGTGTATAGTAAATGCGAACAGTACAGCAGGGTTAATCATTGTCCTTTGAATACCACTAAAGTGGATTATACTTTTTTCATACTTGGATGTGCGTTGTCGCTTTTTTTCTTTTTTTTTCCACATTTGATACTTTAGCATGTGTACAGCACTCCAACTAATTATTTTGGTGGTGCCCATCTGCCCTTTTCTAAGTGTGTATAAACTTATTTAGATGTGCATATCTCATATCTCCGCCGCAAATCTTAAAACAATGGGAGGCAGAGATCGCAGCAGGATGCAGAAAACATCAGCTTCCTGTTTGATCTGGCTGCGGATTCCGTGACTGAATCAGCCACGGATCCCATGGCTCAGGAGTACCTGCCGATTACTGCTCACTGCCGACCTGCCCATTCATCCGGGCCTATCAGCAAAGGAAAGCTGGGACAAAATGCCGAAGCAGGGACATCTGCATTCTGAAAACGGCAGCAGAATTTCTCTTTATATTCCGCCATGTGAGCCTGGCCTTATAGTATCAATGGTTTTGTGCCACTTTTTGTATGAAAAAACACAAGCCAAATGTGTGATAAAATTTGTGACTTGTCACCTCTTATTAAAATTGCATTGACCATAAAATTCTAATAATGTTCCTATTAGGGCTGAGTGAATTGATTTGCCTTTTTCACCATTCTCCTGATTTGCTTAGAGAATACAATAGAGGAAATAATCATCTTTCATCTCATACATTTGTCCAAAAGGAATCTTAAATCTGGCAAATTAATTCACCAATCTATCCTAATCGCTGACAAATCAAGCAAATTGTCAAAATGCAAATTGGACAAAAGTCATTGCAACTTTTTTGTGAACTGAGTAAATTGATGGGTAGAAATCTGAAATAATGGCAGGTTTATTCTAAATGGGTCATCCAGAAAGTTGATGAAAAAGTTTACAGCTCAAGTGTCGCTCCGGAAGTTCTTGATGATATCTGATTACTTTCCTGGAGGAAAATATGTCATACATGTACATGACCCCTGCAACCGATTGTATTGAAATTTGCATGTTTGATACGACCGTGAGGCCAGAGATTGGCAGGGCCCACTGATGGTGTAGTATCTAGCAGTACTAGTATTATTATTATGATTAATATTGTTTATTTATATAGCACCATTAATTCCATGGTGCTGAACATTATTATATTAATTCCATGGTGCTGTACATTTGAGGGTTTACATACGGTACACAAGATATACAAAGCAAATACAATAATAACAGTGACCAACTGGCACAGTGGGATAGAGATCCCTGCCCTCCTGAGAGGCTGCTCAGGTGGTGATGTGGTGACGGTAGTGTTATTGGAGGTTGTAGGCCTTCCTGAATAGGTGAGTCTTCAGGGCCTTCTTGAAGCTTGTGATTGTGGGGGATAGTCTTATGTGTCTTGGTAATGAGTTCTAGAGTATGGGGGATACACAGGAGAAGTCTTGGAGATGATTGTGTGAAGAGCAGATAAGAGCAGAGCGGAGTAGGAGGTCTTTGGAGGATCGGAGGTTACGTGTGGGCAGGTAGCAGGAGATTAGGTCGGAGATATATGGAGGGGACCGGTTGTGGATGGCTTTGTATGTCAGCGTTAGTAATTTGAACTCTATTCGCTGGGCAACAGGTAGCCAATGAAGGGATTGGCAGAGGGGAGCGGCTGATGAAGAACAGGGGGAGAGGTGTATTAAGTGAGCAGGACAGTTTAAGGTGAACTGGAGGGGGTGCGAGAGTATTTTCTGGGAGGCCATGGAGAAGGGTGTTACATTAGTCTAAGCGGGAGATTATGAGGGCATGGACTAGTAATGCTGGGGCACTTTTTAATTTTATGAACTTTCCTACTATTAGTCATTTTTAATCCCAGACAACCCTTATAAGAATATTTTGTTAAAATAATAGCTTAGCTGGGTAAGAAAACCACTGTTCATATGTTCTCAGCCTCCTTTACTCAATAAACTCTCACCTGGCTCGAACAAATGCCTCTTGAACAAAGTAAAATCTAGATTTCATTGGTATTTTTCCTGTTGCATGCTGTGTCTTCACTGATGCTAGCTCCCATTACTCTTGCTTCCTCCTCTTATAAGCGTGAGTCCCAATGATGTATGGTCTGTTTGGGGAGAAAGCTGCCTCTGCTTAGGCATTATATACATGTCTTGTCTGGTCCAGTTGATAATGCCATTCTTTAATATGCCCAGAAGTATCTCTCTTATCCTTCTTTTCATTCATGGCCAGTGTGAACCATTTCTCCAGATAATTTAGAGTATTTGATTGCAGCCCCCTTTGCTTTTTTTTTCTTTGTTTTCAGCTTTTTCATTCTCTGGGTTTAATGGAACATAGACACATGAACTTGGAAATCAGAACAATCTAGGAAGAAAAGACAAAGACAGATGATTGTTCTAAGTGAAGAGAAGCACCCCTTCTGTGCAGCCTGTGGCACGATTTAACTCACTCCTGTAAGGGAGATTCACTCAAAACTAGACGCCATTCATCTCCCAGACACATCAATAGTTAGAGGTGGTTTAGACAGAAATCCATTTGAGAAAAGATAATAGATTGGATGATTGTTAGAAATGGATGGCAATGTGTCATGTGAGAAGACTCATATTGCGCAATGCAGGATATGACCAAGACTGAGGTTTATAGCTATATCAGACAACATATGTGCTATCCTTTTCCTGCACATAAACCACCTGTCTAATTAATCTGAGTACATGAACGAAAAAGGTGTGGATCTATCGAAAATTGTGTTTTATAATCTTTAAAATATTTATTTATCCTGCATTAATAATAATATTAAATATATATATATATATATATATATATATATATAACTGGTATGGCTTGTCTGGTAAAAAACAAGCCCTCAAAAAACTCCACAATGAAAATATTTTTATTAAATTAAATTATGGCACCCCAAAGCATTTAAAAAAAACAAAAAAAAAAAAAAAGGGTTCACAACCCGTCAAAAAGCTCCAAAATTAAAAATTAAAAATGTTTTGAGTCTTAAATGGTCACTTTTCAGACAACTTAGTCTCATTTAATACAGCATGTCATTCTGGACCAAATGTAATTCACGTTATTTAAAAATGTTGTGGTTTTCTGTCTGAAACACCTCTCTAAAGTTCCTGCCTCTATGTATTTCCTTTCTAGCTAATCTACTGTTCACTCCCTGGTACTAGGGAAATTCTGTCCATAGGTACATCAGGCTTTAAGAGGGGAGCACAGTGAGTGGAGGGGTGCTGTTTTCTCTTCACACAGTGAATACGGAGGAGAGGGGCTGTTTTTCTCCTAATAGCATGTCTGCGGACAGCCTTCTCTGTGCATAGCAGGCACCGAGAGAATTTTGCAGTTTCTACAATGTAAGAAGAATGTAAGATGATGTATGTACTTTTATATACTTGTGACTAGCTGTGTTATTGTTCTCATGAGCTTTTCTCAGATATTTGATTGCTATTTTACATGATATTTTAAAGTTACTCCTGTCAGACTTAGATGTGAATAAGCCAGTAGTAATATTAATGGATATGGGAGTGGGTGGAACTGCTCCTTATTGTACATACCCACAGCCACAGACAGAAATGCAAAATGTTCTGCAGCCATAATGGGACTATCAGCAGCAGAAAAACTGATAGGACACCATGTATGAAGGCTTATGCAGCAAGATCACAGACTGTTCGGCAAGACACTGCACATATTTCAACTTTTCATGAAAACTCAGGTACTTTTTAAACGGGATGGATAACTTGCTGATAAAGCTTTATGAATGTTTTGATTTTGATGTAAAAGATGACTGGATATTGTAATGCACCATGTTATATCTTATTGTATTTTGATCTATCGTATGGACGTTCTTTCTTGTACTTTGTAGCCTGTTGTAAAGAATTTTGCATTGCATCTGAAATGCAATCTCTCTCACCTTTCTGCCCACTCGTCCTTCCCCTTCCTATCAGTTGCTCCTTGACTCCCCCCACTCCCCTTCATTCTCCCTCCCTAACATCCCCCCTTTTTCACATGTACTGTCTCCACTATCTGTTACCCCCACTTTCTTTTTTACACTGTTATATACCTTTGTCACTGCAAATGCTCAAATAAGTATGTCTTTGTATCAGTGGTCTGTAGTGATAACATATCACTTTATGTCCTTGGTTTTATCTCCTTATTGTTGCACAAGTCATTTCTTGTATTTTGTAAACCATGGTGTTCTCTTTTCTCTTTGAATTCAATAAAAATAGAGTTTTAAAACAAATAATTTTGTCTTTGTAAGTACCGTGTAAGGCTAGATTCACACCAGCGTTTAGTTTCCGTTTGGGGATTCCGTCCCCGAATCCGCTTGACAAAAGGGGGAGAAGAAAAATCCTGCAAGTCTATGGGGTCCATTGGTTTCCGCGGTAACCACTTTTTAAGCGAATTGGGTTTTCGTTTTTCAGGTCCCCAAGCAGACCCGAAGAATGGAAACCCAAGTGCAGGTGTGAACCTAGTGTAATTTGTAAAGTGATGTGGAGTATGTTGGCACTATACAAATATAGAGTTGTGCTAAAAAGTTTACATACAGTACCCCGGCAGATTTTTTGTTTTTTTGGCCTTTTTTCGGAGAATATGAATGATAACACAAAAACTTTTTCTCCACTCATGGTTAGTGGTTGGTTGAAGCCATTTATTGTCAAACTTCTGTTTTTTTCTCTTTTTAAATCATAATGACAACCAAAAATATCAAAATGATCCTGTTCAAAAGTTCACATACCCCAGTTCTTAATACTGTGTATTGCCCCCTCTAACATCAATGACATCTTGAAGTCTTTTGTGGTAGTTGTGGATGAGGCTCTTTATTTTCTCAGATGGTAAAACTGCCCATTCTTCTTGGCAAAAAACCTCCAGTTCCTGTAAATTCCTGAAATCTCCCCAGAGTGGCTCAATGATATTGAGGTCAGGAGACTGAAATGGCCACTCCAGAACCTTCACTTTCTTCTGTTGTAGCCAATGACAGGTCAACTTGGCCTTGTGTTTTGGATTGTTGTCATGTTGGAACGTCCAAGTACGTCCCATGTGCAGCTTCCTGGCTGATGAGTGCAAATTTTCCTCCAGTATTTGCTGATAACGTGCTGCATTCATCTTTCCTTCAACTTTGACCAAGTTTCCTGTGCCTTTCAAGCTCACACATCCCCACATCATCAGTGATCCACCTCCGTACTTTACAATAGGAATGGTGTTCCTTTCATCATAGGCCTTGTTGACACCTCTCCAAATGTAACGTTTATAGTTGTGACCAAAAAGTTCATATTTTTGTCTCATCACTCCAAATTACCTTGTTCCACAACTTTTGAGGCTTGTCTCTGTGCTGTTTGGTGTATTGAAGGCAAGATTCTTTGTGGCATTTGCGCAGTAATGACTTTCTTCTGGGAACTCAACCATGCAGCCCATTTTTCTTCAAGTGCCTCCTTATTGTGCACCTTGAAACAGCCACACTGATAGTTTTCAAAGGGTCCTGTATTTCAGCAGATGTTATGTGTGGGTTTTTCTTTGCAGCCCGAACAATTTTCCGGGCAGTTGTGGCCGAAATCTTGGTTGGTCCACCTGACCGTGGTTTGGTTTTTACAGAGCCCCTGAGTTTCCATTTGTTAATCACAGTTTGAACACTGCTGACTGGCATTATCAATTCCTTGGATATCTTTTTGTATCCCTTTTCTGTTTAAAACTAATCACATGGATAGCAACAGAAGAGCTAAACATGATGTCAACTTTTTAGAAATCTTGTTAGATTTGAAAATGATATAGTGATTCATGTGACTGAATCTGAGTCAATTTTTGCTTTTCTCAATTTAAGTTTAGCATTGTATGACTGACTCACATAACACTGAAACACTACAGATAATAAAGTAATTTTAGTCTAACAGTGAAAATAGCACTTATTAGACGTTTTTTCTTCATGGTAGCACAAATAAGTAGTTCAGATGATATGAAGACAATTACAGAATAGAAGCAATCCTAACAAGAAGCCAATAAGCAATGATTCGTCTAATAAAAACTTTAATATAGTAATCATTTAAAGTCGATCTCCCACAAAACGTTTTATTCTCTGGCCCGTGAGAAAGGCATATGATGTAAATTGTAGTGAGATATCTACTCTTTTCTGGATCTTAGATGTATCATGTGACTAGCATGAGGCCCTCTAATTCATACAGCTTCTTATGTGTGGACAGGAAGTCAGTTTCTCCATTCATTTCTATGTGAGACTCGATGTGAGTCTCATAGGAATAAATGGAGAAACTGACTTCCTGTCCACACATAAGAAGCTGTGACAGTTGGGGAGTCTTATTGCTGGTCACATGACACATCTGTGATCCAGAAAATAGTAAATTACTCACAGATACAGCCACCGATAACTAAATTACCTGCACTACCATTTACATCATATGACTTTCTAATGCACCAGAGAATAATTCTTTTTGTGGGAGTTCTACTTTAATTTACATTATGTGTACAGATATGCCAAAGATTAACTTGACATTGATAACTTGCTGCAGTGTGATATCTTATTACATAACTCAAAAAAGTCAAGTTAAAATTCTGTGCCAAACTCTTGTTAACTTGCTAAGTGTCAAGTTAAGCCTTGTTACATATGTACAATATATATATATATATATATATATATATAAAGTACAGACCAAAAGTTTGGACACACCTTCTCATTCCAAGAGTTTTCTGTATTTTCATGACTATAAAAATTAGATTCACAATGAAGGCATCAAAGCTATGAATTAACACATGTGGAATTATATACTTAACAAAAAAGTGTGAAACAACTGAAAATCCCACTTATTAAACCTGACAGGGCACACCTGTGAAGTGAAAACCATTTCAGGTGACTACCTCTTGAAGCTCATCAAGAGAATGCCAAGAGTGTGCAAAGCAGTAATCAAAGCAAAAGGTGGCTACTTTGAAGAACCTAGAATATAAGACATATTTTCAGTTGTTTCACACTTTTTTGTTAAGTATATAATTCCACATGTGTTAATTCATAGTTTTGATGCCTTCGGTGTGAATCTACAATTTTTATAGTCATGAAAATACAGAAAACTCTTGGAATGAGAAGGTGTGTCCAAACTTTTGGTCTGTACTGTATATATATATATATATATATATATATATATATATGACCAGAGATAGAATTGCTGTGAGTCACTCCACCCCCAATCTTTAAGGTTTTTTTAGGGTATTTTTAATTGAAGACCTATTGTTAGGATAGGTCATCAATTGAAGATCCTTGGAAGTCCAAAACCCAGGATTCGAGGGTGTCAGCTGTTTGAAGCAGCAATGGTGCTCTCTAAGTGCTGTTTCTACTTTACAGGTCAGATGGCCTGATCTCATCTCAGTCCTAGTCAAGTAAATGGGTTGAGCTGAAATACCAGGCACAGCCACTGCACAAATGTACAGAGCTGTGCTTAAGTGCTAAAGAGGGTGCAGCACTGCAGCCTTTTCAGATAGCTGATCAATCAAGATCCCAGGTGTCAGACCCCTGTCGATACTCAATTGATGATCTATCCTAAGGATAGGTTATCAATTAAAATGTTCTGGAAAACCCCTTTAATGAGACAACCCCTTAAAATGCATGCTACATATCTACAGTTTGTGTTTGCTCAAAAGATACAGGGTTGCCACAGGGAATTGTAATGTTAGTTTGCTCTGTTATTGGAATTCTTCCACTGATAAGCACATCAGATCAAATAATTGATGCAATAACTGGTATATCTGCAATTTTAATCATAAAGCTTTGGCACATTGAAAGAAAGTGAAACAACCAAGTCTAGTTTGTAAAAGTTGAGCTTTGGGAAATGGAAGAAAATTGAACCATGATAACCTTTTTTTCCTAGGCATTCCTATGCGACAGACTTCTTTTTTAAGAACATAAAAATTCTCCCAAAAAAAAAAAAATGTTTACATTAAAGGGGTTGTCCAGAGAGGGTAATTGTAAATACATGTGCCAGGGTTTTCTTGATGCTGGACGTGGGGGTTCTCGGCTGGTTCTCACCATAGGTTACTTGATCAGAACCAGCCCCAATCCCCTGACATGGGGTTGAGGGCTGGTTTCGATCACGTGATGCAGGGTCTGAACTAACCCAAAACCTTCTGGTCCAGCATCAAGAAAACCTTGGCACATGTAAGTACAATTACACTCCCTGAACAACCTCCTTAAAAAAAAAAAGAAAAGAAAAAAAAATCTCACATATTGGTGTATCAACCATAAACTTTGCCAAACCTAAAAGAAAAGAATGTGATACATAAATGACTAGCCACAAAAGTATAGTATCAAATTAAGAGGTACAACCAAGTAATGAATCCCAAAATACATTTATATTATAGACTTACAATTTTGTACCTATGTTTCATATTACTACAGTATAACAACCTCTAAAACTAATATAGTAGACCACATGGCTTGCTAAACAACATGGTTTGCTTGGCTAAAACCTTACGTTTGGATAAATATGATATCACGGGCAAGCATGTTTGATGATGTGATGCAGAAACGTAGTGAGGGTCAGAATGATAGCATTTAGTGGTGGACTGAGGGGTTATGTATATCCTGGTGAAATAGGGGGTGCTGGTGAGATTATGGGAGGTGGCAAAGAGACTCTGTTGGTTTGGGTTCATAGTTGTAGGGTCTAGTGAAAGTTGAAGTATTTGTAAAAACAACGAATAAAACTCCAAGCAAACAAATATATTACAATTTATGCTTGAATACAAATAGTTAATACATTCACACATCAGTTCAGATTGAACCAGTATGAATATATTTATGCCAGCACAGATTTGACATTTTCTATAAAATTATTATTTCTCAAATTCTTATTTTTAATCTGAAAGAAGATTACTGTGTGTAGGCACGAAGCAGCAGGGCACCATCAACTTCTAACACAGGTCTAATGTGCCTTGCTAAAGCAAGTGAAAGCACAGGTGAAGGGCACATCTGTATATATAAAGTATTTTAGAGTTTTTTCCAACACTTACTTTGGTCTCACACCAACTAGATTACAGTATTCATTTCTACAAAAATAGTGTGGTCCAGTATCTGTGATCATCATACTAAAGGATGTGTGAAATGCTTGTATATAGATGACTTTATGGATATGCCTGTTTACAAATACATTTCCATATACTTGCAGTTATTTAAAGAGGCCCATTTGCCATAACCACTAACTCCAGCATCCTTCAATAGATGCTGCTCTACTGATTCTGATGCAGTTGGATTTTTTTCTCTAGCTCCCACCATTCCTGAGCAATTAGTTTCAGTACAATTATTCTCACTACTCTCAGGTAGGTGGTCCCTGTCCATCTGCCACTGCCCGGGACCACCCACCTGACAGCAGATGATTGTGCTGAAAGTAACAGAAGTGATTACTTGGGAATGGTGGGGGCTAGAGATAAAACTCCAACTGCGCCAAAATCAGTGGAGCATCACCTATTGGAGATGGTGAAAGATCCTCTTTAAGTTCTAGAATGACGTCAGGACTTCAAAATTTAATTATGTTTTGTACTTTAACTAGTGGAAGAAGTCATTTTTTTATTCACTGCACAGGCTCTCTCTCTCTCTCTCTCTCTCTCTCTCTCTCCCAGATATATATATATATATATATATATATATATATATATAGTAGCAGCCTTTACAGTATATACATAGGAACTACTTACAATCCAGTAGTCATGTTCAGTACAATATTCACTTTTAATAGCAAAAGTGATTATTCAAATCAGTATGCAATTAAAGTACAAAGGATGGTAATATCATACTCGTATAGAACCTTACATCAGATTTAACACGCGATTATCATAAGGGCATTAGAGTATTTAAAGGGGATGTGTTGCTAACATTTTTTTACTAGTTATATCCATATACTGATAAATAGTCCTTTCTTGTAATCTGTTTTTACATTTTGTTTGACTTCTAAGGGAAAGTGTTGCGGGCATGCTCTGTAACCTATGCAAAGACTATTGTGCAGAGAGGGTATAAGGGGTTTTGACCCAGTAGTATAACTTGAGCCCCACTTGAGGATGGAGTATTGAGCAGAGGTGGGCAAACTTCACAAGATTCGTTTTGATGAATATTTGTGAGGTTCGGCCCTCTGGTGCATTTCAGGCCCAACTTATTCGGCATGAACTGAAAGTGTTATTGTTATCCTCTGAAGCCAACTGAAAACTGTGATTGGACATCAGTGATCACAGGGAGGATGATGATGTCATAAGGCTGGGTCAAAGTGTCATGACTTTGACACACCCTGCATGACCACTGAGGCTCATTGGGCTCAATGGTGACCCTGGAGAATGTGACATCAGCTAAATGCCGCAAGGATGCCCAGGAGTGGTATGGCAAGGTGAGTATAACTGGTTGGTATGTTTACTCACCTCTCCTGGGCCTCCACCTATTATACTATTATACTTCGGCGTCTGAAGACACCCCAGAGTATAAAAGTATTTTGTGGGTTACAAAAATGTTTTGGGTCCTGGTCGAGCTCGAAACCTTTGGACTGCAGCTCCATCCGAATGAGTTTACTCATCCCTAGTATTGAGTAAAACAGACAGCAGGTGATCTGAAACAAAGTCTTCAATGATGAGGCAGGTTTTGTCGTTACAGAACAGTCTTACATGAGACAATATGTTCTGATGTGTTTGGCAGAATTTCATGGGTTTTGTTAGCATGGTGCAATACTGTATTGAATCGGCTTAAAGGGAATCTGTCAAGGCAATTTGGGACACTAAACCACCGACACGTCCATATGGACCTGGGGTTTAGTGTCCCAAATTACCCTGTTATAACGCAATCCATGGCCACATGTACTCCCCACGCCTGCGCAGTTCTTCAATGAAGCCAGAGGAGTACACCTCGACTTCAGTGCGCATGCCCCGCAATTACACAGTGAAGCCGGGGTGTCCATCTTTGGCTTCACTGAAGAACAGCGCAGGCGTCGGGAGGCGTGCCTCATGAATAAGCCAGACCGATCTCACCAAACAGCGTCGATCGGACCCTTATCTAGGTAAGTATAAAGGTTTTTTATTTTTAATGCGCCTGCGGATTGCATTACAAAGAGGGCAATTTGGGACACTAAACCCCAAGTCTATAAGGACCTGTGGGTGGTTTAGTGTCCCAGATTGACCTGACAGAATCCCTTTAAAGAGATCCTGTCACTGGGAAACTCAATATCAAGCCAGCCACAGTTCATTATAGGGGACATTATGCGGCCCAGGGTACAGGTAATATTTCAGAAAATACCACCTTTGAGGTTCTTGCTTTCAGCTTGTGTCCTAGGTCCTAGGATCTTTCACCTGCCTCTTGCTTTGTCATTTGTGCCAACATGCAACATGATTGCTGGACCTTCACCAGCCCCTCCCAGTAATTTATCATCGCTATCCGTGGCGATGTGTCGAACTCGAGCACCAGGAAGGCAACACATCATTCGATGATCCCAGCTTTTTGACAGATTGCCCGGTCTTTTACCATAATAATTGAATCCCCCACTACCAGCACCTATCTGGCATGTCCTGCGCTCCTATTCCCCTTCTTACTGAAGCATACATTCCCCTGGTGGTCAGAGGAAGTTTCTTGCTGTAGCAGTATTACCCCTGTACTAACACCCCCACTCATCTGCCAACTTAGAAAACTTGTTCGGGTGTGACAGTTCAGTACTAACCTCCCTGACCTTATTCCCTCTACCCCATCACCCAGCCAGCTGACTCTTACAAGACGGAGTAGGTGAACTGTAACTATCACCTACAGTATTGTTAATGGTGGATCTGGTGATCTTGTACTGTCTTTATAGGTGTTAGCTGTAATTCTAATCCTTATTGTGATGAAGATGACTACCTTTACACAATAGGTAGTGTTAGCCTATTATGAGGTTCAGTGGTCAGACCAAAAACTGCAACATTTTAGGACTTGTTTAATTTGTATAGTAACAATAAAAATAAAAAAAAATTACCAATATTTCTTTAAAAATGTTTTTATGTTATACATTTGATTGAAACAATAGGTCATTTCCTGATGATACATCCCTCACAAGCCCAAGTAAGCATGTGATTGATGTAACAAGAGACAAAGAGAATTCTTCTATTGTTGTGCACTTGGATAATATGACAACAGGACATTTCACTGCATACGGTTCTTTATATTTGTTACAGTAATCCCTAAGAAGAGGATTTATGTAAAGCAAGGACAGTACATGTTTCATTTTACCAATTTATAAGTCTGCTTGGAGAGAAGCTATTGTCTCTTTGAAGAGCTATTTTAGCCCTGCATTAGAAGCAGCGAGTGGCTGGATGTGAAGAAAAAGGTCAGGTGAGGTCTGATACCCAGCACACTTCCCAGGGTTGCTATGGAAGTTGTTGAATCTGACATAGCACATGGATATTGTGGTGAAATGAGATAACCTATGTGATGGGCTCTTCATGACATAGCCAACTGTTCTTCTTTGCGCTGCCTACAGAACTTCTCGGCCTTTATTCACAGATAAAATTGCTTAGGTCACCATGGTGATGACTATTCACTGCTCATGAAAAAATCTGCAAGGACATGTAATAAGGAGCCACAGGTTACAAGAATAAGACCCCCAAAATGAGCAATGCAATGAGAATATTAAAATATGAGAATATTCTTATTGCAGGAAAAGAAATAGAAATGTTATGTGGCTAAGAAAATCTTGTTATAAAAGTATGAATATATATATATATATATATATATATATATAACATACACAAATATATGTATATATATATATATATATATATATATATATATATATATATAGTATTTATTTATTTTTTTTAACCCTGCTGTTCTGCTCGGGTCTATCTGACCCGAAATGAAAGTTGAGACCCTGTAGATTATATTTTATGCGGATCTGAAATTTGGAATTAATTGACTTTTCCTCATTTGAGGGGTTCTTACTATGAGTGTTTTTTTTTTTTTTTTTTTTTTGTTTTTTACTTTTTGCTACACGCTGATTTTTACACTTGTACTGTTCAGGTCAATAAGACCCGAACAGTTTTACAGGTCACTAATTATTTCTGCCTGCAAAATTTCAGGGTATGCGATTTGACTCATGGACTAAAAGGACAAAATGTCACATGTGACAACTTTTTCACATCCTAGCCATGGGGCCAGATGTTGAGAAAAAGACAATTTACCATGCTGGGTACTATAAGGAAAAACAAGCCAGAACTGCCGCAAGGTATCCTTAGTTAAAGAGAAGTGTATAGTTCTACTTTTTACTTTACTGGAGATACAATAGTTGTGTCTTATGTTCCCAAAAAAAATAAACAGGTAATTCTAATGAGCACAATGCACCATGACAATGCAATAAGTAATCGAGAAGACAAAAAGCCGGACATGATATTAGATTATAATGCCACAAAAGGGGCAGTTTGTAAAGGGAAGTGCTTACCACAAACATTAATATATATATATATTTATCTATTATCTCAATCATTCCATTCAGAACTTCTGAACATAAGTGTCTGCATGCTACAAAACCTGTTTTCTAACAGACATCAAGCATGGGCCAGGAAGGCTTTAGTTTAACATAATGAGATGGAATATGCTAATGAGACCTTCATGGTGATGTTAATCAGCTTCCTTTGTTCAAAGAGAGTTACCCGGAGCAGATGGGGGAGGTAGGTCATTACCCCTGGGCCAAGGATCGATTTTAAGTGTTAGAGCGCCATCCCAAGACTCATAAGAAGTATTGCATCTAAACTTATATTACAATACCAAGAGCCTGATTGGAGTGACAACATCTAGGTGGGCGGAGTTGTGGGCCATATATATGATGGGCCAAAAGCTCTCCCTCTCTCTCTCTTCACCACCAGCCCTTGGGAGATGGATTGACCAGCTTCACCTAGACAAGCTCCATATACCACCAGAGCATAATAAGGCTTAAGTATAACTTTCTCTCTCTATCCATCTATCCACCCATCATCCATCTATTATCTATCTATCTATCTATCTATCTATCTATCTATCTATCTATCCCATTTATCTATCAGTCACCCTCTACTAATCTGTATTACTACTGCTGTGTTCCTTACAGAAAGGGTCAGTTAGTAACTTGTCAGGGGTTGTGTGTGTGTGTATGTGTGTGTGTGTATGTAGCGATATCTGTAGGTTTTATATTCACCTGGGTAATTGGGTTCTGTACTTATTGTATTGCACTGTGTTAATACTATTTTGTATTATTCTATAACCTAGTTCCATCATATTACAAGTGCATTAATAATAAACGTATTTTATGATTAATATTGTGGGGTAAATTATCGTACATGCAAACCAGTCAAGGAAACAGATAAGTAGATATACCTAAGGAGAAAGGAGGGATCAGGGAAGAATAGTAATTATTAGTAATACCCAGATCTCCTTAACACAGTTCATACACTAGATCAAGCAATATCAACATAGACATGCAAATGCAAAACTAATTGTTGGCCAATGATAATGTTTTACAACATTCTGGATGTTTTGGCATACAACGCATTTGTTTTATGGAGAGAAATCGACCCCAATTGGAACAGAAAGAAGCTACATAAAAGAAGAATGTTTATTGAAGAATTAGGAAAATCCCATTTGTTTATGATCAACCATGTTCACATACAGTTTAATAATGAAATAGGTATTCAAAAAAAACACTTACAGTAGCTAAAATCAACATTTTAATAGGTCGGGTCATATTGACCCAAAACAGTACAAGTGTATAGTAAATGCGAACAGTACAGCAGGGTTAAATGATGTCCTTTAGTCAAAGCTGGTCATCTCGTGCTATTTATCTCCGGATTTATCAAGTTGAGGGGAAAGACAGACAGACACATCTACACTTTCACAAGAGATAACAGATAACCCTTTAATCTGGTTTTGGAGCCCCATTGTCAATTAAAAAATTATTTTATTAATATAGAAATTGTGAGAATATATTTGGGGGCTTTGGTCTCAACTCTTCATTCCCAGGCAAATGACTATTTACATGTGATACTCTGTCTAGAGTTGGTTATGCTATATCTGTCTATATGTGGCCACCCAGTGGTTGTATTGTGGGCTGCAGTCAGTTAACGGTATTGCAACCCATCACAATAATGTACTAAATTTATATCTTGAGAAATTGGAGTCCTTAACAAAATTCTTAAAGAGATGGTCTGTGGATAGTCCAGATAATGTCTGCAGCACCCTTTAAGACTATTTGCCTAATTTGTTAGCATGGTGCAATACTGTATTGAATCGGCTTAAAGAGATCCTGTCACCGGGAAACTCAATATCAAGCCAGCCACAGTGCAATATACAGGGCCATTATACGAAATACCATGACACCTTTAGATAGTCCAACAGATGTACTATTTCCAAGAAAAAAGCATTTTAAAATATGCAAATGAGGCTCAAGTGCAATGGCGGTATGGCTTCAACACACCTCTATTGCGCTTCAGCTTCATTTGCAAATGTCTAAAAACAGCTTTTTTAAATTAGATTCTCATTTTTCAAGTGGAATTTTTAAAATTGTTAGCCCACCTTTTTGGTGGGAGGGGTTAGCGCTTTTTTTGTATTTAAGTTTGTGAGATTGCCTATGTTTGTTATCCACTGTTTATACTTGAGAATGAGGATTCTTGCCCCGAAACATGTAGTGTTATTAGATTATAATAAAAGATCTTTGCTGGAATTGGGTGAGCATGGATACTTTTTCCTGTTATGGTCTACTCCTGGTCTGCCCTTCTTCTGACATATATATGACATCTGATATCCCCTCGTGACATTATACGATCCCAGTCATTGTATGGACCAATTGGACATATGCGTATATGTTGCTGTCAGGGGTATAACTTCAGGGGGTTCAGAGGCTGCAGTTGCTCCGGGGCCCAGGAACCTTAGGGGGCCCATAAGCACTGGTATCAGTATTGAGATTGCACCTTCCATCTGGCCCATAAGCCAAGGAGACCCACAGATTACCCTAACCACACTAAAGTTGATTAAACTCCTTAGCACCAGTAACCATCACTATCAAGAATTCGCTATAGGGATGAGATAGAGGGCCCCAGACAAAAGATTTCACCGGGGCCCACAAGACTTCAGTTACGCCACTGGTTGCTGTGACTATATGACAACAATCTAAGGTGAAACCACAGCTATTGGTTACTTGATTGATTTGAACATTCTGTATATTACAGTATTACACTAGGTGGTTCTTGTTTTTTTTTTTTGTTTTTTTTTAACTTAATTTGTGGTCTACAATGCACAATGTTTAGTTTGATACCAAGTTTCCTGGTGCCAGACTCCATTTAACCAAATTCAAGCTAACAGTGGACACATCTGTATGTTACTGACACTTATTTATTATGTAATATTAGTAATAATGTAGAAAAAGAGCAAGTGAATCCTATTTTGGTCTCTTCTTCTCCTTTGCTTGGTCTACTAGTGATCTGAATTTTTGTACATTTTCCACTGCCTCCGCCATCCTTCCATTCTAGTAACACTGTGATTACTGAGTGAAGCCCCTTGGATATTGGGCCCCATTGCAGCTGCCATGACTGCCACCCTTGTAGCTACAATCATACTTCTATTTTAAAAAGCAGTCATTTTTCAAAAACTATCTCTAAAATATTTCACTTTTTCTTCATTTATTATGAAGGACACTGATAAAATAATAAATTTGTGAAAACTTATTGACAGTACAACATGCTGGGGCCTCTCCATGAAGGGGACTCTCCAAACCAGTACTCTGCTCTACACTGATGAAGGGCAATCACCCTGAAACAGGTTTCTGAATATGAATGGTTTAGCTTATATCCTAGTCATATTGTACAGAGATTGGTTTGTAACATTGATACCTTCCAACAGGTGGAGGTAGAGGCACAGCTTTCCATTTTTAGAAAGAGAGCTAATTTGCATGCAATGAATATTCAATAAATTCACTGTTTTTCTTTTGATGTGGTTTGACATATATTTGATCTCATGAAATCTCATGCCTTTTGTGAAGAAATCTCAGGTCCATTAACACTTTTTTTCTTGCTTTGAAAAATGTAAAGTTAATTAAGAGTGATCTTCAAACTGGTTTCCTTTGTCTTGTTGTAAGAATATTAGACTCGTAAAACCATAAAATGTATATATGTTTATACTACACCCAATGAAATTGTTTCGTCGCACAAGAATGGCACAGCTTTAAAACAGTAAACACATATTAACTCCATTAATATCAGTTTTTGATTGCGCTCCTTTACATATGCTTCAGTTCTCCACAAGATACAAAGGGGGCTTTGAAGTATTTAGAACAGAGAATTTCACCATGTATGATATGAATGAATAAAGCAGCATAGCTCAAAAAGAAAAATCTGAAGAGCTTGGTCATTGGGCCAAATAATTTGGTGAATCAGACTTCACAAAAAGTCTATTGGAACCAGACAAAAAATAACAATAGAAGTTGCAAGTTTAAATTTAGCAATTACTACAAGATTCAGCAGAACCAACTTGAGAAGAAGACATCTAGCTTGCTAGGTCTACATGGTCATTGTTTATGCAAATTGGTGTTAAACAGTTCTACGCTGAATAGCGAGTGATTTTCTTTTTTTTTTTAAAGGTAATTTGACTTGCATACATGCAATCTGATCTGCAGGCAGCTTGTTATAGAACAGGAGGATTGGAGCAAATTGATATATAGTTTAGTTGTAAAAGATTTAGTATAACTTGTAATCTATTTATTTAAATTGGTATTCCGGGAGTTAAATATCAGAACAGCAGGGGCTCAATACCTGGGGCCCCCACAGATCAGCTGCTGCCTCTTAAAGATAGATCAACAATATTACAATCCAGCAAAAGCCCTTTTAATTCTCTGGGCTTTCGATGCTTAGGAGTCATACAGGGAAGGCTATCAATTACTGAGTAAGGCCTCATGCACATGACCTCATGCATTGTCATTTCTATGGCACAATATACACAACTATGCATTTTCATGGGCCCGTGTATAGGGCCCTGAGCCCAGAACAAAACTCAAGACAGGTCCTAAGGAAATCTAAATCACTTAAATATTTGGTGTGACCACCCTTTGAAGGAACTTGGCAGGAGGTTGTTTCAAACATCTTGGAGAACTAAGCACAGATCTTTTGTGGATGTAAATTGGCTCAAATCCTTCTGTCTCTGCATGTAATCCTAGACAGACTGGATGATGTTAAGATCAGGGCTCTGTGGGGCCGTATCATCATTTCCAGGACTCTTCCTCCTAGAAAGGATGGTCACACAAAATATAAAAAAAAATATAAGGCCTCATGCACATGACCTCATGCATTGTCATTTCTATGGCACAATATACACAACTATGCATTTTCATGGTCCCGTGTATAGGGCCCTGAGCCCAGAACAAAACTCAAGACAGGTCCTCGGGAAATCTAAATCACTTAAATATTTAAATTTCAGGGTTTTTTTTTTAATTTAACCTCTTCTGGACCGCCTATAGACTTTATACATCCATGCTTACCTGTATGTCCTTACAGAGTTAAAGGGAATCTGTCAGGGCAATTTGGAACACTAAACCACCCACACGTCCATATGGACCTGGGGTTTAGTGTCCCAAATCACCTGTTATAATGCAATCCATGGCCACATTGAAAATAAAAAAAAACTTTATACTCCCCCTGCCGCTGTACTCCCCGCGCCTGCGCAGTTCTTCAATGAAGCCAGAGGAGTACACCTCGGCTTCAGTGAGCATGCCCCGTACCTCCGGCAATTATGCAGTGAAACTGGGGTGTCCATCTTTGGCTTCACTGAAGAACAGCGCAGGCGCCGGAAGGCGTTCCAACAAAGAAGCTCATGAATAAACCACACTGTTCTCGCCGAACAGAGTTGATCGGACCCTACTCTAGGTAAGTATAAAGGTTTTTTATTTTTAATGCGCCTGCGGATTGCATTACAACCGGATTTGGGACACTAAACCCCAAGTCTATAAGGACCTGTGGGTGGTTTAGTGTCCCAGATTGACCTGACAGATTCCCTTTAAGCAGCTGAGAGAAAGCATTGATCTGCCATCAAAAAGGCTGAGAACTGATATGAGCTTCTGGGTCCTAAAGAACCCAGATAAACTCTGCAGGTATCAGCTCCTGCTCAAGAGGAATTCATAAAAAAAAAAAAACTAAGTAAAGTTACAATGTCCATCAGAAGTCTATTATGACCTTAAGGGGGACAATGTATAAAAAAACAAACAAAAAAAATGTACATTTCAGCAACCATGTAAATCATACTGTTTAGCTTGTTCTGTAGTAGTATAATGTTGTACCATGTTAGCCATTGAAAGTAGTGGAAGAGTGAAGAAATCAGGTGATACCTTTTAGAGGCTAACTGAGTATATTTATAAGTAAGCTTTCAAGAGTACTTGGTCTCTTCTTCAGACATGGTGTTATACAAGAACTGAAATTTTTTTAAGGACTCTAAAATCCTTTGAAGATCATGTGTATAGAGTATAAATAATCTGTGAATTTTCAGTTCTTGTATAACACCATGTCTGAAGAAGAGAGCCAGTACTCTTGAAAGCTTACTTATAAATATACTCAGTTAGCCTCTAAAAGGTATCGCCTGATTTCTTCACTCTTCCACTAGCTTGTTCTGTAACACAGTAGCAAAACCATTAGAATACTGTCATTCGCAGCACAACCACTGGGTGACCATACTTAGACACATACAGAATAGATATCATGTGACATGTGCATCATGAAATCATGTTATTTTTAAAGGCTGGTCATCTTATGTCATATTTTGGGATAAGCTGAGCTAAGAAGAAAAGTAAGGAAGGAGACATTTGTACGTGTATGCTACAGTTTACATTACCATAGTTCATTTTACTGTTATCCCGGTGAAGCCTAGAAGTGACTTTTCTATGTCAATTAATTTTGGTTATGTTCCTGTTCCCTGCCTTGCTCTCTACCATGCATATTGAATCAGAGTTGTCATACACTTTTATTAAACTGTATTAGTAGGATTTATTGAGATACTACCTTGATAAATGGAACAGAATTGAATCATTTATTGTCAAGCGGTAATAACTTGTCTGACACATTGGGATGGTATAAAATTCTGCATAAGGTTAAGAAGATGGATGTGTGTTTTCCTTCTAATGCTCAACTTTGTTGAGATATTCTGTTATTGTAAAAAGAAATCCGTTTCCCTTCACTGTACTCAGACCCATTCTGTAAAATGTCACTGCCATTCAACATCAGACCTGTACTTGTTCTTTGGTCCTGTTGACTACAATTCAGGCAAATATATCCTTTTTATTTTTTAATCCAAAACTACGAAAACTAGTAAACATTTAAATATTGGTATGGTCGGGGTATATGCATATGTTTACAAAGGGGATAGGGTATGTTCACACAGCGAAAAATGAAGAGGAAATTGAGGGGGACATTTTTTTCCCCCCCTCTCCCCCCATATCTTGCCAATGCAGAGTAATATCCTCAGCAAGATCTAACAGGTTGCTTATTTTTTTCAAGTCCTGCTTTTATCTCCACATTTATCAAGTTTTATGACTTCTAAGAATAGGGAATGTCACTTCATGGGAAGGGTGTGACTTCAAAGAAATTGGCGTTGCCTGGTTTGTGATGCCATGGTGCAAAAATACACAAAAATCTGTGTTTTGCTACATGTGGCTTAACCCCTACATGCACCAGTACGTACAGTTACATCTTGGTGCACATGGCTAAATATGGCAGCTGCTCTGAAACAGAGCGGCCGCACTAGCTGCCAGGTCTGTGCTGTTTCATACAGCAGGGACTATTAGCATTGCCCGTGATCAGAGATGACTCTGATCACGGGCATTTAACCACTCAGATGCCGTGATCAAATGCAACCACGGCATCTGAGTGGTTACTTTCGCTTTCTATTTGATTTTCGGTAATGGGACGGCCCCCTGCGGCGGCGCTTCTGAAGGCTCCCAGCTCTGCCATAGTGATGTAACTACTAATTGATTTAATTATGATCATGAACTTGTTTTTATGTTTTATGTAACGTTATTTTGTGACAATGTAGCCCCTCCCCTTAGGGGTGTTCTTTTAGCATCAGTTTTCTTTTAAATATACTGCAAGCAGTGAGTTTCTTTTTATCTTGTGCCATTTGTAAGCACTTGAAGAAGGGGTTATATCCCTGAAACGCCATATTGAATTGTGTGTTTTGAGCAATAAAGGATCTAGTTTTAGAAAGCGCAGGACATCCATCTACTTTTTTTGGGGGAGGCTATCTTCCACCATCATCGATCTGTAAAAAAAATAAATGGCGGTACTGCATTTTTTTTTCTCAATTCCACCTCATTCTGAATTTTTTTTTCCAGTACATTGTACAAAATAATAAATAGTACCATTTTAAATTACAACTTGTCACGCAAAAATCAAGCCCTCATACGACTATGTAAATAGAAAAATTAGAAAATTATGGCTTTTGTAATGTAGGGAGTAAAAAACGAAAACACAAAAATGAAAAATGTCTCTGTGTCCTAAGAGTTAAAGGGTTGTCCAGGATAACCATTTTTTTTTTTGTATTAGACCATACTCACCTGGCCCTGGTGCTTTGGTGTCTCCCAACGTGGTCTGGTCTGGGTGCTCTGGTGTTTTCTTCCAGCGGATGACCCCGCCGCACTGTGACGTCCCGTGTCCTTTGGCTGGCCTAAGTGGTCACTTGCGGTATGGACTTCCGCCAGAAGAAAACACAAGAGCACCCGGACCAGACCACGCTGGGAGACACCGGAGCATTGGGGACAGGTGAATATTATTATTTTTTTTTTTTTCACGTTTCCCCACCTAATATACAAAAAATGGTTATCCTGGACAACCTCTTTAAATTTATTATTTTTAAAGTTTGTATACATATTTTAGGTTTTTGGATACAGATACTGACTTCATTGATTTATTTTTGCACCAGCATACATGCAAGCAAATAAATGGGATTGATGAAAGGGTCTATTACATTTCTGATATATTTCAAATATAATAAATAATAAAGAAAAAAAAAATAGATACAATTAGTAGCGTGAGCATAGTCTGATGATGTCATCAGACTATAAAAAAGAAAAAAAAAAATTGAGAAATCCACATCATACTTCCACCAGTCTTTACCTAAATCGCATCTTTTTGTTCATTAACATTCAGCCCTAATGGCAATAAATATTCATGATTAGACTTTCCCTTAACTCAGTCTCACAATTTAGTTGAAAATAAGTCTAAATAAGGCACAATGTTGAAACATCTGCTTCTTCTCTAGTCTTCTGCCATGCTTTATAGCTCATTGCTTGTATACACAACTGCTTAATCATAGCTGATGGGGCCACGTTATTGCAGATATTAGTCCTGCAGTATGACAGAAGAAGAACCTTATTTTTATGCCTCAATTCCAGCTGATTTTTTATAGATAAGGCCTCTCATCTAGAAGGGCGTTTCAAATCAGAAAAGTGACATCTGCTGATATGGCCCCTGAGTGTGTGAATCCTCCTAAACATAATTATATCAGGAATGAGATAGAAGGCTGAGTACGGAGACCCCGAGGGATGACAGAGACTTTGAAAAGAAATATGTTAATCAGAACAGCCATCTACTTGCATCTGTTCCACTGTTATTCTGGGGAGTCAGCTGCCGCACATTACGGGGAGGAATCTTTAAAGCAGCAGTCTTTGTGCTAATGTACTTTTTGGAAGGTACGTTTTTCATAATGCACCTTTGTGCCATATTGTATCATTTACATGAACATAACAAGGTATTGGAATGGGGAAAGCATACAATTGAAACTATTAATTTAATAAATGTAATGTATCAGCCTAAATCATTCCTTCTGAGACCTGTGTACTAGCAACCTGTTGTGCTAAAGTTCATTCCGAACTGAAATTTTTACATTTACTTTAAAGCCGCATTCAGACACCTGGAATAAATTAGTATTATGGGGTCAGTAATTCCAACAGAGGGTCTAATAACCTGAACGTGTTAGTTTGGTTCATGGTGAGATTTGCATCTGGAATCTATCAGGTTTTCTGACTAGGTGTGATCATTAAGGAAATAATATATAGAGGACTAGAGAAGATATCCAGCATTGCTCAGGTATAAAATCAGTTGCCACTTCAAAAGTAATGAATGAAAACTTTAATATGTGCCCAAAAAAGCATAAGATGCAATGGGGATGATTTATCTGAAGTGGTGGTAAAGAGAAATGAGGCAGTCGCCCATAGCAACCAATTCAGCTGTCATCTGTCCAAGGTTGTGGTTGTATAGACAACCGCTCCACGGCACCTCCCTGCATAGGATTATGTAGTAAAGTGCACAATCCGCTAATGGTAGATAAAAAGGTAAAAAATAAAAATTGGCAAATCCTGGAGACTGCGGCAGACGAAGGACGATTTTCTATTTGTGTAATACAGGCCATATTTGTGGTGATATTAGAGCCACAAATCCTGCGATGTGATGACCTTCAGTAACTATATATATATCCTGGGGATTCAATTCGTTCATAAGGGCTAATAATAGAAACAATAGTGAGTGTTGTATATATGTATATATACAATCCTCTAATAATGTCTGATAACAGAGAACAATAGTGAGTGAGTGTTGTATATATGTATTTATACAATCTTCTGATAATGTCTGATAACAGAGAACAAAAGTGAGCAATCACTGCATATATATGTATATATAATCCTCTGATAATGGCGGATAACAGAAATTAATAGTGACCAAGTAGTGTATATATGTATATATACAATCCGCTGATAACTGAGTACAATAGTGAGTGAGTGTTGTATATATGTATTTATAGACAACCAGCCAGCTTTTCTAGAGAGGTGGTCTTCTCAAAGAAACAAAATTGAAAATCTGTCACAGAAAATGTGGTCTGGGTAAGGAGGTGGTCTTCTTAGAGAGGTGGAGACGTTTCACTGAATATATAACATAATTAGTTTTTTTTAACAAGGCCAATTTAGGCGACCAGGTCACATTGTCTGTGGGACAGCTGCATTTTGCAGACTGAAGGCCATCTCAATCCATCTGTAGTCCACTCCTGGTTTTGGCCCCAAAAACTTCATAAAGAAATAACATGAGTATTTACACAGACCTTGCAGTTGGCTATACAATTTCAGTAGCTGCCATTCCTAACAACTCTCTAATAAACATGCATCATTGCGCTGCCTTAAACTTCATGTGTTG
This sequence comes from Leptodactylus fallax, assembly GCA_947044405.1. NCBI lineage: Eukaryota > Metazoa > Chordata > Amphibia > Anura > Leptodactylidae > Leptodactylus > Leptodactylus fallax. The sequence goes on along the minus strand of CAMRHE010000280.1, from coordinate 2,414,176 downwards.
GGTAGAGGGGAGTAATAATAAGTTCATACATAAATTTGGGACTAATCAGAGAACTAGTTGTTACTGAGGCTAATGGACATTGGAGTGCCCATGGTGGTCATGCAGAAATAAGAAGCAGGAGAATAGACTTTTGCAGGACAGTGTAATTCACAGTTTTTACTTAAGGTAGAACAGGGTAAACTGAATCTAGTTTCTCATGGTACAATTCTTTTGGCGCTTCCACTGAAGGCTGAGATTGGGCAGGTTGATGGGACTCCAGTTGATAATCTGCATCTTTGGCACAGTGTGACGCATCTCTGGCGTCATGTGGCGTGTGATGATGCATCTAGGTTGGGCTAGAACTTTCAGCATGCTCAACATGTGGCTGTGCAATCTCATAAAAGGGGTGTGGCTTAAATGTGCCACGAATTGCATCAAAATAGTGTCGAAAAATTCTGGCACAAAGTAAGCCAACTAAAAAGAAGTATAAATTCAGCCTAGTCAGTCTAAAGATACACCAGATTTATCATCCAGCATCAGTCACTGTGATAAATCTGGTGTATTTTCAGAATGTCTAAATTTGCACTGTCTAACTAATAGTAAATCTGGGCCACTGTGTCCAGGTTATACCATCACTCAACCCAGTGGTTTAGACCATTAAAGGCTCAGATTATATATTATATATATAAAAGTACATACAGGTTTTTCTGAAGCGTATATACAGAAAGTAGTGTTGTAGTGTTCCTAGTCACACTATTGACCCAAATTTCAAGTGTTTAGCCTGTACTCCTGAAATGGAGACTAGAGATCTTGCAGTGGGCCACTCAAGCTGTTTTTCCATAAGGATAAAAAAAAGCAGAAAATGCTACCATCATGTTGTCAACATGAGCAGAAACAAAATAAGAGAAACATAAATACAATGGTTACCCTTGCAAAATTGCTATTTAATGCCATCGAGAATACATAGTGCTTTCAAAGGAGTTTTAATATGCGAAACGGAAAAACACAATTCTGAAGGAAGTTTCTGTATAGTGGAGATACAGATATTTAGAGTGTACAGATATAGAAAGCTAAGAAATATATATTGCCAGGCGATGATAAAAAAAAAAATCCATTTTGCATTTTATGAGAACACTTTGCTGCTAATGTTTTTTTCTCTCCAAATACCTATATTTCTTGTATTGTGCAATTGGCTGCAATCCATGTTACAAATGCTGGAAGAGAAGAAAGATTGACTTGTACAGATAAAATGAAAATGGCTATTTCTATGTAATGTTGTTGCCGGGTGAAAGATAATACTGTGCTGTCCATCTAGCGTATGCATGAGAGTTTCCTGCTCTACCACAGTGACCACCACCGGGGTGCCTGGAAAGCTAAGGAAATTCGGGGGAGGTTAATAGGCTACAGAAAGATTATAGATACAGATAATACACATCGAAAATGCAGCCTGGTGATAGCTTGGACATAGCATAGACATGGCTTCATAAAAAAAAAAAAATCACTAATAATAGTTTTTGGAGCTTTGCCTGTTTTGGAAAAAGCTGTCTTTTGTATTTAACAGGATTGTGACCTTGTTCTTCCTTCTCGCATGTGTGACTTTGAGGGTTTCTTGCTGGAATCTTGGGAGTAGCTTAGAGCAAAGTTATAATGATAGCAGAATGCAGCACTTGTAGTGACTAAGTAATGATTTTGTAGACATATATTTTTTATGTTGGCAAATGGCCCGAGAATTTGATACAAAACAACATGACAATTTTTTAAAGGACTCAAAGTGGCATAAAAAAACAAAAGGAGCAATACTCACTTTTATCAATACCACATCCATACCCGGATCCCTGTTTTTTCTGCTTCATGGTCCCATCTTGACACACAGATGGGACCATGATGGCTCTGCCAATCATTGGTCACCGTTATGACACACTTCATCCAGTGATTGGCTGAGTGTGCAGTTCTTGGCTTTCCTGTGTGTTGAAAATGGTCCAGTAAGCAGACACCAGTGGAGACCTGGGAGAGCATTGTAATGAGAGTAGCAGAAGTTTGGTGGAGGTGAGTATGACATCTTTGAGTCATACTCATCTGGACACCACCTTTGAGGCAACCCCATTAAGATATAGGTCATTTATTTCTGTGACTTACAGTCAAATTTACATGGAAATTCACCTTTAAAGGGAACCTGTCATCTGTCACCTATACTGTTAGTTCACATGCAGCAGATTTGTTGCAGAAATTTATTTGATTTAAAATCAGTTCTATACACCTAAATTGTGTAATTTTTGTGGCAAGCACATTCATTTCTACAAGCCCTGTTCAGTAAATGGCACAATAGTCAAACATTCTACAACTAAGGCTTGGGTCACATCTGCGCTTGTATGCCGTTCGAGGATTCCGTCCCCCATTCCGCTTGAAAAATGCAAGCAGGACTTTTCTCTTCACATTTTTCGAACGGAAACCAGGCAGAAACCCAGCAGATTACATTATAATCTATGGGGTCCGCGGGTTTTCACAGGTAACCACTTTTTAAATTGATTGGGCTTCCGTTTTTTGGGTCCCCAAGCAGGCGCGAAGAACAAAAACCTGAGCTCAGGTGTGAATCTAGCGTAATCTGCCTTGTGTAAATTCACCCTTATTACAGATCACATGTTTGAAAGCAGAATGGAGCTAAAGCACTGTCTGGACAAACAAAAATCAGCAAAAGTAATGTGTATGAATGGAGATCATAACATGAAACAGCTTAAAATTATTGAAATTCAACAAATTACTTAACTTTTTAATTTTATGGAATTTTACTTTAAAGTCAATGTCCTTCCTTTAATGTCCTTTTAGATCCAACATATGCCTACCCTTACCTTTTCACAATTTCATTGAGGACTTCATTTTTTCACAATACAAACTCAATGTAAAATGGTGACATTCTAGCAAAACCCTTGACAGGCTGCAATTCACATCAAAACCACTGGGTGTCCACATAGAGACATATATATCGTAAACAACTCCTGACAGAGTATCCTGAAATCATGTTTCTTTTTATCCTGTCTTGTGCTGCACATTTCATAATATTTAGAACCAAGATGAAAGGTAAGAAAAGACACGTTTGTATGTCTTCATATCAGAATCTTGTTCTACTTATACTGACCCCCAAATCGTCCGCTTCCCTTTACCAGTCAGCTAAATAATAAAATACCCACTGCAGAAAGCAATGGGAACACAAAATTAAAAACTGTATAATTTTTATATGCAAGGACTATACTAAGTAGATCAGATTAAAAGAGCAACTAGAATCATTCAACCATATGTGTAGAAATGCGACGCTTTGCAGAACTCGAAATATGTGAAATAAAGTGATGCTAGAAGTCATTATGTTGTCCAAAATTTTCTGCACTGTGAAGATACTCAAGATTTAGTGTTCTTTAATTCAGATCATACATGAACTCATGTATAAAAAGCTTCACTGGAGGAGCCTTAATGTTTTATTTACAAATGGTTTATATATATATATATATATATATATATATATATATATATAAAACTTTATATCTTTTGATTCCAAGCATCTATGCTGTACATACACTTCCCAGAAAAGCCTTGACTTTAATCATTGTTGTAGGGCATGTATATAAAACATTTTGCGACCTTTTCAAGTATACAGAAATGTCAGAAATTAGTTGCAATGTGTAGGCTCACGTATTCCTTATATAATCTTACAATAATTCTTCTTATTGAAATGTACTATGCAAAATGCAGGTTAATCGTTTCTACAAAAATATACCATATACCCCCCCGCCAAGTTCTACACAAATATAGAGAATACACAATAACAATAACGTAAATATCTAAGCAATTTTTTCCTTATTTTTCTCCTTTCATTTGACCTCATTCAGTTTCATGTTGCAATCAAAACTATAAGAAAAATGAAAAATACGTAGAATTCTTCTGTGTTCCAGGAAATCAGTTATTTTCCTTCAACTCCTTTCAGCTTTCTTGTACTTGACTTTAAGGCAAGGCTGCAGAAAGGGCAACTCCACCACCACCACCGACACTGCTCTGTCAGCAAAGGAGACAATGAATTGGAAAGATTTGCTTTTAGTTTATTCCCATCCAATAAGGGTTTGAGTTGACCATAACGCAACCCATGCAATTGTATGGAGCCCTAGAGATCAGGGGGGGTCCCGCAATGTTGGGTTGCGTTAGCATTTTTTTTTCAATTGGCCTCCACCTATTGGATTACTCCAACAGGTAGATATTTTTCACCATCCCCTCTCTGCCCATACTGAGCAGTGTCCACTAGAGGCAAAAGCATACAGCCACTACCTGTTGGTACAATCCAATAAGTAGCAGCCTTACGTGTCACTGTGTGGGAGACAAAAAAAGGGGGTTGTGTACTGTGTGCGGGGCCAAAAAAAGGCAACAATATTCTGTGTTGGGCCAAAAAAAATGTGGCAATATTCTGCGTTGGGCCAAAAAAAGGGATAATATACCGTGTGAGGGGTTAATACACTGTGCAGGCAAATAAAGGGGCAATATACCATATAAGGGCCAGAAAATGGGGCATTACCTTGTGTGGGGGCCTGTACAGGGGGAATTTCTCCAACTTATCCATTTATAACCCACAGATCCTGGTCTCACCTAGTGGACCTGCATCTATTTCGAAAATAGAGGATGAATAAACAGCATAATGTGCACCACAATCTCCCTGACTTATATGGGACTTCCAAAAATACCTGAGCAGAGAGGCATGTTTAGCGTGCACTTCAGCAGTGAGAGTGAGGTGGGTCTGTTCTGGAGATAAACACACATCTATGGGACGTTTATGGCATACCCTGTGGATATGCCACAAATGTGCTGATGGGAATACTCCTTTAATTCTTTAATGAACCTATAATTAACTCTGTAAGCTACCATATGGTTTACTTCCATTAGCCATTGTTTTCTTCCTTACTTACAATTTTCATAGAGTAGAATAACTCGAGGATGTGGCATGCATTAGAGCCTAACATTTTATTTCTCATAGGTTCCATATGCATCCATAACAAAAGCCTTTGTGTGTCATCATACAGGCACAGTATGGACCCACATAACATATCAGAAAAACCTTTGCGCATGAACCATACTCTACATAATGAGTATGTTTTCTATATACAGTAGAGACAGATCCGGGCATGATCTAGGATGAGTAGATGCATAACTTGTTTGTCTCTTTCAATTTGATCTTTGGTAGGAAGAATGTAATGTCATATTGTATAATGTCATTTTGTATATCTTGTAATGTAATGTAATTATGGGTTAGTTGGCATATAGATTAGACAAATGTTGACCAAACCCAACCATTTTGGTGGGACCAGCGGACGATCTAATCTAGAAAAAGAGGAGAAAAGCATCAGTCTCTCGGATTTCAACAACCTGATCTTTTTGTTCTCAGAGGTAATATTCTGCCTCCAAAGGTGTCTGCCCGGACATCGCCCCCTCCCCCTATTCAGGACATATTTGGCTCAGTGATGACATTGGCTGGTTGGGACAAATGTTTGGCTGACAGCTATTGGGTCCCTATGGTTTCCTTTTCATAAAGGAGGGGGGGGGGGCCAAAGTTGGCGGGTTTTTACACATGAACATAACAAAGTCAGAACCCATGCTGTGGTTTGTTTGATCTAATTTGCATGGCCAGCCTTAGTTGTGTCTGGTCTGTTATAATAAAAACAAGTAAAATTGGCACAAACTACTAGAACAGAAGTTCATAAATGAAATACAATTACAGTAAATACGGTACATATGGTCTTCTTCTCACTTTCTTTAAAGACAGTTCTTAAAATGTATTGCTGCAGACCAGGACAAGCTTGTGGTATACAAAGCCAATTTTAATGGTAGGGAAAACACTGAGATATTTTGTTACTTTCTCCGACAACAGCGGCTCATGCAGAAACTCATTGATATTCGGCATTATAACAGATCCTGTTTGTTGTGTTGCCTGGGGAACAAGCTGCTACATCTGAAATCTCCCCATTTTTTTCTTTTTTTAAACATTCTTGGTTTTCTTTTCTCGCATGTAGTGAAACCTTTTATTGAAATTCAAATAATGATTTTGCTTGTTGGTTGCTTAAGGAGGAGAATTAATGAATGAAGGCAGGGAATGGATGATAATACAGATAGCAGTGCGAAGACGTGGAACTGGAGCCAAACAAAAATAAGAGAATACAAATTGTTAAAGGTCAAAGATAACAAGACACAAAAAAAATAAAATGACATGAAAAAAATGCAGGCACAGAATTTAGGGCACAATAGGTATAAGGTCTATCGGGAAAAATATCAAATATAAATTCTGAAGCAAGTGTTAAATATTAATACCAATAACAAAAATGTCAACTAAATAAGAACTTTACAAAAATATATTTTGGATGGGAAGTACTAAAATAATAAGTAATGTTGCGTGTAAAAACTAATAGACAATTTTTTTTAAAATTCTATTTTATTGGATCGCCAAAAGTGTCACTACTGGAGATAGCTCCAAAGACGGTATAAATCATCAGTGACCCAACATTTTTGATAAAATATAAAATAGAACCCCCACATCCCTGGGTAAAAAAGAAGCCATGTCAGGGTTACCCTGGGCAAAGTATCAAAATATCACAATATAACGGTTTCCATTCATGCAGTTGTTTAATCTTATGCCAAGACGTAAAGCAGTCACGCACCGCAATTTTCCCCATGTAAGAAAAAACGTTTAGTTGAAGCTTAGTTAAAGGGGTTGTGCCACTACATACATTTATCTCCTATCGGATAAGTGTCAGATTGATGGGACCCCCAGTGATTAGGAGAACAGAGAACAGAAATTCCTCCTGAATCCTCTCTGTGAATGAAGTGCCAGAGGGTTTACATGACCGGTGCTTCATTCACTTCTATGGGGCTGCCTGGACCACCATCTCTGGCCACCCCATACAAGTGAATGGCCATACAAGTACACTGGTGCTTCATTCACAATGAAGATTCAGTGGTACTTTCTGCTTCCTGCTCTCCCGATTGAGTAAACATTTATTTCTGCCCGCAAGGGTATATGGATGTCATTCACTGAAGATCAGATAGCAAACAGCAGTTCCAGGAGGAACTGTGGAGCTAGCCCCTAGGATAGCAACTGCAGATACAATCCCTTTAACCATGTAGTAGTGAAATTTTTGCATTAAGAATATAGTTTTGTGGGAAAGATTCAGTATAACTCAGTATTTTATTAATTTAAATCCCTCCTTCTTGTACAGTATACTTAGGGTTCAGTGGGTGATTCTTCTCAATGACTGACAGCTGTCTCTATTTGCACAGGGAGGTCTGTCCATTATTGAATAGGACCACCCACTGCACTATTAAGCATAGAAAGAGTCGGCATGTAAATAAATAAAATACAAATCTTTTTCCACAAACATATTAGGCTGCTTTCACACTTGCATCGGTTTCATCCATTCTCCTCTTCCATCATAGGAACAGAAGAACAAACTAAATATTAAAACTGATACATCAAATGATGGAAACAACAGATCCCAAAAGATGCAATTGCCATTATTTTCACTGTCACTTCGCCAGACAAAAAAGTCATGCTTGCACCCCGTCGCAAATAGCTCACATTGCCACCAACTACTCAAGCCTTTGTTAGAGGGGGTGCGGAGCAATGGGAAATTTCACATGTGGAGGGAATGCCCTCCAATTCTTGCCTTCTGGATTGCCACCTTCCAGTTCATGTTTCAGATAGCCAAAAATGTAATTCCGTTGTCCCCAGGACTAGCGTTATGTTTTCTAGACCTTTTCCAGGATGACATGGAGGTAGTTCTGGCACAATTTATTTTAGCGGCTCAGTCCATGATCGCACACCAATGGCGATCTGTGCAGTGTTTGACATTTGGGGAACTTATTCAGCATGTGCATCAGACCTTTACAATGGAAAGATTGCTAGCTATTAAGGGCAAACGCCTGTCACGCTTCGACTCTAGATGGGCTCTATGGGCTCTTATAAGGGTCTTCCACGATCTACTTCCCCTAGTCAGAATTAGATCTCTCCAGCCAGAAAACCATTTAGACCTCTCTAATTCCTCATAATCTACAGCTACAGATGTATTTTTCCTCTTTTACCACGTGAGCTCTTGTTTTTATGTTCACTTGTTGTCATGTTCACTCTTTTTTCACCTCACGTACTTGTTATGGTTATTACCTATTACTGACTCCCATAATATTCTCTATAAAGACAATCTCCACGGAGGACTCATGAAATTGTATACATTACAGTTCAGCTGCCCCATGTGGGGTAAGTGGGTGATACTTGCTTCTGTTTACATCTCTCTTTACGTTTTTTGTGCTTTATTGATGCTGAACTTTTATTGCACATGCTTTCCCTGTAGTTCTCATTAATGTGCATGGTCTGTAGTATTTCTATTTCAAAAATTTTATAAAAAGTGAGATCTGAAAAAAAAAGGCATGCTTGCAGGGCTTTTTCGCTTTTGATTTTAGACAGACTATGCCCTGAAAGCTCTAAATGGTGCCTCTGATACAGGTGTGAATGTACGCTTAATCTCCATATACTGTAGGCATATATGGACACAACCCTTCCATTGCGCCCACTCCTTTGGAGCAGATTTATAAGAGTCTGATGAAGATGGAACTGACCGAAATGTCACCTATATTTACTCTACATTCATATTTACTCCACCTGGAATTGTATTCACTTCATTTGGAAGTGTACTATATATATTGACTTTATATTTCTATATGGGGAATAAATTCATTACCACCATTACACTTTCATATGAGTGTGAAGTCTCTTACTTACGCTAGGTTCACACTAGCGTTTGGGCTTCTGTCCTCTGGGACCCAAAAAACTGAAAACCTGTCCACTTAAAAAGTGGTTACACGCGAACTTTTCTCTCTGCTGATTTTAAATGGAATGTGGGGCGTAGTCTTATACGGAGACTCAAACGGTAGCGTGAACCTAGCACTACTATGATTTACGGGTTGGGACCCTACACTCCTCGCACAATAACATGCCACCTTACAAATACTGTAATAATCTGTTCTGCTCCTCCTACTATATAACATGATTCCTGCATATAAGGCAAAAAGTGAAAATGATATGCCTATTGAAGCATATATTTTACAGACAAAATTTAGCTATAATACTATTATACAGTAAAACTAGCTTTGGCATTGTGATACAAAAATGTGCTCCATAAATATATTAATTCACAGGATCTGTATCTGGAGCACACAGAGTTATTCACAGCTAAAAGTGCTCATCTCTGCTGGAATGGGATAGGAGACGATGTGTCTTTATATAGCAAACATAGAATAGACTATGCACTATTAGGAACAATGAACAATCATTAATACATCACTAGATTGCTCAGATCGCTTGATCTAAACAATAGTGAAAATAGTGCACAAATGTAATAGTAATACAATTAAATGATAAAACACTGGCTGTCTGCACCCCTACCAAGAGGAGGGCAGTACATATAAACCTCTACAGCTGCTATTTAACTCATTGGGAGATATAAAAATCTCTGCAAGGTGGAGTCCTCCTAGTTGTGGATTTTTAATGCAGTGCAGATGCAGTGGCAACAGACTTCAGAGACACTTAGCTGAGGTTTTTAACAGTTTACAGAAAGGTCTTTGATGGAACACAAGAAATGCAGCAAATACTCCTGTTTAAATTAACTGAAACACTCCTTCTTTGGAGATATACCTGTGGGAAGGAAGTCTCCCTCTCCACCCACATTTAGTCTCCTGGGGTTATCTTGGCAAATCTTTGCAAATAGTATATAAGGCAGAATATCTCTGAAAGGTAGAACTTATCAAACTTTTTCTATAAGTGGTGCACACAGATGTACTTGAACAACAATTGTACAATCTTTGGTTTCACAACAGCAATATGAATGAACTTGTTCGGATTAACTAGTTTGGCACAAAATGGAAGTGCTATTATTACACATTGGGATCTACTCAGATCCCAGAGTATAATAAATCGGCACCTGGGGAAGTGAGTAAAAAAAACGAACAGTTACAGTTACCTTGCATCACCTCTTCTGGGCATCCTTGTGGTGTCCGGTGGTCTCCCAGCATCCTCTTCCGGGCTTCTGAATAATTTCATGCACCCCAGGGTCACCACTGAGGCCTATGATTGGGCCTCAGTGGGTATGGGGGACATGTGAAGCCAGCCATAGGCCAGAAGAGGCCTGAATAGGATTCCCAAAAGCTCAGGAAAGGTGAGGCCTCAGACTCCAGAGTATAATAGTGCTTTGTGGTTGACAAAGCCCAAAAGTTTTGAGTTTGGGTTGATCCTGAGACTTATGGAAGATTCGGGTCAGATCCTGTTCTATCTGAATTGGTTTGCTCATCCCTAATAAATACCTATAGCGTAAACATTTCCAGACAAAGTATATAAAAAAAACTATGCTTTTTTCAAACCTGCTCATCTCATTCCACTCGTCTCAGAATATGTTCAGCTTAAGGACTAAATATGTGAAGTACAGCTTAATAGAATCCTTTAGTGCCCAACCCAGACTCTATACCTGTATTAGCCAACTTTTATTGCTATGTTACACTTAGAGGCTACCTATTACATGGTTTTGAAATCCAACATAGTCTCTCAAGACTTTCATACCTGGTATTGAAAAACTTGTCCAAGAGAATATAACAATGTATTCAAGTAATGAAGGTGGATGGTAAGGAAAATGTCAAAGGAGTGTACAGATACAAAGTGAGGGAGATGACCAAAAGCAATTATACAAAATAGGCAAATAGATGTTCGATCTGGGTCACAGAGCATAAAGAGATCTATGTACCTGTGACCCACATGCCGCCTCGTGATTCATTACAGGCTTTAGAATTAGTCAAAGGCTCCATTAATGTTTATGTAAAGCTTTTTGATGATTTAATAGGCTGCCTGATGCAACAATAATTTCATTTCCAGCCACTGTCATACAGTAGCTCATTATATTCCACATACTCAGCAGCAACCAGGTCTGCTATATTGTTCTGCATCCCTGATCCATCTCTGCCCTTCCAAGCCTTGAAAGGCTTTTTCTTTAATCTTCACTTGTGATTATTGATATTTTTCATTAACAACAAAACTGGGAAAAGTCTGCAATTTTCTTTATTTCTTTATAAGGCTAAAGACGCCGCCAAGTGTGAATGATAAACAAAGCTAAAATACAATCATCTCTCAGACAAGGCTTTATGTGTCTTCTATCAAAGCGGCGCAATGTACTATTGATTAACGTTCTTGCGGTAATTCGGCCCTTTAACACCTCATCTGCTTTCAGCTGCCAGTTGTGTTAAAATGAACAGAATTATAAGTTAATGGCTTATAACGAACACTGGTTTTCTGCTTTTGTCTGCCGCGGCTGGCTCTGCAGCTCCCATTATCCCTCGCTCTTTCAGTAGCGAAGACACAACTTGCCGTCCCTCCCTAAAAAATTGTGGCTGAAACCTTAATTGAAGAGAAAAAAATTATATTTGATTTTTCTTACCAGAGTAAAGGAAGGTCTTAAAACACAAGCAGCAATGTAAGAGCCTAATTCAGAAAATGACATGAGCATGCTTAGCATAAATACAGGGGCTGGAGATAAAATGAAAAGTAAACCGAAAAAAAAAGCAATTTCCTTAGCATATTAAGAAGATACTTTCAAAAATGTGTTATGACCCTGTTAGACCAAATATACACAGTTATACAGTGCTATGCAAAAGTTTTAGGAATGTGTGGGAAAAAAATGCTGCAAAAGTAGAATTTTTGAAAAATAGAATTGGTAATTATATATATATATATATATATATATATATATATTTACAGTACTGTGCAAAAGTTGTAGGCTTGTGTGGATAAAATGCGCTAAAATAAGAATGCTTTCACAAATACAAGTTTTAATAGTTTATTTTTGTCAATTAAAAAAAATCAATTGAATGAATAAAAGAGAAATCTAAATCACATCAATATTTGGTATGACCGCCTTGTAGAGGAGGAAATGATATGACCCCCACAGAGCCCTGATCTCAACATCATCCAATCTGTCTGGGATTACATGAAGAGACAGAAGGATTGGAGCAAGCCTACATCCACAGAAGATCTGTGCTTAGTTCTCCAAGATGTTTAGAACAACCTCCCTGCCAAGTTCCTTCAAAAACTGTCTGCTTGGAAGGCAAATAATGGTCAGACCAAGTATTGACTTAGGAATTTAGGGGAACACTTATGTAGATAGTAGCTGATCCTGGCAATAAGCAGGGGCTAGCACTATTTCTTCTTCGCTGGTTTTTTACTGCAAGAGGGCAGCCCGCCACCCAGTTGTGCAGAAACTGCAGCTGGACCCATTCACTTGAAAGGAAAGTTCAGAAGGAGATGCAGCCCAAAATTAATAGTGTGTTCTAAAAAGTCCCAGAGAGTAGACTCTAGCCAGTCAAAAAGTAGTGACGTAGCCTAGTGACCTGACAACACTTTACAGGATAGGTATATCTGGATAACACATGGTGCCTACTGCAATTGCAGGCATAAAGTTCATATTGTACTAGCATAATGGTTCTTGTTATACAGAAGCGGAATATAATCTGTTTATGGCTGTTACAATAATTGCTCTGGGGTTGTTCTTTGGGCACAACATCATAAAGCAATTTTTCCAGATGAGAGCATGAATTGAGCACAGGGCATAATGTGGAAGTAGTAGCATATGCCAAGTGTTGCATATATGAGAAAAGCTATAGGCATTGTAAGCAGACAGCACTAGTTATGATTGCATTGAAGATCTGGATTTGACTGTGCTATGGTAAAAGCAGGATGAAGAACTAAGTATTAATAACCAGCGATAACCCGTTATTTGGTGGATTGGCCCCAAATGCTGATATATAAACAACACTATCGTCTTCCAGTGGCAAATCCTTTAATAACGCCTCTTTTCTGCCCCCAAAACAGTAATAACAACCCCCATTTTCCCACACACAATTCAAATGACCACTTTTGTACCGCGTAATAGATTTTAGCACCCAGTCATCCATTATTATAGCGCCTCCTTATAAATAATAGTCCCTGCTTATAAATAATATTACACCTTTATCAGTAATAGCTCCCTTATAAATGATAAATAGTGCCCTGTATCAGTAATATTCCCCCTTATTTGTAATAGTTCCCCCTTATCAGTAACAGTCACCCCATAAAAATAATACAGCTCTCATATAAATAGTATTCCCTTATTAATAATAGCCCTCTCATAGATAATAGTTATCCTTATAAATAACAGTCCCCATTATCACCAATAGCCCCGTTTATAAATAAACCTACTTAACAGTTATACCCCCCTTATAAATAGTTCCCCTTTTATAAATAATAGTTCCCTCCTTATAATAGATGCCTTATATATAATAGTTTCTCCATTTTATAGGCCTCTTATAAATAGTTCCTTCCTTATAAATAATAGCCCGTCTTATAAATAATAGTTCACCCTATTAATAGCCACCTGTATATATAATTTCCCTTTATAATAGCCCCTTTATATAGCTAGTGGCCCCACACAGTATAACATGCTCCACAATGTCCTCCACACAGTATAATACACTCCCCAAAGGGGTTCCCCAGTATAATGCTCCATAATGGCCCTACAGAGTATAATATGCTCCCGAGAAGCCCCACACAATATAACACACTTCACAGTGGCCCTACACAGTATAACAGGCTCCCCACACTGCCCTTTCTCCCCAGTATAAAGCTCCACAGTGGCCCACAGTATAATATGCTCCCTAGAGGGCCCCTCTAGTATAATGCTCCTTAGTGCCCCCCCCCAGTATAATGCTCCACAGTGGGCCCCATGAAGTATAATATGCTTTCCAGAGGGCCCCCTAGTATAATGCTCCTTAGTGCCCCCCAAATAATGCTCCAAAGTGGGCCCCATGCAGTATAATATGCTCTCCAGAGGGCCCCCCAGTATAATGCTCCACAGTGGACCCATACAGTATAATATTATCTCCAGAGGGGCCCCCCAGTATAATGCTCGACAGTAGTCCCACACAGTATAGCATGCTCCACAATAGCCTCAACACAGTATAATATACTCCCCAGAGGGGTTCCCCCAGTATAATGATCCACAGTGGCCCCACACTTTATAATATGGACTCCAGAGAACGCTCCCCCCCAGTATAATGCTCCACGGTGGCCCCACAGAATATAACAAGCTCTCCAGAGGGGCCCCACTAGTATAATGCTCTACAGTGGACCCACAGAATATAACATGCTCTCCAGAGGGCCCCCCAGTATAATTCACCACAGTGGCCCCACACAGGATAACATGCTCTCCAGATGCCCCCCCCCCCAGTATAATGCTCCACAGTGGCCCTACAGGCTCCGTCAGTTCTATTATTATATTATACTTTTGTTCTCTTCAGACCCCAGAGTATAATAATCGGAGGCCCAGGAGAGGTAAGACAAAATAACGAACAGTTATACTTACCTTGCCTTACCTCGCCTGGGCCTCTTTGTGCTGCTCCACTGTCAATGCCGCCGCTGGCTTCCTCTGCTCTGCGGCTGATGTCACGTGTACTGGACGTCACCACCAAGGCCTATTATTGGGCCTGGCCTCAGCGGTGACATTCGGAATGTGTGCTGTCACCTAAAGTCCAGAAGATGACGCTGGGTGCCTAGGACAGGTGAGTAAAAATGTTTGTTATTTTTACTCACCTCAGAAAGGGGCCCTGTGGCACATGATGCTGGGTCCCTTTCTGTTATCGATATGGCCAGGCCTGACTCAGGGATCCGGAGTCATCAGGCTCCATATTCCGGGGGGCCCCTTTGAGGACAGGGGCCCTGGGCAATTGCCCAATTTGCCACCCCTAACGTTGTCCCTGTCTACACATGTGTCCTCCCTTAACCGTCTTCTGCCAGACCTTCATCAGCTCTAAAGTCAAACTGCTTTGGTTTGTCTGCTTTAAACTCTACAAATAGATCCCCTGGTGAGTACCCTTTTACAGGATCGAAACGTGTCGGGTGGAGAATTAATAGGGTTTGCTCAGGGACAGTTTTAAGACTGCCCTTGTCATGGCATGAGTCTTGGATCTGGGGCTAGGGGTAACAATAGGGTCAAATGCTCTCTTCCCTGCATGTTGGAGCCCGTGATTCCTTGTTGAGACTAATCATACCACCTTGACCAAACTTAGACCCATCAGATGGTAAGATGGTTCTATTTTCTAATTTCATATCACTTTGTGGACTCTGTATTATGAATTTTAAATTTATTAAGTAAAAGTTATATTTTAGAGATCAATTAAGGAAGAATCTTCAGAACTTAGAGTATAATAATCAAAAGCCCAGGGGAGGTGCAGAAAAGTAATAAACACTCATGGGAGAAACCGCAGAAGCCGCAAAGGAGTGCCAAAGAGGTGAGGAAAGAGGAATGTTTATTGCATTCTGGTTGGGGCTGAATGTGAAATTTGCAAGTGAGCCTTGCAAATATTTGAGAAACCTATTTCACAAGATTCTCCCATCTCTAGTCACCACCAGGTAGGTGAGGGTAAACTGCAGCATTTCACAGATTTTGTTAAGATGTTTAATATTGTGTTGAATTGGTTCCAAGAGAAACTGGAATCCTTAATCAAATTGGAAAACAGTAAAAGAGGTTTTCCAGGCTAAAGTTATTAATGACCCGGGCGCCCCCAATGGATATTGACAGCTGATCGGCAGAATGGATGACTGACAATTTTTTTGATGACCTATCCTTACTTTTAGCCCAGAAAACCCCTTTCAGTATGGACACTTCCATATACTGATATATTTCCATTTGAGTGATCAACCCTTTTTAAAAACTTCAATACTTTCCCTCCTCTCCACTCTCTGATCTGCTGTGTACAACCTTCTTCTTCACTTTCTAACACTGAGAGATGGGAAGGTTAAAGAGAGAATGATATGGCCAGAAGCAGAATCTTATCTGATCTACATCAGGGCAGCCAGCAAGGTAAAGGAGTTACACAAACTCTACAACAGCAGCAAAATGGTAAAAGATCTTTAAAGAGGACCTTTCATGTCCTCAGGCACATGCGGTTTTATATACCGCTAGAAATCTGACAGTGCGCTGAATTCGGTGTACTGTTGGCTTTCCCATTATGTGTCCCGGGGCTAGAGATATCAGCGCCGTTACCGATCTCAGCTCACTGTCAGAAGGGCATTCCTGACAGTCTAGCTGCGCTGTGAGGAATGCCCTCCCTGACAGTACTCGTCCATAGCCCTGTAGTGTCAGAGGGGGCATTCCTTACTGCCCGGTAATGACGCTGAGCTGTGAGGAACGCCCCCTCACTACAGGACTATGGACGAGAGCTTTCAGGGAGGGCATTCCTCACAGCCCAGCTAGACTGTCAGGAACGCCCTTCTGACGGTGGATGGTGAAACTAAGACCACCCATAGCTCCAGCCTCGGGGCACATACCGGGAAAGCTGGCAGTGTGCTGAATTCAACGCACTATCAGCTTTCTAGCGGTATGTAAAACCGCATATACATGAGGACTCTTTATAAAAAGCCCACTGGACCCAGCGCAGGTGGTGGGTGACAGAAGGATACTGTCCGTGGTGAGCTCCATGCAGGAGAATAAGTCCCATCCCATGCATGAGACCATGATCGCGCTGGACAGTACTGTCAGTGACCGACTACTTCACCCTAAGTGTGAGAAGGAGCACTATCAGAAGTCTTTCCTCCCCACTGTGGTCAGGCTGTACAACCAACACCGACCTAAGTGACCTAATCATTCCATACAGAGAACTGAAAGATCTTTAAGTTGTGATATCCCTTCTACTACTTTTTTACCTGCACCTTTCTATCTGTACCTACTGTCACTGTAATGCCTTTACCTTGGAGCTTCTGTATATATTGTTTTTTGTGTTTGTATTATCTTTGCTGCTGTAACACACTGAATTTCCCCATGGTGGGACTATTAAAGGATTATCTTATCTTATCTTGTTAGTGTATGTGTTGTCAATGTGTCTGCATTAAGCAATGTGTATGTGGCTGCATTAAGTGGCAATATGTGCTATATATTTGGTCATGTGTGTTTGTGTATACTATGTGGCTATGTCTGTGCCTGTGTAACTGGCCATGTGTGTATTAGTCTGTATTTTCCTAGCAATCCTGAAAGCGTAGATGTAACTGTATAACCTTTTAAAAGGACAAGCTGTCACACACCTGCCTTTCCCTATATATATTGACAGGAAGCACTTATTGTAATATATTCTATATCTGTAATCTTCTAGATTGCCTTCTGTTTTCCATTTGTCATGGTCCATAGACATGAGGACTGATGGGCATTAAAGCCTTAAAGCCTTACTTTTCTTCTGTGTAGCCATGTCAGGGCAAGTGATTGTTTGATTGCCAGATAAGAGAGGTTAATTTGTCACTCTATCAAAAAGGTTCTCGAAAAACACTAAGGTTTTTCAAAGCCATATACTTTATAAGTCAATTGGAAAAGTGAGAATTCATTTTTCATATTCCGGGTTATCTTTAACAAAAATGCATTTATTGTATCGTTTAAACACAAGTAACATCATTTATCAAGCAAGTGACTTTTAGCCATGAATTATAGCTTTGTATTTACTTACATACAGATTGTTATTTTTCTGCTGAAACTCGGCTTCAGGTCAGGGTCTCTCTATATATGCAGCTTCACGACAAACTGTCTCAGGCATTCATGTAGTTTATATTAATGTGAATATCTGCTCCAAATGTGATTATTCATATTTGTCATTCATATCATGCAAGAACTATATCAGTGGCCAAAAAGTATAGACTCATTTTGATGGAGTATGGGGACTGAACAGGCTATGCAAAATGTTGCAGTAAGGGAAATGCACTGCAGTGAAATGTCCTGTTTATGCAGAAAAGACGGATTGTGGGGCACCATGATAGAATAGATTGGCCAAGTACAAGTAACTGGGTTGATAAGACGATAAGAAGTTTTTCTGTTTTAAAAAATTCAAAAATCTATAGTTTTTACATTTATTAAGCATTGGAACATAGAGCTATGTATGCAAGTGGGCTTCTATCGAATTGATAGCATTTTAACCATCATCACTTTCCACCAAGGCTCTATGCACATGAATGTGAATCTTGTCCAGGTGATGACCATTTTTTTTTTAAAGAGGACCTTTCAACACCTTCAACAAGTCCAGCTCTTTACATCAATTAATAGCTTCTGCTCAGATGATTCCGGCACAGTTTGATTTTTTTTCTCTAGCCCCCACCGTTCCTGAGCAATCAATGCTGTTATTTTGCCTGATATATTATTTAGTCTCTGTACTATCAGGAGAGCGGTGTCAGGCAGGAGCAGACAAGGGGTGTAATTCTGAGCTCTGACACTGGCTGCCTCTGATTAGAGCTCTGAATCACGCCCCAACCCCCTCCCCCTCGGCCGGACACTGTCCTTCTGACATTATTGAGCTTAAGTATCATCTCAGGCACCAAAACTAACTGAACTTGTTGCTTTAAAGTGGTGAGGGCCAAAGAAAAAATTCCAACTGTGCTGGAATCAGTGGGGCGGCTATTATCAGAGGCTAAGAACTTGAATTGGTGGAGCTGGTGAAAAGTCCCCTTTAAGGACACATGGTTGCAAATATCAGTGCCTTTCTATGAGGCTATTCACACCCATTTTATAATGGGTGTGTGAATAGTCCATTAAAAAATAGGTAATGTCCTATTTTGGTTCTTTTTTACAGAACCCTCAATAGAGTGCATGTCTATAAGGGATCCGTGAACACCCACATATGAAACCCAAAAGACAGAGAGCCTGTCCACTTAAAAAGCGGTTGCTGGCGGACACCTGTGGACCCCATAGACTATTAAGTATGCCTTGCAGGGTTTTTCACTCCGCTAATTTTAATTGCAATCTGTGGCAGAGTCGCCCATAGGGATATAGGCCCCAGGTCAAAAAATGTCTCATGCAGGATGTCCTCGAGCAGCTAGTGAAAAGTATGTGGTCTCATTGGGGAAGGGTTTTGCTCTGTGTTCTTATAGTTTAGTGCACTTGGACTGCAGGCAGTCTGAAAGTCAATGCCCTGAGATTGTAGAGAGTGCCATGCCAGAAATGACTGCTGTTAAATTCTGTTAAAACAAAATGTTCCCAACTGAAATGGTGCAAGTATAAGCACTGTGTCACAAGTGATAGTAGTGTGTTTAGTATAGTGTGTGGCGCATGTTTAACCCAACATCTGAAAACATTGTAACCACCATGCTAGCTACCTCATTTCAGAAGTTGTAACTGCCAAGTCCTCCTTGTGATTAAAATCCTTCAATTTTACTGTTGATGCCTGTGTCCACTTCTGCAATCCTTGAGTGGGGAACCACTCCACCATCAAGGACCTTTAGATTCTTATTTCTTGAAAGGACACACCAACCCAACCAATTTGTGACCCTATTACATCCAGACTTTCAATCGACAGATAATATTGCCAGAAAAAAAGGACTTTTTGTTTGACTTGTGTATTGACTTTTAGTTATTGCATACTCCGTTATACCCATTCAGAACACATGTACACTTGGATGAAATGAGAATGCATGTATAGTGGGAAGAGAGGGGTTATAGGAACATTTGGCTGAAAGCTATTAAAAGGCTTGTCCAGTTTCAGACAAATATTGCAAGACAAATGTTATTGTTTGTATAGTAAAAAGTAATTTAATTTTCCAATATACTTTCTGTATCAATTCCTTGCGGTTTCTCAATGTCTGTCATTCATTCATCTTAAAACCAGATAAAAATGAGTCCATGGTCATGTGATATACAGTCCATAGTCATGTGATATACAGTCTATGGTCATGTGATCTACAGTCCATGGTCATGTGATCTACAGTCCATAGTCATGTGATATACAGTCCATGGTCATGTGATCTACAGTCCATGGTCATGTGATCTACAGTCCATAGTCATGTGATATACAGTCCATGGTCATGTGATCTACAGTCCATGGTCATGTGATCTACAGTCCATAGTCATGTGATATACAGTCCATGGTCATGTGATATACAGTCCATGGTCATGTGATGCTCACATAGGTGCACAGCTCGTTATAGTCGCAGCACAGTAATCAGACAGGAATTGATACAGAAAGTATATTGGAAAATTAAATTACTTTTTACTATACAAACAATAATATTTTTCTCTCAATATTTGTCTGAAACTGGACAACCCCTTTAATGGTGTATGGTCACTTTTAGGCCAATTCCCCCTCCATGCAGTTTATCTGGAGAGCTAAGTTCTGCACAGATTCTTTTTGTGCAATAAGAAAGTGGAAGGGGCCAACTAGGACTGGACACTACATACCGCAGTTAGCTTCTCTCTCTCTCTCTCTCTCTCTCTCTCTCTCTCTCTCTCTCTCTCTCTCTATATATATATATATATATATATATATATATATATATATACCTGAATCACAGAGAAACATACTTTCTCTAAATTTTCAGCATTTATTACATAACAATTTCTCAAGGTGATTTGGGATCTTGGCTCATAAAGAGAAGAGAGAGAACATGAATGTGAAAATATAAGAAATATATAAAAATAGAAAAAACTTTCTTGCATTTTTTTGAGCAGTTTGTGTACTTCTTGGGAGTTTTACAGCACATAATGTGCCTTCCCTAGACAAGCTCACAAATCAAGCAAGACATTTTTGCATAATCACCCTCTAATTTTAGAATTAATTACTGTCCAATCTAATAACATCGGAGAGCTAATATTAACGGCGGAACGACTATTTTTGTGAAACTTTTTAGACTATGTTTTACGAATGTGGCCCTGTATCATCTTTATTTGGCTCCAATAATGGCCGATTCAACCTTTAACAAATCGAACTACACAAACCCAATTAATTCGACGTTACTTCATAATTGTCACCACAGCCAAAAGGTCCTATATCATTTGGTGGTAAAACCCTTCGCTTTTAGTTAATTCCTTAGAAATAACATTTCAGGGCTGCTTGAAATTACCTTTAGCATTTTTGCTGGAATGCCCCGGTTAACTGAAGATCTGTCTTTGATGTTTTAAAATGTTAATCCCCAGACATCAGAGCCCAAAATGAGGCTGTGAGTGTTCATTTCACAAAAATCAATACTTATCTTTTCTTTCTTATGGTCTCTTTCCACATAATGAATTGTGTCAGGGAGCAGAGGTGACGGCTGATGAGGGACTGTGCCTTGGTGCAGAAGCTAGCTATTGCGGAATCGCTCTTTATTTAGACTGCTTTCTGTCATGCCCGGGACGCTGTCACAGTCAAATGAGACATTTGAGGTTTGGGATTCTGATGTTCTGATTTCACTATTAAAATCCCTGCAATGGTCTGGGAGTAAGGGGAGATCCAGTAACTGTATCAGTTCTCTTAACAAGTGAGACTGATCTAATTCACACACATAGAAAATAGGCCCTTCCGCGCTGAGGTCCCTTGCTGAAACCAAATCAGACACGGTAAAGTCCGTAAAAAAAGGAATTTTGTGGCATTTTGCTATAAATGGACACTATGTGAATGGTGTAAAATGAGGTAAAGCAAAGTTAAATTGGTCAATCTGTGATAAGAGGGAAAAAAAAAGGAAATATAATGAAAAAGAATCCTAAAATTCTTCCTGCTTCTCTCATGTGCATAAGCCACTAAGCTTTGTCAGTTTTATAACATATCTGGTCTGTTCATGCTCTGTAATCTACAAATCTGACCATTTAACGACAACAATTTAGATTGTGCTATATAATGAAAAGTTTACCAAAAACTCTCAGGATTGTCTGTAAAAACATGTATAGATGTGCCCAACCTTACCTTTCTGCAGATTGTGTAGAGGACTCTGATTTCTCATGACACAGATTCGATACATTTTAGAAACCTAATAGTAATACGCTTGACAGAGTATTGCAAAATCATGTTTTTTCTTAAGGCTGGTCATCTGGTCTCACTTATGCTAGGTTCACACTAGAGTTGAGGTTTCCATTCTTTGGGTTCGCTTGGGGACCCAAAAAAACGGAAACCCAAACTGCCTAAAAAGCAGTTTCGGCCCAAAAAATGCGGAGAGAAAAGTTCTGCCTGCAGGACTTTTCTTTCCGCATTTTGAAAGTGGATTCAGGAATGGAAACTACAAAGGAGACTGGGCGCAGGTGTGAACCTAGCCTTATCTTGGGATATGTCAGGCCAAGAGGAAAGGTAAGGATGATATATCTGTATCTTTGCTTTAAAAAAAAAAAAAAAGTTGTATTCATTTTATAGAATTCTTAGTGGTTTGTCTTGAGTTTTGGATATTGTTTTGCTCCTATAATCGCTACCAGTGCTCCCGTGCCCCTGTCTCTAAGGCAGAGGCCTAACTGAAGGAGAGGGTTAGAGGGGCATGAGCTGGTATCCTAGCAAGCCACTGTATCTTGGACAGGGTGTTTAGTTACCAAAAAACTGAATCTTCCATATGAAGGAAGTCCCAGCTATAATACTTTGATATCCATAATTTATCAACACTTTTTTCCAGACAGCATAGGAAACATAGCCAGTTTTTGGCATGTGCAAGCTGCTAACATTGATAACTTGCTTTATAAAATATGTAATGCTTTCATCTACGTATAATCAAAATCTTACAGAAATAGTAAAGGTACAGTTAGACATGCTATATGGGTTTCAGGCATGATGCACCTGCCTAATCCTCTGATTTACTGTATTAACATGTAGTTGATTGAACAAGCTTTGCATGCTGAATATTTCATTTATGCAATACATTTTGTATATAGTTTATTTCCTGTATTCTGTGTACACATATAGCAAAGTTAACCCCTTCCCACCGGTGACATTTTTCAATTTTCGTTTTTGACTACCCGCCTTCCAAACCCCATAACTTTTTTTATTTTCCCGTTCACAGAGCCATATGAGGGCTTGATGCTTGCGGGACAAATTGTTCTTCATAACGGTACCATTTATTATTCTGTACAATGTATTGGGTACTTGGAAAAAAAATTCAGAATGGGACGAAATTGGAGAAAAAGTACATTTGTGCGCCTTTCTTACGTGCTTTGTTTTTACAGTGTTCACTCTGGAGCCAAAATGACATCTGTATTCTATGTTTCTGATCACTAATGCAATGCATTACAATGCTAATGCATCGCAATGCGTTGCAAAATACCGACACTTCTATTACAGGCTGCATAGAGCAGCCTGCAAGAGAAGTATATGGCAGACAAGCCTGGGAGCCTATAATAGACTCCTGGCTGTCATGGCAACAGGATGCTGGTCCCAGATCTCATTCCAGGGGCCGGAAATCCCCGGCAAAAAGGTACCTTGGTCAGCTTTGACCAAGATGCAGGGGCCTTAATGCCTGCAATCAGTGAGGGCATTAGCGCTGGGTCTCTCCTGAGTGGCCACCATATTTAAATACCCAACATCCGTTGCACTATTATGGAAGATGTCAGGAAGTGTTAAATAAGCAGTGGCAGCAAACTTCAACTCGACTCTTTCAATGGCTTTCCAATGGCTTTTGTTGGGAGTTATTACACTGTAGCAAGTTATCAGATTTAAGTTAAACTTTACTACATCTGTAAGACCATCTGGATGCACGGCTTCTGGTTCCGACTACCCTCTCCTTACCTCTCCCCCCCCCATGGGCAAGAGACTCCCCAGAAAATCTGCACCTGCTATCCCCTGAGACTGAGCTCTCCAGCAATCACTATCAACTTACCTGCTCCCAGCTCCATTGCAGGTCCGTGCATCTCCTCGCCGGTGGCCATCTTGGATGGCTGTCCAGGGCCTCAACACTTCTACTGCCTCCGGCTCTGTAGTGCTGCCTCCTGCCCCAGTCCTGATGAGCTCCAGACAGGCCTCCTCCTTCCCAGCCAGGGACAAAACTGCACCTTCACAGCTCCTGCCAGCCGCCTCTGCTGCGCACAGTGAGCCAGCTGCCCACGTGCAGCTGCCATCTTCTCCCAGGGGACACCGGCATCGGCCTCCTCCTCTGCGCCACAGGCATCAGGCTTCTCTTCTGTATATGGGTCCAGACCACCATGAAGACTTATTCATGACATGTTTGTGCACACAAGCTTTCCATCATTCTCATCCACTTTCAGTGCCCACCCACAAAATAATAATGCTCCTTCTGTGCCACATCCTTCCTCATGGAATCCCACCTTGACTAGCAACTGCTATTTTTGCATTAAAAGGGTTACTTTTCTCCTTTTTGACAGTGGAAGGCTGTATGTCATAAATCTTCTCACTCCAGCACACTAGGCAGGGGTAATAAATTTATGATACACAGAGTGCCAGCCATCAAAGGAATTCATGTCCTCTTTAAGGAAAACACTTAAAGAATCCACAAATGTAAAATATAAGTATCCTAGACAGCACACAGCACAATCTTTGTAGTTATAAGGATAGATTCACTGGAAATACTGTACATTTGCACAATGAAACACTAAAAAAAGAGTCATTGTCCCAGAAAGGCTGTCCCAGAATCCCCTATCCAGAGGACAGGTGTTAAGTGTTTAAGTGCTGTTTGAATAGAGCAATGGTCACACATGTCACTGCCACTCTACTCAGTCTCTATGGGACTGAGATAGCCAAGTACAGTTCATGCTTCATGCTATAAAGAAGAATATGGTGAGTAGCTTGATATATAGTTTTGTTGGAACAGATTCAGCATAACATATATTTTATTCATTGAAATCCCTGATGCTACAATAACCAGGACAATAAGAACCCTCAACGCCTTTGTTGCATATATACTTGATTTTTTTTTTTAACAGAGTGTATTGTGCACCTGTTTAGGTCTCTGAAGCAGCAATTTTCTGAAAAACCTAATAAAAATTTTAATACAAAACAAAAAACCTTAAAAAATTAGATAATACAATGAAAAAGGAAATATATATATATAGAGAGAGAGAGAGAGAGAGAGAGAGAGAGAGAGAGAGAGAGAGAGAGAGAGAGAGAGAGAGAGAATGAGGATTTGGAGAACGCTCATTCTAAATATTGCATGCCTATTTCTTTTTGGTAATGATGATACAGCATTGAGGTGATGTATCAAAGCTGTGTGCTAGTCATTAGAATATTCTATGATTTGGAAACATTAAGACTTTATGTTTTTTCTGTTTCCCACCGTATAGCAATTCTTCAATCCAATTAGTTTTTGTGTATCATTGATATGCTGATGATATTCACTTCATTTAATACAAGTTGTAAAGCTGTGCAGTTTATTATGCTAACTAAATTTGCTTTTTTTCATTCTTTTTATTCAATATACAGTTTGTAATGATATGCAATTGACTAATGCTCAGACATGTATATTGACTCCCTACTAACCAGCTTTTTTCTTGCTTAAGTCTATAAATGTATTTTTTTTTAGATTATTTATTTGTTATAATTGTTATAATACTTCGAGGGGCTGGAGAGTATAATAGACTCCTCTCCTGACATGTCTGTTTTCTAACCTACTTTAGTCCTCATTATGTAACAATTCTGGATCATCTGTTCATAGAATTCTACATTGTACCCTTCCTCTGTTATTCTTACTAGAAATCCAGGCATACATTGTCAACTGGTTGTTTCTCTTTTGGCGGTGTTACTACATGCCCTTGCCTTGTCCAATCATTGCAGTTAGTGCCGGACTGTGTGAGGTCACATACCATGGGTAGGGAGAATGGTAACATCCAGACAATTTATGCAAATTTGTAGAGGAAAGAACAATGTTGAATTCTATAAAATTGCTGTTTCATAGGGAATACAAGTATTTACTAACACACGTGTGAGGAACGCTGAGGGTCCTCTTTAGAGAAACATTGTGGATAGTTCTCAGTCACTGGCTGACTAGGGTAAAAAATACCAGTCTAGGCTTTTCCACAAGAAAGGACATAAAGTTGGAAAGACGAGAGATGAGCAAACCTTTCAGAATTTCTTATGGCTTGTGTTCAGACGCTTCAAACCAAAAGTTTGATTTTGCCTGTTCCGAGCACGAGTTAAGTGCAAGTTGCCTTGAAAAGTTGCGAATGATGCTTTGAGAACTCCTAGAATTCTATCCAACCTTTTACTAGCTCTCTAACTTTAACACAAATGCATCCTTGGTAATGTCAAATTGACAACTATAGATATAACTGTGGGTAAATGGATGGCAGCTGATGGTAACAAACAGCCTGTTTAACCCTTTCCAATAGTACAGCAGATGGTGGGTATTTAAATATGGCGGCCACTCAGCCACTGGGTCTCTGCTGTTTTATACAGTGGAGAACTGGCGCCAATGCCTGCAATAAGTGTCCACACTGATCACAGGCATTAACCCTTTGACACCTTGAGTTTTTTAAGTTTTACCACTTTTACAAATAAAATATCACTTTTTAAAAAGGAACAATTTTTCTGTGGTTACCGTATTATGATGCCAATAACTTTTTTAATGTTTTGTTGACAGAGATAGGGCTCTCTATTTGTGGGGAAACTTGTACTTTTTATTGGTACCAATGTTTGGTATGTATGATATTTTGATCACTTTTTATTGGTATTTTTTGGGCAAATACATTATTTTGCACATTGTGGTATATATATTTTATAGCATTCACCGTACTGGACAAATAATGCTATTTTTGGATAGTAAGGGCTTATACGCACATGGATATACCCAACATTACTTGGTCTCTGGGCTGCCATGGCAACCCCTCGAACCCTGTGTTCTCATCGCGGAGAAACAGAGGGGTGGCGGGGGAGCGATCTTTCCCCCGGACCCCCGGATGGCATGATAGCTATTGATCATGGCATACAGGGGGTTAATCCACTAGAGTCAGAGTAACTTCCGACGAAGATATCAGGGCCTGGAGGACAGTGGTTGGGACATGAATGTTTCTCCTCACTGCTGTTAGTATCAATTGTTTGCAGGGGGGAACATTATACTATAGGAGGATATTAAAGAACTTTATTCTGTGTGGGGGTACTCAGGAGCATTATGGCAGGCAGTAATAGGGAATTATACTGTGGGATGGGCACTAGTAGTTCATTATAACATGTGGAGGCCAGTAATAAGCTATTATACTGTGAAAGGGCACTAACAACCCATTAGTGACCCCACAGTATAATGCTCCTTACTGTCCCCCACACAGTATAATGTTCCTTAATGGTCCCACATCTTCTTGTTCTACTTTGGCTTTTTATACTGTCTATGAGTCATCAGTGACCTCTGACCTCTAGTTCATCATGATTGACTGTCCTCTGTCATAAGGCCTGCTTGGAAGACTTTAAGGAGATTTCTGAGGTCATGTGATTCTTCTTCTATGCTACTTCCATGTTTTCACATGGTGGCCAACATTTTATCAGGTTCATGTGAATCAAACCACAAAAGTTTCAGATTCAATCAAACCCAAAGTTGTTTTTTTTTTTTTTTGCATTGGTGCAGCGACATTCAGTGATTATTCGCAGCAATCCAGGTTTTAAGTAGGGATCTTAATGACATTGGGGCCAACCCTACTGATTTAGTAAGTATCCATGGAGACCCAGGGTTTATTCTTGGTGGTCCAGTACCTTAGGGTGATACAAAATGGTGTGCCTTACACCAAGTGACTAAACCATAGACTATTTAATGACTTCACAATCTTATCAGTAAATCGCATAGCCATTGGTCACTGCGTGTGGACATTGTCTGGTCACATGGTATCAAGTCTCACTCTTATCCTTGCCTAGAATTCTATTTTATTCCAGTAATATAGCAAGTCTGAAGCTATAAATATTATATTATCTTGGAGAATTGTCATTTGACACAACTCATTAAATTAGGCTATGTTCATACAAGATTTTGTCTCTCCTTTATTCTGCAACAGAAAAAGTTCCTATTTATATCTTCATTAATTTCAATGTTTTTGTTATGACAAATTACATAAATTCTCACCACTTAGTCTCAGTTATGTCAGATTTTCTCTGTTTTGAACACAGAATAGAATAAATCTGACAAACTCTGCTTCACAGTAAGAAAACTAAAATGTGGTGGATTCTATCAGAGTCAATGGAATCCTTTATGCTTTTTGTTCCATGAAAATTGATCTATCGCAGATTTATCACAAGTGGATGCCTTGATGCAGTTACTAAAAGAGACTTGTTTGATATTTTCATTGAATACCCAAGTCTAGTAATGTGTTTTTTGAAAAATTACATACAAGTATAATATGATGAGTTGAGCCTACCAAACCTAAAGAATTTTATATCAGGGGCAAAAACTTTTAGAAAAGCTAGCGGAGAGTTGTGTCCCTCTGTGCAATCCAATTGAAAGAGAACAAGGACTCCCTCTAAACCCCATCTTGTGGCTCCATTTACTTGTATAAATACTCTGACATTGTATTTAGATAAATGTTGGCCCCAGAGTTGGGATCTATGGTATATCCAGTGGATAAAGCCATAAATAATAAAATGTGAGTACACTCATGTGGAAGAAGTAAACTAGAGACTTATGAAATAGTGTTTAGACAAGACAGTAAAACATCTGCATTTATAAAATAATTATTATAGCATAAAGTGAAAAAAAAGATTTGCCAACCGGTTTGTATTGAGCAAGGGTTGTTACAGTTTTTCCAAAATCCTCAAGTACCTGGGACTGTTGAGGCCTGTGATTTGGGCTCTGTTGTCACATGGGGAGCACCAATATCATAATTCTTGTGTCAAAGTGTCTGAAGAGACTGCAGAGTATAATAATAGCACTTCCTAACTTACTCGATCAGAAGTGAAACTGGCAGGTGAACATTGCAAATATTTGCAAAATGAATCTCACAAGGTTCTCTAGCACTAACCCATCCCAGCTGAGAAACTGTCTTGCCAAAATCAAGACTGTTGGCAACTTTGTTCTAGTTGAATGTGTGCAAGACACTCATTTATGAGCAAATATGGACGCTTAGGGTATGTGCATATAAGGTGGATATACTGCTGATTTTCTACCATGCAATTCTGGGTAGAAAATCCATAGTGGAAGAGATTTAATGAAATTTCATCTATAGGCTTTTCAATGAGCATGTTGAAGCCTGTTGAAAAAAATCCACAACAATTCCAAATGTAACCCATTTTGCCAGAGATTTGTTGCAGATCTGCTGCGAATCTATGAAATATGCAGTTGATTTGCTTCTGCTAAATGTATGTCCCATGTGGATGTGCCCTAAAAGTAATGATTATTAAGATTTTTTTAAGGCCTTGGTATGCAAGAAAATATACTCATATATAAATGGCATAAGTTTTGTTTTTACAAGATTTGGTGTTTCAGCATTTTTAAATCTTTTAGTTAGATGTTTTTATGGTTACTGAAGGGCAATTATAAGTATTTGATAAGTTTTAAACTTATAGAAATATATGACTAAAATATATGACTAAAAACTAAAAAATCTAAAAACATTGAAGCAGCAAACCTTATGAAAACCAAAATTTGTGTCAGTCTCAAAACTTTTGGCCTTGACTGTAGGTGTTTTACTTAAAGCATAACCTTTCAACAAATTTATGCACAAATCAAGAATATTGGGTATTCATAAGAAGTGACACTATTTCTATTCATAATATGACTTGTGTCTTGCATTTTTAGTAGTTTTCCCCTTTGCAGACTATCTAGGTTTCAGTTCTCCCTGAGCTGGTGAGTGGTGAGACTAGCTGTTACAATGTCTCTCTTACACTGCACACAGAAAGTAGAGCATCATATATGACGTTATAGAAAAGTACAAATATTGACATACATGAAGCTGCATTAGCCTCTGCCTGTGCTTATTCCTCTTCTATTTCTCCTGCTTACTCCTCCATAGACTTCTAAGTAAAAATTTGTTTTCACTTCTGGCACAATGTTCATTGTTGTGATCCTTTACAGGATCAGAACTACAACCATAAACGTTCCCCTTATTGACCGATAAAATCAAAGGATTTTCTATTTCTATCCATCCTTATTCAGTTTAATTATAAAATAAAAGTGGAAGTTTTTTTTTTGTTTTTGTTTTTTTTTGTTTTTTTGTTTTTTTTTAGAAAGAACAAATTACGCAGCATATTTTATAGGTTTTGTAAAGAGAAAATACCTGTAAGGACACTTATGAAACTTTCATTCCAAATTATTGCAACCCTGCAACATGCATTTTTCATGAGGGCTCTGCATTAATACAATGTTCTGGTCACCTTAATCTGTATAGGACCTATAAATATATTGTACCATGAAAGTTGTCTGAATAATTCATGAATTTGTTCATGTTTGTTTTCTTTATTACAGCACACATCAAATTGGATTTATTTACACCAGAGAACATTGGGTGAACCACAATGTGACCTAGATGTTAAAAACATATTTGGTCAAGAAAACTGTATAAAACATATCAAATACATATTGTCATGAGGTTTGTAAAACAAATAAATCTAGTAATTGGATCTTTAATTTACATATATTCAGTCACATTAAACAATAGCATTGTATAATAAGGATGCTGATACCCCAATTTGTATAGTTATCCTCATATATAGTGTTATGATTTCATATATTCCAGTTTTGTAGTGTCTATACAACGTTGTCTATTCTGGAAGCCGCAATGGATTCTATAATTGAAAAATAAAGGAATTAGCCTAGAAATACAACCAAGTCCTTACTAACTTTCAATCAATCTCTCAAGAGTACGATGATCTATCCACTCCCAGATGTATTACATTAGAGCATACAGACACTAAGCAACTAGTTGTATATCATGTAACCTGTTTAGAT
The DNA here is from genome assembly GCA_947044405.1 of Leptodactylus fallax. NCBI lineage: Eukaryota > Metazoa > Chordata > Amphibia > Anura > Leptodactylidae > Leptodactylus > Leptodactylus fallax. The sequence goes on along the minus strand of CAMRHE010000280.1, from coordinate 2,383,542 downwards.
GACTTTCTGTATAGTCATGTTTCCAAAATGTATAAGTAATGGGGGGTGTGATTACATGTTCAAGTTTGTTGGTGAGCCTAAAAACTTAATAGAAAACCTAAACATGGAAACACACCATTAGCCTAGAGTCACACGACTGTGGTATAAAACAGCCATGAAAAATGTACATTTTTTATGGCTGTTTTGCACCCGAGTGGTGTCTGTTTTTACAAATACATACATTTCAGTGTATTGAGGGATCTGTGAAAACGGACAAAATTGGGCATGACCTATTTTTTAACTGTCCGTTAAAATGGACCATCACAAAATCGGTCATGTGAATAGTCCCCAATGTAGCCTTGTGCCGATCTTCACTGCCATGTGAATGTAGGTTTAGAGATGCAAACAACAGATTTTATTAGGATATGTGCCTATTAGATTTTGTGTATTTTAATGCAGGGCAATTTTTAGTTCATGTACAATAATTTAGAAGATCAAATATCTAAATTAGTATTGAGGGATGTGAAGATTCCTTTTTGATAAGGTCTAATACAACTAAGAGAAAGGTTGAGAAAACTTTCCAATCTCAACAGGACCAAGCAATTACAGTATCTTATGTGTATGTCAGTCTTCTGACTCTCCCCGAAAGAGATGTCAAAGCAAAAAAGGTGGAACATGTTGAATTTCTCTTTTGTTTTCAGGGGAGATAAAGCTAGGTCCACACTAGCTTTCAGTTTCAGTCCACCATTCTGCTTTATTATTTATTTATTATGCTTACTTATATAGCGCCATCATATTCTGCAGCGCTTTAAAGCCTTTGTCAGTCACTGTCCCATATAGGGCTCACAATCTACATTCTTTATCAGTATGTCTTTGGAGTGTGGGAGGAAACCAGAGTACTCAGAGGAAACCCATGTAAGCATGGGGAGAACATTCAAACTCATTACAAACGTTGACCTTGGCAGGATTTGAACCCAGGACTCCAGCACTGCAAGGCTGAAGTGCTAACCACTGACCCACCATGCTGCCTATACTTGAAAAAGCACTACTGGACTTTTCTCTCTCCATTTTTCGGTCGGAAACCAGGCAGAAACCCAGCATACCCCATTATAGTGTATGGGGTCTATGGGTAATTGCTTTTTAAGCGGATTAGGTTTCCGTTCTTCGCATCCCCAAGCAGACCCAAGGAACGGAAAGCCAAACGCTAGTGTGAACTAGCATAAGGCGCTCTCAGGGGTGTTTGGTAGCAGGTTACTCTCCTTTCTCCATTGAGAACACATTACTAGAGATGAGCGAATCGAAGCTGACGAAGTGGAATTCAATCCGAATTTCAGGAAATATTCGATTCGCATCGTATCCAGATTTCCTCACGATTTTTGATAACGAATCGCATTTTTTCATAAAATGGCTGCTGCACGTTAGGACATGGGACAAGGAACTCTGGGAACACAGGATCACCCACAATGCCATGCATGCAGCCATTCAGTGGCCAGCTAGCCCTGTGATGTCCCAGCCCTTTAAACCCTTCGCGACTGGCCACGGCATCGGGAGTGGGTGCTAGCAGTAACTGACATCTAACACCCTGCTCCATAACCTCCAGTCACAGCACAGCTCCGATCGTGGGTTTTTAACCCATAGGATGCCGCAGTCAAACATGATAGGTCTGGCCAGTGACTCCAGGCTGCTAGTAGCCCTCAGTACCTGGTTGATCCTGCCCAGAAGTGAGGAAGTCAGCCTATGCGTCTGCATAGGATGACTTCCTCTGTAGACTGCAATACACGTGTATTGCACTCTATAGTGCTGAACCACTGATTAGTGAATCACTGGTTCAGGTCCCCTAGTGGGACATCACTAAAAACCACTGCAAGGCACAGTGTACTACACCACTATATAGGCTCTCTGCAGCCCGGAAATAGCTGTTTTTTAACACGATTCACCGCAAATTAATTTGAATAGAATTGTATCGGAACATTCGGCGAAGCTGCTGAATCGAATTTTTGAAAAATTCACTCATCTCTAGTCATTACATAAGCTGCCATGTTTTTCTAAGTCTGGCAATCCCTATCTATAACCCCTTTCCTGATTAAGTCATTTTTCACTTTTTGCATTTTATGTTTCAGATGTATAGTTTTATCTTGCAACAGATGGCAACAGACTGCCAGAAATGACCCCATGCAGGGAAAAAGCATAAGCTGTCACTCATAATGTAAAATGTTAGGTATCTAAAGAAAAAACAGTAAATTTACAAATAATAGTTGTAATAAAATAAGATCAAATAAAATGCACATGGGTTTAATCTTACAGGGTACATGTTCTAGTTGTGTATATTAATTTAGGTTGGGTATATTGGTATACAAGATCCATTACTCTTTCTAAATAATACCATCCAATCCAGACTTACAGGCTTTTTCATAGAGTATAATCTTATTTATCCTAGCTTTCACTACATAGACTATAAGATTTGACTTTTTCCACAGTTGTGCGATCTTGATCAGAGTGTACAGTGTCCATATTAGGACATCCTCAGATATCAGTGTCAAACATCAGATTAATAGCAGTTTACAACAGTGACACCTGACTTTGACTTTGATTCTGACAACGACTTTGACTTTGATTCTGACAACGACTTTGACTTTGATTCTGACAACGACTTTGATTCTGACAACGACTTTGACTTTGATTCTGACAACGACTTTGACTCTGACAACGACTTTAACTCTGACAACGACTTAGACTTTGACTCTGACAACGACTTTGACTTTGATTCTGACAACGACTTTGACTTTGATTCTGACCGACTTTGATTCTGACAACGACTTTGACTTTGATTCTGACAACGACTTTGACTTTGATTCTGACAATGACTTTGATTCTGACTCTCACTTTGACTCTGACTTTGATTCTGACTCTGACTTTGATTCTGACTCTGACTTTGACTCTGACTTTGATTCTGACTCTGACTTTGATTCTGACTCTGACTTTGACTCTGACTTTGATTCTGACTCTGACTTTGATTCTGACTCTGACTTTGACTCTGACTTTGATTCTGACTCTGACTTTGATTCTGACTCTGACTTTGATTCTGACTCTGACATCTGCAGTTTCTGATTGGCCAACAGATGAGGTCCGCCCCCTATATAACTGTACTTTACAGGGGCTTCAGACTCTTCAGACCTCAGTCCTCACAATAGTGGCAGAAGAATCATTTCAGTGCATCAATAGGTACAGACATTTCTGACTTTTACTTATCCTAAATAATACTTCATGTTTACTGCTCCCTTAGGGGGCGTTCACACTACTGTTGTATGTCTGTTCTGATAGGGTCTGTAAAAAAAAAAATGGACACCTATCATAACAGACCGTAACTGATGTTAATGTGTCCGTTTTTTAGACTCTCCGTTTTTGCTTATTTTTTTTTGTCCTTCTTTCTGAGCATACACAGAAAAAACCCAACAGTATAACGGACGACCGTCCGTTACTTTCAGTTAGCCATAGACATTAATGTTAAAAAATAACGGCCTGCACCCCGCGTTATTCTGTCCGCTAAAAAAAAAAAAACACATGTCATGTATTTGGTGAGAAAGGACATTAATGGACAACATATCAAATACCAGTGAAATCCCACTGGGCTATCTACAAGTTTGCCAGTTTCTAACTTGTGGCAATTTACTGGCACAGCATAGTGAATGGCATCTAAACAGGTCCCATTCACACTGCAGTTTCTGGGCTGGTTGAAAACCTCAGATGTTCTCTGACTTTCATCTGTGATTCAGTCACAAGTCAGCAGTCAGCTATGAAGCCCATACAATGTTACACTGTGATTGGCCAGGATGCCTGACCTTTGAGTCAACTCACTGCTCACACTCAGCAGTAGAAGATACATTGTATAAGGCTGCAGGCTGAGAGCTCCAGGAGTCTGATAAAAAGTTGTCTGACACAAAGTTGTCTGATACCTGACTGAGTCACAGATGAAAGTCAGAGAACATCTGAGGTTTTCAAGCAGCCCAGAAACTGCACAGTGTGAATGGGACCTGTCTAGATGCCATTCACTATGCTGTGCCAGTAAATTGCCACAAGTTAGCCACTGGCAAATTTGTAGATAGCCCAGTGGGATTTCACTGGGATTTGATATGTTGTCCATTAATGTCCTTTCTCACCAAATCCATGACATGTGTTTTTTTTTTTTTAGCGGACAGAATAACGCGGGGTGCAGGCATTAACCGTGCGTTACTTTTTAACATTAATGTCTATGGCTAACTGAAAGTAACGGACGGTCGTCCATTATACTGTTGGGGTTTTTTCTGCGTATGCTCAGAAAGAAGGACAAAAAAATAAGCAAAAACGGAGAGTCTAAAAAACGGACACATTAACATCAGTTACGGTCTGTTATGATAGGTGTCCATTTTTTTTTTACAGACCCTATCAGAACAGACATACAACAGTAGTGTGAACGCCCCCTAAGGGAGCAGTAAACATGAAGTATTATTTAGGATAAGTAAAAGTCAGAAATGTCTGTACCTATTGATGCACTGAAATGATTCTTCTGCCACTATTGTGAGGACTGAGGTCTGAAGAGTCTGAAGCCCCTGTAAAGTACAGTTATATAGGGGGCGGACCTCATCTGTTGGCCAATCAGAAACTGCAGATGTCAGTGTCAGAATCAAAGTCAGAGTCAGAATCAAAGTCAGAGTCAGAATCAAAGTCAGAGTCAGAATCAAAGTCAGAGTCAGAATCAAAGTCAGGGTCAGAATCAAAGTCAGAGTCAAAGTCAGAGTCAGAATCAAAGTCAGAGTCAGAATCAAAGTCAGAATCAAAGTCAGAGTCAGAATCAAAGTCAGAGTCAGAATCCAAGTCAGAGTCAGAATCAAAGTCAGAGTCAAAGTGAGAGTCAGAATCAAAGTCGTTGTCAGAATCAAAGTCAAAGTCGTTGTCAGAATCAAAGTCAAAGTCGTTGTCAGAATCAAAGTTGTCAGAATCAAAGTCAAAGTCGTTGTCAGAATCAAAGTCGTTGTCAGAATCAAAGTCAAAGTCGTCAGAATGAAAGTGAAAGTCAAGTGTCACTGTTGTAAGCTGCTATTAATCTGATGTTTGACACTGATATCTGAGGATGTCCTAATATGGACACTGTATGAGTGGCTATAATGTATTATAAAACCGTCAACTTTACATTTGGGACTCTGGGGGTTTCATTTTTTGTAGACGACCTGTCTTCCAACAGCAATAACATTTTTATATTTTCAATCACATAGCCATACAAGGCTTGTTTTTTGTGGCACAGTTTTTACTTTGAAATGGCACCAATAATATTAATATTCCATATGATGTATTAGGAAGCCAGAAAGAAAATTATTAATGAGGTAGAATTGGAGAAAACAACAATTGCTTTTTTTGTTTTTATGCCTACAGTAACTACTCAGTAAAAGTGACATATTACTTTTATTCCATGGATTAGGAACATTGACACCAAATATTTATAGTTTTTGTTATATTTTAATACTTAAAATATCAAAAGTATTTCTTTTCATCATATTTTTTCTTAAGTTCACCTAGGGGAACATGTTAAACACTCAACATCCAAACTTGTATGGCAGATGTCAGGAAGTGGTCATGCAAGGTAATTTAACAGTGCTAACTTTTTTTGTGTTGCTCCATAAAAAAAAAAAAATTGTGTCTTTTTTAGTAATACATATGCTGTTTTTATGCCTTTTTTGTAGTATGATTTTTTTTTTATATAAAAAGTTTTATTATATATATATACTGTATATATATATATATATTTTTTTTTTTTTTTTTTTTTTTAATAAACAAATCAAAATGATAAAAATAAAAATGTAAATGACTTAAAGGGGTTTTCCGGGCAAAAAAAAAAACTTTTTTAAAAAAAGGTATTTTAGTGCTATTAATGGATTAATAATTGCACCAAAATACCTTTAGCAGTGTTTTGAGTGATTTTTGGCTTTCTCTGGGAGCTCCTGACATCCTCTCCATTTGTTTACATGCTTCCCTAGCTTTCTGCTGTCTTAGCCTACAACTCCCATGATCCCCCTCTCACTCCCTCTCTCACACCCTCTCCCTGTTTCCCTAGCGAGCCCGAGGACTACTAGCACTATCTATCCAACTACCTACCTAACTCAGCCCCAATCCCGTCCCCAATCATACTTATCTCTCTTCTGTGTCCTGGAGATCAGTTTCTTCAGTCCTGCTGGCATCTTCTTCTGTGGACTTCTTGCACATGCGTGGTATGCGCTCTTCACTTCTGCCAGCGAGTTTACAATAAAGCTCTATTGCGCAGGCACCGGCAGAAGCAGAGGAAGTGACGCTTCTTGCCAGAAGACTAAAGATAGGTAAGTATGGTGGGGATGGGAGTGTTGGTGATGCCTCGTTTCTGGAAATGCGGAAACGGAACGTCACCGGATCATCAGAAAATGTGCCTGGGGTGGTCACATGACCGCCCAAGGTACATAGGTAAATATAGTTTTTTTATTTAATGAAGTTAATTAGAAGTTAGGCGGGGGGAGGGGGTTTAGTTTAGGGATTCATTTTCAATTTATCATGGACAACCCCTTTAAAGAAAGTAAAGTCTGGCTAACACAAGGCATTCATTTTTTATAATCAGATAAATAGTATATGCAGTACTATACACACCATTCTTAGATAAAAGCCATCATAGTTAAAAGAGGTGATAATAAACAATAGAACCTCCATTTAGCGAATCACTAGTAGTAGACTTATTTCTAATTGCCCCCTCATTTCTATATTGGTGGTTCAGTGTGGTGACATAAGGGTTAAACTTTCTAGTTATGGGGGGGCAATAAAATAAAAGTGGACTACTACTTTAATCAGTCCGTTACATATAGACATATATAGATATTACATATAGACAGTTCAATCGTACAGGACGTTATAACTTTATCTGCCCCCACCTGACATTGTCCTCACATTGTTCTGTAAGCTTTTTGAATTATATTCTCTTCTTCTTCTTCTTCTTCTTCTTCTTCTTCTTCTTCTTCTTCTTCTTCTTCTCTTTTTTTTTTTTTTTAAAGATTATTCTATATATAGGCAAACAAAAACAATGGACTAGAAAAAGCTGTTAAAATATTTCATAGTCAGCACAATAAAGCTGTATTCACAAAATCAAATCTTTAGTAAACTAGTGTGTGTTATTTTGCCGTCGCCTTATAAAATAATATTTTATTGAGCATATACTCTATAGCGCATCACAAGTAAAATATACTAGTCATGTGGCATTCATTTGCCTTAATAGATTGATTGCCACCCAACTGCTACTGAATTTCATTGTATTAATGCAGCAATAACATTGTGTGTTGCTTCATGCCATACAATAAATATTAATATTACTGATTGATATGTTCTGTGTTTTAACAGTATATACACGGATCAGGCAATCATTTTATTTTTCCATGCTTTCTGTTCTAGTCGATTGTGCAGCCAGCTTTTAGCAGAACTCAATTGCTTGTAATAATGTTGTAAATCTCTGTGATTGTTTTAGATGGAAGGGAACTGGTGAAGTCTGCCTAAGTATATGGATTAAATATTAAATCCCAAATCATATCACAATTCTATTCTGGAATCAATGAGATGGTTGAAAACGCGGATATCACACAAGGTGTGGAAGTTATTGTAAGCGTGGACTTACAATGTAATGAGAGATTACTGATTGCTTTGTTAACTTTCTAAAAATCCACTGTATTTCTTCCTTTTTTATGTAAAAGGCATTCTAAAGTTATAGTGTTACAAATTGTTGCAGTAGGAACTGGTCAAAATTCTCTAATCTAGGTTAAAAATTAAATATAATTTCTAGACATTCTAAAAATCATAATTTTCAAACAGCAAATCAAAAAAGATGACAGTAATTTACTGGAAACCATCAAAGTGAATTTCCAGCTATAGTGTTTGTTCTTGAGGAGATGCACATCAGGTGGCGCTATTATTTATTTTAAATTTGGCTTTAATAATTCTTTGGAACATTTTGTACATAACTTGAAATTTCATGTAATGGCATTGCAAAACACATAAGGTTAGACTAAAAGGTTGCTATATATTGAAAATCTTTCAATCAGAACTTGTGTAGTCTTTTCTGTAAAAGGGAAATCTAACTTTTTAAAGGAACTTGTCAGGTTGAACATTGTGGCAACAATTTATCATGCCTTGTATGCAAGTTTTCTGCAAGAGACATGAAACACCACAATTTTTGCGTAGCGTTTTTCATTGTGTTTCTCAGAGTTTTCTTCTGTGGACTTTCTGCCCTTATTATACCTATACAGAAAATGCCAGCGTTTCCATAGGTAGAATTGTCATGCTGCGATTTTCAAAAACGCAAGTGTTTTTGAAAAGGCAGTTTTTCCGCTGCAGATTTTTTTTTCTGCGATGTGTGGTTGGGATTAGCCATTCCCTTTGCAGGTACTGTAAGACACAGAATTTTCGCAACGTGGGCGCTTCAGCCTAATTCGCATAGCCTGTTGGAGAACAGGAGGAGCTGGGCAAATTGATGTATCATTTTGTATTAGTTGCATTTTATTCATTCCATACTCCAGTAGGCTGTCTTACTTAGTGATTGGCATCCCGATATGACTGAATATACAATGATAGCTGTCAAATTGTCATGTAGGACAACCCTCTTGACAGGTTCACTTTAATAAAGTCGAGTAAAGTTCTGATATCTTATTTACAATAATGGAATATGCCAGAAATTTCAATTATTAGAATAGGTTGTCAATATCAGATCAATGGGGGTCCGACACCTGGTATCCCCACTGATCAGCTTCTCAAAGTGGTGAGAGTTACTTTCACTTCACAAAACAGTGATGTCATATTCATCGGACACATATACTCTAATTCTTTTTTCTCCAATGTATAATGGGATTGTCAATTTTGTTAAGTGAAGCTAAAAGCTGATCACCATAACCCTCAATTAATTGCTGACTGTTATCCTGTCTGACTCCTTCATACAAATGTATGCTCGGTTTAGTCAAGCTTGCATGTGTTCTGAATAAACAGCAGAGTAAGTTTCTGCCAAACCATTCTGTCAGTGACTTATGTTTCCTGAGAAATCCCTCATACACATGCATGTTCAGTTTGGTCAAAGGTAAATGTGCTCTGAATGGCATCTTAAGTTGTCCAGTCTTTCCTTCCCTAGACATTACGATGACTCAGGGGTTAGTACTGTTGCCTTGTAGTGCTGGAGTTCTGGTTTCAAATCCAGCCAAGGACAACATCTGTATGGAGTTTCTATATTCTCCATGTGTTTGCATGGGTCTCCTCAAACATTCCAAAGACATTGGAGAGTTGAGTCTGTTGGCCCTCATATGTATATGAAAGTTGGCTGGTCCCACTGTCAAGTTGGTCAACTTTTACAGATGTGTCCTCCTTTAGGGTATGTTTACACAGAGGAATTTGATTCAAATTTGTAGGTGGTTCCACCTCAAAATAAGCATTACATTTCAACCTGGATCTGTATTCAATGGGAGTCACAGAACAGAAGCAGGACACTGAAAAAATAAATGTTCTTAACCCACAGCGTGAGATACTCATCTGATTAACCCCATTCATCTGGGGCAAATCAGCAAGTGAAAGCTATGACTGAAAGCTGATGCTCTTCTTCGGATCCCCATCATGGGGAACCAGAGGGCCGGAAAATGGAGAAAATTCTGAGGTAGAAGTCCACCTCGGTTTTCATGTCCAGCACTGTAAACGTGTCCTTACCCATCCTCTTGACTGGGAATGTCCAGATATGTGTATCACAAGTTAAGCAGCTTTTTCAAACACAACATGCAACCAGGTATCACCCCAAAGAGATATGCTAGCAATTCTAATTGTATCTATATATGATCAACCAGTGAAGGAGGGTGTTAGCATATCATCATATTGTGTTGAAGCGCAATCCCTAACCAAATCTGTGTATATAGGGACCAGTGGCGTAAATACTGGGGTAGCAGCGGTAGCGGATGCCACAGGGCCCGGGACATTAGGGGGCCCGGCGGGCCCCTGATGTTTTTTTTAATAGGCCATTAGCTGCTGGAGTAACCCCAGCAGGTAATGGGCCCTATTTGCTTACCGATCCCCGCTACTGCTCACAGCCACCTGTGTTTCCAATTCTGCGGAAGTGGAGGTGGCTGTGAGCAGGAGCTGGGATCGGTAAGGGCAAGGCCGCGGGCCCACTAACCACACAAACACTGCTATCATTATTCTCTGGGGTCTTTTCAGACCCCAGAGTATAATGATCGGAGGCTCAGGGGAGGTAAGAGAACATAAAAGCTTACTAAAAATGTTACTTACCTCTCCTGCTCTCCGGCAGTCTTCGCCTCCTTGGTGACGTCCCAGACATCACGTGGGGCATGTCAGCGTCATTTTGGGTTGCGACGCCGGCCTGGTTCATGTGACGCCTTTTCCAACATTGAAGAAGGCCTAAAGTATCGGGGAGTGCGCCGGAGCCTGAGAGAGGTAAGTAACATTGTTTTTTATGTTTGTATCCTCCCCTGGGTCTCTGATTATTATACTCTGGGGTCTGAAAAGACCCCAGACTATAATAATTGTTCATGGGTGGTCCACAATGGGGCATAATACTAAGTGAAGGGGCCACTATGGGGCATAATACTGTGTGCAGGGGCCACTATGGTGCATAATAGTGTGTGCAGGGGCTGGCCATTTATCAAAACAGTATTGTCAACATTCAATAATTCAATAATTCTTTACGGTTGTAACTTATTTAAAGGTGTTTATTAGTGCAGAAACCCATAAGGACCATATTCACCATTTTGTTCCCAGTATAAAGTTACTGGCCATTTATCAATACAGCATTGTCAAAAATCAATAATTCAATAATTCTTAGCTGTTATCACTTATTTAAAGGTGTTTATTAGTGTGGAAACCCATAAGGACCATATTCGCCATTTTGTTCCCAGTATAAAATTGCAGGACATTTATCAATACAGTATTGTCAAAAATCAATAATTCAATAATTCTTAGCGGTTATCACTTATTTAAATGTGTTTATTAGTGTGGAAACAAAAAAGGACCATATTCGCCATTTTGTTCCCAGTATAAAGTTGCAGGACATTTATCAATACAGTATTGTCAAAAATCAATAATTCAATAATTCTTAGCGGTTATCACTTATTTAAATGTGTTTATTAGTGTGGAAACAAAAAAGGACCATATTCGCCATTTTGTTCCCAGTATAAAGTTGCATGACATTTCTCAATACAGTATTAGCAAAAATCAATAATTCTTAGCTGCTATTCTAACACTTATAAGGACCATATTCGCCATTTTGTTCCCAGTATAAAGTTACAGGCCATTTCTCAATACAGTATTGGCAAAAATCAATAATTCTTAGCCACAAATCTCTGCCTTTATCACGCTTTTTTTATAGGTGTTCATTAGTGGGGAAAGAAATAAGGGGCATATTCGCCATTCTCTTCAAAGTAATAAATTACAGGCCTTTTTGCCCTGTATTTATTTCCTTGGCAATTACGTTTTTCATCGAACAGTATGTTGACAGAGAAGCGAGAGGCCATGCACAGGGGAGGGCCACATGCCTAAATGTTTCTGGTGCAGGCGTAGGTAGCAGCAGAGTAAGGGGGCATGGCAGCAGTGGTCACTTACAGAGGCCTGAGCTCCCAGTGTCAAGTAGTGGTTGTGTCTTGACCATCAACCCAGCGGTTGTAGACTGGTTGACTTGGTCAGCCAATTCATTCCAAGTCACATCAGACACCCCCAGCCTACAGTCGGTGGGTTTGTCAGACACAACCCTTAGTTGGCATGGCCCGGCAGCAGGCCCTGTGCCCTCACATGTCCTCATCCTGCCTCTGTCCTTTTCTGTTCCCTCAGCTAGAGAAGTACTCTATGCTGTGGGCTCAGATCCACTGTACAGTGAGGAGGAGGTACTAGAGGACAGTCAGCAGCTACTGCTCAGCCAAGATCTGGAGAAGACAACTGCCGCTTCCTCCGGTAGGCGGGCAAGCAGTGATGAGGAGAGTGGTGTGGGAGCTGGTGTTGAGGAGGACATCAGTGACCTGCAGACAGTAGTGCATGACGATGTAGCCGATCGTAATTGGGAGCCAGGTGACTAAGGGGTTTCATCGTCATCAAGAGAAGAGGGTTGCAACTTGCGCATGAGGCAGCGTGGGAGTCAGCAGGGTGGCAGCAGTGGGAGATCAGGAGCTAAATGTGCCTGGGGTAGACCACCCGCTTCACAGCAGCCTACCTGTCTGAAAAGCAGTGGTGCAGGGGTTCACGGAGGCAGTGGTGGTAGCAGTCAGTTATTGCGGAGTGTTGGGGGTAAAGTCACCTACTCAGCGGTGTGGCAGTTTTTTGTAACGACACTGGGGGAGATGAACATGGCCATATGTTCAATCTGTGGGCAGAAGGCGAAGCGTGGCCAGGGTACCAATGTTGGCACCACAGCCCTGTGTCAACATATGCAGCGTCACCATAAAGTGGCCTGGGAGAGCCGTGGCCTCCAATGTGGTGGTCCAGCCTACCGCAGCAACCACTGCAGCACCCAGTGACACGCACCCCATTTCAGGCAGTCAAGGCTCCACCACCTCAGCTGAAGGAAGCTGTGTGTCCTCCCCATCATCTGCTGGTCATGATGCTCCTGCTCCTCCTCCTCCTCCTAGTCAGTCATTGCGTCAGCAATTGATCACAGAATCTATATCTAAGAGACAACAGTATGCATGTAATTATCCAACAGTGCAGAAGCTGAACGTGCTCCTGTCCAAGTTGCTGGTGCTGCAGTCACTCCCTTTCCACCTGGTGGACTCTGCAACTTTCAGAGAACTGATGGCTTGCGCCGTGCCGAGGTGGAGAGTCCTAAGCCGTCATTTCTTTGCCAAAAAGGCAGTACCAGCCCTGCACAAATATGTAGAAGAGCAGGTGGGCCAGTCCTTGAGCCTGTCGGTGTCTGCCAAAGTGCATGGCAGCGCCGACGTGTGGAGCTGTAACTATGGTCAATATATGTCATTTATGACCCACTGGGTTAATCTGGTGCCTGCCCAGACACACCAGCAACTTAGACAGGTGACGCAGCTTCTGCCTCCACGTTCTCACGCCATTGATGCTGCAACAATGTCCGCCTCATCCTCTACTGACTTCTCAGCCTCCACTGCAGGGACAATTCACAGTGCTCCTCCAGCATACCACAAGTGCAGGGCACAGTGGTGTCATGCTGTTCTACACCTCGTTTGCCTGGGCGGACAAAGTCACACAGGGGAGGAACTGGGTCACTGTATGTCCTCCTCATGCTACTTCCACTGGGTCACTCTAACACTGGGTCACAGTATGGCCTCCTAAGGCTGCTGACACCTCCACACTTTGTTACCGGGTCAATGTATGGCCTCCTCATGCTGCTTCCACTGGGTCACTCTGTGTCCTCCTCATACTACTGCCACTGGGTCACTGAATGGCCTCCTCATACCGCTGCCACTGGGTCACTGTATGGCCTCCTCATACTGCTGCCACTGGGTCACTGTATGGCCTCCTCATGCCACTGCCACTGGGTCACTGTATGGCCTCCTCATACTGCTGCCACCAGGTCACAATATGCCCTACTCATGCCGCTTCCACTGGACCTTTCTGTATACTCCTCATGCCGCTGCCACCGGGTCACTGTATGGCTTCCTCATGCCACTTCCACTGGGTCACTCTGTGTACTCCTCATGCCGCTTCCACTGGGTCACTCTGTGTACTCCTCATGCCGCTGCCACCGGGTCACTGTATGGCCTCCTCATGCCACTTCCACTGGGTCACTCTGTGTACTCCTCATGCCGCTTCCACTGGGTCACTCTGTGTACTCCTCATGCCGCTGCCACCGGGTCACTGTCTGGCCTCCTCATGCTGCTTCCACTGGACCTTTCTGTGTACTCCTCATGCCGCTGCCACCGGGTCACTGTATGGTCTCCTCATGCCGCTGCCACTGGGTCACTGTATGGCTTCCTCATACTACTGCCACCGGGTCACTATATACCCTCCTCATGCCGCTGCCATTGGGTCACTGTATGTCCTTCTCATGCCGCTGCCACTGGGTCACTGTATGGCCTCCTCATGTCACTGTCATTGGGTCACTGTATGGCCTCCTCATGCTGCTGCCACTGGGTCACTGTATGACCTCCTCATGCTGCTTCCACTGGGTCACTGTATGGCCTCCTCATGCTGCTGCCACTGGGTCACTGTATGACCTCCTCATGCTGCTTCCACTGGGTCACTGTATGGCCTCCTCATGCTGCTGCCACCTCCACATTATATCGCCTTGCCACTCTGTGGCTTCTTCATGCTGCTGCCAACTTCACATTATATTACCTTGCCACTCTGTAGACATCTATGTAGAATCGGCAGATGACAGTGTAAAAGGAGTGTGCTTTTTCATGGTACAGTAGGATCTTGGGCCTCTGCACGGTTCTTTCTACCTGGCACTAACATGAACCTGTAAGGCTGAGTTCACACTTGAGTTAGTTGGTCAGTTTTGGCCCCGTAACTGGCCAAATAAGTGAATTGTGCAGTGGTTCTAAGAGCGACGCCTGTCATGTGTGTGTCATACTGACTCTCAGTATTGTTTCACTACCACAGTAGAATCCCTATGCATGTTACTGCAAGGCACAGTGTTCTACACCACTATACAGGCTCTCTGAAGCCAGGAAATAGGTGTTTGTTAACTATATTCACCGCGAATTAATCCGGATCGAAGCAAATTATTTTGGAAATTCGAATCGCCGCTTCCACTGGACCTTTCTGTGTACTCCTCATGCCGCTGCCACCGGGTCACTGTATGGCCTCCTCATGCCACTTCCACTGGGTCACTTTGTGTACTCCTCATGCCGCTTCCACTGGGTCATTATGTGTACTCCTCATGCCGCTGCCACCGGGTCACTGTCTGGCCTCCTCATGCTGCTTCCACTGGGTCACTCTGTGTACTCCTCATGCCACTGCCATTGGTTCACTGTATGTCCTCCTCATGCAAATTCATTTGGAAATTCGAATCGCCGCTTCCACTGGACCTTTCTGTGTACTCCTCATGCCGCTGCCACCGGGTCACTGTATGGCCTCCTCATGCTGCTTCCACTGGGTCACTCTGTGTACTCCTCATGCCACTGTCATTGGTTCACTGTATGTCCTCCTCATGCTGCTGCCACTGGGTCACTGTATAGCCTCCTCATACTGCTGCTACTGGGTCATTATATGCCCTCCTCATGCCGCTGCCTTTGGGTCACTGTATGGCCTCCTCATGCTGCTGCCACTGGGTCACTGTATGGACTCCTCATCCTGCTGCCACCAGGTCACTCTATGCCCTCCTCATGCCACTGCCACTGGGTCACTGTATGGCCTCCTCATGCTGCTTCCACTAGGTCACTCTGTGTACTCCTCATGCCGCTTCCACTGGGTCACTCTGTGTACTCCTCATGCCGCTGCCACCAGGTCACTGTCTGGCCTCCTCATGCCGCTTCCACTGGACCTTTCTGTGTACTCCTCATGCCGCTGCCACCGGGTCACTGTATGGCCTCCTCATGCTGCTTCCACTGGGTCACTCTGTGTACTCCTCTGCCCTGTCATTGGTTCACTGTTGTCCTCCTCATGCTGCTGCCACTGGGTCACTGTATAGCCTCCTCATACTGCTGCTACTGGGTCATTATATGCCCTCCTCATGCCGCTGCCTTTGGGTCACTGTATGGCCTCCTCATGCTGCTGCCACTGGGTCACTGTATGGACTCCTCATCCTGCTGCCACCAGGTCACTCTATGCCCTCCTCATGCCACTGCCACTGGGTCACTGTATGGCCTCCTCATGCTGCTTCCACTAGGTCACTCTGTGTACTCCTCATGCCGCTTCCACTGGGTCACTCTGTGTACTCCTCATGCCGCTGCCACCAGGTCACTGTCTGGCCTCCTCATGCCGCTTCCACTGGACCTTTCTGTGTACTCCTCATGCCGCTGCCACCGGGTCACTGTATGGTCTCCTCATGCCGCTGCCACTGGGTCACTGTATGGCTTCCTCATACTACTGCCACCGGGTCACTATATACCCTCCTCATGCCGCTGCCATTGGGTCACTGTATGTCCTCCTCATGCCGCTGCCACTGGGTCACTGTATGGCCTCCTCATGCCGCTGCCATAGGGTCACTGTATGGCCTCCTCATGCTGCTGCCACTGGGTCACTGTATGACCTCCTCATGCTGCTTCCACTGGGTCACTGTATGGCCTCCTCATGCTGCTGCCACCTCCACATTATATCGCCTTGCCACTCTGTGGCCTCTTCATGCTGCTGCCAACTTCACATTATATCACCTTGCCACTCTGTAGACATCTATGTAGAATTGGCAGACGACAGTGTAAAAGGAGTGCGCTTTTTCATGGTACAGTAGGATCTTGGGCCTCTGCACGGTTCTTTCTATCTGGCACTAACATGAACCTGTAAGGCTGAGTTCACACTTGAGTTAGTTGGTCAGTTTTGGCCCCGTAACTTGCCAAATAAGTGAATTGTGCAGTGGTTCTAAGAGCAACGCCTG
This sequence comes from Leptodactylus fallax, assembly GCA_947044405.1. Classification (NCBI taxonomy): domain Eukaryota; kingdom Metazoa; phylum Chordata; class Amphibia; order Anura; family Leptodactylidae; genus Leptodactylus; species Leptodactylus fallax. The sequence goes on along the minus strand of CAMRHE010000280.1, from coordinate 2,367,044 downwards.
TCATGTGTGTGTCATACTGACTCTCAGTATTGTTTCACTACCACAGTAGAATCCCTATGCATGTTACTGCAAGGCACAGTGTTCTACACCACTATACAGGCTCTCTGAAGCCAGGAAATAGGTGTTTTTTAACGATATTCACCGCGAATTAATCCGGATCGAAGCAAATTCTTTTGGAAATTCGAATCGAACTGCAGAATCGAAGTTTTGAGAAATTCGCTAATCTCTAAATATAATAAGTAGAAATGCAAAATCTTCTAAGGAGTTAATTGTTGGTACTGTATATTGCTTTACCATATATGCTAGCAAGCACAGATAAGAAACCAACTAAGCATTATATTTTATGATATAGACTGGCCTCTCACCCCATCAATCTCCTCTGAGCCAATTACTGTTGACCACAATTATTGCTGTTTTAATCGGAAATTCCTATGTTTTTATTCCTTCCATTGCAAGTTAAAAAAAAGCTTAAGCCTTAGTATAGTTACTTCCAGTTTACAGTGTAAGAGGCATATCTGTCATGCATACATTTGTCCAGCTGATAAATAGCCACATCTATTTCTACGACACGCAGAACAAACAAATGGCAAGATTCCATAATGAAGTTTGTGATCCGGATGAACGTTGGGACATAAATGTAATCTGTTAAAGTGATGAAAACAATTCTTAGAAGAAAAACTCTCAAATGATGACAGCACCATTCTGTCCCCCGAGACCCGCATCTTTGCAGCAATTTTATTGATAGTAAAAGGACAAAAAAAACAAGATTAATAATAAAAATGCTTTTGTGTAGAAAAAAAATAATGGTCTTGAATAGGACCTTTTTACTTGGAGCCCGAAGACAGTTACTGCTGTCACTGGCTGTCAGATGGCAGAATTTTATTTCATAATTTGACAGCAAATACAAAACTATTACTTATTGTCAGTACATTTCCTGGCCATTAACAACCACTGAGGTATGAAATCAGGGACAGTTGACAAGACTTTTAACTGTCCATAGTTACAGCCGTGCTTAGAAACCACAACGAATGTGCTTCTCAAATGTGATTCACAAAGACCTATTCTCTTTAACTCCTTCTTATTCTGTCTGTGGAGGAAAAGTGAGGTAGTGACAAATCCAAAGCAGAAAGGTCAAATTGTCTTCTTAAAAAGAAAGGAATTTTTAAGCCATCACTGTTGTGACAAAACCAAAGGGTTTTTTTCTCAGAATCAAAAGTTATAGGTGATAAGTGTCACTACTGGGACCCTTTCCGATCACAAGATCACAAATTACCATGTTCCTTAGTTCTACTTACCACTGACTTACTTATTAGAAGTGGTGGTTGGCATTCACGCTGCCACACCAGTCAAAGTCTATGGGACTGACTAAGACAAGTGAGTACAGTGCTTGGTACAATCTACAGTATAGCATTATTGGCTATGCAGCAAAGGTACAGATGTGTCCACTTTAATTTGAATTTGGTTAACAATTCAAAGCATTGTCTGCTACATCACCGCCAAACCCCGCTGAACACCAAAAAATATTAGATCACGAAATATTGTTTTTTTATTTACTCATATCCCACAAAAAAATAAATGAAAAGGGATCAAAAAGCCATACACACCACAAAATAGCACCAATAAAAACTACAAGTAACAACGCAAAAAAGATCCCTCACATAGCTCATTCAAAAAAAACTCATGGGTGTCAGGCTATGGTGTCTCTAAGCAAATTTTTAATTTTGCAAAAAGTCATTTTACCTAGTAAAAATGTAAAATAACAAAAGCTATAAATATGGTATTGCGGTAATCACAGTGAACTGCCAGAAAAAGTTACCATATCATTTTTAACACATAGTGATTTTTAAAAATGAAAAAAAAAGTCAAACTTTTTATGTACCCCTAAAAAAAAATGCAAAGGATAACCCTCATGAGATAGATGACAATTGCCCTATTTTACTGCAAGAAAAAATCCTTCCCATTCTGAAAATCAAATTCCTATAAACTGTAATATTTTACTTTCAAGAAAGGCATCCAGGACCCTCTTCAACTTGTACAATGAATCCACCATCACAAAATCCTGTACTAGTAAGTTCCACAGTCTCTCTGCAAAAAATTGTCATTTATGATAATGATGAAGCCATCTTTATACTAGGCATAGAGATTGCCGTTTTAAGCTAATCTCATATCTGAGCTGGGCTGTCTGTTGTCCTGATCTGTCAGAGGACCAGAAAAATTGACAGGTGGACCACTACAATAGCAGATACATACAAGCCTGACTGACCCCTATGTCTATATGAGTCATTGACTATATTGTCCGTTGGGTGTCTATTGTTTCTAGACTGAAATCGGCAGACAAAGTCTAACAAAGGTGTGAACGTAGCCCATTATAGGCCTGATGTAAAGAGATCATTACAAAGATTTCTATACTAGCCATTTATATATTTTTACTATTTTTCCCATAAAAGCAAGTTATCCCCTTTATCCAAAACACAGTGATCAGCTATCTCCGGTACTCCCGTTGAAATGAATGGAGCTGTATGTGTGCTGGCCAACCAGGAAGTCCCCCTTTCTTTATCCTGCATGTTTTTTCGTGTAAATTATGCCATAAAGCATTGCCAGTATATGGCATATATTCCTGATGCATCTTTTTCAATAGAAGGCGTGCACTTCACATCATAAATTATGCACAAATTCCAGCTGGGCATGGATTATCAAGACTGACATGGAGAACACCAATCACGATAAATCAGTCCCTCAAAGTTATTATGATGTAGCAAAAATGTTACCCTTTAAGTTACTTCATAATTAATTAAATGTAAACTAAATTAGTGAAAATTCAATAATCATTTCCATGTTATATGCTTATGCTTATTATTATTATTATTATTATTATTATTATTATTGCTATTGCTGTTGTTATTATTGACATTATTATTATTGACACTATTAGTATTAACTTTATTATTATTAATATTATTAGTATTATTAATGTTATTATTAATATTAACATTATTATAATTATCCTTATTAACAATATTAGTATTTACATTATTATTATTACCATTATTATTAACAATATTAGCATTAACATTATTATTTTTACTATTATTAAGTGTGTCATTACTGAGGGAGAAATAATGAAAGGCCAATTTCTCTGAGCTATTGTGTACAAATGTGCTAGAGATAAATGATCCAATTTTTTTGCCTGAGATATCACACGGATTCCTAATTACATTCCTGTGCTGGATACTTCCACCAACTGTTGTGAGCAGCAAGTGCAATATGGGCCAATCAGGTACAGAATAATTAAGCACAGATGAGCTTCAAAGCAAGATACATCCTTTTAAAAGGATGAAAGTAACTTTTTTTCACTTGATATCTGTGATTTATGAAGTGGATGTGCTTTTCCCTCCAGACTAATATCTCATTGGCAGGGTTCTATGCTCACATTTGCATACTTGTCATACTCAGTTTTGGTATATAAATCCTCAGAGTACAGCGATAATGGATTCAATTGTTTTATATTAATGCATAAACATCTACAAGGTGAATGTAAGTTTAAAGTGTATCTACTAACACTGGGAATACTATATACCCTTCCTCTAGTGTTAGCTTTCTGTTACTCTTTCTTATGTTAACGGGTCGGTTTTGACCCATGTCTTAAATCACCCCTAGGATACCCTAAAAACAGTTATTTATGATCCAATTTGTTTCTTACCTCTTAGTTACCTTGTTAGGGTTTCTCATCCATGGAAGGATTGATTTTAATATTTTTGTTATGGCCCCCCGGGCCTTTCATTTGAGAGCGTACCCTTCATTTTCAATATAAAAATATTGTCAAATGAACCTCAAGAGAATAATATAAACTTAAAAAAGTTTGTTACATTACCTGACTATTACTGAAGGGTTTTAGAACACATTTCTTAAATGTAAAAAAAATATACATATATATATTTTATATTATTAACTCTAGTAACATCTATGGTGTTACGGGTCAATTTTGACCCATATCTAACTACTTTATGAAAAAGGCAAAAAACAGATTTTTTTTTTATAGAACTTTAATACAAATAAAAGATGAAAATTATATTAACATTAATAGCAATAATAATAAAAAGTAGCTTTTCTAGGTCAAACAAGCAAACAACAATCAATCAAGCAAATCAAATCAACAGAAATCAAGTACTAGTTTTTAGTATTTAGATGCATGTGTGGCAAAAAGTGACACTTTTTGTGTGTTCTTTGCAGAGGTATTTTTTGCAGGCAAAGCACGATGTGTTTGTCTTTCTGTCCTTATTGCTAGGGCAGACCTGACACCTCTTTCTTTTAGAATCAGGTGGTCTCACTGGGGTTGTGGCTGTTGTGGTTGATGTTGAGGCAGGGCTGGTTGAGGAGGATGCTGGTGATGATGCTCTTTGTGTTGCTGTGGGTGTGGGCGAAGCACTTGTTGAGCTCTGGAGTTGTCGGACCAAGGCTGCAGCGGCTGGGTCTCGGGGCACCCGTTCCCTTTGGTCAATGTGTGCCTTGACAAGGGATCTTCCTAGTTCCTCAAGAAACATCCTCCGCTTGTTTTTTTTCTTTGAATTCCATCCTTGGTGAATGTGGGTCCACAACACAAATGCATTGTATGCTGACACATCAAGGATGTTGGAAAATACAACCATTGGCCTTCTCCTAGTCATTCGCTGGCAAGTGTAGGTGGCAGTCAGCTTGTCCAGGTTGTCCACTCCTCCTTTGTTTTTGTTATAGTCCAGGATGATTCTGGGCTTTTTGTCACTTCCTGATGACACAGCTGCATCTTTGTGAAGTGTGGACATCAGTACCACATTCCGTCGTTTTTTGGGGCAGTATGAAACAGCAGTGGTGGTGTCTGTAAAAACAAACTTTGAGGAAAGTGGAGCCCTGTCCTTCATCTGCAACAATTCAGCGGGCAGCTCAGGTTTGTTTTTTTTTCACTGTGCCTACCATGGTGATTTTCCTCCTGAGAAGTTCTTGTCCAAGGTCATAGCTGGTAAAAAAATTGTCACAAGTAATGTTGTGACCCTGCAGTCCAGTAGTCATATCGAGGACTACATGTTTTCCTTGGTTTTTTTCAGGGATGCCGTTTGCCTGTGTAAATCTGTAGATTCCATGCATAGCTAGTTTTTGCATCACAGGCTGCCCAGATTTTTATGCCGTATTTGCCTGGCTTACTTGGCATGTATTGCCGGAAGGGACATTTTCCGCGGAAAGGGAGAAAACGTTCGTCTACTGTCACCTCTGGCCCTGGGTTGAACAACAGTGGAAGGAGCTGCACCCATTTCTTCCAAACATCCCTGATGAGAGCAAGTTTGTCAGATTTTGTTCTGGTGTCTCTGTTGTCAAATCTGAGGACTCTTGATATCATTTGAAACTTTTGAAGTGACATTGTTGCCCGGAAAATATTCCTGCCTGTCGATGCGTCCCAGAGACTATCAGTGGCCTCATTGCAGGATTTGTACACTCCAGCAAGGAGAAGAACACCAATGTAGGCATCCAGGTCATCATCATGAAGGTCATTCCACATGTTGCCGTGGACTTTTTTTCCTTCAAGGTTTGTCATAGCAATAATGACTTTTTTTATTGACAATGGCATAAACAGATCATAACATGTCTTGATGTCACTTACTCTTGTCACAGCAAACCTTGTGATCCCAGGGGTCATTTTTATGACATTTGCAGCATCTGCCCTGCCATGTACATCTGGAGGTACTGAGCTCCAAATGATCTTGCCACTTTTGGATTTGAATCTTTCTGCGGGAGCAGCTTCAGCACCGGTGACCTCCTCATCAGACTGATCAGAACTGTCTGTGTCTTCCGGTTGATACTCCACATCATCTTCCTCCTCAGAAACCTGTTCATCTGTATCAGTTTGCTGCTGTGTGTCTTCTGATTCATTATCATCCAAGATATAATGCAGAATTTGGCTTGCATCTAATCTTCTCCTCATTGTTGCATGGTGTAAACTGAAGATGTATACTCTGCAAAGTACCAACTGTAAGCTGATTTGGCCATACATGCCTGGACATGCCCCTAACTCAAGTTGTTGGAGGTAGAGCTGGCTGTGGGCTGTTGGTTTCTATTGTGTTTATGAGTTCAGTTTTGGGACTTATTATTGTTTTTTTACTCTTATATTAGACCTGGGTCGAAATTGACCCCAACAACACAAATGTTATAATTTTAATAAGAGCATTTTACAATTTAGTAAAATAGTTTTATTTTATTGTATTTTGTTTAAAAATAAGTTCCTGAAAAAGTCAAAAAGTCTTGATGCAATAAACAAATGTATGTAGAATTTGTATGCATTTAAAACCTAAAACAGGTCGGTCACGACCCTAACACTAGAGGAAGGATACTGTATGAATATACAACCAAAGTGTAAAGAGTTCATGCTACAAATAAATAGGATATATTAGTGAATAAACAGATACATGGGGTGAATAGTGTGTAATTGTAACATACTATAATATTACTTCTACACCAATGAGAAATAAAGTTAAAATGGAATAACAGTGGTTATCTCCTGCCCGTGACACCTGTTAAGAAGTAGGACATACTGTATAAGGCAGTAAATAAACAGTTAGTTCTTGAGCTGGAAGCAGGAAAAATGGGCAAACATAAGGACCTGAACATCTTAGAGGCAAAATTGTGGAGGCTAAACAGGGTCACAGCATCTTCAAAATGGCAGAGGTTTTTGGTATACAGTGATCATGGAAAATGGCACCCAAGGCTCATTGATGTGAATAAAGTACAAAGGCAAGTCCATCTGGTCCCATAGAAGAACTATTGTAGCTCCAACTGATGAAAAACTTAATGCTGCCTATTAATAATGGGGGAAACTCATTACATTTGTTTTGTGAATGCGTGTAAGGTTTACACACAAGTGCCCAGTATTCTGGATTCTCAATAAATACATTAATTGCATCAAAACTACTGTGATGTATTTACTTGCCTACTTCTCCCAGCTGGGGCTGCTGCCTTCTAGCTCCTTCTGTCCACTCCTGCAATCCTATATATGATTTAGGTCCTGATTGTGGACTGAAACATCACATTATTTACTAGATACTAGGGCTACATGTCCTACATTATTTACAATAAACTAGGGCTACATGTCCCATTCAGCTTTATTTTGGAATACCAGACTCTTTCTTCTCTGATAGTTGTGGGATCCTGTCCAGGCATTGAACTTTTGGAGGGCTCTGATAATTCCTTTACACAACTACTGAGTAATGTTCTTCAATTTGGGTATTTCTGTACATGTTCAGGGTCAATGAAACTGGACACTAGAGATGGGCAAACTGATGTGGCAGATGCTGGGTTCGACCCAATTGGGGATTCGTCTTGGAAGAACTAAAAGGGCTGCCGTGACATGCATTGTGGTAAATTACGCTGGGGTCTCTTCAGACTCCAGAGTATAATAGGTGGAAGCCCAGGGGGATGAAGAAAAGCTAAAAAACATTTATGGACACCTTTCCTCACATCATTTGGGCATCCTTACAGCATCCGGCACTCTCCTGGTGACATCACTGCTGAGTCCTGGAGAGAGAGCCAGATCTCGCAAGGAGGCCCAAAGAGGTAAGAGAAGGTGGGTATAAATGTTATTTTTTTTTCTATAGTTTCCCTGGGTTTACACCTATTATATTCTGGGATCTGAAGAGACCCAAGAGTATAATAATTTCACTTCAGGTTCTCTCCGAACTTGTTTGAACCGAAATGAATTAGGGACTCCGTGTCACCCGAAATAAAAAAGGAATCTTGCACTATTATTGACCATCTACATGTTGACATTGTAAGTGCTGCTTAGGATTGTTCCTGCCTCCTTTAACACTTTTTTGACACCAAACCTATGTTTAGCTTCTAGTAAGACACACACAAGTGAGCTCCACCTTGAAAGTTAATTTCAGATATAATGTACAAATATATCAAAGGTAAAGAGAATTCCTCCAGAATCTCTTCACACCTTGGACACTAATAAAGTGGCATCCTCTACGTTTGTTGTGAGTAGTGAGACTGTTGAATTCTTTGCCAGAGGATGTTGTCAAAAAGAGTTTACTAAAAGAGTTCAAGAAAGGTCTGGATGTCTTTCTGGAGTACGACGATATAGGTACTAGATTTCTGGAGATGGGGTAAATTGTCTTTTAACGCATGGAGTTTTTGCCTTCCTCTGAAAGAACATTCCAAGACCTTTAATCTAAATTGAATGGACACATGTCATTATTTTTAGCCTTATAAACTAGAAATGTGCCCTCCTTTACCTGTCCTCTTGGTTGGATCTGTACAGATACATATATGCAAAAGTTGAGCAGTTTTCCTAAACACAAAATGGCTTCTTAACAAGTTATCGCAAAAATATATATAGCTATCTATCCTATATATGTCTATGTGTGGCCAACTAGTTGGGAAAGTTGAATTGCAGCCTTTCAAGGTTTTTGTTAACATGTTTTGTTAAATTGGTTTCAAGACAAATTTAAACCGAATTGGATATCAATTGTGGACACAACTGTATGTTGCTATTGTATGTTACTATTATATATTACTATGGTCATAGTCAATGTCATCACATCTAGTTATTAGGGTAGAATCAAGGCTAACAGAAAAAGGCTAAATTTAGAAATTTATGTTTCTTAAATTAGTGGACCTGACTACTTCTAAATATCTCCCCTTTCTTAACATTTATAATCTGTCATGAAGGATGAAGTTTTCTTCAGAACTTAAAGATATTTCTGTGCATGCCTCTCTTTTGATCTCATCAAAGTGATGGATTGCAATGTCGGTATAAAACGTAATGGTATTCTTAATTTGAAGGACACCGAGAGTGATTCCCAAGGTCACTCTTGATAATATGCATTTTCATTCTTCACGAAAATCTCAGACTTAAGTGATCCAGCAAATAACCGAACTTCATGATTCCTGGGCTGAGATTGCAGTCTTGCCTACTCGTCAGCCGCTGTGTAAGACATTGGCTGAGTTGATAATGCTAGCTAAATTCTACCCGCTGGGGACCTTTTACAATTTGAAGATCTAATCATTTTAAAATATGACTGTCTAAGATGGATTTGAAGAAATTGATCCTGTTATATTTACAGAGAGTGACACAGACTCATCTTCAGATATTAATGGCTTTGTGTGTTTGCTGTGCTCTGAGCAGATATATCTTGTAACATTTCTGATGACCAATTGCTTTTTATCATTTCATTTCATATTTTAAATTGTTTCATTGGGACAATTATGTCGCGAAAATTACAATGCTACCTTTGGTAGACTTAAAGCACACTTTGTCTGGAAACCTATCGCCTGGTAGCTTGTCGCATGGAAGCTGCCTACAGATATATCATTGGATATCTATAAACTTCCTATTTCAATTATAATAGTTTTAAAGAATTTGCCGACTAACAGTAATTTTCACTGTGTATCAGAAAGTGAAGGGTACAAATCTGGAATTTTGTTAAAAATTTGTATATAATCAGATTCTACTAGTCCAGCACAGCCAGAAAATGCTTATAAGACATGCAAAAATTATCCAGCCAAGCAGTACCCCTGCTCTGTGCCGAAGAGGGGGACAACCCCAAAATCATATACACTAAATTGTGTATTTTTTCCCAGTTTAGCAATACGTTATTTGGAGCGTTAAAAGATGCAATGAAAAATACAGCTTGTCCTGCAAAAAAAAACACCCAAACTGCTTTGTTGATGGAGAAAAAACAGTAAGGCTCTTGTAAGGTAAGGATAAAAATGTTATGGTATCCTTTTAAAGCTCTTTTAGGGGAAACACAGTGAGGTACTGTTTTGAGGTGTTTGCCGTCTCTTAGGTACAGAGTAGGATGAGATGCAGTAGGAGTAAAACTGGATGAGATGTCTTAGATGCAGCACAGGGGGTGCACGATTTCTCATTGAAGAGACACAATGAATATTTTTCCCATGACGCATTTCCTGATAAATAAGTCTCCATACATCACTTTGTGTCTTCCGCAAAAGAAAATACACCTCCACCCATGCAGCAACTAAGGCATCTCTTACAGCAAAATACAGTTACCCTACTCTGTATGAGCTGACTTCATTATTTTATCCATGGAGAATTGCCTAAAAAATAAGTCTATGTATACAACTGTGACTCTTCAGTGAGAAACCGTACGCCCTCACCCCTCCATTCTGCATCTAGGGCATCTCATCCAGTAACCCTACTCTGTACTGATGAGGGGAAAACACCCCAAAACAGTGCTGTATGCAGACTTTCTGGTATGAGCAAATTTTAATACCTTTCCCATGGAGCATTGCTTGAAAAATAAGTCAACATTGAGATACCCCTGTGTTTCTTCAATAAGAAAGAATACCACCCATGCTGCATCTAAGCCATTTTATCCAGTAACCCTGCTCTGTACTAATAAGGGGCAAACACTCTGATTCAGCGCTGTGCATTATGGGTAACTCTGGGTTTGCAGGTATGAGCTCATGTAAACTGCTTTTTCAGGAAAACTGCAATCAGCGATCTTTCTATCTATTGTTATATGAGACCAAGTTGGAAACATTATTTCTCTTTATTCATTTGAATAAAGGAGTAGTTTGAAGCCACTCACTACAAATTCTCTACAGAAAAAGACAAACATTTGTGAGGTTTTCATCTGCTGATGTCCTCCTAGTTTTCCTGTTTTGAAGACACAACAATCGCTCTAAAACAGTCAAGGTAAGAACATGAATACATTGTGTTTTCAGTACAATACAGACAAGACTTTGTGATTACATTCATGGACAATTATGTTATTATGATGATGTCTCACTTAGAGCGAAGCTCCTGCCGAAACTGGAATCTTGACTGTGTCCTGAGATCCTTATATGCCATAACTGAGCACAGTCTTTGTCTTCTATGCTCAGTTGTAGGCAGCAGAAACCTTCAGCTTGAGCTCAGTTTTTTGGACAAAAATACTGAAGATATCTGATAACCTTTGCTATAAAGGTGTCCATAAACATTGTCCAAACTTGCAGACTTTCCAACATGTACAAGGTATTTGGTTAACATGTGTTTTTCTTATGTCATTGTGTATCTTTATTCTCAAGAGAGATTAGGCTGACACCAGAGGAGAAGGCAGCAGCTTCCAGACGTGTCCTTTATTACCTGTCCTCTTGGCTGTACATTTGCAGATATCTGTAAGCAGTATAGATGAGTGAATAGGTTCATAATAAAAAGGGTTTGTTACAGATTTTCCAATAATTTGATTTATATGGCCGAACCTGAGATCTTTAGGGTTCATCACCCACAAAATATTATATTTTCAGGTCGCAAGACCCAATAGTATAATTATCAGAGTCCCCGTGGAAGGTGTGGAAGAACTAAAAAAAGGTCACACTCATCTTTCCGAACCTTTTATGGGAATCCCTGCAGTCTTCCGGTCTCCTGTGTGACATCAGTGACCTCAGGTGTTTTCAACCAACTGTCATATGTTCAGTCTGAAACAAAACTTACGGGCGAACATTCTCAAGGATCGCCCACCACTAGTAAGCAGCATTTCTAAACACAACAAGATTTTATGACAACTTATCCTAAAGTAATATGCTAACTTTCCTATTTGTTTCTATGGTGTAGGGTGAATTGCAGCCTTTCAAGAATTTTGTTAGCATGTCATGATATTGTGTTGCGTTGGTTTCCAGACAAACTGGAATTCTTCACCAAATTGGAGATACTTTCAGTGTGGGCACATACCCCATATTTCTTTACAGGAGATAGTAGTATAATGTTGTACCGTGTTAGCCATTGAAAGTAGTGGAAGAGTGAAGAAATCAGGCGATACCTTTTAGATTTTTCCCCCCTTACTGGTGGTAAGGCGATACCTTTTAGAGGCTAACTGAGTATATTTATAAGCTTTCAGGAGTACTCGCTCCCTTCATCAGACATGGTGTGATTAATGATAGGCCTCCCAGGGTTGCCATCTTTGTGTATCTTTGGGAGCATATAGAAGCAGCCCGGCCTGGGATCTTGTTGAAGATTTGCGGGTTGTGGTTTTAATGGGACATTTTAAGACACAGGAGAAAAGAAAAGAATGGGAGTATAAATTTATGCAAAAATTTCAAACTCTGCAATTTGGACTTAATATTCATGCCAGCTTCATGTCACACTATACATGAACCATGAACTGAACTCAATATTCATGCCAGCTTCAAATCACACTATGTATGACCTGTGAGGGACACAAATCACCTCCTGATAGCAAACAGATAACAGCAAGAATTACTGATCCCTCCGTCACGCACCACAAGTTTCCAGACTGTTTTTTTGACCTGTTGTAAATAACTTCTCTACTTAGATTGCAATTTTTTTAAAGAATCCAAAATGCTTTGAAAACCACGTGTATAAAAATCTGTGAATTTTCAGTTCTTGTATCACACCATGTCTGATGAAGGGAGCGAGTACTCCTGAAAGCTTACTTATAAATATACTCAGTTAGCCTCTAAAAGGTATCGCCTGATTTCTTCACTCTTCCACTCTTTACAGGAGAGACATACAGAGAACAGTTACGATAAAAAAAACATCCACAGAATTGTAAGCAGCAATGGAAGAAGGATGAAAGGAGATGCTTATAAGGATACAGACACAAAAATATACGTAAGACATCACAATATAAAGCTGTATACATATATGTTTAGTATTAGCAGCATTTTAAAGTGAAATGTGGAACAATCAGCCCCGTAAGTAAATGCACAAAACAGGTCATGTAGAATAATGCGCAATTGCACATACATAAGCTGTTACGTCCTTACCTGTTCTAACTCCTGCGCCATCCTCTGGCCACATTGTACGGCGCAGGAGGCGTGTCCACTCATGATTACCTACTCCTGGACTCTTGTCATTCTGTGTTGGCACTGTTAAGGGTTAACGTTTGTGTGCTTTGTGATTGACAGCTTATCTGCCAATCAATCCTGGGGCGGGTTCTGGACTTCCTACAAACTGGCCATCAGCCCACACATGGTTGCTGGCTATTGTGTCTCTGACCTTGCTAAGTGTTTCTCCTTAATCTTGTATTGTATTTACTGACCTCTGTTTTTTGGCTTTTGACTTCTCTTTTGGATTGTGATTTGGTACTGTTTTGTCTCTCTGGCTTGACCCTTGGCTTGCTGACTCCTCTTCTGAGTTGTGTTGTCCTAATCCGTGTTCACTTATCTAGAGTAGGGTTTGTCGTCCAGTTGTCCCTGTCATTAGGACAGCTGCGGCAAAGAGGTAGGGACACGGGGTGGGCCTAGATTTAGGGCTCACTATCTCTGTCTTCCCTTTTTCCTAGCAGCTGCTCTTGGGAATTACTTATGGGCAATTCCTAACATAAGCCCATATACATAGACATGAAAAAGACTGCATGTCAGTCAATTAAAGTGCAGTACTGTATGCACATACGGACAAAGAAACACCTTAAATAAGCAAAATCCCAACAAGTAATAAACCCCAATAGCTACACATAATAAATAATAAGAGCTACAAACTATTCAGCTGAAGGCTATGGCCACATAAGTTCTCATATAGTTTCTTTTTCTGCGGTGCCCGGATGCTACCCCATTTCAATGGAAAAGAACCTTTTCGTAATGTTCACTATGTAGACATGTACTTCACGGAAGGATAATAAGGATGAAACTGATGTTACTGTGTTATGGCTTAAGAAGGGTGAGAGGGGTGAAACATGACTCATGTACAAGGAGAACAAAGTATCTCCAGAATGCTGGCAAAGACACTAGGTTTAAGTGCATTTGAAGAAAATGACAGATGTGCCCTTCCTTACCTTTTGACTCTTTTCAAGAAGAGTGGCACAACTTTAGAAACTAAAAAATGTTTTTGCAATAATCTGTCAGGGTTTTCTGCTATATGTGTCTATTTGTGGTCACCAAGTGGTTGTAACGAAAATTGCAACCTGTCAAAGGTAATAGTAATGTATTTTGTATCATGCACAATTTGAGTTCTTAAGGGTAGTTTTCTTCCTCAGACACCACCACACTTGTCCATAGGTTTTGCATGGTATTGCAGCTCAGCTCCACTAAAGTGTTTGTAGTAGAACTGCAATACCACACTTAAACTGTGGTCAGATGGGGTGCTTGTAGCTTGTAACATATATTAAAAGAAATCTTGTAATATACGTTACTCCAGCTCAAATCCACCTTCTGTGAAGACAGGTTAGTAGCCTGGGGTACATCTGCAGTCCATAGAAGTCTATGGAGAGGAGAGGAAGAGTGGTAGGAGGAACAGCTGGACAGAGACATATTCGATGGCAGATATACACAAGTGTGTAGCATATCACTCATCTCCACACTTTAAGCATAGTGCGAACAGAGTCTTAAATTTGGGATCATATATAGCTGTATTTTGTTTTTAAATCCACATCTTTCTGAAAGCAGGGACAAATTCAGTAGAAATGCAGTATATTCCTTTAAAAAGTATGTACTCTCACAAAAAGTATTATCCTTGCTACATATTATTGGAAAGTATTCAGATTTGCTCTAGTTCCTAAGTCAAAGTGTATTGGGCATATTTTTCTCAGTATTTTTCTCACTCCCTTTACTTAGAACACAATGAGTGCCAATGGCAATGAAGTCTGATTTACTTCATAGTAACTGTAGATGGAAGAAATGCCATAAAGCCACCATGATCCAAATGAGTCTTGACTTACTTTTATTTGCATTCAGGATGCAGTTTTCTTATGTATCCTTTTTCAAGCAGGACACAAAATATCTATTCAGCCTTTTCCTAGTGATACATCACTTTCCTCATATACTGGATGAGAATCCTGAATTGATGAATATGTTCTGCTCTGGCACCCTTCACCTGCAATACCATTTCTTGAAGACCACACAGGCTGGACCATAACAACCAGTTTCTCAAATAATATTTTACAATAGTATATTTAATTTATTGAAATAAAAAGTCTAAAGAAAAATAATATAATAAACACAAGGTTCAATTCATTTTTATTCCAGTTCTCATTATTTATTACCTGTAGCTGCAGATATCATGAAATGTTCTTAGTCTTCTTTAACTTGAATCTGATAACTCTCTACATTGTGATATCCGAAAACAAAAGCCATTGAGAACCACTGTAAGGTTTCATTCACACAATGGAAAATGAAGAGGAATTTGAAGTGGACATCTGCCTCATAGCCCTCTTCATTTTCCGCTCAAACTCCCCAGGTCCCCATGGAGGAATACAGAAGCAGAGCATTAGCCTTCCACCCCAGTTTTCTACCACTGACTCATCAGCGGACTGTCTTGGGTTGTGGACTCTACGGCTGGACACTTATTTTTTCAGTGCCCTGTTCTGATCTCTGCCTCTTATTGAAAATAATGGTAGGCAGATTCAGGGCACAATCTGCCACTGATTTTGGGGCAGAATCTACCTGAAAATCAGCAACAGTGTGAATATACCCTAAAAGTCAAGCTGAAGATAGCTCCAACTGTCAATCTAACTTGTTAGGAGTAATGTTAAACTTGGCTACATCTGTTTCATCTGGTACATGTGTTTCCATGTGCTTCCCAAACAATAGCCAGCAATCTGGCTGCATATTATACAGTTTGATATTCAAGAGGGCAATAAGGCTCTGATGTTTCTTCAGATATAATCATCAAAAATAATTATAAATATTACCCTATTTAGCCCATTGCCCCAAGCATACCCTAACTATACATGCAAAAGGGTACGACATTTATTATCTATATACAGGATAGATGATAAATGTCCAATCACTGGGGGCCCCATCAGTCATGGAAAGGTGGGTCAGGAGCTCCTGTTCTGGATTACTTTGTATGGAGTGGTGGTCCATGCACTCCACTCTCGCACTCCACTCACAACCTATGGGACTGAAGGAGAGAGCCAGGTATCATGCATCAGTCCTATAGACATTAAAGGGGTTGTCTTTGAATTTACCTTAATTCTGTGCATTTCTTCAAGCTGGACCCTGGAGTTCCAGGATGGTTCCAACCCTGGGTCACATGATCGAAATCAACCCCTTTCCCCAGGGTCATTGTGCTATGGGGTTTGGCTGACCTTAATAAAGCCAGCCCCCATAGCACAGGTAACTACCTGTGAAAACTGGAGAGGATGGAGGGGGTGGTGTGGCCAGGGGATATATGGATACATTCAGCCAAGTTATATGGCTATAACTAGTCAGATTGGCCTATAGGACTAATCTAACTACTTATGCAGAGTTAATGACAGAAGACGGTGTCATGGAAAGTCCATGTCAGGGGTTATAAGGATAGCCAGTTGGTTGTCACTTGGCATTTCCACAAACGATAGTAACCAAAAGAAGTTGTCTGTTGTACAACGCTTTTTTGTTTAAAATGACCCTACAGAATAGATAGTCCCACTGCTATAGCTCCCAGAAATGAACTGCAATAATTGCATAATTCCAGTATCATCAGTGCCCACCATTACTTCTCCTCCAATTTTGTGAAGAACTGAAATTTCTCACAATACAAATTGCATATATTCTCATACAGACACATATAGAATAAACAACGCCTGACAGAGTATCACAATGGCAGTCCTAATAAAATTGGCTACCATGCACCAGAAAGGAAATTTATGCTAGTCAGGAACTGGCGTAGATAGCCTATGTAATTCACGCTGGTTTTCAGCAAATATATGTCAGGCCATGGTATCCCACTATCTACCGTGCCCTACCTACATTAGCAAGAAGTGGCCAGAGAGGTGCAGAATGGGGGATGTGACTCATCTTTGGTGCAGGAAAGGTCCATGATCCAATGATATGTCACAATTACACATATCTATGCCGAGAACTGGTGCAGATGTGTTTAATAAATTCCCCTCAATATTTTTTAACACAGCCAGTCGTGTTGAGACATCTCAAACCAAGCGGAGCATTGAGAAAGGACACATCTGTATGTAGCTTGCTGGCTCCAAGTATACGTACAAACATTAGTGGAGTTCTGCATTGGAATCTATCATCATTGCCTGCTGTGCTCTAGATTCTTGTCATCCTTGATACCTATGGAGGGCTATGCCCAACCCAATCCATTCATATATTACATAGTCAACCATCCATTTGAATAGTCGCTATCTATTATTGCATTTGTGCAAATGTTTGGCCAGCTAAGCTTTTACCTATCAGTAAGGGACCATCACTTTGGGTTTCTGAAATT
This sequence comes from Leptodactylus fallax, assembly GCA_947044405.1. Lineage (NCBI taxonomy): Eukaryota > Metazoa > Chordata > Amphibia > Anura > Leptodactylidae > Leptodactylus > Leptodactylus fallax. The sequence goes on along the minus strand of CAMRHE010000280.1, from coordinate 2,349,916 downwards.
GGAGCCGTGGCAAGCAGCCATGAAGGAACTACATTTACTCTATGCATTGATGGGTGATTGTGAGTAATGGTGAACCCAGGGCTCTACTTTACACATTAAGGTATGTTTTTTTGGTGCCTGAGACATTGCAAGGTAGATACCACAGTGATTCTAATTCTCTTACTCTCAGACCGGAGGATTGGGATATTCTCTAATTAAACATTTTAATTAACCATCTTTTATATTCCCTCTTTCTTCATTTAGAAAACAATCTCTAAATTAATTTTTACACTTTTGCATAATCAGCTAGTTAAAGTATTGTAACATTTTAAGTCCTTTTATCCCCCTATCATTAAAAAAGGATATCTGTAAAGGACAAATATTATGCACAACAAATTCCTTTGATTTAGTCTGCATTCTGTTTATTGCTTCACGATGATCCTTGACTTTTTCTGTAAATTTGCTTAAAAATTTATGGATCTTGCAGATGCCAGTGTCCCTGTGATGGCTGATGAAGGAATCAAGAAGCTTCTATTTTTGAGCTTCACAACATTTTCAAGATGTTATCATGGATACAATGTATAGGGATACAGATCCAGCAGATATGAATTTTACAATATAGCTGAGTTTGTGATTTTGCATACAGATGTAGCAAACTACACACTAAATGTGTTACCAACAATGTGGTACCAAATGTTAATTCAATCTTATGAATGTTTTTTGTTGTCTGCTGTGATAAGATATGTATTACGCTACATCAAGTTATCACATTGCAGAAGGTCAAGTTAAATCCTGTTGCATCTGTAGTTACTTGCAATATAATTATAATTAGAGATGAGCGAATCGAAGCTAACGAAGTGGAATTCGATCCGAATTTCAGGAAATATTCGATTTGCATCGAATCCGGATTTCCTCACACTTCGTGGTAACGAATCGCATTTTGTTCAAAATGGCTGCTGTACATGTTAGGACATGGGACAAGAAACTCTGGGAATGCGGGATCACCCACAATGCCATGCGTGCAGCCAATCAGCAGCCAGACCTGTGATGTCACAGCCTTTTAACCCCTTCGCGACCGCCCACGGCATGTTTGACTGCTGCATCCAAGGTATTAAAACCCCCGATTGGTTATGGAGCAGGGTGTTAGCTGTAACTGACAGATAACACCCTGCTCCTTAACCGATCGGGGGTTTTAACACATTGGATGCCGCGGTCAAATATGACCGTGGCATCCAAGGGGTTCCGCCATTTTGCCGTCCACCCGGGCTCTCTGCAGACAGGAAATAGCTGTTTATTCACCGCGATTTAATTTGGATCGAATAGAATCGTATCGGAAAATTCGGCGAAGTTGCCGAATCAAATTTTTGAAAACTTCACTCATCTCTAATTATAATGTGGTTTTCCACTAGATCACTGGATTATTTTAAGGAGACATTAAAATGGATCCTGTCACCTCTCCTGAATAGTCTATTTTACAAGGTACTGTATTCATCTTAAAAAGCAGTTTGGGGTATCTTTTCTTAGAACTCCACATTGTGATGTTCCTTGGTTATTTCTCTTAGAAATACATTTTTGAAGAAAATGGCATCTGTTTACCGTTTCCCTTATCAAAATAATGTCCCTACACAATATTGTCGGCACTGATGATGCTCGAAGGTGGACATTCAAAATCAATCAGGGAAAAGACTTTCATTAAATTTTCAGGGTCTTTCTTATCTGTGAGTCATATTGGACCATGTAGCACAAAACCATAGAAGGTTAAAGTGGCCATAAATCCGATATCACTTCTGATCCTTCCAAGCACATGCACCCTTGTCTAGGCAGTCACTGCTAGGCTGAGCTTGCAGATGTTCTAAATAGAAAGAAGCGAGACAATCTGTGCACGATACCTCTGAAGGCAGATTATCTCTACTAGTCTCTGGCAGTCTCCCCATACTGTTACCAGTTGGGGTGTGACCCTGCACACTCTGACACTGTCCAATCAGTGCTACCTGTATAGGATTTTGTACGGACACACCCCTTTCACAAGGGGAATGGTAATATTCAAACATTCTAGGAGGAATAACATAGGAACAGCACAATGCAGAATTATACAAAAAGATTCTCCGGAGTTATTATGGGCAATTCGAATACTACCTAATGCAAACATGCCAGGAGAGGCGAAAGAAACTGTAAGTTCTCCTGTAAAAACCTGCATTATATGCATCCTTCTATATTGTTTCCTTAATTTATGGCTGATTTACATTAAAATCCATTTAAGGTTTGATCAGACGTTATTCCGTTCTACCTTGTCCCAGTTACACTATTTCATCTATTAATGGTGAGAGCAACTCATTTTTTATTAAAATGAATGGGAGGTTGTCACAGCCAAGTACCCACTATCCAGAGTCACGATACAATGTTATTTAAGGTCTGGTTCCTTAACAGTCTGTGTTCAATTCAAGGACTCTGTCCATATGCTCAGATTTATTGTTTGGCAGAGGAGGATTGTGCCTGGAGGCCGCACAGTCCCTTTAGAGAATGTATGATGAACTTTTTGGAGGAGAAAAAGTGGAGAATGATGGAATTGAAAAATCACATGATTAAAGTGTAACGTATAGATTAGATATACTGTATAATATATAGTACCCAGGATGTATAATGCAGCCAGAAATGTAATGTGCAACCTGAATATTTCCTTTCCTTCTCCTGATTTCTGTAACTGCACATTAACTCTCGCTGTGCTTGGTGACAAGTAAGATTCATTCTGGTGTATTGCTGTGAGATTTCACCCTCCTGCCAGCAACACAGCGGGAGGAATCACCACAGGTTAGCCACTGCGATTTACAGTTTCAGCATTGTGGATGGGGGTTTTATTACTGATGAGAGGATAGGTAATCCATATATGATCGGTGAGAGTCCAACACACACACACACAACTTGCACCAATCACGTAATCCTGATGCTTTGGGGTGCCGGAAGCAACTCAGATCCTATTGAAATAATAGGACTGCAGACTCTGTCCAATGTATATCAGTGACACAGGGTTTTGCAGCTCAGAACCTATTACACTGGGGAGCCAGAAAACCCCTTTAAATCCCATACTGTGTTACAAATTTGCAACACGTCAGTTATTACAATTATCTGCTTTTATCCAGAGATTTCAATAGTTGCAATGCAATTTTTCATATAGATTGAACGCTAAATATTCTGACATACTATAATTGACATAATAAAATGATAATGATAGGTACTGTATGCTTTACATAACAACAAACTTCTTAAGAGGTTGAAATTAAAGAATAACTAAAACTAAACGTAATGATACATTTGGTGCCAGAAAATCAAAAGTTGTTCAAAAGTTTAGTTATGCTTTAAACTTACTGGTCCTACATTGTGTTATCAAATTGCCATAGGAGCAATTTCCAAAAATAAAGAAACTGGCAGATACCAGAGAGCAACAGAACAAGCTATCTAAATCTCACAAAGTGCTTGGAGATAGAATCTAAGGCTTCTCAAGCATCTTCACCAGAGCCCGTCACAAAACTGCTTGGTCTTCAGCTGGATTTGGACCCAGGTTATCACCCCAGAATACTACAGATACTACAAACTGAAATCAAACCCGGAACCACAGCAAAACTCACAAGACAGGTCAAACCAAGAGAAGGAATCAAGGGAATAAACAGGTCCGAGTCAAGGTCCATCAAGAGTTAACAGTCAAAGCCAAAATCATTAAGCCAGCAAAATATCTAGTAAAAAAGCCAATGTCAGGGATACAGCAAATAACAGATATGTTCAAAGACAGGGGCCTAACTGGTCATGACCAACTAATAGCAGACACTTGGGGAGTTCAGAACAGACTTTAAATATCCCTCCTCAGATGCTGATTGGTTTATGCTTCACATGTCAGCAAGGCAACCTTAAGGCAACAGCAGTGAGAAGTGTTGCAGTGAGGAGAATACACACTGACATTCCTAACAAATAATAGTCAAAGCACATAGCTACGCCTCTGTCCATTGCCAAGATGATGTGTTTTACAAGCATATGACTGATACAGCCAATCAGTGGTTTTCCGTGGTGGTCCTAGCATATGCAGAGATTGAGAACTCCAAGGTCAGTCATTGTCTGCCATGGTAATGTGAAAAGGGCAAGTAACCAAACACAGGTGGTGACTACTGGAGCCTTGGCCCTGGAGCTGCTTAAGATTTAAAGGGAATATGTCATGTTTTTATTTTAAACATACTGTTCATGAATTTTTGGTGATATTTTTAATTTTCTGTGTTATTATCTATATTTTAAAAAGTGTGCTGACAAGTGAGGTGGCTGCTGCAAAGAAATCTACAGAAAACAAAGTCTCAGCATTATTATATGGCCTGGTGTCAGAACTGCAGGGTTTTTATGGTTTTTTTAAAGTAGATAATAACATGGATTTGAAAAAAAAAAAACTCACCAAAAATTCTTTAAAAATATGTTTAACATAAAATATGACTGAAAAATAGGTTATTTTCTGGAGACACATTCCCTTTAACAGGTAGTGCTGGTTTTATTACAATTTTTTTTTTTATAACAATTACTTCCTTTAGCCAGTCTTCTTGAAATTCTGCACTACCACTTTAACAAAGTATACAAGGGTTTGTACAGTACAACTCCCTATATGTATCAACAGATTCATTCCTACCTTGCGTCACCAAAGTACAGTCCTTCTATAACAAGCTTTCTTTTCGAAGTTCTTGACAAGGGATTTATGAGGATAGATTATCCGAGTAGCATAAAAGAGAACTAATTTGGTATTTTAATATACTCATCTATCATCAGCTTTCTTCAGATGGAGATACTCCTACTATATCATTTATACATGGTGTACCGTATAAAACCTACACATACCCATTGCCTTAGAGAGTGAATATACTCAGTTCAAAACAATTCAATGAAGATTTTTTATATGCTGTCTAATATTAATGTATGGACATATAACTTTAAATGTGCAGTACCTTTAGTCAGTTTCACTTGACTCTACAGTATAACGCATATCACCTCTGTAGAGGTACTGTCATAGCAGAGATGGGTGTGTCAATGCAGGAAATATGCAATTTGCATGACTTATGATATCACAATTAAAATGGTTTTCCAGGACTTTTAAGCTGATGACCTATCCTTAGGAAAAGTCATTAATGGAAGATCCATAGGGGTCCAACATCTAAGATCCCTGCAGATCATCTGTTTGCAGTGGCAGCGGCACTCCGTGAGGTCACTACTACTTCACAGGCCATGTGACATCATGTTCATCGGTCACATGGCCTGATTGCATGGCAATCCCATTCAAGTGAATGGGTTGACCTGCAATACCAAGCACTGCTGCTATACAATGTACAGTGTAAGTCGTGAAGAGGCTTCAGCGCTCACTAGAATGCTGCAACTTCTTTAAACAGCTGATCAGCTGGAGACTTGGGTGTCAGACCCCTGCTGATCTTTATTTGATGACCAATCCTAAGGATGGAAAATCTATTATTAATCCTGGAAAACCCCTTGAATTATTTTATTTTAATTGGGTTAATATAGAATTAATGTATAACATCTGTCTGCTTGTATAAAAGAAATACTGGTATACTGGCAAGTGGTTTATTGGTATGCAATTGTAGGGTAGCTGCTTAGGAATACAGTATGCAATGATTCATAGATATGGCACAGCTATTGAATAATGAGAGCTTAAACATAACTCATCACTCTTCTGCATGGAAAAGTTGTGGGAAACAGTTGTGTGTAGATCTGAAAGCCAAACTATCATTTTTCCTAAAAAACAACAATATACTTTGTAAATGTCATAAAAAATATGAGGGCTTGATAAATCTGATATCCAATAAGTTTGACAAAAAAAATACATAATAAAATGTGCCTAATTATTAGTAAAGAGACCTGAGGAGCTATAGAAATAGGTTACACAAAGGTTAGGGCTCCGTCCATAGTCATATGTAGTAGTCACCCTCAGGTCACAGTAAAATAACAGGAGAAGTAAAGAAGGACCTCACACTCCTTATAGTGCAGAGATAGGGTCTCAAACCACAATCACTAGTAAAGGACCTCACACTCCTTATAGTGCAGAGGTAGGGTCCCAAACCACAATTACTACAGTAGTAAGGAAGGACGTCACACTCCTTATAGTGCAGAGGTAGGGTCTCAAACCACAATCACTAGTAAAGAAGGACCTCACACTCCTTAATGGTGATGTTGAAAATAGATTTAGCTATGGTTTGGCTTTGTAAAGTATATATACAGGTGCATCTCAATAAATTAGAATATCTGTGAAACGTTCATTCATTTCAGTAATTCAGTAATACAATCCATAATCAGCGTCTTCCATGATTGTGTGTCCTACTGAACCAGACTGAGGGACCATTTAAAGGCTTAGGAAACCTTGGCAGGTGACACTGAATTTACAATACTGAACTGAACTTACAATATTCTAATTTTCTTACATTTGGGTTTTCATTAGCTGTAATCCATAATCAACATTTACAGAAATAAAACACTTGAAATAGAACACTCTGTGTGTAAAGAATCTAGAAAATATAGGAGGTCACTTTTTTAATTTAATTACTGAAAGAAATAAACGTTTTAAAGATATTCAAATTTATTGATATGCACCTGTAACAGAAATTGTGTAAAAATTACAAAAATTATATGAGTGGAAAAACAGTACACATCAGAGCAGAACATCATGAAACAGTGATAATATGAAGGCACGGCGAACTTCAAGTAGAACACAACAGGACATCTGGTGTATGGAAAATCTTTGACATATGAAGACATAGATCTCACTAATAGTAGATATCACAGGGTATAGCTAATACTTTTATGCTCCTACATACTTCGCTAGCTACCATTTTTATCCCTATACTAGGATGTAGTGTTTCAGTGCAGTACTCCTCTGTTAAACCCCTTAGTGTACTCCTCTCTGTGACATAGCATTAACCCTTCCCTTTTCGCTATTCCCATATTGCCATTTCATGATATACACTGGAGAGTAAAAGGGTAACAATGTTTTGAACTTGTGACTTTCAGGCTCCATATCTCCCCATCCACTACATCTTCAAACATGAGACTACCATCATATTATAGACAATCATCATGGCTATCTCATACATAAATTTGACTTGCAACTACTTAGCATATGATTAGTTATGCAGATTCTTATCATGTAACTGCATTGTTACTGTTTTGCTCCTAAAAATCTAAATTTTTAGTTTTATTTTTTTAGTATTTTGTAAATCCACCTTTGACTTTCAACACTGCCTGAATCTTTATGGGCATACTTGAGGCCAGAAGTTGACCCTGAGAGAGAACTGGATGCTTTAAAGAAGGATACCCAAGAGAGGTGAGGGAAGGTGAATATAACTATTATGTTTCCACTTCGCCACTTATTAAACTCTGGGGACTGAAGAGACCCCAAACTATAATAATAGCACAAGTTCGACCAGAAACAAATCCATCCAAACAATAAACAAAATGAATATTTAGAGTATCAATCCAGGTTTGTTATATATACTGTAAAACCAAGGGTGCACAGAAAACCTTGTGCAGTGACAAGAATAAATCAAAGAACGGTAATTCGGCAACTCTGTCAATAAAACCTGCCATATTAAAAATGACAGACCGCAGTGTACTGTCTGTAACTTTTTAAATATGGAACAATAAAAGTTTTTGGATTGTATTCATGGAGTTGCTGGAAATTTTGTTCTTTTGCTATAAATCTTTGTGAACTTTGTAAACTAGTTGGTTTCAGATAACTTTTCAATCTAAGCGAAGCCTCTGGAAGATGCATGACCTAGCCAGAGGATACACAAGACCAAAGCTCAATGATCATACATATAGTTTAAATCCTGTTTTATCCCATCATGCTGTACATTCTATATCTCAGAAAACAGCTGAGAACTACTCATTTGTCCTCCAAGACTGAAAACTAGGTGATCTATCTTATGAGGCTTCTACATGTCCCAGTTAAAGGACACTACCATCTTCTCCACAATACTGTGTCCAGCTGATAGAGCCCATTTGGGCTCATGCCTGTATCCTGTGACATCCACTGACTTAGTTGGTGTGTACAACTTCTAGGCTGCAATATCCTGTGCTACCAGATACAGTGGAACTATAGTGGTGCTCGTGACCTTCTTTATCTTTGGCCCAATCTTTACCACCTAAGAGTAAAATCAGCCTCTATCTAGATCATGTTCACTTATAGTCTCCTATGCCTTCCTTGAAGTGTTAGCGCCTCCACTTGAGCAATGCCTGAATTTTTGTCATTTTGGACTTAAACGTAAGACATATTTTAGACATAAAACTACAGAGGTAAAATGTGAAATATGAGATTATACACCACTTCAGGATTAGATTTGCCAGATTCTTTGATTCTCCAGATGAAGACTTCCACTGGTTGGATCTGCACGCAGTCCAAGTAGTCCGGTCTCCTTCCAGAGACTGACAGATACATATAGTATCTTCAATGATATCCAAGGTGGTGTCATGACTACTTAGCATGTTACTACAATTTCTGCATTTCGCTGTTATGGGTATTTTGGGCAGTGGGATGTTCTTTTGTTATTTTGTGTTCACAGTAGACTTTGATCAGATGACCCTCACATCCTTTTAATTTATATTTCCTTATTGTACATTTCGATGTTTTTTGACTAGTATAGAGAATCATATTTTGCTACCTTTTAGAGATCTCTTTATCAATTGCTTCAAAACACATATCTTCTCAGTTCTGACCCACTATCTCACCTCCCCTTCAACTTTGAAGGTGCCCACTAAATTACTTACTTGAGCATAAGATCATAAGAAATGTACTAGACCTCTAACACTTGAACGATTAACCTGACTAGACACAACATGTACTCTCAGTACCTGTGAGTGTCAGCTGGTATTATTGCTTCGATTGTTTGCAGAAACAGGACTCATCTGACAATACACTATCTATATACAGTAGATGAGAGATCAGCAACATTTGGCACTCCAGCTAGTGTGAAACTACAACTCCCAGCATGCATACATTCTTGTCTGTCCTATGAACTCCCATACAAGTGAATGGAGCATGCTAGGAGTTGTAGTTTCCCAACAGCTGCAATGCTGAAAGTTATTGATCTCTGATCCATATAGATAATGAAATGCAAGACAATTGCTCAAAATTGTAACAAGAGTCTCCTCCCCAGCTGCCCCCCAGGTATCTCACCAATTCGAGGACCGTGACCAGTTTTCATGACTGCTCCCCAACCTGTCATTATTAAGGTTCTATGCCATAAGCAGTACATAAAAGTGAAAGAGCACTCACACAGCACCGTATATGGAATTATAAAAATAGTTACGGGTGTCACAATATGACGGCAAAAAGAAATTCTAGAATTTTTGGACATGCGTGATATGAGAGGATCTTAGTCTCTGGCAAATCGAGGTAATCCAATATGTGCATGTCCGATGTTAGTTTCAGTCATGCCCATTGGTTAGATACATCTAAACTTGGATAAGAGTTGCACGTGTGTCATGTATGACTGTGCTCTGTATCTCTTAGATAGCAGCACCTATCATTAGAAATGAAGGGGGAGGCACCTCAGGATACCGATGAGTTCTTATTGGCTCGTTTAGTTCATCCTTCCTGTGATGTCATCTACCTAGGTTATATAAACCCAAACAAACGTCAATGTGGCCTTTGTGCCCTACAGACCCCTAAATACGCCTTTTGTGGTGAAACACGTCGGGGGGCACCACTATCATTGATTTTAAATATATTCTCTGCTGTGCAGAGAATATATTATATAATGGGGGATCACCCATTTTGGTGAAGTGACCTACAGACACTATTACCTATGCTTATGCCTAAGGCTAGGTTCACCTTAGCGCTTGATTTCCATTCAGGGTTTCCATCCCTAAATCCGCAAGCAGGACTTTTCTCTTTGTATTTTTCCACCTTTTTTGGGCGGAAACCCGGAGAACCCCATTATAGTCTATAGGTAACCACTTTTTAAGTGGGTTAGCTTTCCGTTTTTAGGGACCCCAAGTGGACTCGAAGAACGGAAAGCCGAACACTAGTGTGACCCTAACATTAGATTCAATCAATAATAATCTTTGGCACATCAAGCTTGGGCTAAAATTTTTTGTGACTTGCTAGACTTGTGGGTATGGATTCTCAGAAAAAGGGGACATGACTTAAATGCATCGCTATGCACCAAAAATGCTTCAAGATTTTGTCAAAAAATTCTGGCCAACAAAATATGGTATAAACATAGACTAGACTGCCTAAATATACACTAGATTTCCAGCCACTGTGAGAAATTTGGCATATTTTCAGACTGCCTGTCTAAGTACACTAACTAAATCTGGGCCGTTGTCTTCTTTTTAATGAGGGTGGAGATAGATAGGTGAAGGGACACTTTCCTCTGTTAATGAATAAAGCAGCACTGCATAATAATTTCCTTCACAAGTGAAGAAAAATAGGATGCAATATAAGAATTTTTTAGGCTTTTAGATAGTATGATGCCCATTAGACAGCTGCTAATTTACTATCGTGCAAACATACAAACCTTCAGTGTGAAAGCTCCCCTGAACAGCTTATATTTTATCAATTGTGAAACCATTTGCATAATGGAAACCTTCTCCAATTAAATGAAAAAAAGAAGAAGAAAAATTAGACAACACTTCTGCCAATCCTGTGTTATATCACCAAGGTATTTTATACTGAAAAGGAACAAGCTTGGAAAAATTAAGCAAAAACTTTTATATTCTATTGAATCTTTGATAGTGTTCAATGTAGCGAATGGAGTGAATATCTTATTTCCAATGAGTGCAATATTCTGTGCTGAGTCATTTTTGTAATGGATCTTTATTGGGATCAGAGATTTTGATACACAGCCCCAAATCTTCTGCTCCTCTTTACATAGTCCTTCACAATTAACTCCTGACTCAGGGAGGAGGAATATGTCATCACTCCGGCTGACTTACCACAGCCCTTTACACCTCATGTCCTAACCCCACATTTCCCCCCAATAAGGACTCAGACCACCTCTTGGATTTAAAATTGGCCTGTTCAGGCCGATTTATTAAAACATATATAAATACTTTAAACATATAAATAACCTATACATAACACCGCCATAAAATGGGCGGTGTATAAATACAAACCAATACTTAACCGTTACAACTGTATACAAAATTCACACCATTTAAAAGTGCATTATATCAGAACCTACCCCACCATGGGGATAGGCACCACCACTAATCTGCCCAGGCGCAAAAACCCCCACCTCGGGCAGACCTTTAACCATCTGTACGACCATAAGCCTGACCCCCAAAGGGACCTAAGCCCAACTAGGGGACTTCCCAGGCTTACACCTTCCCCACCAGGATCCCCATACCACCGATGAGGTCCTACAACAGTGCCTGATAGGCCTCTAACCCCACCAACACCCAGCCAAACATACCCACTAACCCTTCCAAAATTAGGGCGGGCGGGCCACTTCCTTACCCTGCCACTGCTTGACTGACCCTTAGCTCACCCCAGCGCCCCTTTTAACACCCACGATCCCACCCCCATTTTTCCCGCTCTAACTCTCCTATTTCTTAACCCCTTCGTGTCTTAATCCTCCCCCTAGTCATGTAGTCCCTATCCCCAAGCGTCTAGGGCCTTCTCTTTATCAACATATGATGTACCTGTAGGTCATGGTGTGTCTAAGGTAGTATTGTGAGGGTTCCAGAGCTGAGCTATCTCCATCCCTTGCAGGTACCCGTAACTAACAGTCACAGGTACTGATCGTGGCTGTTAACTCTTTAGATGCCTCAATTATGACCGAGGCACCGACATAGCAGCAGCATATGGGCGCGGCCATATGGGGCCCAATTGTCCCTCATCAGAGGGTGGTGATTCATTGTCATGACACACAGGAGCCTATTGAAATCTCCCAGGCCTGTCATTGCTGAGGTTCTATTACATGCTGCCATAGGCAGTGTGTGATACAAATGAATGAATAAATTTCACAGTTGTACAGTATTGTAGTATATCATACGAGAAATCAGACCCCCTATGGTTCAAGTACTCTAGAGGGTCAAAAAATAAAAAATCATAAAAGTTTTGAAAAGCATAAAATAAAAAAATAAATATAAAACTTTTAAATCACCACTGTCCTCTAAATAAATAAATTTTGCGTTCTCGCATCCAAAAAATGCCTGAACTATAAAAATATTTAGTCCATATTGTGAACAGCTTCTTAGGAAAAAAAAAAATCACAGTAATATTCCAGTAAACAGAACATCAGTGGGGGGGGGGGAAAGGCAGAACAGAAAATTGTAAAATAGTTAATTTATAAAAATCTAGCTGCCCATAACCACCGCTAAATATAGCTTTCTGCAAATTTCAACAGCTTTGACTGTCCTCAATAATAAGCATCAAAGCTCCCCACTTTTAAATTAGATGAATGCTGGCCAAACCTGCGGATTTTGAGGGTGGTGTATGGGATTGTGCCCACTATTTCCCAACTCCTGATTGCAGAAAAAGGTTTGGGAATGTTTAAGTTCCACTTGCTCAATCTTTTTCTCTTGTGGAGAAAGGCTGCCACCAGAAGGACTTACACCTAGTTTGTATGGGAAGAGTATGAGAGATATAATTGTCAGCCCAAATAGCATTAGGCCGACAGCTTTTTGAAATACCAACAGAAAAGCAAAGCTTTGACCCCTAAAAAGATAAAATAATTTATGTACTTAAAGAGGTTGTCCAGGCATTTTAATTTTTTAATGCCTGGACAACAGGGGAGGTGAAAAAAAAAAAAAACATACTCACCTGTCCCCAATGCTCATCAAGAGAATGCCAAGAGTGTGCAAAGCAGTAATCAAAGCAAAAGGTGGCTACTTTGAAGAACCTAGAATATAAGACATATTTTCAGTTGTTTCACACTTTTTTGTTAAGTATATACAGTAATACCTCGTACACTCGCGTTTCCGAATTTGCAAATTCACAGATTCGCGATATTTTTTTGGCAACTAACATATATAGATTTTGCTCTTTTTTTCTCAGATCTGTGAAATTTAAAAAAAAAAAAAACACCTTCGCTATTGGGTAGTAGCGTCCTGTTCGTTACGTACCCGGTAATTAGTTTCATTTTACTGTGAGTGTACAAGAAAAATGAATGAATGTATTAATATACAGTACTGTACAGTATACTTTAGTATACTGTACAGTACTGTAGGGTAAAGTTTATTGATATTTAGGGGTTAAACATTAGAAACTGGCATTGTAAGCGCTTCTAAGCGCTTGTACCAAACATTCGCGATTCCTCGCGATCCGCGACCGGTTCTGGACCCTAACCTCGCGAATGTACGAGGTATTACTGTAATTCCAAATGTGTTAATTCATAGTTTTGATGCCTTCAGTGTGAATCTACAATTTTTATAGTCATGAAAATACAGAAAACTCTTGGAATGAGAAGGTGTGTCCAAACTTTTGGTCTGTACTGTAGGTGACCTTAACAACTAGTGGAAGTGATTTCATGGACAATTGAGGAGACCAAAATAATGCTTGTAGAGAAGCTGGTGTCACCAAGGCCGCTTTAATGGCACCCAGTACTTATACAATACAATAGGGATGGATAGGCCTCCTAACCGTTTATGAAAGTGCATGTTGTGTTTCTGTATCCAAGGCCTTCTACATGCCCCAAAATAGTGAAAACAATAATGAATAACAAAACAACTTTGTACTGAAAGGTAATAGTTTGCATTTGATGTACTTTTGAACAATTAATGTTCACTATTTACATCGCGCAGGATCTGTTTTATAGTGAGCGTGCAATGTTATTACAGCCTCTACTAATGAGGGTAGCATGGTGGCTCGGTGGTTAGCACTGTTTCCTTGCAGCTCTGGAGTCCTGGGCTCAAATCCTGCCAAGGACAACATCTGCAAGGAGTTTGTATGTTCTCCCCGTATTTGCGTGGGTTTCCTCCAGGTACTCCAGTTTCCTCCCAAACTCCAAAGACATACTGATAGGGAATGTAGATTGTGAGCCCTATATGGGACAGTGACTGACAATGTCTGTAAAGCGCTGCGGAATATGATGGCGCTATATTAGTAAGCATAATAAGTAAATAAATATCACATGTCTGCTATCAAACCGATACTGTGTGATATAAATAGTGAAAGGCCCCCACGCAGTACAATATGCTCCACAGTAGGCCCCACACAGTACAATCTGTTGCAAAGTGGCCCCCACACAGTATAATTTGCTTAACTGATTGGTTCCCACAGAGAGGGCTCTGAGTGCTAACTCTGGCACTCGTGCCATAGGTATGGTACTAGGGGATAAAATACTAGTACCTTCTTTCTGGTAGCGGGGGGAATATTGCAGTACAGGATGTTTTGTATAGTTTTATAAGTTGAAGTCATTATCTAAAAAAAAAGAAAAAGTGACTTCTATTTTATTTAAAATTTAGAATATAAATTTAAAAATTTGCTTATTAAAAAATGCACAAGCTGAATCACAAAAACAGAACCTGACATAGTATTGTTAGCAAAAAACATAAGTTAGAAAATGTGATGAAGCAAACATGGATTAATACAACGTTCCTTACTATTAAAATAATCTTTAATATCAAATATGGGGTTAGCTCCACACTCACAAGAATGGGTTCCCATCTGTACAATTTTATGGTTGTGCATGCCCACTGTTGCTCTTTTCCATCTATGGAACGTAGATGGATAGCCAAGTGGCAGTCAATGGCTTTCTTTGTCAGTTCCATGGATTTGCGACCACTGCTCCATTTAATGGGGTGGAAATAGGATCTATGTTCTTGTAATTTTTGGAGGTCCCAGTAGTGGAACCATCGGTGATCAGACACTTTTTATCTATCCCGTGGACTGGTGATTAGTTGTGATTCTGGCACAACCCTTTGAGGATCATAAATATATAATTTTTTGGAAAGAAATAAAATCTCTACTCTTCCTCAGCTATATCACATACAACGAATGCTTGGACCTGTGTACAAAGAGAAACATATGAAACAGGAAATTAACTTTCAAGCCAATGATTTTGGCTGGAGATCAACTTTAGGCATTATCTGGACAGAATGAGAGGAAGTTCATGTACTCGATTTTCACCTTCATCTTATAATCATATCTTGGAAGGCTATATACAATATATTAAAAGAATTGGAATCCATTTATTCATACTGAAATAAACTACAGATCCATCACCTACCAGCCAGACATATGTTTAACACTTGGGTCTAATTCTTAACCATTCTTGTAGCCCATTCCCCATATTAAGTATTTCTCTAAAAAAAAATCTTGAAAACATAAAGACAAAAGGAATATATTTAGTGCAGCCAGATCTGTAATGTAGATACATTCTTTAGAAGCATTATGTAGCATCGTTATAAAATGAGTTTATGCATGGACCTGTTATTTGGTTTTTATATGCTGGTATTATCGGCTATATACACAGTGGTACTGTAAATACTAGCATTGTGTCTTACAAATATATAGGCAATGGAAAGAACCTGTGCAGTGTATGGTGGGAGCAGTCTACTTGGCAATTTTATTTACACAACCGTGTGACTATGTGCCTAACATTAGCAAACAAATATTACCAGAGCACATAAGCTACAATAGGGCCACATAGCAAAACTTGGAATGGGTCTCAACTCGCTAAGATCATAACAAGAAAATCAATGAAATATTTTAAGCCACCTAATGCACAATATTACAGTAAATGCATGATGCACAAAGTGATGTCACAGTACATGGGTAATGCACACAGTGATGTCACAATATATGGCTTATGCACATATTGATGTCACAGTACATAGATAATGCACACAGTGATGTCACAATATATGGATTATGCACATAGTGATGTCACAGTACATGGATAATGCACACAGTGATGTCACAATGTATGGATAATGCACATAGTGATGTCACAGTACATGGATAATGCACACAGTGATGTCACTGTACTTAGAAAATGCACATAGGTATGTCAGAATACATGGATGTCACAATATATGGATTATGTACACAGTGATGTCAAAGGAGAATCTACTCATGTTAGAGCACAGAAATTATACACAATACATGGATAATACATGTACAGTACATTATGATATCATAGCACAGGAGTAAAGCACACAAAAAAGGTATAATGCAGTGGTAAAGCACATAGTAATGGTAAATTATAGAATGTATAGTCTAGGTGGGAAAAGGTTCTTGACTACACAAACGGCCAAACAACTTTGGTGATCTTTTTTTTTTGCTATACTGTTGGGTGGAGGCCCATATTTTTGGCAGGGTGGAGGCCCATTGTTTTGTTCAGAGTTTGCATAAATTTGACCCATTTTTTGGGGTCTACGCAAGCCAAATTTACCTAGTAAGCTTAGGTAGATACCAGGGTCCCAGAAGGAGAGGAACCCAAACTTGCCTCATAAGGGATTGTCAATGAAGGAAGCAATCCCAACAACTGATAGTGCAGGGGGAATTCCCTTTGATGGGGGATTCCTTAGTAGATTTAATTTTTATTCTGCCTTGTTTTTCTAGTACTGTAAGATCCCATGCACACAACTGTAGAAAGTACGGACCCATTCATTTCTATGGGTAGTGTTTGTGGCTGTTTGTCTGCGCCATAGTAAAGAGGTGCACAATATGGAGCAGGTTCTATATCTGTCCATATTTGCAGCTCAGTCCATTCATTTCAATGTATGGGTCAGTGAAAACCATGGATGACACGCGGACACCAATCTGTGGATTATCCGTACTGACCCCTACACTGCATACGGTCATGTGTATGAGGCCTAAGTCTCTACAGAGCCTTATCTCAAATAAATCAAAAGCACAATATATAGGATTATACAGTACTGTGCAGAAGTTTTAAGGAGATTTGGAAAAAAATTCCACAAAGTAAGAATTCTTTTAAAAATAGAAGTGTTAATAGTTTATTTTTGTCAATTAACAAAATCAAGATAATGAAGAAAAGAGAAATCCAAATCACATCAGCAACTTTTGCACATTACCGTATATCTCTTTTTCTTTCGGAAATTGTTAAAAAGTTGAAATAAAACCTTCTTAACTGTCACAATACACAATATTTAGAAAATGGTGTAAATAAAAATGAAAAACAAAAAGATTTCCAGCAATATGTGCACATTTTCAGAAGTAAAAGGGTTAAAATACAGCATGCTTCTGTCTTTCTCCTTTTTAGGATAGGTTCACTTTTTTATTTTTATTTTTTATTCCATATTTTTTTTATGAAAAAAAAACAATAAAAAAAAATTAAGATTTAAAATCACAGAAATATAGATTTATATATATTTTTTGATATTTATATGTTAACCCGTTAGTGACCTAGTTACAGACTTTCTACATCGATCACTAATGGGCCTTATTTAGAAGCAATTGATTTTCTACGTCAATTGCATCAGAATAGTGCAGGGTCTCGCAGTTGGCACCTGCTCCTAAAATGCTGAACCCAGGCATTTAACCCTTTAGATGCCACAGTAAATAGTGACCGCTGCATTTATGTGGCATTCCAATATCATGATACTTGCATGATAGCATTGTGATGTTAGAGCTCCCTATGTGACCACTGAGGCCTCTGACTGGGGCATGCCAAAGTTATGTGAGCAGGGGCCCTTGATATCACAGTAGAGACCGATAAAGGTCCAAAGAGGACCGAAGATGATGGGAATAGTGCACCCCATGACACTGCAAGGGAGCCCAGGAGAAGTGAGGGAAGCTATCAATGGTTATTATTTTACTGCTTCTCCCCTGGGACTTTGCTTATTATACTGAAGAGAACCCAAAGTATAATAATGATTGGTGAACTCCAAAAATCTCACTTCCTGCTGAACCACTTATTTTTGGAAAATTCATACTTTTATGCTGTATATATGGGCAGCACCATTTCACCATTTATCTTTTCACCATTTCTCTCTGTATATTTGGGCACAGCAACGTATTATATAGTTTATCCTATATATGGCCACTTCTCTTATCCTGTAAGTATGGGAACTGTACCATACCCCTTGTGCATCCTATAGGATGTAACAAACTAAAAGTAGCCAACAACTCACCATAAGATGACGAGACAGTCCTACATGTGACCAGTTTCTTGGGGATTATCCAAAGAGGTAAAAATCCTTGAAGTAACTCTCCACACCATCAGTGCCGGGTTAACCCATTTCAAAGCATTTGTCTCACACATTTCCCTTTGCACTATATAAGTATATGCAAATGGTCAACGATTTTTTTTTTCTGCTCCTAGAAAAACTGCAATTTAATTAATATTACATTTAAATAATTGATTTTCTGAGTGCGCCGGGTTCAAATACATGTTCAGCTCTTGAAGCTGACGGATGCTTTAAAGGATTATTTGATATACAGGATGTGGAGGCTAAATTGAAACATAAATGAATTTTAGGCACTAGGCAGAGGAGATGTAAAAGAGGTTTCATTAAAAGAGACCGTCCATTGCTATAAAGTTGGAAATTAATCAACTTCTGCATAGACTAAATCCGGTATAAGGAACCACTGAAATATTGATTGTTCACCAGTCTACTGTACAATCTAATATAGAGCTAATATTAAAATATTTACAGGACTGTAAAGGTTAACTACAAAAATTTTCGCCTTACGTAAGATGTCCCCAGAGCGCTAGGATTATGTACGCTTCAATTTACCACTGGGTTCTGCTGCTTCACTGAACTCTAAATTAGCTATGTGCAGGATCTTTTCCTCTCCCTCCCTCGCCTGACCTTTAAAGAATTACATAAGTCGGAAAGGACTATGTCTTTTTTTCCCTTTCTCCTTTGCATTGGTTATCTATGGGTGGTTGCTACATCTGTAAGATCCCGGACAAGCGATTCATCATTTTTAACTCCTTCACTGCCGCGCCTGAGGATTTCGCTTAGCTTGCATTTTTTCCCCGAGACAGCATATTTACATGGCCCCTGGCTAAAGGAGTGCGATGTTTCTGCTGAATAGACATCTTTATAGGTTAAAGACTGTGAAAAAGAAATGTTCTCATGTGGAAAATAATGGGTTTCTAACATGATATATCATGAATTGAAATTATATAGTGGCATTAGAAAGATGGTTTTTACAACCTATGCTTGTGTGAGATGGCCTGAATGCATTAACGTTTAGTTTAACCAGTAGCATTTATAATATAGCACATGAATATTCTCCGTGGTGCAGGCTGAGTCCGTTTCCCACTCACCATGCTTGTGATATTTTAATAATGTCTTACGCTATAGGAAGCCGTTCTCCGTGGTAGAAAATAGTGCTGCTAAATCCCAAGTATAGAAGAATCTCAAAGAGAGAAAATTATTCAAGTTTCGACTTGTTTAATGAACTTGTTTCACTTGTGGAGGTGCGACATGAAGTAGAAAAATCACAATCTAAAACTCTTTCATGAAAATCACATTTTTAGGTTTACATATTGGATATCACAGGGTAGGGTTGACTGACGTTTCTGGCATTAAAGCCCATGGCTAGAGGGGGCCCACCGCACCCTGGCCATAACAACTCATCGCCTATCCACATATGTCTGACCACTAGAAGTCCCACCATTTGGACATCCACCAGTCACAAGAATAGAGGTCTCGTCCCCAGTTTGAATAGAGTGATGGTCACACATGCATACTTCTCCATTCAAGGTCTAGTGGACTGACAAAGGTGCAGTAACCGAGTGTTGTAGTCACCAACTTCTCAGTCCCATTCGGAGACTGAATAGTCCAGTAGTGAGCATGTATGACCAACACTCCACTAAAGTAAATATATATTCTGCATATCTAAATTTACGGTGATAAAATAAACAATAACTTTTAAAGGAGTTTTCTGGGCAGGGGACAATTGTAATACTGATGAACTATCATCAGGATAAGTCATCATTATAGAGGTAGGGTTTCGACACCCAGACCCACACTGATCAGCATTTGCAGGAAGGTCAGAGCTGCAGTACTCTGGCACCATTGGCACAGTGGATGGATCATTCTACTACTGGCTCTATTTCCTGTATATGTTCTGGTGCTGGAGGCTGTCCGGAACAACTGATCAGTGTGGGGTCTGGCTATCTTGAGGATAGGTCATCAGTATCAATTTTGGCCCCCAGCCAAGGCTACTTAAATTCCAAGGTGGCAGGCAGGGTTACTTTTATTGTCACCTACTATATGATTTGTTTGGTATTATTAGAGGGTGTTTATATATATATATATATATATATATATATATATATACAGTGGGGAAAACAAGTATTTAGTCAGCCACCAATTGTGCAAGTTCTGCCACTTAAAAAGAAGACCTCAACTATGAAAGACAAAATGAGAAAACAAATCCAGAAAATCACATTGTCTGATTTTTTTAAGAATTCATTTGCAAATTATGGTGGAAAATAAGTATTTGGTCACCTACAAACAAGCAAGATTTCTGGCTCTCACAGACCTGTAACTTCTTCTTTAAGAGGCTCCTCTGTCCTCCACTCATTACCTGTAGTAATGGCGCCTGTTTGACATTGTTATCAGTATAAAAGACACCTGTCCACAACCTCAAACAGTCACACTCCAAACTCCACTATGGTGAAGACCAAAGAGCTGTGGAAGGACACCAGAAACAAAATTGTAGACCTGCACCAGGCTGGGAAGACTGAATCTGCAATAGGCAAGCAGCTTGGTGTGAAGAAATCAACTGTGGGAGCAATAATTAGAAAATGGAAGACATACAAGACCACTGATAATCTCCCTCCATCAGGGTCTCCATGCAAGATCTTACCCCATGGGGTCAAAATGATCACAAGAACGGTGAGCAAAAATCCCAGAACCACACAGGGGGACCTAGTGAATGACCTGCAGAAAGCTGGGACTAACGTAACAAAGGCTACCGTCAGTAACACACTACGCCGCCAGGGACTCAGATCCTGCAGTGCCAGACGTGTCCCCCTGCTTAAGTCAGTACATATCCGGGCCCGTCTGAAGTTTGCTAGAGAGCATTTGGATGTTCCAGAAGAGTATTGGGAGAATGTCATATAGTCAGATGAAACCAAAGTAGAACTGTTTGGTAGAAACACAACTCGTGGTGTTTGGAGGAGAGTGAATGCTGAGTTGCATCCAAAGAACACCATACCTACTGTGAAGCATGGGGGTGGCAACATCATGCTTTGGGGCTGTTTCTCTGCAAAGGGACCAGGGTGACTGATCCATGTACATGAAAGAATGAATGGGGCCATGTATCGTGAAATTTTAAGTGCAAACCTCCTTCCATCAGCAAGGGCTTTGAAGATGAAACGTGGCTGGGTCTTTCAGCATGACAATGATCCCAAGCACACCGCCAGGGCAACGAAGGAGTGGCTTCGTAAGGAGCATTTCAAGGTCCTGGAGTGACCTAGCCAGTCTCCAGATCTCAACCCCATAGAAAACCTTTGAAGGGAGTTGAAAGTCCGTGTTGCCCAGTGACAGCCCCAAAACATCACTGCTCTAGAGGAGATCTGCATGGAGTAATTGGCCAACATACCAGCAACAGTGTGTGCCAAGCTTGTGAAGACTTACAGAAAACGTTTGACCTCTGTCATTGCCAACAAAGGATTTATAACAAAGTATTGAGATGAACTTTTGTTATTGACCAAATACTTATTTTCCAACATAATTTGCAAATAAATTCTTAAAAAATCAGACAATGTGATTTTCTAGATATGTTTTCTCATTTTGTCTCTCATAGTTGAGGTCTACCTATGATGACAATTACAGGCTGGCCTCATCTTTCTAAGTGGGAGAACTTGCACAATTGGGTGGCTGACTAAATACTTTTTTTTCCCCACTGTATATATATATATATCTGTTGGATTATTTTATATTTAAAGGTTTACACTTTTTATTTCCTATTATTTTTATAGGCCTCTTGAAAAATGTCATCCATTTTGCTAAACATTATTTCCATTGTAATAAACAACACATTATACTATATACAGTATATACAGAATATATCTTTTAAATTTTGGTAACTAAGAGACATTAGATTGAAAAGCTGAGTCACACTAATGTAGGTCAAGAACAAAAATGTGACACAGTGTGAATAGAATCATATCAGCATCAGCACATTAAGCTTAAGTATAAAGTGGATCTGATAGCAAGGATCAAACTGTGACCCCTTTATGGTGTCAAATTCTATGCTAAGGATAGGTCATAAGTTATTAAAGGGAGTCTACCACATCCCCGATACTTAACTGACACCACTGCATTATTGGCGTAGGTTAGAGATGGACAAACTGTGTCGTCCTCTTTTGGGCCTCCTCGCAGCATCTGGAGCTCTTCTGGTGATGTCATGCAGCCAAGGTCACCTCTAAGGCCTGTGACTTAGTGCTATGTCCATGTCACTGCTGAGGCCTGACACATGAGAACACAGAGTATAATAATTTCACTTTCACTTCTTGTTTGACCTGAAACAAATCAGGAACCCGAGCCACCTGAACCCGCTCCAAATGGAAGGTTCTCTAGTGTCGGTTTCCCACTGATTTTTTTTTTTATTGATGACCTATCCTGAGGACCTATCCTTAAGGTCATCAATATGAAAAAGAATTAGACAATCCCTTTAAGTCCCAAACATCTATTTACTACAGTAAGTCATTCACTCACATGGTATTCTTCATATAGTAAAATAATTCTGACAATGCCATGACAGATTTCCACTTATAATCAGTGGATATCGCTGTAAGACCTTGTGAGTTGGCGATGACCTCTCTACCTGACATGAGAAAAGCTTTGTTCCAGTTTACAGCTTATAAATTATGTAGGCAACAGTAAATTTTGCTGTTTGGCTCATATACCTGGAATCGTTCATCACTGACATACAAGGTAGTTATCTTCTCTATTGTTTTTTTAACCTACAGAACAAGGCGTACAATTTCAAGATTTTATATGCCTGTATATTCAAGGAGGTTAAGAAAAGATTTGCAGAAGGAAAATGCATGCCTTCATGTGATACTGGTATGGTCATACAAATTAGGATGAATTCACATGCTGCAGCTTTGCAGTGTACAATAATTTGCAGTCAATGCATGTGGATGGGGTTTTCAAAACCGCTGCAGAATGTTCATTATGTAGCAGACTTTCGGCAGATTTTCACTATGGGTTTCACCAATTCAATGTACAGAGTAAAACCTAAAGTCCACATGTAGACATTTTCTATACATGTGCAGCATCCCAGAGTGCTCCTGCTTTCATTTTGTTTGTCATTGTGCCTCTGGGTTATGTTTGTATGTCCTGTGTATGTGTTCTATGTTATACATTCCATGTTGTATGTCATTGTGTTATGCAGCTTTCCCCATGTTATTCCCCTGTGGTTCCCCCTTGTATTCAAAACCCAGTACTTTGTACAGCCATGGCCTATCACAGGCCACTGAGCGGGATTTGAGAGACTTAGGTCTCCTGGGGAGCCGTTACTGCCTAAGGCTAGGTTCACACCTGAGCCCGGTCTACATTCGGGGTTTCCATCCCAAATCCATTTAAAAAATGTGGAGAGAAAAGTCCTACAAGCAGGATGGATTCGGGACGGGAACTGGGCGGAAACCTGGTTGACACCATTATAATCTATGGGGTCCGCGGAAACAGTTTTTTTAAGCAGATTAGGTTTCCATTCGTAGGGTCTGCTTGGGGAGCGTCAGTCTAATGTCAGTCTAGCTAGCATCATTCTAGTCTAGCAGTGTGAGAGTACAGAGGGTATGCCAGCATGAATACTGGGAGACTCCAACCCCCATTTGGAAGCAGCTGGTTTATTTGTTCATTCGCTGAGTAAAGTTCCAACCTGTTTCAACTGCACATCTGTCTGTCTGAGTTGTTCCTGCATTACTATCAGGGCCCTTCCGAATACCAACACATCAGCTCAGAGTAGAGATGTCCCCTCTCCAACTAGAAGCACCCCGGGGGAAACTACTACCACCACCATCAGGTAGTGCTGCAGGACCCCCCTCATTGGTGTCCGGCCTGGGAGCAGAGCTGGGGAGAAAAGTTTAGTGTGCCTAGCTTGTGGCACTTCATCCGCCACTACTACTCCCATCCTCCGATTCCCTCCATCTGGGCTGCGGCACATGACCCCCCAAAATCTTTTTATAAATTGCTTTACACCTTTATGCCATAATGACTTGCCTTTAATGTATAGAAGAGTGGAAGGAAAGATTGTGTGGAAATGACTCTGTAATACTGATTCATGGTTAGATTCATATGATTATTTTCTTGTTTTGCGTAGTCTGCAAACAAGGAAAACAGAGTCACATTCTCGGTGGAAACGAATAGGATTAATTTGCTCACTAACAGACTTTGACAGATTTTACATCATGAAAACCTGACCAAGCTTTTAGCAGCAGAAACTACACGATGTTTATAAAGGAAGGAATATATAGTCTACAAAATCTGAATATCGATTGTCAAAGAGCAAATGCTGCAATGCTACTAGATACTGTGGGGGAATTTATCAAGACTGGTGTTGTGTATGGCGTTATTTCCTGTGCTGTTAGAGGATACATTCGATTTATGACAATCAGCACTCCTCCCCAGAATTCAGGTGCATCCTCCAGTAGCCAGCTCATAGCTGGGGTAAATTTTGGCCGGGGCCCCACGTGGTGTAAACACAAAAGCTGTTGCGTTTTACAGTCCCAGCCACACATTGCAGAAAAATACGCGTAGTGGAAATACTCTAATTTCCAAATACGTTGCGTTTTTGGAAATCACAGCATGTCAATTATACCTACAGAAACGCTGGCAGTTACCCTATAGGTATAATTGAAGCAGAAAGTCTGCAGAGGAAAACTCTGTGGACTTTCTTTGAAAAGCACCGCGGGAAAAACTGTGATACGTTTCCGCCGTGGTTTTTACCGCAGCGCCTTTTTGCTGCGGGCCGCGAAGTGGGGCCTTAGCCTTCAGACATTATTTATGCCAGAAAACTGATGTAAATGATCATCAAGTTGATGGGGCATATGGCCACGCACACAATACGCCCTTTTCCAGGAAAGTGTCGAGGGCAGTATAAGAACATGATTTGCTACAATTTATGTCACAAACGGAGTCTACAATTTTTTTTATATTACATCAAAGTGTCATAGAAGATTAATATATAACCCCAATATGTAGGGTATTAAAAGTATAGCTAAAACATAATTTTAATTATAAAACCATATTTTTCATAAATAAATAGTATAAGTCAATATAATAAATTTAGTGATATATCTCATTAAAGAAATAAGTTTCTTTCTCCATCTATCAAGCCGAGTTACTTTTTACATAGTCTATGAGAGGGAAGGAGGAGGAAGTTGCTGGAAAAGACACACAAATAATCGTTTCTGCTACAAACTGCTACACTGTGACTCAGGGAGCGCTTATAAAACTGCTATGTTTCAAGATAGGACTCTACTACAGTAGTACACAGAATGAGGCAATAAATCAATTAACACCCTCGCCCCATCTCTGTGTGTGAACTGGATATGGACTCTATGCAAACATACAATGAAGATGAGGAGGAGAAGAGCAGCTTATCAAGAGGATAAGACAACAGATTTCTTTAACCCGTACTATTATGGCGGATGTCGGGTATTTAAATATGGCGGCCACACAGGAGCTGAGTGGCCAACATAGCTGTCTCTGTTCTATTATACAAGAAAAACCTGGCGCTAATGTCCGAGGCGCCAATTTCCCCTTGACACATGGGCGCCGCAATTTTGAGGAGGATTGCCGTTCCTTGGAGAGAGATCCAGGGCTGGTGATCCATTTCCATGACAGCTGAGCGCCTATTGGAGGCTCCCAGGCTTGTCTGGTTTTCGTTCATATTACAGGCTGCTCTATACAGACTGCAAAACAAATGCCATCAATTTGCAATGCATTAGCATTATAATGCATTGCATTAGCGATCAGACCCCCTGGGGTTCAAGACTCCCTAGGGGCCAAAGGGGTCTAATAATTACAGTAAAAAAAAAATGTAAAAAAATAAAAATTCAAATAACCCAGTATGTGTTATTTACAGGAGAAAATACTACTAGTGAGCCTTGCCTTTCTTCCAGGACTGTAAAGGATTTTAAACCACTCCAAAGGTCTTCACAGAAATTCAACTGATGTGTTTTGTAGACATGATGAATACGTTAGTACAGCTTGGAAATCCCTTACAATCCTGAAGGGAAGGCAATGCCCTAGGGGCACCCTAGGAGGTATAAAAATAAAAGATAAAAAATAAATAAAAAAATAAAAAAATATAAAAGTTTAAATCACCCCCCTTTCCCTATATTACATACACAAATACGCAAATTACAATTAATTATTAGGTATCCCCCCATGTCTAAAAATGTCTGAACTATAAAAATATAATGATAGTTATCCTATATAGTGAACAGTGTAGCGGGGGGGGGGAAACTAAACACACAAACTGTCATTTATCATTGTTTCCCTGTCCACAAAAACTGAACAAATAGCAATCAAAACATCATACAATTCACAAAATGTTGTTAATAAAAACTACAACATACCCCGCTAAAAAAAGAGCCCTCATACAGCAACATACATGGAAATATAAAAAGGTTACAGGTGTCACAATATAGAGACATTTTTCAAAGTTTAGAATTTTTGTAAACGTGTTAAAACGTGACAAAAGCTATATAAATTTGGTATCCTTGTGATCGTTCCAACCCACACACGTGTCATTTTTACCACACGGCGAACGCAGTAAAAATTAATTCTGTAAAAAAATTGTGCAATTGCATATTTTTTCCAATTCCTCTCCATTCTTTATTTTTTTCCAGTTTCAGAGTACAGTGTATGGAAAATGACATGGTACCACTATGAAGTAGAATTTGTCCTGCAAAAAATAGGCCCTGATATGACTCTGTGAACAGAAAAATAAAAAAGTTATAGCTTTTGGAAAGTGAAGAGGAAAAAACAAATTGCAAAATCAGAAAATCGATGCGACTTAAGGGGTTTTAAAGGAGGTGCTACACATGGCACATGACATTCATTCTTTCGTGACCAAAAACACCAAGCTGGACTTGAAGCGTCAAAACCTGCACCTTGCACCTCATCATCTGCAACATTCCAATTCGCAAGTCCTCTTTGCACATTCTGCAGAATCTGTTACAGCAGCATAAGTGAGTGATTACTACAAGCAATGAGTACGGGATCGCTATGCTTTTAGACCCTTGCTATGAAGCCAAAATGGGGAATTCTTCCCTGCCCCCCCTTCCCAAAGAGAGGATAAAATTGGCATATTATCAGGATAGACTGTATAATCAGATTGCAGAAGTTTTTACAGAGACCACTGCCAGTGCCAGTCACATGGATGCCCAAAAGGCCTCTGCCCACTCCCAGTCTACCTCACTCATCCATCACTCCACATCCTCTGCCAGTGCCACAGCTAAAAGTAGCAGGAGGAAAAGCACCAGCAGTTAGTACGGTATCTGGAACGTGATGCACAAGCAGGTACAGTCAAACCTACTTGATGGACTGATGTCTTCATCCAACCTCATCTACTACCGTACACCTATATTTCAGCAGATAACTGTGACCCCGGAATTCTGTGCCAATAGGTTAGCACAGTGGAAGGAGCTGGCCCAATGTGCCATGGGAGTTTTATGTTGTCCAGCCTCAAGTGTAATGGCTGAGAGGGTATGCAGTGCTGCCGGTGACGTTGTAACACCTAGACTGACCAAACTGCCTACCAGAAGTGTAGAAAAAAATACCTTTGTCAGTATGAATCAGGCAAGGATCTGTGAAGATTTTCACACACCTCCTGCTGATGCCACTGAATAGTTCTACCACTGTCTTCCTGTATTATGCTCCATTTACTGTACTGGTGATGCTGCCAACTACTCCTAAAAAGCCGGACATCATCTCATGCAGCCTGGTCCATCATATTATTCTATACTGTACTGCCACAGCTACCACCAATAACACCACTCAGCCAGGAATCTCTAGCAGCCCAGACTATCACATTCTTCTATTGGTGCCACAGGGTTGGCATAAAAAATAAATAAATAAAAAATAAAATAAAAAAGGCCTTCACCGCAAAAAACCCCATGTCATTCCATCTTCCAATACCAACACCACTTTGGAAGACAGCCTTAGCAGGCCTCAGGAAGAGGACCCGTGATGTCACAGGTAGTGACATTGCAGGCCCTATGCAGATTGGCCTCAAGAGATCCGGGAGAAGCCGCTGGAGCAGAAGAACCAGGACGCACGGGAGGACGCCAGAGCATCGGGGACAGGTGAGTATGCATTTAAAAAAAAAAAGTAAATAAAATAATACACCAATAACACGCCCTTATTAAAGGTTATATATAGCCCCACCCCTGACAACACCATACAAAATAAAAATTACCGTAATGGAGAGTAAAAACTATTTTAAAAAGTTTTTTAGTAGCACTTTGTGTTATTAAATTTAAAAAAAATGAAAAGTGAAAAACAGACCCGTTTTCCCTCCTCTTTTGTTTAGATTTTCCCGGATATAAAATAAATTGAAATACAATCAAAAATAAAAACAACATAAAAATAAAGCCCTATGTGTCACCGAAAGAAGATGCAGAAATTAGTTGAATAACGCAAATGATACAAATGATATAGCCCTCCAAAACCGCACATACAAAAAAACCCGAAAATGTGTCTGGTCTGGAAGGGAGGTAAAGCATCTGGTATGGAAGTGGTTAAGATACAACTACAGAGAAAAAAACATGAATAGCTAGTTGTACTTGCAGCAGCCAACTGTATTGCAACCAGATACGGAACAGTAAAAGAAAAGAGCATGGCATGTGGCTGAGTTCCTGGGACACGCAGAGATGAATTTATGTAGATATATGTATAACAAAATTAGGTAAAAAGAGACACGAAAATAATTTTTTTTTTTTGCGTTTTCTATTTCAATTTTTCCTTTGATCACAATCTTCTGCGCAAACCAATATCTTGTACCTGTGGCACAGTAAAATGAGCTGGCAACTTTATAAAAACTGATGTGTCTTCCAAATTATACCACCAGGTGGAGCTCATTTGTCATATAATGTCAATAACATGCTGTAGGCATTGAGAGCATCTGTGTGTTCATAAAACTATTAGCATACTAAGGTAATAAATTATGATTTAGTCATAGTAATGTTTAATAATAATAATAATTATTATTATTATTATTATTATTATTATTATTATTACAGTACAATTTAGTGATTTAATGTTAGTTTATACTTCTCTATAAAGTCTCATGTGCACTACTGCATTACAGATTCCTGTCGTATGACTCTAATATGGCGTACATACAGTAGATTTCTCCAGAGACCTATACTGTAGCTACAGTACAGATGTTGCAAAGTTTAAGATTAGACAATAGTTTTATAAAACAGTTTCAGCAGACTGATAGGGGTGATGCCACAAAAAATATTAGAAGATAAATTGCTGATTGGTGGATGTCTGACTTGCGAGACCCCCACTAATCCTGAGACTGCAGTGAAGGCAGCCAAACACCTCTTGGACACTGAGGTGCCTCCACTGCTATTCACTTTAGTGGGAAAGTCTTAGACTTCATATATCTCCGGCACTCTCATGGAAGTGATTGGCAGTGGGGGGAAGGGGGGTGTCTGTGTCCACCAGGGGTGAAGATGCTTTCAGCAGGACTGAATTCACACCCCTTAAACACCCCCTTCCTTCTCAGGATCACTGGGGGTCTCATATTCCTCTGATCAGATATTTATCCTCTATCTTATGGATAGAGGACAAATATTTTTTGGGATATAACCTCTTTAAGGCCGGGGCTCCACGTGGCGTGTGGTGCTTTACAGTCCCTGCGAAGAAAAATATGTGCAGTGGAATTGCTGCGATTTCCAAAAACGTTGCATTTTTAGAAATCACAGTACGTCAATTATACCTACAGAAAGGCCGGCAGTTTCCCTATAGGTATAATTGAAGCAGAAAGTCCGCAGAGGAAAACTCTGCGGACTTTCTGTGTAAGGTGCTGTGGGAAAAACTGCGATGCGTTTCCGTCGTGGTTTTTCCCATTGAGCTTTTTTGCTGCAGCTCGCCACATGGGGCCCTAGCCTAACTTGACTTTCCAATGGCTTTCAATGTTTTTGGTTGTGTGATGTCATGCTCCAGCATATTATCTGATTCAAGTTAAAGACTGCTACGTTTGTCATGCTTTAAAGGGGTTGCCCACTCTCAGACCACTAGTGTGAGACAAATGTTATTGCTTGTATAATGAAGGTCATACAATTTCCAATATATTTTCTGTACCAATGCATAGGCGGTCTCCAGGTACTCCAGCACATGTGGAGCCAGCCATCCGAAACCAATCCCAAAAGTTTTGGCTTCATCGGCAATAAAAACTTCTGGGAATTTCAGGTTGTATGATTTGTATGAACCGGTTCGCCCATGACTACACATGACTACGCAAATCTGGCCATGTCCAGCCGAGAGGAAAGGCAAGGAAGAGAAAATCTGTATAGCAGAACAATGGAAACAAAAACACATATGTGAACCCATTCTAACAAAGCGGAGATTGTTGCTGTGAGGCAGATAGATTTATCATGGCACAAAACTCAGATGTAGATACAGATGTAAAGTTCCAGTGCCATTTGAGAAGGACACAGCGGCAGGCGATATCATATCTGACACTAGTCTGCTGGGAATTCCGGATGAACAGTTCTGAATTCTATTGTGGACAGGTGTTGGCAACCATGAGGCAGCTTCATGCCATCCAGATTAAGACTTGCTCCGGCTCACGTATCAATATGTGTGGACTGCCTTCTGCAGACAAAATTGAGCAGATACAGATAAAGCTCTTTCACACCTTTCAATACCAGATGGATAAATTGGTTTTCAACAATTTGTACCTGCAATTTGTCTTTGATGGTGATTTCTTTTTCTGCAATTGCAATTTATGTTTTTGTAAGAATTTTGTCCTGCTTTTGTATTTGTCTATAAATAAATATAGTATTTTACTCTCAATATAAGACTATAAAGGTAGTATGGTATTTTTATGAACTATAGAAAGATCAGAAACATTTTTCTTTGTGCTACAACTTGTCTACCTTGTGAATTTCTGGGTGAATGTCTAAAATCTGTATTTTCTTACATACCGTATATACTGGCGTATAAGACGACTTTTTAACCCCTTAAAATAATGGCTACAGTGGGGGGTCGTCTTATACGCCGGATATACGGGGGGCCGCACTGTGTGAGGTGTTTTTTTTCCCCGTCAGTGCGTAGAGAGCCGCTTCCTGGGACCGCCGCGCATGCGCGGCAATCCGCCTCTCACAGTCATTAGAAGAGGCTTAGTACGCGCTGACGGGGCGGCGCGCTGTATGCTAATGCAGCCGCCCCGTCACAGCGGTCGGCGTCACAGAGCTGGGGGTCACAGGCGGCACTTACAGAAGCATGTCGGATCTTCATTAATATCACAGCATGGATGCGAGGGGAAAGCTGGCGGTGCAGTAACGCCAGATTCCCCTCGCATCCATGCTGTGATATTAATGAAGAGCTTAGCTTTACCGTACATGTTTGAAACAACCTTATGTTTATAAGTGACAGTTTTGCTGCTATATACAGTACCTGCAAGTCATATGCATTTGAATTAAAATTAACATGTTGAAATCAAAGCAGACTTTTTTTTCATTTGGGAGAGGGGTAGTCTTATACAGTGAGTATATACCAAATTCTATATTTTTAGGGCAGAAGTTGGGGGTCGTCTTATACGCCCAGTCGTCTTATACGCCGGCATATACGGTACTTGGGTTGCTAGATTTTAGAAGAAATGTGAACAATGGAAGCATTGATTTTGCCCAATTTTTCCCCGTAAACCAACAGCAATACCTGGCAGGGCATCTCACCTGATGTCCAATGCTGTCTGTATAGTGTCGCCATAATGAGTGCTGCCTTTATCCTTAGAAAAATTACCTTTATTCAATATGCAAATGAGGATTTTGAAGATGTGGATATGCGGGATTTCAGGCTGGAGCGGGTACATCACAGGGGCCCGAGGATACATTGCAGCATAAGGGAGGCGATTGGGCATGGAGAGTTTGCCTTTATACAGTAGCTCTCCACCTCCTTGACTGCCTGCTGCTGTGCATATGCCATAAGTATCCAAGATGGGAATACCCCTTTAACTGTATAACAGCCTGATTATCTTATTTGCGTTTAATAGGATTATCCTATCTATGATCACTGGGATATTGCATAACATTATGATGAGTATCACTTGGTGGACTCCATCAAAGAAAAAAACGTACCAAGGTTCCTTCAGCAGTGGTAGCTGCACAGTGCACTCCCTGTAAAGGAATAGCAGCACCGAATTAGGGGTATGTTCACACAGAGCTTTTTGCAGGCTGACTTTAAGGCAGAATCTGTCTCAAAATCCGCCTCAAAAAATGCTTTTCATTCATTTCAATGGGAGTCAGTAGTAGTTTTTTTCCTCTAGCTGATTTTTCAGCTAGAGAAAAAAAAAGCAATACGACCTATCTTCAGGGGATTCCGCTTTGAAAAACCCATTGAAATCAATGGGAGGCGGAAAAAATGCGACACGTTTTTTGAATGCTGGAGCAAAAAAACGGGGCAAAAATCATGACAAAAAACGTGAAAAAAACGCATCCCGGAAAAATGTAAAAAAAAAATGTTTTCTAATTCCTGAAGCAGATTTTTTTCAGCTTGCAAAAACCTCAGTGTGAATATACCCTAACACTGTGGCTGCTTAATTCTGCGAATTGTTGGGGGTCATGGTTGTTGGACCTCTAATGATTAATAAGTCACGGCATATCATAGTAAGTCCTCTACATGTATAGTGGATATTATGTGTACTATACGACACACACAAATAATAATTTTACACACAAAAGTAGCTAAAGAATAAAAAATAAGCATATTAGTTGTTGACATATCTGATGCCCAATATACTAAATTCATTTCCATTTCTTTAATTTTTTCAATTATTTATTCCACACGGTCATAACAGAAAAAAAAACTATAACTGAATAATCGATTTTGACCTCATTACCTTTAAAAAAATTTTTTTAATAAAAGTGATCAGCTCATTTATATCCCAGTATGGTATCAATAAACCACTACTGCTCATAATACAAGAAAAAAAAAAAAAAAAAAAAAAAAAACAGCCCTAACAGAGCTCTCTAGAAGAAATGTAAAAAAGTTACAGACATCAGAATATGGCAATGCAAATCAATTTTTATTTTGAAAAAATGTGTTTTTTAAGTAGTAAAGCACAACAAAAACTATATAAATTTGGTATTGTTGTCCTTTTTTTCACACATTGAACTCCATTAAAAACCCAAGATCAATGGCTTTTTTGCCAATTTCAGTTCACAAATATTTTTATACTTTTTGTATTATGGAACATTAGCATTCCATTAAAATACATCTTTTCCCTCAGATAACAGGCTCTCATACAGAAAGACATGCAGTGATGTTTAACCTGAATATAAGTCTGTGCACCACAGTAGCGCACAATAAAAGTGTAAGGGAATCGCTAGAGGAGCGATTCCCCAGTAGCTGCTCGAGAACTCTGGGGGGAGGGGCACAACAAGACAGTGGACCCTAAGCTGAATCCCCCCATTGTCCCTGCCTACTTGCCCGAACTGTCCTAGGTGACAGCCAGCAAGCAGTCGACAGTCCCTGCTTACAATAAGTGATACACAGAACGAAGACAAGACAAACAACAACAAAAGGGAGGTCAGCTAGCCAAGGGGTCGGTAACAATCGAGCAATGCAGTACAAAATCTCAATCCAAAAGAATAGTCAAAGGTAAGCCAGTGGTCAGGAAATCAGAAGAACAGGTAACAAGGAGCAAGGAGTATAGCCAGTAAGCGAAATGCAATAGCAGGCGCCAATGGGAAAGTGAGCAAACAATAAATAGGGAGAAAGAACCCGCCCCAGACTTGATAGGAGGATAGGCTGTCAATCACACAGGTATGGCTAAAGTTAACTCTTAGTGGAACAGGGGGAAACCAAGGTGAAGGAGAAGGGTGTGGTGGAAAATCAATTAAGGAGGTGAGGGAATAGGACAGTGTTTAGACAATACAAGAAAAACCCAAAGGAAAAAATCACAACCGGACACGCCTCCTGCGCCGCAGCGTGCGCCCAGAGGATGGTGCCAAAGCCCGGACAGACAAGGATGTTACAAAAAGGCATTTCGTTGCAGATTTAGCTGCGTTTTATTGAGCCAAAGTCAGGAGTGGACTAAGCAGAAGGGAGAAGTAGAAGAGCTTCCTTTATATCTCCCATTCCTTTTGAAGTCACTCTTGACTTTGGCTCAAAAAAAAAAAACTTAGCAAAATTTGAAACAAAAAAAGCAGTTTTTCTGCAACGTGGGGCCTTAGTCCAAAGTAATGGGAAAAAGTTGTATTAGTAAAGTGAATACTTAACATGTTAGAAGTCATGTTAAACTTGGCTACTTCTGTATATTAACGGAAAAATAAAAAAAAAAGTTGTGGATTTTCAAAATTGGGGACGGAAAAAAATAAAAAAATAAAAAAAAGGACAAGAGGAGTTATATTCTTCTGCAAAATTTGAGGCAGCATGAATGGGCTAATGGCTAAGGTTGATGTATCTGACTTAGTGCAAAAATTCAAAAAGTTTTTCCTTCGGTATTTTCAAATACTCTAAATTACAAACTTTCTTGAAAAACAAAGTTTTTGCAATGTGTTCTACAACTGAAAAGAGACAGGTGCTCTTTACACTTTTCCAAGCAAAGGATCTGTATAACATGTGGGTATCATTATTTAAAAACAGAGGTTAAAAGACAAATGTGACAAAAGGACAAAAAAATTCGTTCAATACATTAGGGATTCCCAAAGCTTCAAAGTCAAGTCATATTACTGCATAGAAATGCATGACTCAGGCCGCCTTTGAAGTGGTATCAGAGGAATTTACAGAGAATATTGCTGGAAAAGGTTCAGAGATAGATGTCAGTCAGTGGTAGGAATGAAGTACTTGAAATGATATTTTAGCATATTTAATTAGCAACTACTTTAATGTGGAAGATTATTACAATTTTAATAACTAAGATTCTTATACATATCAGATCAATTTGCTATTTAGGGTGTCTAAGAGCTAAACACTCTATTCCACACTTTATACAAAAAATTGCCTATTTGTATAAAAAAATAGAGATGTATCAAGCGCCATCTGTGTATTGTGCCATGGCATGCGGTTATTTGTGTAGCACGCTGTTCTAATAGTAAGTGCACCAGAAAATATGTTATTCAGATACCATAGTGCGTCCTATGTACAGATGGGAATTGCTGCTTTTGTACTTCACCTTTTGAATTCTATATCTACCTCATAAGAAAAATGTCAAAAAGTCACAGATTAACAGACTAGCTAGAGTTTGCTGAGTCACTGTTCATACTGATGGAAAAGATAATATCTATGGCTCGGGTCACACTAGTATTGGATGACCGCTCGGGGACTCCGTCCCCCATTCCACTGAGAATATGCAAGCAGGACTTTTCTCTCTGCCAATTTCAGGCGGCAACCCGGCGGACCCCATTTTAGTCTATGGGTTCCACGGGTTTTTGTGGATAACTGCTTTTTAAGTGGATAGGGTTTCCATTTTTCGGGTCCCCAAGCGGACCAGAAGAACAGAAATCCGAATGCTAGTGTGAACCTAGCGTAAGACATTTAGCTTATTCAGTTTTGCCTAGAAAGTGTGCTAGGTGGGCTTTAACCTTCTCATTGTCTGGTTATATAAGTCCTAGCAGTAGAAAGCACAGTTAGTTGGTGTGTGAGACTGCAATGAGAGGCACAAGATAAATTGGGACCCTGTCCTGGAGGAGCCCTGCAGGGCCAATCCTGGCCGGAGAGTATGGTGTGTCACATGAAAGGACAGTGGAGTGAATGTGATGGAGGGTGATATTGACTGTGCCAGAGTTACTAGCCATACTGTTTGGTTTACAGAGTCTTTGAACTGTTGCGCCATTGATTGTGTTGGCAATTTGTAGCAGAGGAGCGATGCCATGTTGTACAGAGACTGTTAAATTGTTGTGTTCTGAATTGCTGTTGGCACCATGAGAGAAAAGGCATAATACCAGGCTGTGTAGAAATTATAGTATACTGTGTGTGGCCTGCCCTGTTGAAAGTTGCTTGGCATGGTGTAGTTATATAGGAGGGAGCTGAGTTTGAGAAGTCCATGAGATTAGAATCCGTACTAGGTGACTAAACAGATGTAAGATGGTTGGATAATAACCAACAGTGAGTGATGTGTGTAGAACCAGTGTCATGATGTTAGTGGTGAATGAACAAGTAGTTAGCCTCATAAGGAGAGGAAGTTCCTGATGTATGACTTTGAAGTGGGGGGGGGGACATCCCTGGCTAAGCTGAACTAGTTTATCCAGAGTCTGTGTGAACTGATCAGTGGGAGTTATTTTGTTTGCCAAGTTGTTGACCTTTGTTAGCCACAATGCTTGGTGTGGTGAGTGTTGGATTAGTTTCCTAGGGCTCCAAGAGTGAAGGTGTAGTTGAACATGTGGCTGTAGGTTGGGGCAAGAGGGGCCCAGTATATAACAAGTTGTTATGTTCTTCCTTGCACCATGAGAGCAGAAGAAGAAGAAGAAGAGTTTTCCAGTTCTAAGAAAGAGGCTGCACAAGTGCAGATGTTGCTTACTGCTAAAGTGTACTAGTATATAGTTTGACCACATCTAATGAACCCAAGAAATGGTCAAGAGAAAACATGTGGTAGAGGAGAAGGAGCCTCCCTCCCCTCAGGGACACTGCCAAAGAAGGGTTTTCTGGAGAGTTATTCCAGCTGGTAAATTGTGTTGTATCTCTTAAACTGCATTGTACATGTCTATACAGTAATCGTATCCTATTCCTTACCAATACCTTTTTAGGGTCGTACTAAAAATCCTTAAAAGGGTTGTCCAGACAAAAATGGATACACAAATTATTTTTAAATCAGTCAGGGGCAGTAAAAAAAAATAAAAAAAATCATACTCACCTTTCCTTGGTGCTCCGGCGCGGTTCACTCTTCCTGGTCCCTTGTAGGCGGAATCAGCGGCTTCAGGGGAAGAGATCTACGACATCACAGCCAACGAGCAGTGACCGCACTGGGAGGACATCGGAGCGCCAGGGATAGGTGAGGTTTTTTTTTTCACTTCCCCTGGCCTATTTTAAAAATAATTTATTTGCCTGGATAACCTCTTTAAGTAAATAGTTTTATGTTGCAAATAGTGTTCAGAAGTGTTACTGTTGTACCCTCACCACGTTGCAATTTGACTGAGAACAGGTGATGAAGTATAAATGTCTGACACAGGGTTTACATGGAGCATTTTGCTAAAGAATTGCAAGCAGTTTATAACTATAGTAATGTGTAGTGCATGTTACTATGTATGTCTCCAGTATGCTAATGCACGTTACATTGAAAACATCTGGTTTACGGACTAAATAGAAATGTGCTACTCATGACTGCAACTAAGAACTGCATGAAGTTCTTTAGTAAAAAAAAAAAAAAAAAAAAAAGCATGGTGCCTTAGGATATAAGACCACTCTGGGTGAAGAGTAATGTATAGTAATGCAAACTCAATTTTATTTGGATAACGGGTTTCAAAATTGATCCAGTTCCTTGAAAAGGTCTATACAATAGAGACACCAATGAAGCATCGTATAAGGATCATTGACCTGAAACCAAACAATTCTGTACAGCATCAAAGGACTTAGTGAAATTTATCAAAATGTTTAATATTCCTACGAATCACTATAGAACAATAAGTGGTATAAATAATATTGAATAAAATAAAATGAATTTATTGTGTAAATAAACTATAAAGGGTAAAATGAGATTTACATAAAATAAAACTTTCCATTCATTAACACCAAATTTTTAAGTAATCTCCTAACTTGCACCAATTATAATGTATAAAAATGCTCCTCTAACTTCTGCCTGTGCCCAATGCATTAGTCTCTTTTGCGCTATTGGTTACATTGTAGACATTATACAGTAACTATACAACATTAGGTTCAGGGATCTCGAATATCTATTTTAGATTTGCTTTGCCCATAAGATGTGTACAAATCTTCATAATCTAATGAAATCGCACCCAGCGGAGTAGCCCTTCGTAGCCAGCACATATGAGTTTCCCCCGGATTCACCTTGATTATAGATATTTAGGCATCTTAGAAAAGATAATTGTGTTCTGAACACTGACGATTAAGAAACCATTTTATTACCCACAAGACTCAGAGATTATATTTCACCAGTATCTCCTCTCCAGGTTAATATACTATTTTTACAAAAGTGACAAAAAGGCGTAAGGAAAAGGCGGCTTCAAACTTTTTTATATTTGTAAATGGTTTCTCATTCGAGACGAGGTTCGCCAGCTGAAGATATGATATCAGCTTTCACAGCTCCGTTTATGTGATTAATGTGACATCAAGTGGCGGGATAGATTAATCGCTAATAGTATGTGTAATACTGTAGAGGATCCTGCCGAGAAGCCTGGAGTTTCTACCAGATCCCTTATCCTATCATATTGTCATTTTTTTCATTTCTGTTTTCTTCACTATATTTGCCTGTAATAAATAGCGATTAAGGGTGACTGACAGAAGAGCAGAACGTACAGGTGACTGTAGCCTTTTGTTGAAGTGTAAATGAAAATTTACATTTCCCTCTGCGAACTTTCTGCCTAAATCGCTGCGGGAAGAACCATGATGCATTGCTGCCGCGGTTTTTCCCATAGCGCTTTTTTGCTGCGGGACATCACATGGGGCCTTAGCCTCAGGGAGGTTAGTGACATAGTGAACATGATTGTTATGCCAAAGTGCAATCTGGCGCAGAGAAAAATTTCCTTTTAATCTATATGGAAATTAACCGTTCAGTGCACCTGAGTATGACCAGACCTGAAGGAACACTGGTATTTGCCTATGGTCCCCGCACATAGGGATCTGTCAATCTTTATATTGGCGGAGGTGCGGGTTCATGACGAAAAGTGAAAATGGATGGTCTGCCGGATGCAGCCACATCACAAGTGCACCTAACAGCTCATGTACATACAGATTAAAAGTTAATTTCCTCGGCAGTATACTTGCACTATGCTACCAAAAAGCATAGAGATAGAGCATGGTGATAGAAATTTTGGGTGTGGTAGGCCCCCTTGAAAGGCTTTATTTAACACACTGGGTTACCTATCGATGATCCCAGTGTCATCCTTCCAGGTAGTGCTTACAGTAGCACTGGCCATGGGTCGCATGCATAAACAGGGCCTTTGTCTTAAATGATCAGTGCTTACTAAACCTCAGCAAATGCCCCAGACTTTTAAAGTATCATTTCCACAGTGCTCTGTGCCTCAGCAATAACGTCCGTTTGAGTCCAGGCAGTTTTTGTTTGTGTTGTTCCTGTTTATAACTCAGCTTGTTTTTTTACTACATCTTCTAGCTATGACCTCTTCCTGCATGCCAATTATGAAGATCTTTGCCTCTTTTGACTCTAGTTCCATCTGACTTAGTTCACTGCCTGCTGCATTGGTACTGCAACACTGTTCTTATACTGCAACATATCAACTACTCCGGGGGTAGTGACCTTTGGGAAAATCCACATCTCCTTGTGGGAGTAAGGGGTGCACAACTCCAAGCTCCTTAGACTCAAGTTACTGGATTAATGGGTTCATGTCTCCTGTTGGCCATCATTGCAATTTGCTTCATGAAGACAAATCATATCCATATTCCCTATGAGGCAAATGCCTGTGTTAGCATTTCTGGTGTAAATGAAACAGCTATGAGCTGGCAAAGATTTCACTGAAGGTATCTCAACTGCCTTATTTATGAAGAGGAGTGGACCTTGTAATAAATTAGCCAAATTCTTCACCTGCACATGAGCTATGAAAATGGTGTGGTCTGGTTGATCTCCCCAGTGAGTTTGCCTTTTTTGCAGATTTTGTTTCATTTTTGAGGAAAAGCCAGAAGTGAATTGAAAAAGAATGGGTAATATAAAGAAAGCACTTATACTTCGCCTACCTGCTGAATCCTCTCCTAACTTTGCCTTCGAAACATAGCTGCAAAATCAGCTCCAAAAAAAAGCAACAAAAACTCTGTCTCCAGCTTTGAAGCATACCTCTAACTATAAAACCACTTTTCATAAAAGAATAGTACAGGTGAATATAGGAATATAGGAAACGTTGTAATATATCTTATTACATAGATATGTTTCCTCATCTACTTATCTTCACTCAGTCTTTTTGTTTACATAGAGTCTGTAAACTTCTCACTCATAGGAAAGAGGAGGGGGAATGTCAGGAGAGCTCTCCGTCATTCACAGTGTAGCAGCTGCAGCTATTAATGTGCCTTTTCTAGCAGCCTCCTCCTGCCCCTTCCCCTCCCCATAGAACAACATGTAAAAAGTAACTCAGCTTAATAAATTGAGAAGGGAAAATATTTCTTAAATAAGAAGTATTACAACATTTTTTATATTCACTTGTACAATTCCTTTATGAAAAGTTGTTTTATAACTCGAAGTACGCTTTAATGTTTATGTTGCTAAAAAAACGTTCCTTGACAACTATTCAATTGATCATTCATACATTCATATTGTTCAGGTTATTAAAGACTTTGTATCTATAAAGAAATATGCTCAGATGTCTACAATGCCTCCACATATGGTAAGCTAGACCTCTTAAGAATACCGATATAGATGTATTAAAATGTTATTTTCCACAAATAAGTGCCAT
The DNA here is from genome assembly GCA_947044405.1 of Leptodactylus fallax. Lineage (NCBI taxonomy): Eukaryota > Metazoa > Chordata > Amphibia > Anura > Leptodactylidae > Leptodactylus > Leptodactylus fallax. The sequence goes on along the minus strand of CAMRHE010000280.1, from coordinate 2,309,270 downwards.
TTGCTAGTTGTTGACTCTAGCTGGGTTGCCTATTAAAGACCACTAGCCTACAAGGAAATGTACTGAGATGGAACGGCAAGGAACAGCATGTTATCATAGAGAAGGATCTCAGCCCGCATTGTAATAGCATGTTTTCCCCTTTCTGTTTCTTAAAGTGCCTCTGTTTTACGTAACTATGCTGGAACACTAATTGTGTACTAAAGTTGACAATGGCTTCTTTACCCAATTTATTTAAAGCCACATAAATGCAAAGTGCTTTATTTTTTTTGTAAGAATGGGCTCTTTTTTTGCCAGCAGGTGTTTTTACGAGTATAGTCATTATGTGTGCATTAAAAAGCTAAGTGCCGATCCACTTGTTAGAACTCTGAAAAGCAATATGATATTATGTAGAAAAATGATTTAGCACTTAACCTGCAAGCATAACATTGTCTAACTTTGAAGAGGAAAAAGCACATTCAAGTTCTCTTTGAAAAGTTCAACTAGGTCAGATAGCCCCACCGTAATCCTACCCTGATAAAGGCTCAGCCTATATAAAAGGTAAAAGAATCCGAAGAAACAATAGAATTGAAACATGTTAACATTTTTCTATAGATATAATAAATCAATACAGTATGGTTAGAAGAAATTCATGTACATTAGAAGTAACATGCGCCTCGGGGGAAGCCTTCGGATTTGTATTGTCATATTAGTTTTCATGCCTGATTGCCGACTGGGACACTTTTCTGTTTATATACAGAACTCACAATGAAGCATGTATTCAAAGCAAATCTTATGAATCAAAAAATTACAATAATCTGAAAAAAAATGTATTATGTCAATTGTAATAATCTGCCAGGATTAAATGCCTTTACTGCAATTTAATTCTTCTCTTTCAGACTTTAACTATTGAGAACTTTTAAAGGTGTCAATTTTGTAGATAATTTGTATGAATGTGTGTGAATGGTGCTTTGTATACAGATGTCAGAACACTTGCAATCTCTGCTCACCACCCACCAAAGGCTTAGCCCCTGCTTTTCAAAGACATCATTGCTGCATCTTTCCACATTTGACTTACACCTGATGAAGGGATTTGATGCTGAAACGTTGCAATCTGGCAATTATGGATATTTGATCTATACATTATGTGTTACGTGACTATTGTTTGGCAGATAAAACCTTGGAAAACTTTTTTTCGGAGGATACACTTTTGGGAGTTTGGTCAGTTCCCTCAATGAGCGTTCATCCATCCTGAGTTCCAATAGTTGAGTGCTGACATGTACCCCTTTTTACTTAGAACACAACAATCATGTGAAAAGTGTCAAGTGCCACATATATACTCTCACGCTTCCCTGTCCAACCTCCAGTTTTCTCCAGACTGCACTGCTATACATACATTGATTGCAGATGAATATGTTATCATGCCTCCTCCATTGAAACACACAGCTCCTGCCATCTGTGCATGTGCATTTACTGGACTCTGGGAATTGAGGCCATTGCATTAAATGGAGGAGGCATAAGGATGTGTTCTATGTCATGTTTTGTTATCTGCAGCCATCTTAGGGGCGGGAGCATCTGGAGAAGTAAGGAGGCTGGCTGAGTAGGAGGAGCATGACTACAGCAATGAAGAAAACAGGACATTGCTTTCAATAAAAAATATATATATATATATATATACAGTACAGACCAAAAGTTTGGACACACCTTCTGATTCCAAGAGTTTTCTGTATTTTCATGACTATAAAAATTGTAGATTCACACTGAAGGCATCAAAACTATGAATTAACACATGTGGAATTATATACTTAACAAAAAAGTGTCAAACAACTGAAAATATGTCTTATATTCTAGGTTCTTCAAAGTAGCCACCTTTTGCTTTGATTACTGCTTTGCACACTCTTGGCATTCTCTTGATGAGCTTCATGAGGTAGTCACCTGAAATGGTCTTCCAGCAGTCTTGAAGGAGTTCCCAGAGATGCTTTGCACTTGTTGGCCCTTTTGCCTTCACTCTGCGGTCCAGCTCACCCCAAACCATCTCGATTGGGTTCAGGTCTGGTGACTGTGGAGGCCAGGTCATCTGGCGTAGCACCCCATCACTCTCCTTCTTGGTCAAATAGCCCTTACACAGTCTGGAGGTGTGTTTGGGGTCATTGTCCTGTTGAAAAATAAATGATGGTCCAACTAAACACAAACCGGATGGAATAGTATGCCGCTGCAAGATGCTGTGGTAACCATGCTGGTTCAGTATTGCTTTAATTTTGAATAAATCCCCAACAGTGTCACCAGCAAAGCACCCCCACACCATCACACCTCCTCCTCCATGCTTCACGGTGGGAACCAGGCATGTAGAGTCCATTCGTTCACCTTTTCTGCGTCTCACAAAGACACGGTGGTTGGAACCAAAGATCTCAAATTTGGACTCATCAGACCAAAGCACAGATTTCCACAGGTCTAATGTCCATTCCTTGTGTTCTTTAGCCCAAACAAGTCTCTTCTTCTTGTTGCCTGTCCTTAGCAGTGGTTTCCTAGCAGCTATTTTACCATGAAGGCCTGCTGCACACAGTCTCCTCTTAACAGTTGTTGTAGAGATGTGTCTGCTGCTAGAACTCTGTGTGGCATTGACCTGGTCTCTAATCTGAGCTGTTGTTAACCTGCGATTTCTGAGGCTGGTGACTCAGCTGAACTTATCCTCCGCAGCAGAGGTGACTCTTGGTCTTCCTTTCCTGGGGCAGTCCTCATGTGAGCCAGTTTCTTTGTAGCGCTTGATGGTTTTGGCCACTGCACTTGGGGACACTTTCAAAGTTTTCCCAATTTTTCGGACTGACTGACCTTCATTTCTTAAAGTAATGATGGCCACTCGTTTTTCTTTACTTAGCTGCTTTTTTCTTGCCATAATACAAATTCTAACACTCCATTCAGTAGGACTATCAGCTGTGTATCCACCTGACTTCTGAACAACACAACTGATGGTCCCAACCCCATTTATAAGGCAAGAAATCCCACTTATTAAACCTGACAGAGCACACTTGTGAAGTGAAAACCATTTCAGGTGACTACCTCTTGAAGCTCATCAAGAGAATGCCAAGAGTGTGCAAAGCAGTAATCCAAGCAAAAGGTGGCTACTTTGACGAACCTAGAATATAAGACATATTTTCAGTTGTTTCACACTTTTTTGTTAAGTATATAATTCCACATGTGTTAATTCATAGTTTTGATGCCTTCAGTGTGAATCTACAATTTTTATAGTCATGAAAATACAGAAAACTCTTGGAACGAGGAGGTGTGTCCAAACTTTTGGTCTGTACTGTATATATATATATATATATATATATATATATATAAATAGAGATGAGTGAATCGATTCTGCAGAAGTGGAATTTGATCCGAATTTCAGGAAATCTTCGATTCGCCACGATTCCGGATTTCCTGATGCTTCGTGGTAACGAATATTTAGTAAGGATCTTTGTGACTTCAGACGGTCACATAATGTTCTCTAGTGATGTGATTGGGTAGGCGTGTCTTTGCTTGTTAGCAGATCCTTCCACATGAATAAAACTTGTCCGTGCTGGAGAGAGAGAGAGACATGACCGCGACATCCAAGGGCTTCCGCCATTTAGTCGCCCACCCGCCCACCCCGGCTCTCTGCAGCCCGAAAATAGCTGTTTATTCACCGCAAAGTAGTTTGGATCGAAGCAAATTTTTTGGGAACTTCGAATCGAACGGCCGAATCGAACTTTTGAGAAGTTCGCTCATCTCTAATATATACATACATATATATATATATATATATATGTATTTATGATAACATAAATAATCCATTTACACAGATTTGTCCATGTTACTTATAACAGGACCAACCCCTTTAATTCATTAGATCATTGGTTTAAGACTAAAAAGCTCAAGGAAGATTTCAAGATTTCACTAAAATGTACCTTAAAAGTACTCTTATATGCAGTATTTCAGTGAAGATTTTCCCTTCAAAGCTCAGTCTTGCTTCCCCTACCACCCAGAGGGGTAACTTGAAACTCCTTGGCCCCAACGCAAAATCAGTATTGAGGTACCATGTGCTATATATAGTACTGACTGGGTTTCTGACAAGTGCCAAACCATAGAAAGTTCCTGCATTTGTGGTTATATCTATTGTCAACTGATTAAGACAAAATACTCTCACCCCTAAGATGATTAGAGAAAATCTTTAAAACACCGCAAAATTTTTAATTATTTATATTTGCAAAATGTTTAACTTTTCATTGTCTACAAAATTAAATCTGGTTATGTTCATTGGAAAACCTCTTTAAGTTTCAGACTGAAAAGACTAGCACACTGAGAAAGTGTAAACATCATCATTGACCTCAGCCCTCATCCACAGTGGGCCATCTCCATTTTGCACCTCTATTATGTGTGAAAGTTGGTGACTGCTAAGTTCTACAAAACTTGACAACTGTTTTCATCTACAACCCTGTGTCTCCTAAGTCATTACTTGCTACTACCATCAAGGGGCCTTCAACCCCGCTCATTACTATCGGGAGTGACGCATATCTGCCTGTTCCATCCCATGACTGCCCACCTGACCATAGAGAGTATAATTATCATATTGGGTGCTGAAACTAACAGCACCAATTGCTCAGGAATGGTAAGGAGTAGAGAAAAAATTCCAACAGTTTCAGAATCAGTGGATCGACAGCTATTGATGGATTTAGAGTTGAAGTTGGTGGAGGTGGTAAAAGGTCCTAAAGAGCACCTATCAAGTTATCTGTTTTACTAAACTATTGCAATCCCCATTAAATAACATTTCTGGATCATCTTTTCTTAGAACTCTACAGTATCATGTTCCTTCTATTTAGGAATAATTTTGATTTAGGAATAAATCAAAAACTGGGTGTTACCAGTTGGGGGTGTGTCCTTGCACCCTATCACACTGTCCAATCAAAGCTGACAGCAGACTGCGCAGGGACACACCTCTTTTTAACAGCGGGAATGAGAACTAAAATTTCTACAAGGAATAGCAGAGGAATGGCACAATCTAAAATTCTAAGAAAATATACTCCAGAGGTCCAACCTACCAATGAGTATCCAAAACTAGTAGTGCATTGTGGGAAAAAAAAGTAAGAATCTAGTAATATCCATTTACAGATATGCAAGGACTCTCATAATCGAGTTGTATTAAGTACATAGTAGCTGCCATATGCTCTAATATTTCAATTAGTGCAGGCCTATTGATCATTTATACTGCTGAGAAGTATACACATTAAAGTGAACTAAGAAACTATTAGCAATAGACACTCTCTTCATTCTCAACCTAATATAAACACTTGAAAATAATCACAGCCATATATAAATGCCTGCTTATTGCTCTGTAATGACATAGTAATATCACAGAGCCTCTAATCATATAACGGCATGATGTCTAAATAAACAAGCAAATCGGCATTAGGTGAATTATAATTGCAGACTGATAGCTGGAGAAAGAACAAAGGGGCATGAATGCTACAGCTACTGCTAAATTGCAATTCACAGCGTTCTTTTTTCTTCTTTGTTGCTAGGCTAGTGGGAGGATAAAGTCAAGTTTTCAGACTCCCAGGCAAACAATCATGAGTGCATCACCCTTTTGGGGTGATCTATTGATGTCACAATCTGATTTTGCCAGGTAAATAATTATTTATTTCATTAAAGAATTCGGAATTAGTATTCTGTAGGAGGCATTTTACATAACAAATTTAAAAAGACGGTTTGTGGAGTGAGAGGTTTGTTACGGATAGAGTGGAGGCGCAGTTTTCGTCATAGACACTACAAGACTGCTGGTTCACACATATTTGCCAATTATCTCATATCTCAATCCATACATACTGCAGGAATTGATCACTTGAAGCAGTGCAGAGGCTGCTGTGATCACAGGATTCAATTTGATACATTGATTGATTCATGGTTAAATAAAGGATTCACCAGTTTTTTTCACAGATTCTTGGAGTGCTGCTTGCATTTTGATAATTTTGCATTTTGGGAGAAATTCTACTAATTATCATTGGAAGCTTGCAACGTTGCTTTTGTGGCTATCCATCTATTTATTACTATTAGGATAAATCGGTGGGGATCCAACAGAGAGCTTGGGTGAGCTCTGCAACCCCCTCATAAATACCTAGAACAGTGCCATTTGTTTTAGTACAGAATTTTTTTTTTATTTTATTTTGCATCTTATTAGATTAAGTTTATCTACTATTGAATGCCCACAATTCATTCTAAAAAGATCCAAATGTTGTGGTAAATAATTCATTCAAATTTCTTTGCAGGTGTTTGCCCAATTTTTACTAATACACGGCTTCAAATCACTTGCATAGGCATTGAGTTAAATGATACATTTCTGACTTAATGCTTTCAAACATTTATAACTTCACTTTACTGCAACAGAAAGATAACAGAGGAAAGGGAATTACTTGATCCTGTACATGAAGGTGCCAGTTTATGTAACACCTACTGTAAGGAAATTGCTAGAAGAGCAATTCCCCAGTAGCTGCTGGTGAAACCTGGGAGGGGGGGAACGACAAGACAGTGAATCCTAAGCTGAACACATCCCCTATCCCTGCCTACTTGCCTGAACTGCCCTAGGCAGCAGAGGACAACTGTGCGCCAGTCCCTTCTTATGATATAGGTGATAAAACAGAACGCAGACAAGACAAACAACAACAAACGGAAGGTCAGTTAGCCAAGGGGTCGGAACCAGTCGAGCAACGCAGTACAGAATCAAAATCAAAGAAAGTAGTCACAAGAAAAGCCAAAGGTCAGAAATGTAACTACAAATAGTAATAGTATAGAGTCACCAAGCGCAGAAAGGCAATAGCAAGCGACAGGGAGCGGGCTGCAAAACTATTTAATGGGAATCCGCCCTAGACTTGATTGGCAAGGAGGAATGTCAATCAAGCTACTAACTTAACTCCTTAGAAGCCAAATGATAAATAGCACTGGCTGAACTGATACACAGCAACGGATCCTCAGCTGTGCTACAACAATAGGTGCAAAGGATCACAACTGAACACGCCTCCTGCGCCAAAGTGTGCGACCAGAGGATAGCGCAGAGGCCCGAACAAGCAAAGATGTTACACCTACATTGTTTGCTACTGCCAGGACTTAATTCTTCTCTGACATTCCTTGCCCACTTCTCATTGCCCAGATTCTGGTGGTTTGTGAACATTACTGCTGCATATTTCTGAAATAATGAGCAAGCAGCTCTGCTTACTTGTATGAGCTTGGTCCAGATGCTATAAGCCAAGTAAAACAGATTAGGAAGGATCTTAGTCTTAGTCTACCATCCATGCCCGGTGGTGGCTGTAAGATAGTCTACATATTTTAGATCCACGCTTCTACAGCTTCAAGCGCAAACTAAAGACACATCTTTTCAGACAGGCCTATCACAATTCCTAATGTAAACCCTTCTGCAGTTAGAATCCCTAAAACGAACTCTCCTCTGTTCATGCTCCTGCATTGCATGGTCACTATAAAACAGATCTGTGCGATGTAAATAGCGAACATTAATTGTTCAAAATTATGCCAAATGCAAATCTTTACCTTTCAGTACAAAGTTGTTTGTATTATTGAAAGCTCTGTAAAGCCCCATTCACACAACTGTATTTTGTGGGTCTGTAACTGTCTGCAATTGTGGATCCGCACAGTATTAAGGCTAAATTGCTGTCTTGGCACTTTGCAATAAGTTAGTGGGTTTTGGGTTGCAGTTTGTGCACTCAGTCTCTAAAAGGTTCGCCATCACTGGTCTAGTCCAACTTTACATGGTCTATTAGACAGTATTGGTAAATCTGATCCAATATGTTTACATGCAACATAAGATATAGAAAAAATTACAAATTTCTTCATGTTCTATACAGGCTTTGCCTAAAATAAAAGCAGAAAATACACTATATCATGCATTGACTGTTTTTGCTTTCTCTTTTGTCTTAAAAAAAAAAAATCCTTTGGAACTTTAGAGAACCTTTTCCTGGCACTTAAGAGATCATGTAGAGGATCTACAGCATCAAAACAAATCATTCCAAGCAGGATTAGGAGCAGAATAGAGTTTCCTTACTGCAAACGGTATTTTTCTCTCTGAAGCAACATCAAAGCCCATTCTATCGTGTAGGCGGTAGTGGCATCATGTGCTAAGGGCAGAAGCTACCCACGTTCAAATCTGTAGGGCTACCACCTAGTGTATTGTTCATGTCAAAATGACACGTACATGAGACCATTTTATTTCAAATTTGTCTGAAATTCACATGTTAATCTTAGAAAGTGTTAAAATATTTTTATATATTTTTTATATTATATTTGTTGAACTGTTACAAGATATAAAATTCATAAAAAGGGTTTTCTCAGGATTACTGGGGGTGGTGTAAAATAAAAAAGAGAAGCGATACTCACCTATACCTGTTCTCCAGTACAACAGCGCGTCCTCCATCCCATCTAGGGACAACACTGGTCAGGACGTTTCATGGTTGTCTCTGCTCCCTGCACAGTGCACAAAGCCAAAATCTGTACTGTATATTGTCCAGACAACGTTACTGCAGCTCTGCTCCCATTGACATCAATGTGAGCTAAGATGCAAGTGATGTCACAGAGCTATCTACCTCTGGCTCTGTGCACTGATTGGTATAACGTCTGAAAGCACCCCCGAAGAGCTGATGGGTAGGCCATAAAAAATCCTGGACAACCCTTTTAAATGAATTCAAATAAATGAGGTTTAAAGGGGCAGTCTGGTAAAAATTTAGATTTTCTTTGTGTATTTGTGTGTATTTTTTGTGTACCCAAAGCACATTGTCTGATGTCATAGTAATCTCTTGCATTACAACCATCCAATGTACTGGGCAACAACCAAAAATCTGCATGTCCTGTGAATGATGCTATCTATGAATTTCCTCCATGTATCCAGTCGTCTCTGGATCAATTACAGTAAAACATCTTTCACTGTATATAGGATCATTATATTTTCTTTTTAATGGTTGTTGCTCTTTTTATTTTTCTGTTCACATAGTGTACTGGCCACTAGAGCAAACACAACATTTCCGATTTTCTGGATCTCAGCTTTGCTGTATAGACTTGGATAGAACAAGCAGAGTCTTCGCATTATCATTAAAAGATGGGAAGGTAAGGATAGCTCTAGAGACTTAGATGAGGTAGGATAGTAACACTATACGCACATATAAGCCACTGCATGGATTTTAACACACAACAAATAAATAAATAACACCCATATTATTTTTCTTATAAAACTTGCTGTACATCTAAGTAACATAAATTATATACTGTATTTAAAACATAGATTGTAAGCCCTTGCGGGCAGGGCCCTCTATCCCACTGTGCCAGTTGGTCACTGTTAGTATTATCTGTTTTGTATCTCTTGTGTACCGTATGTAAATCCTAAAATGTACAGCACCATGGAATTAATATAATAATGTACTGCACCATGGAATTAATATAATAATGTACAGCACCATGGAATTACTATAATAATGTAAAGTACCATGGAATTAATATAATAATGTACAGCACCATGGAATTAATATAATAATGTAAAGCACCATGGATTAAAAAAATTTATTATTATAAAGGAACAGCACCATGGATTTAATATAATAATGTACAGCACCATGGAATTAATATAATAATGTACAGCACCATGGAATTAATAAAAATGTACAGCACCATGGAATAATATAATAATGTAAAGCACCATGGAATTAATATAATAATGTACAGCACCATGGAATTACTATAATAATGTAAAGCACCATGGAATTACTATAATAATGTAAAGCACCATGGAATTAATATAATAATGTACAGCACCATGGAATTAATATAATAATGTACAGACCATGGAATTAATATAATAATGTACAGCACCATGGAATTAATATAATAATGTACAGCACCATGGAATTAATATAATAATGTACAGCACCATGGAATTAATATAATAATGTAAAGCACCATGGAATTACTATAATAATGTACAGCACCATGGAATTAATATAATAATGTACAGCACCATGGAATTACTATAATAATGTAAAGCACCATGGAATTACTATAATAATATACAGCACCATGGAATTAATATAATAATGTACAGCACCATGGAATTACTATAATAATGTACAGCACCATGGAATTAATATAATAATGTACAGCACCATGGAATTAATATAATAATGTACAGCACCATGGAATTAATATAATAATGTACAGCACCATGGAATTAATATAATAATGTACAGCACCATGGAATTAATATAATAATGTACAGCACCATGGAATTAATGGTGCTATATAAATAAACAATAATAATAATAATAATAATAATAAAACATTGCATCAAAACTTATATGTTTATTCTATTACTACTGTGTTAGGCTCTATTTACATTACAGTTTTATAGTTTGCACTAAGAATTGAGTATTTTTGAGGGCATGAAGAGTAATTCTATTCTTGCCATACAAGCTACTGAAACCTTCATTTGTTTATATGTTGCAGTTTCTGTTTTATATATACAGTATATGACGATTGCCTTATTATGCAACTTTTGTCAACAGTTACACTTTTTTTCTTCAGTTTTTTTGCTTCTTTTCTTGTTAACATTTCTTGTCTATTCTGTATTGATTACACAGCTTAGGGATGAGACAGCAGAGAATTTTTACACATTTTAGCAGTTTTAAAAATAGATCTGGCCCCTGTCACCGAAGCCTTAGGCAGATAAATAAGAAACTAATTACCAAGTTCAATTTAGTTGTGACACATAACCAAAATAAATCTTTATTTTATGCCGTAAAGACATCAGTTATGTGCCAGGTGGAGGTTCAGAGACAAACATATGGTTTGCAGGCTATTTAAGGCATCATATATATTATATATTGCATCATAATTTTTTTTTTTATATGTAAAAAGTATTTTTCAATTATATGTTTCTTGATTTATTCAGTTTGCACATTGTAACTGCACATGTTTTTGTACGTTTTATACAAATCATCAAGAAGTATGGCTTTAAAGGGGTTTTCAGGGACTTTTAAATTGATGGTCTATCTTGGAATAGGTCATTATTCAAAAATCTGTGGGGGTCTAACACCCCAGAACTCCTGCGATTCAGCTGATGGAAGCAGCAGCAATGTACCCTGAGCTCCGCTTCTGCTTCCTATGTGACGTCACACTGTGTTTGGTATGTACTGAAGAGTTTGCAATGCTCAACTGAGCGGTGCAGCCTCTTCTAATAGATGATCGATCAGGGGCCCAGGTATCAGACCCCTGCCAATCTTTAAATGATGACCTATCCTAAGAATGTAGCCTGGAAAATTCCTTTAACCCCTTCCCACTGTGCACTGTACTATTATGCCACGCTGACTGTGTACTTAACAGCGCTGTAACAATATGGCATTGTAATGCCGTGGACACAGGAGCTGTGCCTGCAGCCTTCCAGCACTCGTCTGTGTTATAAAATTACTCAGACTCCAGCAGATTAACCCCTCAGATGCCATGATCATTATGATCATGGAATCAAGGGTCAAGATCGCGCCCCCGCCTCCCCCTTGGATCCCCTGCAACAAGATCATAGGATCCGAGGGGTTGCCATGAAGCCTATGCCCACTACACACAGGGAGCTAATGTGTGATGTGCTGCAATACTAAGTATTATAGTACATTGCACTGGGGATCAGAGATCCCAGGTTCAAGTCCCTTTATGGGACTGGTAAAAAGTTAAAAATAAAGAATAAAAATTAAACAAATAATACAAAGTTAAAAAAAACACCTTTACATTTAAAAAACACATAGCATAAACAAAAAACAAAGAAACACATTACGTATCCCCAAGTGTGCAAAAATCTAATAGTACAATCCAAAAATATTTATCCTGTATGGTGAATGCCGTAAAAAATATACCACAATGTGCAAAATAACATATTATGGTCACCTCAACTTCCCCAAAAAAATAGTAATAAAAAGTTATCAAAAAGTCATACGTACCAAATATCGGTACCAATAAAAAGTACAACATGTTCTGCAAATAAAGAGCCCTGACATATCTCCGTCAACAAAACTAAAAAAGCTATAGGCGTCAGAATACAGTGACCCCAGCAAAATCGTTTATTGTCATAAAGTGACGTTTTATTTGTAAAAGTGGGAAAACATAAAATCAATATAAATACGGTATCGCCATACAGTAATTGTAATGACCCACTGGATAAAGCTGCCATGTCATTTTTACTGCAGCGTGAGTGCCATAAAAACAAAATGCAAAAAATTATGATAGAATTGTGGGTTATTACACATGGACCCCCAAAATAAAAACTAATCAAAACCTCTTATGTACCCCAAAATGGTGCAAAATCAAAGTACAACTTGTCACGCAAAGAATAAGATCTCACATATTTATGTCAACAGAAAAATAGAAAAGTTAGGCATTTTGTAAGGCGGGGAAAGAAAGTATGAAAAAAGTCAGAGAGCATTAACGTAGAAATTAACCTGTGTCCTTTTTGTCACTCTTCATAGATTTCTACAGATACTGGGATGCTGGCATATTTTGTCTAGGATAACACGGCAGCAGCAGTGGACATAGGCCCCCTATTTTTTCAATTGGTGGTGACTCCTTTTGACCAGAGGTTTTGGAAAAGCAGTTATATCCTTTTTTTTTTTTTTTTAAAGAAGATCTTTCACCACTTCCATCAGCTCTTTCTTTACATCCTTTAATAGAGTCTGCTCTTCTGGTTCTGCAACAGTTGGAATCTTTTCTCTATCCCCCTCCATTTTAGGGCAGTTCCTTTTAGTGCCTGATATCTTAAATAGGCTTCTACAGTCAGGTGGGTGTTGTCAGGCAGGGGCAGGCAAGGATAACAATATTTTGTCAAAAAAATGTTGTATAGTTTCTCTTCCTGATAGTAAAAAGAACACACATGGGGACAGTGGGCAGATTTACTAATAGTCAGACTTTAGATCAGCTCATCCATCCTTCTTGTGTCATCCTGTCATCAGCGTCCCAGTGCTCGGACTGCAGGACCAGCCCCCAGGTAAGTAAAATCTCTCAAGTAGTTGATATCTGTCACTTAAAAGAGCACATAAAATCCAGGTTAAAAGCAGTCAGTCCACCTACATTTCAATGTAAAATGGTCTCAATCATAGACCATGTAACCTTAACTGCGTATCTGTACAGTAGGAGTGGAGGGGCACACAATTCCCACACTCAGTCGGGGCTAATACCAAGTATACATAGCTATCAATAAGGACGTAAGTGCACATAAAATTATTTAACATGCCTACTGTATATTAACAGGTCCGTATACAACAGTGCAACAATGATCTTGGCCACTACTGCATTATGGAGCATCTCATTGCTAGTCTTCATGACCATGTGACATCTTTTAAGCCGAACTGGACCAACTGCTTTCAATTTTCAGGGTATATTAATAAGAAGTCTATTAAAAATGAACTTGGGGTCCTTCCTACCCATTAGGTCTCTGATCAACCTACTGCATTACTAGGCTGCTAGGTATTTGTTTAGTTATACACTACTCTAGACGGCTAGACACTTATTTTTTTATTTAAGAGGAAGATATACTGCATATTGTATGCATGTGTAGGGAACTGCCATTTCTACTAGTATATAATGTATCTGGCTTCTTTGCCCCTGCAGTTTGGCTTCAGAGACCCCAGGCATTCAGTGCAAGTTTTGTTTTGTAAATACAGTGAGTCAGACACATGTGAGGCAGAGCTGCTGGGGGGAGAGATGTGAGCAGAGCTGCTGAGACAGACATGTTATGTCTGGGGGAGTCTAAGAGCCACTTGTTCCTCTTTACTTCACAGTATATAGTTAGGTATGTGTTACCCCCTATATACTCACAGGACCTAGCTAGTAACCGTAGTTAGGGATCCATATATATATATAGTTCAGGGCAGTGATAGGTTAGGCTTCCGAAGGCCAACTAGCTAGTTAGAGGCCCGGTGGCACTAGTAGTTTAGCTGGCAGGTTAAGGTCTCAGTGTTAGGGTAGTCAGGCCTGCATCTACTGCCGTCACCGTCGCCCTGTTTGCTGCCTGTGAAGAATCTCACCATCATCATCATCTCCTGATCGGCTGTCTGTCATCTCCTGGAAGAATCCGAGGATCCACAGTCATCCACAGGGGCCCCTGCATCTCTTCTGTTGCCTGGAGGTATTGTGCACTGGACTCTTGCTATATATCTATATATATACCCGGGTATATAACCTAAGACGGTTGAGGACTTGCTGGTTGTTGTAGTACTGCTGTGTTCTGAGTATATTGTATGTATGTATTATTACCCTGTTGATTCTTATAAAGCTACTGTTATAACCTTATGTGGTATCTGTATGTATTCTTCAGACTGTGAGATTAGTACAGTGATCCTTGTTAAGGCTACTAACTGTACTTCATGGGTAAGTCCCAGGAGGAGATCCTCCCTGTAATACAGAGGCTCTATCCTGGGTGGAGGCACTGATATATTTCATATATGTTCCCACTCTTCCCTTCAGCGAAGGCTTCAGGTCCCATTATACACACAGGTCAGCGCCAGAGTCTGTTGCGGGAGGGATAATACTCATACCCCCCCCAAATAGGGCTACACATGTCCATGATGTTTTCTCCTTTATGATTGTAATTTTGCATTATGTGTATGGTCATACAGTCCATACAGTCACCAATGACTCCAAAGAGCCTGAATCCAAAGTCTGTTAATAGAGTATAATACAATAAAGTTTTTGAAAGTTTAGGTACCCTTTAAACCTCACCCAAACAGGCATTCCAGTCCAGTTTGGGTGGTCCTGGGGGAGAGCTGGGTCTTAAATGCCGCTATTCCATGGACTACAAAGATAGTAAATATGCAAATCTCCCCACAGATTAGGTACATGTTTGTACCATAAATTATAAAGAAAAGGGTGATGAGGGTCAAACCAGGTATTTACCAGAGCTTGAGAGAGTCTAGGAGAGCAGGTAATATTGCTCAAGCACCTGCATGCGATATGCCAGGGACCAGAAACTAGGGACTTGGAACAGAAGCAAGCAGGGGAGCACCAGCACTGGAGAGCTCAGCAAGAATCACTGAAACTAGGACCGATCAATGTTGGATTACCAACTATTCTGGGTAACTGGACAGTCATAGAAAAAAATACAACAAAATATACAGCTCTAGATAATTTACTACCATAAAATCTTTGACAGAATTTAACCAGTGAGTCTTCTCATCCATGGGATTTTTAGACTATTGAATAGTAAAGAAATGTGATTTCGCTTTATATATTTTACTTTTCTTCTCCTCGCCGCCGTTTTTCCAAAAAAACATTTTATTCTCATATGTAAATTATGCTCAGGGAGCACCGGGGCGTTCCCCCTGTGCTCCGAGTTCACCATCGTCATCCCTGCAACCCACTTCCAGTACTGCTTTTTCACGCCCCCTGCATCTTCTTCTGTTCACCTGCGAACGAAAAATGGGCGACGGAGCATGCGCAGTCGACTCTGCCTCTATCCGAAGTGTAGAACAGAAGAAGATGCAGGGGGCGTGAAAAGCAGCGCTGGAGGCGGGTTGCGGTGATAACGATGGTGTACTCGGAGCACAGGGGGAACGCCCCTGTATTCCCTGAGCTTCATTTGCATATGGGAATAAAAAGATTTTTTGGACAAACGGCGGCAAGGACAAGAAAAGGGGGGGGGAAAAGTCAAGGTAGGAGTAGAATAGCCTTTATAAAAGCTATTCCAACGTGGCTTCAGTTAAAAACATGTTTCCCCAATGATAGAATCTCTTTAATATATTAATATTAATTGTTCAAGAAATGTTACTTTCTATATTTCCTACTACTTAATATATTAATATTAATTGTTCAAGAAATTTTACTTTCTATATTTCCTACTACTTAATATATTAATATTAATTGTTCAAGAAATGTTACTTTCTATATTTCCTACTGCTTAATATATTATTATATCTGAATGGGCTTTAATGTACATTCTGTCGTGCTGATCATATAGCACATCCTCTACATTATGCTTCTTGTCGGATTGTCCATGATAACATCCAAGTCATAAATATGTATTACCAATATTATACATGTTTAATGCCTTTTTCTGAAATTGATTTGCCTACTTACTGTACGCATGTATTTTATTATATGATTACTTATGTGTAGCCTGTGATGAGTACGACTCTCTAATGTTATTTATGGTAGCGGAATTCATTTCAATTTATACTTGGAAAGGATAAACGGAAAATGTGCATCAGCAGCAGTAGATAGAGAGCACTCCATATATGATATTACCATTTTTTTCCACAAGTCACAGGCATGTGTTATTATAAGTACTAGCGGAGACTTTAAGAAGCGAATATTAGCATAATGTAGTAGGATCCTATTGCAATTAACAGGAAATGCTACAGATGTATTCTTCCTTACCTATCCTCTTGGCTCAACATATTGTGAAATGAGTGGCAAGCAATGACCAGCTTTAAACCAAATTCCATTATTTGACATACATGCATGTCATAAGGTTGGCCAACTGTATGAAGAGGATTTAGGAGCTAAGCCTCTTCTTATAGGGTAGGTGCCGGCTGTATCATACAGCAGATACCTGCCAGTAGTTCCACAGTTCACAATTCAGGGTGACATTTACCACTTCCTTCTTAGCGGTGACAGTATCTTGTCTTGATTATTTGTCAATGGATATGACCATGAATGCAGGAACTTTCTATATTCTGAGACTTATCAGACAACTATGCAGGAAAAGTAAAATGACTTAATTCCGAGCTATAGACCATGAATGCAGAAATCCAGCCATGATTTCCTTATAGTGGCCGGGTTATACATGTAGTGTCCATGTAAAGATAACCTGTCCATAATAAGTTAATTGTGGCTGGGTTTCTGGCAACTCCCAGACCGTAGAAAGTTTCTCCATTCCTGGTCATATCCATTGATCAACAGAGAAAACTGTCACCACTAAGATGTTTAGAGAAAATCTCTAAAACTCTGCACCCGGGAATCCCACGGATCACATCTTTGGAAACAGCCTGGCTACTGGTAATGTTTACATGCTGGGAGCCACGCTGCTCTCTTGCGGTACAATATATAGTGCAGCCTTAGGTAGTGCATCATGCAATATTGAAGTCTATGGGACAGTGTTGCAGTACCTAAAACTATACTTTGTACAGTGAATGAGCAGTACAGCTCCAAACATGTAACCATTATGGGGAGCTTCTGCAGAGGTCCTGGCAGGGGCGTAAATACCGGGGTAGCAGTGGCTGCCACAGGGCCAGGGACATTAGGGGGCCCGGCGGGCCCGCGATGCTTTTTTTTTTTCTTTAATAGGCCGTTACCTGCTGGAGTAACTCTAGCAGGTAATTGGCCCTATTTACTTACCAATCCCCTTTCCTGCTCAGAACCGCCTGCGCTTCCCCTTCTGCGGAAGCGCAGGCGGCTGTGAGCAGGAGTGGGGATGGGTAAGTAAGGCCGTGGGCCAAACCCCACAAACACTGCTATCATTATACTCTGGGGTCTCAGACCCCAAAGTATAATGATTGGAGGACCAGGGGAGGGGAGGGAACATAAAAAACAGTGTTACTTACCTTTCCTATGCTCCGGCAGGCTTTGGGTCTGTTTGGTGACATCCCAGACGTTATTATGGGTCGCGACGCCGGCCTGGCTCACTCAACGTCTGGTCCAAGTAGCGGGGAGTGCGCCGGAGCCAGGGAGAGGTAAGTAACATTGTTTTTTATGTTTGTATCCTCCCCTGGGTCTCCGATCATTATACTCAGGGGGGGGGGGGGGGTCCATGTCAAATGTTCGCCTTGGGGTCCAGCCATTCCTAGTTACGCCACTGGGTCCTGGTGTCAGTCCCCTGCAGATTTAATATTGATGAACTATACTAAGGATAGCCTATCAATATTGGAAACTAGATAATCTCTTTATCTGTTCATTGTTTATAAGGGGAAAACCCCTTTGATGAAATAGGGTGGAAACATGTATACATACATATACTGCTCTGGTCTTTATCTCAGTAGTAAGTCCGTATTCCACTCACTTCATAGCTGCTACAGATAATATTCTAGATACTTTTGTACTTTAGTTTTCTATTATCATGCACTGAAAATCAATTGACATCCAGGCTGACTCTATTTTTACTTCTTTAATGCAGTTCACATACATGTTTTTCTGCCTTTAACTTGATTTTATAAATATATGCTCCAGATGACTGTTTCACAACACCTTGTCTTGTTAAAACAGATAATTGGAATGTAGCATTCTTATACGCCTGGAATTTCATCAGCATATACGGTATTATACCACCCACATTGAGTGAGGTTGTCATGGTAACATCCCTTTGCAAAATTTGAGATTATAGAAAAAGTTTCACTTCGTGTATTGTCTAATTATTAAAAGGTTTATCTACTTATTTTCTTCATATATGGCAGAATCGTATAAACAAGACAATACCTATGCTTCTGAAAACAACAGGTCACATTTATTGGGAGTCTCTTAAAGGGGTTTACCAGGCCTATGATATTATGATTTGTGTGGCCTCTTCACTATTAATGAAGCACAGTGCTCCCCCCCCCCATTGCAAAATGGTTGTGCTTGGTATTGGAGCTCAGTCCCATTCATTTGAATGGGACTGAGCTTAATCCTGGCCATGTGAACAATGGACGTGACATCACTGACCTGTGAAGAGGAATTGGAACTCAATATCGCAGTCCCAGACAACCCCTTTAAGCAGAGGCGTAACTAGGAATGGCTGGGCCCCAAGGCGAACATTTGACATGGGCCCCCCCCCCGAACCGCTGCCCCCAATCGCCCCCCCCCGCCCCGCGCCCCCTCCAACCCCCCCCAAAAAAAACGCATTCCTGAGCACACTATTATGTGCCATGTTCTCCTGAACATAGTAAGGCTCCTAGTGGCCCCTGAACACAGTATCATGCCCCATAGTGGCCCCTGCACACAATATCATGCCCCATAGTGGCCCCTGCACACAGTATCATATCCCATAGTGACCTCTGCACACAGTATCATGCCCCATAGTGGCCCCTGCACACAATATCATGCCCCATAGTGGCCCCTGCACACAGTATCATTCCCCATAGTGGCCCCTGCACACAGTATCATGTCCCATAGTGACCCCTGCACACAGTATCATGTACCATAGTGGCCCCTGCACACAGTATCATGCCCCATAGTGGCCCCTGCACAAAGTATCATTCCCCATAGTGGCCCCTGTACACAGTATTATATCCCATAGTGGCCCCTGCACACAGTATTATATCCCATAGTGGCCCCTGCACACACTATTATTCCCCATAGTGGCCCCTGCACTGAGTATTTTGCCCCATAGTGGCCCCTGCACACAGTATTATAACCCCTAGTGACCCCTGCACACACTATTATTCCCCATAGTGGCCCCTGCACTGAGTATTTTGCCCCATAGTGGCCCCTGCACACACTATTATATGTCCCATTGTGGACCACCCATGAACAATTATTATACTCTGGGGTCTTTTCAGACCCCAGAGTATAATGATCGGAGACCCAGGGGAGGATAGAAACATAAAAAAACAACTTTGCTTACCTGGTCCACTCCCTGCTGCTTCAGCCGCCTTCAATGTTGGACCAGGCAGGCGTCACGTGATGCGGGCAAGGCGTCGCGACGCAAAATTACGTCGGGGACGTCACCAAACAGGCCCGAAGCCTAGAGAAGCGCAGGAGAGGTAAGTACATTGTTTTTTATGTTCCCTCACCTCCCCTGGGCCTCCGATTATTATACTCCGGGGTCTGAAAAGACCCCGGAGTATAATGATAGCAGTGATTGTGGGGATCGGCCCACGGCCTCACATACCGATCCCCGCTCCTGCTCACAGCCGCCTCCGCAGAATCGGAAGCGCACCCTAGGGAACGGTAAGTATATAGGGCCCGTTACCTGCTGGGGTTACTGCAGCAGGTAACGGACTATTAAAAAAGAAAAAAAAAAAGCATCGGGGGCCCGCAGGGCCCCGTAATGTCCCGGGCCCTGTGGCAGCTGCTACCGCTGCTACCCCGATAGTCACTCACCGCCAGTGAATGTCGGGTGCACTAGATAAATACAAGACAAGCTTTCTAAATTTTATATATTTATTAACCCCTAAATGGGTCGGTATTAACATCTAACATATACAGTTCAGAACAGATATGCAGATATATGCAAGCATTAACAGTTACTAGTTACAAGATACAATACAAATAAAATAAAAGGGATAAAGGTGAAATAGTTACTTTACCACACATCTCCTTGATGTGGTTCTGTAGTCCAACACTCACACATGCTCTGGTATGTGTGAGATCACCAGTGGAGGCTGTTTAGCATGTGGCATTAATACAATAATCCAGCCTGCATGCTCTCATCACAGTCTCTCAGCATTAGTCCAGTAGTCTCATCACAAAAAAAATCTCCTCATGGTGTTCTCTTGTAGTCCCAACACAAATCTCTCCTCATGGTCTGTCTGTAACAACTCTCTGTAATCTGTGATGGTCTCAGCCCAATCTCCATAGCATAATCTTCTCCCACAGACCTCTTACCTCATCTTTTATACCCTTTATGCCACCTCCCAGAATGAGGTCATCGGCGGCAGCAAGTCTGATGGATTAATCCACTCAAATCCAGATTCTTTGCAAAGAGCTGAGACCAAGTGAAATGATACAATGTTATCAGCCATATCTGATCTATCAGTGCAGACTGGACAATGCAGGTGTTTGTTTGATCACTCAGGGCTGTGTAGGAGTACAATGGATCCCTGCTGGGATTGATACAAAGCCCTATTGTTACAAGGTTACCCTACTGATAACATACAACTAGGCTTATAGCTGCGCACATTATGACTAATGGGACTAGAGAGAAATACGCTACCCAGAGACCAAAATACATCTCTGAGTTATGGCCATATTTAAGCAGAATCATCACACCCTGCCTTTAAGTTCACTATTAATTCAACTTCTATTACAAGGGATCGTCCAACCACTGAAATTATTTACCAAACACGCAAATGTATATGAAAAACAAACTAAGCAATTGCCCATCATTTCCGTACATCCAGTTCCTGGTCCCCTGCCCCTCTCTGAATTTTTTTTTTACATTTTTTATGGAACTATTCCCCCACGATATATATATATATATATATATATATATATATATATAACAGTCATATGAAAAAGTTTGGGCACCCCTATTAATCTTAATCATTTTTAGTTCTAAATATTTGGGTGTTTGCAACAGCCATTACAATTTGATATATCTAATAACTGATGGACACAGTAATATTTCAGAATTGAAATGAGGTTTATTGTACTAACAGAAAATGTGCAATATGCATTAAACCAAAATTTGACCGGTGCAAAAGTATGGGCACCTCAACAGAAAAGTGACATTAATATTTAGTAGATCCTCCTTTTGCAAAAATAACAGCCTCTAGTTGCTTCCTGTAGCTTTTAATCAGTTCCTGGATCCTGGATGAAGGTATTTTTAACCACTCCTCTTTACAAAACAATTCCAGTTCAGTTGATGGTCGTCGAGCATGGACAGCCCGCTTCAAATTATCCCACAGATGTTCAATGATATTCAGGTCTGGGGACTGGGATGGCCATTCCAGAACATTGTAATTGTTCCTCTGCATGAATGCCTGAGTAGATTTGGAGCTGTGTTTTGGATCATTGTCTTGCTGAAATATCCATCCCCGGCGTAACTTCAAATTCGTCACTGATTCTTGTACATTATTCTCAAGAATCTGCTGATACTGAGTTGAATCCATGCGACCCTCAACTTTAACAAGATTCCCGGTGCCGGCATTGGCCACACAGCCCCAAAGCATGATGGAACCTCCACCAAATTTTACAGTGGGTAGCAAGTGTTTTTCTTGGAATGCTGTGTTTTTTGGACGCCATGCATAACGCCTTTTTGTATGACCAAACAACTCAATCTTTGTTTCATCAGTCCACAGGACTTTCTTCCAAAATGAAGCTGGCTTGTCCAAATGTGCTTTTGCATACCTCAGGCGACTCTGTTTGTGGCGTGCTTTCAGAAACGGCTTCTTTCGCATCACTCTCCCATACAGCTTCTCCTTGTGCAAAGTGTGCTGTATTGTTGACCGATGCACAGTGACACCATCTGCAGCAAGATCATGCTGCAGCTCTTTGGAGGTGGTCTGTGGATTGTCCTTGACTGTTCTCACCATTCTTCTTCTCTGTCTTTCTGATATTTTTCTTGGCCTGCCACTTCTGGGCTTAACAAGAACTGTCCCTGTGGTCTTCCATTTCCTTACTATGTTCCTCACAGTGGAAACTGACAGGTTAAATCTCTGAGACAACTTTTTGTATCCTTCCCCTGAACAACTATGTTGAACAATCTTTGTTTTCAGATCATTTGAGAGTTGTTTTGAGGAGCCCATGATGCCACTCTTCAGAGGAGATTCAAATAGGAGAACAACTTGCAATTGGCCACCTTAAATACCTTTTCTCATGATTGGATACACCTGGCTATGAAGTTCAAAGCTCAGTGAGGTTACAAAACCAATTGTGTGCTTCAGTAAGTCAGTAAAAAGTAGTTAGGAGTATTCAAATAAAAAAAATAATAAGGGTACCCAAATTTTTGCTCAAAAAAAAATAAGGGGAACCCAAATTTTTCCCCGGTCGGTCAAATTTTTTGGTTTAATGCATATTGCACCTTTTCTGTTAGTACAATAAACCTCATTTCAATCCTGAAATATTACTGTGTCCATCAGTTATTAGATATATCAAATTGAAATGGCTGTTGCAAACACCCAAATATTTAGAACTAAAAATGATTAAGATTAATAGGGGTGCCCAAACTTTTTCATTGCTTTATATATAAAAAATATATATAAATACTTACTGATGATGGTAACCCAAGATGGAACATTTAATTGGATTTTACTTTCTAGGGGGAATTGATGGTTGATCGGCTTTTCTTTTAAATGGTATTGGTTTGGTGGTTAATTATATGTTGTTTTGTGGATTTCTATTTAAGGCCTCCCTTACCTCGTTTGAGGTGGTTTTTGTTGGCTGTGTTGTCCTCCTGGGCCCTTGTTGTCCTTCCTGGGGCGCCTTGTTGTCCTTTTGGGCGCTTTTTTCTTCCTCTCCCCGTTTCTTTTTTGCCTTCTTTGTGCCTTCTGGCTTTCTGGCTCCCCTCGTTTGTGTCCTTGCCCTTTTCCGTGCTTTTATTCATTGCTGTCGTCTTCGGGGCCAGGGGGCCCGGCACCCCTATGTCATCGTCTGGGTTTCTTCCCGCCCTCTGCTTGTCCCTCTGCTCCTCTTGGCGTTGCCTGCCTGTGCTGGTCTGCTGGTGCCACCTCGTGGGTCGGGGTACTATGTCTATATCTTGTGGGTCATCTGCCACTTGCTGTACGGGTTTTTCCATGCTGGCCTGCTGTTCTGGGTGGTTGCTTTCTCCTTGGTGGGGCTGGTTGGCTCCACTTTTGGGTTGTTCCTTTCTGCTCTTCTTCAGCTATGGTTGCTTTGTGTGGGGGTGTTTTTGGCGTTTAGGTGGTCCCCCTCCCCTCTCTGTGTGCTCACTCTTCTGTGCAAACCTTCTGTGTTATTTGTTCGAGCGGGCCTCGTTGCCCTGTCGTTCCTTTGTTGTCCGTTTTCTACTATACTCTGCGTCTCCTACCCCTGGTTTTGGTCTCCACAGGGCCGCTGTGCTGCTGCTAACCAGTTTCTCTCATCTCATCCAACTACAGAACTAATACTGTGATTGAGTTGTGGTGCCCCGTTGGGTTTTTGTGCTTTTTCTCTACTCCTCCAGCTTGTTGTTCATGCTCGTTCTCGGCTCTTCCCGCTTTTTTTCTTGGTTGCCTGTGCAGGATTGAAGTTAAAAAATAAAGTTTATGTAAAGAACTGTCACCCTTGTCAAGGTTTTCTCCAAGTCAATTGAAACTCAGCAAATGGGTATCAAATGGCAATACACAGCAAATAAATAGAAGGAGATGTGGATCTCTGCAAGATACAGGGAGGCATCATTCTCCAGAGGTCACATGTGAAGCAGACGTAATATAACTTGAAAGATATATTTAACAAGATGTTATGTGTTCATAAATAAAGATGAATGGCAATATTAAAATGGGAATCTTATAAAGAGAAAGGAGATATTCATTCACATTGAAATGCTCAAAAGAATATGTACCGATATTGAACTCGGTATTATGTCTACATTTGTAGAGATCTTGAAAGATAGAATCATTAAAACCTTATTTGTTCAGTGGATAACAGAAAATATGGAAAACTAAAAATCCAATAGAAAGAATGTAACAAACAACATTCCCAGAATAACAAGTATAGACAACTGAAGTTTGATAGTCTTGTGTAGTACTGAAATAAGTAGACACAAAACTTCTACATGTTCCACGAATCTCTATTCTAAAGAATGAACAGTTGTTATGAAGACTACTCTTGGCTATGGAATTGCTATATAAGCAATTTCCAAATCTTTACTGGAATTGCTACCTATATGCCGCAGGAAACTCCACTACTGGAGTAAACAGTTACCAATAATCCAATACCATTTTGGTTCACAAATCTTTCACCAGAGCCCACTGCAAGGCCAATTGGACGTTAGATGATTTGCAAAGCCAAATCTTGGTACAAGATAATAAGTGCACCTGCAGAGAGGGTTACCAAGGGAGTTAAAAACAAGCCAAGGTCAAATCAGGAGAGTGTGAGCTAGTCAAAACGTAACTAGAGCAACATGTAAGTCCAAACTTTAGTGAAATCCAGGAGGTCACAGAAATAGCTAAATCAGAAACAGGGGGGAAATCCAGAAGAAAGGCCAAATGTAAGTATCAGTAGATCACCAACATCAGGGAGAGTTTCAGACAGAAAACACAGAGAAACAAGGAGCCCAGCTGCAGAAGCAATCTCAGGCAAATGACTGTGCGAAAGCCAAGTTTAAATATCCTGCCTCAAGCCAGGATTGGATGGTGAAGAAGAGTTCTGATTGGATCTGAAACTTAAAGTGACAGCTGTTGGCTGGAGAAACAGGAGCTTGGACACTGAGATTCTTGACATTTCTTGGCATTTTTAGTTAAGGACTCTATTTTGTCTCTGTTTTTTTTTTCATTTGTTATTGTCAATGGCACCATTGTTGAGTACATGCAACTACTGCATCCTCCTCCAATTCCTTTCACACCATCCAAGAGCGGTTATAGTGACCAAGAGATAGAAGTTGTTATTCTTCTTCCACATCTTATTGCCTGATTGTGTTTCCTGTAAAATATATTTTAAAGGGATAACATCACTGATGTTGACACACTTGGCGGCCTCCTGAAAGGGCTTCAGAAGGTGACACACTTCCCTCCTAAGCCTCCAATGGAATATTTTAAAACAACACAATATGTGGCGTGCTTGCACTTAGTTAGCCTAGTCAGAGTGGGCCATGGGTGCCTGGCCCCTTCATGCCCACCACACCATTCACACTCCTCCAGAGCAGAGATCTGGAGCTCCCCTTATAGTAACCAGTGGAACATCTAGCAGTCATTTACCCATCAACCATCCTGTTTTTGATAGGGCAACTCATATAAATTAAAAAATATACAAGTTTTCATTCTTCATTTCATTTTTACTCTAGAGTTACTGTATACTCATGTATGAGGACGAGCGTTCCAAAATGTCAGTGTGATTTAGGGAAAATGCTTTACGCAGTATGCTGCAACATAAAGGTGAGATCTTAATGTGCTGGGCTTTTAAGAAAATTATATTTAGCACACAGCAAAAGCATGAGATGAACTGCGCTTACTGTGAAAGTCAAGTGGCACACCGCCAATATGACATGACCGCGGAGCCCCCTGTGTTTGCTGCAGCTTACAAGCACAGCCATATTTAAAGCTATTTTTTTTCCGCAGAAAAGCGCTGACTTTTTTATTTTACATAATAATGGCATTAAGATTATCTCTTTTATATTCAGTAAACTGGAAAGCATTATCTCTGTTTTTTACTTGTTGCTGCAACTTCAGTTTTCTGTAATTCTTTTCTTTTTGTCATCCTTTATTGCTCTATAATGTTACCTTAATATTTCACTACTGATCGTTGCAGATCTTTTCAGGCATCCCATTATCTAATGCTACCTATAACTTATATAAACTGTTTATGTCATATGAGCTTCCACTTTTAGAGACACTTAACAAATATATAAGAGAAATGTATAGCAATGTTTTACGTAATACTATTGTATGCTCTTTCTTTATAAGGAGGGATAATCTAGTAATAAGCCAAGTCAAAGCCAGCTACTAGAGATGTGTTCACCCTCAGCTTCCCATAAATTCCATTAGAGACTCTAATTTCTCACAAAGCAATTACATTATTGTGACACGCTAACAAAATGGATGACAGGCGGCAGTGGTCATCTTGTGTCATTCATCCCGGGATATGTTGAACTGAGAAGAAATATAAAGAAGACTATACCCGTAGATAGATAGATAGATAGATAGATAGATAGATAGATAGATACATACATGTAGATAGAAGATGCAACTGTTAAGGGGGAGTTCACACTACCGTTACTAGGATGACATGCATGCACGACTTTATCTTCCATTACAAAAGTAAACAAACATGACAGAAGATAACTTCCATTCATAGATTGTAAGCCCTTGCGGGCAGGGCCCTCTATCCCACTGTACCAGTTGGTCACTGTTTGTATTATCTGTTTTGTATATCTTGGGTACCATATGTAAATCCGCAAATGTAAAGCACCATGGAATTAATGATGCTATATATATAAACAATAATAATAAAAAATAATAATAATGTTGTGTACATTAATGTCAATGGGAACGGACACAGAATCAGTCTGTGACCGTTCTCTGTGACAGTTTAATGTCTGTTGCTGTCATCCTATGACATTAGTAACAGTAGTGTGAACTCCCCCTTAATTTTATAAAGCCATTGCAATATAATTAGAGATGAGCGAATCAAAGCTGCAGATGTGGAATTCGATCCGAATTTCAGGAAATTTTCAATTTGCATTGAATCCGAATTTCCTCACGCTTCATGGTAACAATTCGTATTTAGTTCAAAATGGCTGCTCTACATGGGGCAAGGAACTCTGGAAACACAGGATCACCCACAATGCCATCCGTGCAGCCAATCAGCAGCCAGCCCTGTGATGTCACATCCCTTTAACATGCACACACAGCATGTTTGACCGCTGCATCCAAGGTGCTAAATCCCCCCGATCAGTTATGGAGCAGGGTGTTAGCTGTAACTGACACCTAACACTCTGCTCCATAACCTATCTGGGGTTTTAACAACTTGGATGCAGCAGTCAAACATTTTGCCACCCACCTGCCAACCCCGGCTCTCTGCAGCCAATAAATAGCTGTTTTTGGTACGTGATTTGCTGTGATTTATTTTGGATCTTATAGAATCGTATCGCGAAATTCGGCGAAGTTGCCGAATCTAATTTTTGAATACTTTGCTCATCTCTAAATATAATATATGGAGCCATAGTTTACCTCTTTATGCCTCAAATTGATATTAAAGGGGTTATGCCACTGACAATATTTATCCTCTATCCTCAGGACATACGTCAGTGTGTTACCATAGAGCAGTCAAGTAGCGCGACGAATGAAGGACAGGGGACTCCCAGTTCCTATGAGCACACTCACAGTGATTAATAGAATCAAGATATTAAGCATCCCCTATGGTAATCTTCAATAGCAAAAGTTAGGCATACATGTTGAAAAATAATAGAAATAATTACCTTAATAAATCAAATACAGAAAAAAACCTAAATAAATTACTAAAATAATCACGTGCAATCAAAACATAAAACGTGAATGAAATGCATAAAGAAGACAAACATGCATTAAGTAAAATAAAGAATATAATACAAAAATGAAATGTGTAAGTAAAAGACGTGAATACAGTGAAATTGTCAAAACAAAGATGAATGAAAAAATATGATCAATGAAAAAGTGTCATGGAATAAAGGGCATCAGCTAATATCATACACAAATCAACCCAGTGAAAATTCATATAATTATTTAGTTATTGTATTATGCATTTTATTCACACATGAATTTATTATATGTATTTTGCAGAAAAAACCACAGCGGAAACACATCAGGTTTTTTTTCCGCACAGTTTCATTGCGATTTTGCAGTTTTCCTCTGCAGACTTTCTGTCCCTTTTATATCTATACAGAAAACTCCAGCGTTTCCGTACGTATAATAGACATGCTGCGATTTTCAAAAACGCGAGCATGCGGAGAGGCCGGAGCTTCTTAATAATTGAGGCTCATCTCTTAATAAATTTCCCCCACTGTGTTTAAATCCCATTACCCATGTAAAAATTCCCCTGCGATGATGTTCTTCAATCTGCAGCATGTCAATTTATTCTGGATTGCGGATTGCAACCTTCGCAGTTCATAGTGTGATATCCGCTGCAAATTTGGATCAAAATCTGCAGCAAATCCATATGTAACAGATGCAGATTTTGCCACATATTTGTCATGGATTTGGTTATAGGTTTGTAGCAAAGATCATGGTGAAAAATGGTGGGGAAATAAAAAGGTATGGCTGCACCATTGCAGAGCAACAGTAACCAGATAAACAAGAACTTAGCTTCTGAAAAGATTATGCGTACAAGAAAACTAAAATACAGACTGTTGGATAGACAGATATTACATAGATATATAGATAGGTGAGATAACCTCCTTATTATGCGCGTCAGTTAAATTTGCATGCAGATCTTTTTTTCTGCAGAGTAAAGATGAGATTGGTTCAAAATCCACTTTGCCACTAATGTAATTTACTACAGATTTTCCACCCAGTATCTATATGGAAAATTTGCAGTGTTTGCATGACATGTGAAGATAAATCCATTCTGCTTAGTGCAGCTCAGCTCCCATTCAAGTAAATGAGGGCTGTCACTACAAAGTGCATGGACCTTCTGCTTCAGGCTCCATACACCGCTAGCAAATATCAACTGATCGGTTGGGGTGACGGATGTCAGACCCCCAATGATCTGATATTGATGACCTATCCTAAGGATAGGTCACTAATATATAAATCCCAGATAACCCCTCTAAATTTTCTGAAAGGAAATCCTGTGCAAAAGAGAGAAAAAGGGATCAACTGGTTTTGCTGGTGCCTTTCCTAAATGTGCTTAATAATATTGAACAATATGGAAACATGGGGTTCATCGCTGTGAAAAAAACATAATGATACCGCAATACAGTATAATGAAGACAGTAATAAAATAAAAAGGAATACCCCTTTCTATTGCCCATATACATGGGATTTTTGATGGCTGTCATGAGACCGTCTGAACAATGATCCCACCATGAATATTAACAACTAAACTACCCAAGTTGGCACAGAGAGTCTACACAAACTGGCTGATGACCAGCCAAAACAGAAATATTATCGGCTAATAGCCGGTCAAAAACACCCAGTAGGGCCAAACAAATGCAGCATCTTCATGGTCAAAATGTAATAAGTATGGCCAATGCACCTTGTAATTCAGAGGAGATAGTCCTCCGTAGTTGTTGAACCCCATAACCACCACTATGGCTGCCACTAGAGATGAGCGAATCGATTCTGCAGAAGTGGAATTCGATCCGAACTTCAGGAAATCTTCAATTCGCCACGATTTCGGATTTCCTGATACTTCGCGGTAACGAATATTTAGTAAGGACCTTTGTGACATCAGACGGTTACATGATGTTCTCTAGTGATGTGATTGGGTAGACATGTCTTTGTTTGTTAGCAGATCCTTCCACATGAATAAAAATTGTCCGTGCTGGAGAGAGAGAGACATGACCGCGGCATCCAAGGGCTTCCACCATTTTGCCACTCACTCGCCCACCCCAGCTCTCTGCAGGCCAGAAATAGCTGTTTATTCACCGCAAAGTAATTCAGATCGAAGCAAATTTTTTTGGAACATCGAATCGAACTGCTGAATCGAACTTTTGAGAAATTCGCTCATCTCGACCTACTCTTACCACAATATGGTCCCACCATCTGATCTGTCTAATAAGAGTGCTGTCTTTGTACTTAGAATATGTTCACATTTATGGTTCAGAAATACAATGTATACGTGGACAATCTGTATCAAACTAACAATGAAAACCTCTTTTCTTCCTATGGAGCAATTTTTCTCATAAAATAAAAGTCGGATTTGTATTATTGTAAGATGTTGAAATGAAGAGAGGTTCAGAAAGGGGCCAATGTGTTGATCATTATCTGAAGGAAGCAGATCCTCCATATTAAAGCTTCCTGTAATGAAAGATAATTATATGGTTGGGTGAGCCTGCTTTATGATTGCACAATTATTGTAAAGAGATAACTAGTCATCTTACATAATGGCACCAGGTTTTCCAGCAGGATTTTGGTAATGAATATGTTGTCGCAGAGCACTCATTTTATATAAAGGAGATGTACACATATACTGGAAATTAATATGCACATGCAAACACAAATTAAAGAAGCTAGAAACATGAAATATTCATTAAGAAAGCCAGGAAGTTACAGTTAATACAATGCTATTGCAGGAAGTTTTTCGACACATGTATCAAATAAATACAAACATAATCAAAATTGTGAAAAAATGATAAAATATTCTGTCACACTACAGATGTTCCTACAGATATTACTAGTAGCAGTAATATTTTTGGAGAACAGATAAATAGATAAAAAAATAAAAATAAAAATTAACAGCAAAGAATATTAAAGGGATTGTTTTAAGGTTTATCTTTCCACTTATAGCCATTCTCATAGTATAAGAGAAGCCAATTTTCACCATTTATCTGGATTTTGCTAATGGTCAGGCAGTGTCTGCAGAGCAGTTACTGACTAATGGACCAAACAGATAGATAGCATAACAGAACAGACCTGAGGGTCCAAACCAAGTAACGGTATGGAGAACGACATACCCAAGGGATATCAAAGTCTTAGGCAGAGCAGGGTCAAAATAGGAAGGAATTACGAGAGACAAGGTCAATATCAAGTCAGGGCAGGAAAGGTTAATCAAAATAAAAATAAGCAAAGAGAGTTGGGTGAGAGAAAAAGTTAATACGTCATAAATATCAGGTCTTATGATACTATACTGGCACAGAGCCCAGCACTAGGGAAGTTTAAAGCGCTGGATGCCCAGTTTGGCCAAGCAACCAGTCCCCTGACCAGGCCCTCTGATTGGCAAGGTGGAGCAGCAGTGTCAGCAATGTCTGGCTGAATAGTCATGTGCATGTGCTGCTCATCATCTCTTCTGACCAAAACTGTGGCAGCTAGCATGAAAAAAAATAATTAATTAATGAATTAATTAACTGGGGAAAAAAAAAATAATATATATACAGTACAGACCAAAAGTTTGGACACACCTTCTCATTCCAAGAGTTTTCTGTATTTTCATGACTATAAAAATTGTAGATTCACACTGAAGGCATCAAAACTATGAATTAACACATGTGGAATTATATACTTAGCAAAAAAAAGTGTGAAACAACTGAAAATATGTCTTATATTCTAGGTTCTTCAAAGTAGCCACCTTTTGCTTTGATTACTGCTTTGCACACTCTTGGCATTCTCTTGATGAGCTTCAAGAGGTAGTCACCTGAAATGGTCTTCAAACAGTCTTGAAGGAGTTCCCAGAGATGCTTAGCACTTGTTGGCCCTTTTGCCTTCACTCTGCGGTCCAGCTCACCCCAAACCATCTCGATTGGGTTCAGGTCTGGTGACTGTGGAGGCCAGGTCATCTGGCGTAGCACCCCATCACTCTCCTTCTTGGTCAAATAGCCCTTACACAGTCTGGAGGTGTGTTTGGGGTCATTGTCCTGTTGAAAAATAAATGATGGTCCAACTTAAATCAAACCGGATGGAATAGCATGCCGCTGCAAGATGCTGTGGTAACCATGCTGGTTCAGTATTCCTTCAATTTTGAATAAATCCCCAACAGTGTCACCAGCAAAGCACCCCCACACCATCACACCTCCTCCTCCATGCTTCACGGTGAGAACCAGGCATGTAGAGTCCATTCGTTCACCTTTTCTGCGTCGCACAAAGACACGGTGGTTGGAACCAAAGATCTCAAATTTGGACTCATCAGACCAAAGCACAGATTTCCACAGGTCTAATGTCCATTCCTTGTATTCTTTAGCCCAAACAAGTCTCTTCTGCTTGTTGCCTGTCCTTAGCAGTGGTTTCCTAGCAGCTATTTTACCATGAAGGACTGCTGCACACAGTCTCCTCTTAACAGTTGTTGTAGAGAGGTGTCTGCTGCTAGAACTCTGTGTGGCATTGACCTGGTCTCTAATCTGTGCTGCTGTTAACCTGAGATTTCTGAGGCTGGTGACTCGGATGAACTTATCCTCTGCAGCAGAGGTGACTCTTGGTCTTCCTTTCCTGGGCCGGTCCTCATGTGAGCCAGTTTCTTTGTAGCGCTTGATGGTTTTGGCCACTGCACTTGGGGGCACTTTCAAAGTTTTCCCAATTTTTTGGACTGACTGACCTTCATTTCTTAAAGTAATGATGGTCACTCGTTTTTCTTTACTTAGCTGCTTTTTTCTTGCCATAATACAAATTCTAACACTCCATTCAGTTGGACTATCAGCTGTGTATCCACCTGACGTCTGAACAACACAACTGATGGTCCCAACCCCATTTATAAGGCAAGAAATCCCACTTATTAAACCTGACAGGGCACACCTGTGAAGTGAAAACCATTTCAGGTGACTACCTCTTGAAGCTCCTCAAGAGAATGCCAAGAGTGTGCAAAGCAGTAATCAAAGCAAAAGGTGGCTACTTTGAAGAACCTAGAATATAAGACATATTTTCAGTTGTTTCACACTTTTTTGTTAAGTATATAATTCCACATGTGTTAATTCATAGTTGTGATGCCTTCAGTGTGAATCTACAATTTTTATAGTCATGAAAATACAGAAAACTCTTGGAATGAGAAGGTGTGTCCAAACTTTTGGTCTGTACTGTATATACAGTGCCTTGCGAAAGTATTCGGCCCCCTTGAACTTTTCAACCTTTTGCCACATTTCAGGCTTCAAACATAAGGATATAAAATTTTAATTTTTTTGGTGAAGAATCACCAACAAGTGGGACACAATCGTGAAGTGGAACGAAATTTATTGGATATTTTAAACATTTGTAAAAAATAAAAAACTGAAAAGTGGGGCGTGCCAAATTATTCGGCCCCCTTAAGTTAATACTTTGTAGCGCCACCTTTTGCTGTGATTACAGCTGCAAGTCGCTTGGGGTATGTCTATCAGTTTTGCACATCGAGAGACTGAAATTCTTGCCCATTCTTCCTTGGAAAACTGCTGGAGCTCAGTGAGGTTGGATGGAGAGCGTTTGTGAACAGCAGTTTTCAGCTCTTTCCACAGATTCTCGATTGGATTCAGGTCTGGAGTTTGACTTGGCCATTCTAACACCTGGATATGTTTATTTGTGAACCATTCCATTGTAGATTTTGCTTTATGTTTGGGATCATTGTCTTGTTGGAAAATAAATCTCTGTCCCAGTCTCAGGTCTTTTGCAGACTCCAACAGGTTTTCTTCCAGAATGGTCCTGTATTTGGCTCCATCCATCTTCCCATCAATTTTAACCATCTTCCCTGTCCCTGCTGAAGGAAAGCAGGCCCAAACCATGATGCTGCCACCACCATGTTTGACAGTGGGGATGGTGTGTTCAGGGTGATGAGCTGTGTTGCTTTTACGCCAAACATATCGTTTTGCATTGTGGCCAAAAAGTTCGACTTTGGTTTCATCTGACCAGAGCACGTTCTTCCACATGTTTGGTGTGTCTCCCAGGTGGCTTGTGGCAAACTTGAAACAAGACTTTTTATGGATATCTTTGAGAAATGGCTTTCTTCTTGCCACTCTTCAATAAAGGCCAGATTTGTGCAGTGTACGACTGATTGTTGTCCTATGGACAGACTCTCCCACCTCAGCTGTAGATCTCTGCAGTTCATCCAGAGTGATCATGGGCCTCTTGGCTACATCTCTGATCAGTCTTCTCCTTGTTTGAGATGAAAGTTTAGAGGGACGGCGGGGTCTTGGTAGATTTGCAGTGATCTGATACTCCTTCCATTTCAATATGATCGCTTGCACAGTGCTCCTTGGGATGTTTAAAGTTTGGGAAATCATTTTGTATCCAAATCCGGCTTTGAACTTCTCCACAACAGTATCACGGACCTGCCTGGTGTGTTCCTTGGTCTTCATGATGCTCTCTGCACTTTAAACAGAACCCTGAGACTATCACAGAGCAGGTGCATTTATAGGGAAACTTGATTACACACAGGTAGATTATATTTATCATCATCAGTCATTTAGGACAACATTGGATCATTCAGAGATCCTCACTGAACTTCTGGATATAATATTGCATGCCCCACTTTTCAGTTTTTTTATTTTTTACAAAAATTTAAAATAACCAATAAATTTCGTTCCACTTCACAATTGTGTCCCACTTGTTGATTCTTCACCAAAAAATTAAAATTTTATATCTTTATGTTTGAAGCCTGAAATGTGGCAAAAGGTTGAAAATTTCAAGGGGGCCAAATACTTTCGCAAGGCACTGTAGATAGATAGATAGATAGATAGATAGATACACAGTATATACTGTATTCCTATAGTCCTTCAACTAATACTCCACTGTTTCTGTTTTTCCCAATATGGATATGTGAAGACTACATTGGTGTGACCATAATATGGTCTGACCATAATAATTGACATGCTGCGATTTAAAAAAATGCGAGGATTTTTGAAATTGCAGCTTTATCGCTGCAGCTTTTTTTCTGCAATGTGTGGATGGGATTAGCCAGAATCCCATCCACTTTGAAGGTACTGTAAAATGCAACGTTTTTTGCCATGGCATTTCCACCACGGTCAAAACACTGCGTTTTTGTAACGTGGGTCCCCGACCTTAAGTGTTTTTTTTACAACAACTTTAATAAAATGATAGCTAATAAATAAAAGTATAGTATGAGAAATGTTAAATTAGTTTGCTCCCTCTCTGCCTAAACTCCCTTCCAATACAGCCTAAGGCTGGGGCCCCACATGGTGTAAACGCTGCCGTTTGGCCATGGCCAGGGCCGGTTTTAGACAAAGTGGGGCCCTGGGCAAAAATTAAAAGCGGGGCCCCAATTGCTGATATGCAAACAACACCATCATCTTGCAGTGACAACCCCTATAATAACGCCTCCTTTCTGCCAACAAAAAAGTAATAACAAGCCCTATTTTACCACATACAATTCAAATGAGCACCTTTGTACCACCTATTAGATTTTTGCACCCAGTCATCAGTTATTATAGTGCCTCCTTATAAATAATAGTCCCCGCTTATAAATAATCTTACACCTTTATTAATAATAGCTCCCTTATAAATGATAAATAGTGCCCTATATAAGTAATATCCCCCCTTATCAGTAACAGTCACCCCGTAAAAATAATACTGCTCCCTTAAAAATAATAGCCCCATCATAAATAATAGTTACCCTTATAAATAATAGTCCCCATTATCACTAATAGCCCCCTTTATAAATAAGCCCACTTAACAATTATACCCCCCTTATAAATAGTTCCCCTCTTATAAATAATAGCCCCCTCATACTTAAGTTTCCCAATTATATATAGTAACCCACCCTTATATATAATAGTTCTCCATTATACAGTGTCGGACTGAAGGGCCTTAGGCCCACCAAAGGAACTTGTTCTGGGGCCCCACCCAACAGCTTCCTGCTAATAGCCTACACCATGGCTCCTTCACTGAAGTCTTACATATGTGCTGACTATCTGGTGTTACTGAGCATGTTCCCCGTATAGTCAGCCCCTATAGTACTGTGCAGGTCCCAATAACTCCATGGCCAGTTCATGCACAGTACTGTATGGGGAATGACATGGCCATGGAGCACTACACATATGTGCAAGATTATAGTGAGGGAGCTGTGATGCTGACATAGCACACAGGGCTGCCAGCAGGAATTGTGACCCCCCCCCCCCCACAGTATAATGCTCTACATGGTATATAATGCTCCACAGTATAAAATGCTCTCCTGAGCCCTCCAGTTTCCCCACATGGTATATAATGCTCCACAGTGACCCCACACAGTATAAAATGCTCCCCTGAGCCCCCCATTGTGGTCCCACATGCTTTGTAAGGCTCCACACAGTATTATACTCCACAGTGGCCCACACAGTATACTACCCCTTAGTGGCCCCAGACAGTACAATATGCTCCCCAGCAGCCCCACACAATATAATATGCTCCATACAGTATAATATGCACCCCACAATGCCCCCCCAGTATAATGCTCCACAGTGGCCTAACACAGTATAACATGCTTCATAATGACCTCCACACAGTATAATATACTCCCCAGAGGGGTTCCCCCAGTATAATGCTCCACAGTGGTCCCCCACAGTATAATATGTTCCCCACAGTCCCCCCCAGTATAATGCTCTACAATGGCCCCACAGAGTATAATATGCTCCCGAAAAGCCCCACACAATATAATACACTCCACAGTGGCCCCACACAGTATAACAGGCTCCCCACACTGTCCATTCCCCCAGTATAAAGCTCCACAGTGGCCCATAGTTTAATATGCTCCCCAGAGGGCCCCGCTAGTATAATGCTCCACAGTGCCCCCTCCAGTATTTTGCTTCACAGTGGCCCCATGCAATTGTAGCCCTATTTGGGGGGGGGGGGGTATGAGTATTATCCCTCCCACAATAGACTCTGGCGCTGACCTGTGTGTATAATGGGACCTGAAGCCTTCGCTGAAGGGAAGAGTGGGAACATACAGTACAGACTAAAAGTTTGGACACACCTTCTCATTCCAAGAGTTTTCTGTATTTTCATGACTATAAAAATTGTAGATTCACACTGAAGGCATCAAAACTATGAATTAACACATGTGTACCGTATATACTGGCGTATAAGATGACTTTTTAACCCCTTAAAATAATGGCTACAGTGGGGGGTCGTCTTATACGCCGGATATACGGGGGCCGCACTGTGTGAGGTGTTTTTTTTCCCCGTTAGCGCGTAGAGAGCCGCTTCCTGGGACCGCCGCGCATGCGCGGCAATCCGCCTCTCACAGTCATTAGAAGAGGCTTAGTACGCGCTGACGGGGCGGCGCGCTGTATGCTAATGCAGCCGCCCCGTCACAGCGGTCGGCGTCACAGAGCTGGGGGTCACAGGCGGCACTTACAGAAGCATGTCGGATCTTCATTAATATCACAGCATGGATGCGAGGGGAAAGCTGGCGGTGCAGTAACGCCAGATTCCCCTCGCATCCATGCTGTGATATTAATGAAGAGCTTAGCTTTACCGTACATGTTTGAAACAACCTTATGTTTATAAGTGACAGTTTTGCTGCTATATACAGTACCTGCATGTCATATGCATTTGAATTAAAATTAACATGTTGAAATCAAAGCAGACTTTTTTTTCATTTGGGAGAGGGGTAGTCTTATACAGTGAGTATATACCAAATTCTATATTTTTAGGGCAGAAGTTGGGGGTCGTCTTATACGCCCAGTCGTCTTATACGCCGGCATATACGGGTAATTATTATACTTAACAAAAAAGTGTGAAACAACTGAAAATATGTCTTATATTCTAGGTTCTTCAAAGTAGCCACCTTTTGCTTTGATTACTGCTTTGCACACTCTTGGCATTCTCTTGATGAGCTTCAAGAGGTAGTCACCTGAAATGGTTTTCACTTCACAGGTGTGCCCTGTCAGGTTTAATAAGTGGGATTTCTTGCCTTATAAATGGGGTTGGGACCATCAGTTGTGTTGTTCAGAAGTCAGGTGGATACACAGCTGATAGTCCTACTGAATGGAGTGTTAGAATTTGTATTATGGCAAGAAAAAATCAGAAAACTAAAGAAAAACGAGTGGCCATCATTACTTTAAGAAATGAAGGTCAGTCAGTCCGAAAAATTGGGAAAACTTTGAAAGTGCCCCCAAGTGCAGTGGCCAAAACCATCAAGTGCTACAAAGAAACTGGCTCACATGAGGACCGCCCCAGGAAAGGAAGACCAAGAGTCACCTCTGCTACGGAGGATAAGTTCATCCGAGTCACCAGCCTCAGAAATCGCAGGTTAACAGCAGCTCAGATTAGAGACCAGGTCAACGCCACACAGAGTTCTAGCAGCAGACACATCTCTACAACAACTGTTAAGAGGAGACTGTGTGCAGCAGGCCTTCATGGTAAAATAGCTGCTAGGAAACCACTGCTAAGGACAGGCAACAAGCAGAAGAGACTTGTTTGGGCTAAAGAACACAAGGAATGGACATTAGACCTGTGGAAATCTGTGCTTTGGTCTGATGAGTCCAAATTTGAGATCTTTGGTTCCAACCACCGTGTCTTTGTGCGACGCAGAAAAGGTGAACGAATGGACTCTACATGCCTGGTTCTCACCGTGAAGCATGGAGGAGGAGGTGTGATGGTGTGGGGGTGCTTTGCTGGTGACACTGTTGGGGATTTATTCAAAATTGAAGTAATACTGAACCAGCATGGTTACCACAGCATCTTGCAGCGGCATGCTATTCCATCCGGTTTGCGTTTAGTTGGACCATCATTTATTTTTCAACAGGACAATGACCCCAAACACACCTCCAGACTGTGTAAGGGCTATTTGACCAAGAAGGAGAGTGATGGGGTGCTACGCCAGATGACCTGGCCTCCACAGTCACCAGAGCTGAACCCAATCGAGATGGTTTGGGGTGAGTTGGACCGCAGAGTGAAGGCAAAAGGGCCAACAAGTGCTAAGCATCTCTGGGAACTCCTTCAAAACTGTTGGAAGACCATTTCAGGTGACTACCTCTTGAAGCTCATCAAGAGAATGCCAAGAGTGTGCAAAGCAGTAATCAAAGCAAAAGGTGGCTACTTTGAAGAACCTAGAATATAAGACATATTTTCAGTTGCTTCACACTTTTTTGTTAAGTATATAATTCCACATGTGTTAATTTATAGTTTTGATGTCTTCAGTGTGAATCTACAATTTTTATAGTCATGAAAATACAGAAAACTCTTGGAATGAGAAGGTGTGTCCAAACTTTTGGTCTGTATTGTATATGAAATATATCAGTGCCTCCACCCAGGATAGAGCCTCTGTATTACAGGGAGGATCTCTTCCTGGGACTTACCCATGAAGTACAGTTAGTAGCCTTAACAAGGATCACTGTACTAATCTCACAGTCTGAAGAATACATACAGATACCACATAAGGTTATAACAGTAGCTTTATAAGAATCAACAGGGTAATAATACATACATAAAATATACTCAGAACACAGCAATACTACAACAACCAGCAAGTCCTCAACCGTCTTAGGTTATATACCCGGGTATATATATAGATATATAGCAAGAGTCCGGTGCACAATACCTCCAGGCAACAGAAGAGATGCAGGGGCCCCTGTGGATGACTGTGGATCCTCGGATTCTTCCAGGAGATGACAGACAGCCGATCAGGAGATGATGATGATGGTGAGATTCTTCACAGGCAGCAAACAGGGCGACGGTGACGGCAGTAGATGCAGGCCTGACTACCCTAACAATGAGTCCTTAACCTGCCAGCTAAACTACTAGTGCCACCGGGCCTCTAACTAGCTAGTTGGCCTTCGGAAGCCTAACCTATCACTGCCCTGAACTATATATATATTGATCCCTAACTACGGTTACTAGCTAGGTCCTGTGAGTATATAGGGGGTAACACATACCTAACTATATACTGTGAAGTAAAGAGGAACAAGTGGCTCTTAGACTCCCCCCAGACATAACATGTCTGTCTCAGCAGCTCTGCTCACATCTCTCCCCCCAGCAGCTCTGCCTCACATGTGTCTGACTCACTGTATTTACAAAACAAAACTTGCACTGAATGCCTGGGGTCTCTGAAGCCAAACTGCAGGGGCAAAGAAGCCAGATACATTATATACTAGTAGAAATGGCAGTTCCCTACACTCTGCCTCTGGTGAAATCTTTACGTCACGTCAAAGACATACAAAGTCATAGTATACAGTCAACATTACCAATGACAATATCAATATGGTTGCTTTTGCATTTACAGAGTCACAACAGGTTAATAGGTATACATGCCAGCAGGAGCGAAAATTGGTAACATATTGACCAAAGTGGACACTGCACCCACCCAAGCATGGTATAAATGAGGCTGAGTAGTAATTCTGGGGTCCCCCAAACTATCATATGTCAGCATAGGTGGAGGATGTCTAATTCTCTCTCCTCTCCGTACCTCTCTCTGAGGTAAACTAGCATGTCCAGGCCCTAAACTAGGGTTGTCTGCCATGGGAGGGGATGGTGCTGGTGGCGTAGGAGAGCTAGATCCCTGCTCATCTGTAGACACAGATCTAGGTACGAATTCTGGAGTTTGAGGGTTCATAGGTCTCCCTGAAGGAGAAGATACTGGTGATCTAGGAACTTCAGGAGCCACAGTCCAATCACTCTCAGGAGTTTCAGGAAGGTCAGGTGGAATATCGGCTAAGGACTGTGGAGAATCGCAGGCCGAGCCATCATTGGAGATATCCATACCATCAATCTGAGGTACAGGCAACAAATGATTTCTATGCCAAGTCCTGATCCTCCCGTCCCGTCCTTTTATCTTGTAGACTGGTATTCCAGGCAACCGATCTACCACTGTAAAGAGTTCACTCCGCCATCGATCAGCCAGCTTATGTTTTGCAGATGCTCCCAAATTCCGTAGCAGAACATGGTCCCCAGGGTTCAATTCTCGGTATCTTACTCGAAGATCAAATCTCCTTTTATTTCCTTCATTCACTTTGGCCGCATTTTCCTCAGCCAGCTCATAAGCACTCTTAAGCGTTTCTTTCAAACGTGCCACATATTGGTAATGATCTCGATGACTGATACCATCGGTAGAGACTCCCAACAAGATGTCAATAGGTAGCCTAGGCTCTCTTCCAAACATCAGAAAGTATGGTGAATATCCTGTGCTCTCGTGCCTTGTACTATTATAGGCATGCACCATAGCCTCCACTTTTCGACTCCAGGATCGCTTATCCTCAATTCGTAAGGTACCAAGCATATCAAGTAAAGTCCTGTTAAATCTTTCAGGAAGGGCATCTCCCTCTGGATGGTAAGGCGTCGTCCGACTTTTGCGGATGTTCAACAACTGAAGTAACTCTTTGATCAGGTTACTCTCAAAATCCCGGCCTTGATCAGAATGCAACCGGTGTGGTAAGCCATAATGGATAAAATACTTTTCCCAAAGCACTCTTGCAACAGTGACTGCTTTTTGAGCCTTAGTCGGAAAGGCTTGAGCATATCGTGTAAAGTGATCAGTCACCACCAATACATTTCCAAATCCTCTGGAGTCGTTGTCAATACAAAGGAAGTCTATGCAGACAAGATCCATGGGGCCCGAACTCTTCAAGTGTCCCATGAAGGCCGCTCGAACCGGGACAGTCTTCCTCTGCAAACATCTGCGACAGCACCTACACAGACGAGTCACGGTATCTCTCATTTTGGGCCAGTAGAATCGGTCTTGTATTAGGCCATAAGTCTTCTCAGGTCCCAAATGACCATGATAATCATGCAGACTTCGGAAAATCATCTTCTGAAAGCAGCTTGGAATAACTAGTTGGCGCCTTCCAGGGTGATCATGATACAGCACCACACGATAAAGTAGGCCATTGTCTATTTCAAACTTCTCCCAATCTCGTAGAAGTTGACTGCATTCAGAGGGTAGGGATGTCTTTAACATTTCTCTGTCTTGAGAACTCACTGCTTGATAAAGAGGTCCAATTAAAGGATCAGTCTTTTGACTCCAGATCATTCGCTTTGAAGGTATAGAACAACTCTCAAAGGATCCTAAAGCGGCAGGGTAGGCAAACATGTCTGGTACAGCTTCGGGACCTCCCCCAATAGAGTCAATAAGCCGAGTTTCAGAAAAGGCTACTCGGTCTTCAACTACAGCAGCCATGGCACACAAAGCTCCTACTCCAGGACTTGGCACTTCTTCCCATTCATCCACTACTTCCGGACTAGGTAATCCAGGCCGTCTTGATAGAGCATCTGCCCCAATGTTCTTAGGCCCCGATTTATACTTGAGTGTGAATTGGTAGTTGGATAAAGCCGCCAACCAGCGATGTCCTGTAGCATCGAGTTTAGCATTTGACAAAACGTATGTCAGTGGATTGTTGTCTGTTCTTACTTCAAATACGGCTCCGTATAAATAGTCA
This sequence comes from Leptodactylus fallax, assembly GCA_947044405.1. Lineage (NCBI taxonomy): Eukaryota > Metazoa > Chordata > Amphibia > Anura > Leptodactylidae > Leptodactylus > Leptodactylus fallax. The sequence goes on along the minus strand of CAMRHE010000280.1, from coordinate 2,267,062 downwards.
TGTAATTTATCAACAATGGCCCACTTGAGCGCCAAAAACTCCAATTTATGTACTGGATAATTTTTCTCGCTGGGAGAAAGACTTCGACTTATGAAAGCTATGGGCCGTAACCCGGCCGGGTATTCTTGGTGCAGCACGCCACCTAATCCTTCAAAGCTGGCATCTACATGTAGCACATATGGCTTCTGTGCATCAGCATAAGCCAGAACGGGAGCTTCTGTCAATTTCTTCTTCAACAACTTAAATGCTTCTTCACAATCCGCAGTCCACCTATCGCCAAAAAGGCTTTTGGAAGACCCTTTCTTCTTTCCCGGATCTCCTGCATCACTCTTCAACAGGTCGAGGAGGGCTCGAGCAATTTTTGAATATCCTTCCACAAATCGTCGATAGAATTCACAAAACCCCAAGAAAGATTGCAACTCCGTAATATTTTGCGGTCGGGGCCAATTCACCACAGCTTCAATCTTACCAGGATCGGTAGCAACTCCTTCAGCAGAAACAATATGACCTACATAAGTGACCGAAGATCTACAAAATTTGCATTTGTCAGCCGACAACTTCAGCCCCTCTTCTTTTAAGCGTTGGAGTACTCTCATGAGTCGTTCTTCATGTTCTTCCAGCGTCTTTCCAAACACAATAATGTCGTCAAGATATACAAGGCATTCCCGGGGCACTAAATCACCTAACACTCTTTCCATCAACCTTTGGAACGTTGCTGGCGCACCTTTTGTACCTTGCGGCATACGAGTGAACTGAAAGAAACCCAAGGGGCATATGAAGGCTGTCTTTTCCTGATCCTCAGGTGCCATTGGGACTTAATAGTATCCCGATCTTAGGTCCAGCACTGTGAACCAACAGTTTCCATTCAGAGCTTCCAGAGCTTCTTCAATTCTCGGCAGTGTATACTGATCAGGTAAGGTTCTCCGGTTCAGAGTTCTGTAATCCACACATAGGCGAATTGCTCCAGATTTTTTTCTTACCACCACAATAGGTGAGGCATAGGGGCTCTTACTGTCCACAATGATCCCCTGACCTTTCATTTGCTGTAGAGTCTGTCTTAACTCATCAACATCCTTTGCAGCAACTCTCCGTAGTCGCTCCCGGAAGGGAGTAGAATCGGTCAATCGGAAAGTGTGTTGAGCACTTTTAGCACAACCTACATCCATATCATCCATGGAGAACACTTCCGATAATTCAGACAACTTCTGTGTCAGATGCTGATTCCAGGCCTCTGGTAAATGTGGATCACTCAAGTCAAGATTGAGATTAGGGATTGCATCTCGGATTTGAATCCTGCACACTTCAGCATATGGATTTACTCCAAGCACAGGGTAGCAGTGGGCCACATTCTGGTATGGTCCAATTACGATCGGATGCAGTGAACAGTTCCTCACTGTCACACAGGTAGATAACTCCACTTTATTTCTCCAGTCCTTTCTCTCTGGGATCACCATCCAGCCATTCTGGTTAATCATTTCTTCAGGGGTTTCCATAAGGACATAACTCCCCCCTTCAAGCAAATCGTGAGCAATGCTGGAGGCTACTCTCAGAACTCTCTCCCCGCCGGCAGGAACTTCCACGGTTCTCTCACCGATATGATATACCATTCCATGTCGATAGCCAGTAGACAGGGCATCACAGAGTTCTCTAAGATCAGAAGATATATTCACCGGTTGAGCTGCAGGGTTCCAATCTCTTCCAAGCAACTTCTGAAAAGCATAATGCACTGCGTGACAATTAGTGCCAAGTATCACAGGAGCTGCACAAGAATCCCCTGTATCAGGGCAGACAAGAGCCGTAATCTTCATGGGAGCGACACTCTGATCTTCTAATTCAGGGACAGCTATAACTACTTGCAGGCTGCCATCTACAGGATATGATCCTGAATTAAGCCCCCACAATTTCATTTGTCCCGTAGACTGAAGAGGTATATCCCTCAGATACTTTTGGTAGAACGAGCGATAAATCAGGGTCACTTGAGATCCTGTATCAAACAGGGCAGGAGCGGCATGACCATTGACAGTGACTTTGACAACGGACCTGGAGCCCGCGATAGCGCCTCTGGTCTTTACTCGGCCCGCCTTCCTTCGGTGTCTTTGATTCTGAATAGAGAAGACAGCACTGTGTCCCAATCCCTCACTGTCCTCCGTACACTGTCTGGCAGTATGGCCCGTCTGACCACATTTATAACAGGTTCTAGCATCCTTCCTCCGTTGAGTGGCAGTGGGTGGAGTGGCGGACTGTCTAAGTTCTGACCGCTCCGCTGGTTTGTCCTTGTTTGAATTAGGAACAACATCTTCTTTAGAGATGCTTTTCGCTTTCTTAGGGGTACTAAAACTAATGTCAGCTTCTTGTTTCTTCACTAACTTCATTAAGTCAGGAAATGGAAGGACTCTATCAGATAGTAAGACCTTGAGTACTTGAGCAAGAGGATGATGAGGTTGTAACCCTCTCACCAACTGACTGGTTCTCATAGCGTCTACCTCTGAAGTAGATATAGCTGCGTGGTACACCAGACGTGAAAGAAGTAGCTGTAAACGGTTAATAAAAGTAGAGACATTTTCCCCTTCTTTTTGACGAACCATTCGGTAATCAGCAACCATCTGGGCAAGGTCATAGTATGGCTCAAAGTGATCAGACAGTACTTGTATATAGTCCAATGCACTCACTCCTTCATGAGAGTCTCTGTACAAGCGGATCAATTCTGCAGCAGGAGACCGCAAACTTTCACTGATACGCTGCCGCTTGCCTTCTTCAGAGCAAGACCATTCCTTCAGGCATTGGAGAGTATGTTCTTTCCATATCTCAAAGTTTTCCTCCCCTTGTGGTACTGGGACATTACCAGAGAATACTTTTAGTTTCTTGTAGTGAGTGGCCTGCAGGCCCTGAGCTAACATTTCAGTCAGCCTGGCTAAAGTGCTAATAGCACTGTCACTAGAGGAACTGCTAGCGACGGCCATGCTGGGGGGGTAACTGGCTGAGCGGGGTTCTTCCTTTACCTGAACCAGGGGAGGAACAGGAGGTCGGTAATCTCATGTAGTAGCTAGTGGGAGGTTCCCCTCTGAGCTATATCGCTTCTCCATATCAATGACTATTCCCACTTCTAAATCTCAGCAGTGCCTCCAAATGTAGCCCTATTTGGGGGGGGGGGGTTATGAGTATTATCCCTCCCACAATAGACTCTGGCGCTGACCTGTGTGTATAATGGGACCTGAAGCCTTCGCTGAAGGGAAGAGTGGGAACATATATGAAATATATCAGTGCCTCCACCCAGGATAGAGCCTCTGTATTACAGGGAGGATCTCTGCCTGGGACTTATCCATGAAGTACAGTTAGTAGCCTTAACAAGGATCACTGTACTAATCTCACAGTCTGAAGAATACATACAGATACCACATAAGGTTATAACAGTAGCTTTATAAGAATCAACAGGGTAATAATACATACATAAAATATACTCAGAACACAGCAATACTACAACAACCAGCAAGTCCTCAACCGTCTTAGGTTATATACCCGGGTATATATATAGATATATAGCAAGAGTCCAGTGCACAATACCTCCAGGCAACAGAAGAGATGCAGGGGCCCCTGTGGATGACTGTGGATCCTCGGATTCTTCCAGGAGATGACAGACAGCCGATCAGGAGATGATGATGATGATGATGGTGAGATTCTTCACAGGCAGCAAACAGGGCGACGGTGACGGCAGTAGATGCAGGCCTGACTACCCTAACACTGAGTCCTTAACCTGCCAGCTAAACTACTAGTGCCACCGGGTCTCTAACTAGCTAGTTGGCCTTCGGAAGCCTAACCTATCACTGCCCTGAACTATATATATATTGATCCCTAACTACGGTTACTAGCTAGGTCCTGTGAGTATATAGGGGGTAACACATACCTAACTATATACTGTGAAGTAAAGAGGAACAAGTGGCTCTTAGACTCCCCCAGACATAACATGTCTGTCTCAGCAGCTCTGCTCACATCTCTCCCCCCAGCAGCTCTGCCTCACATGTGTCTGACTCACTGTATTTACAAAACAAAACTTGCACTGAATGCCTGGGGTCTCTGAAGCCAAACTGCAGGGGCAAAGAAGCCAGATACATTATATACTAGTAGAAATGGCAGTTCCCTACACAATATATTATGCTCCCCAGATCGTCCCCCCAGTATAATGTTCCACAGTAGGCCCCACGCAGTATAATATGCTCCCCAGAGGGTCCACTAGTATAATGCTCATTAGTCCACCCCAAATAATGCCCCACAGTGGCGCCACGCAATATAATATGCTCTGCTGATGCCCCCCCCCCCAGAATAATGCTCCACAGTGACCCCACTCGGTATAACATGCTCCAGAGTGGCCTCCACACAGTATAATATACTGCCCAGAGAGGTTTCCCCAGTATAATACTCACAGTGGCCCAAAACAGTATAATATGCTCTCCAGAGCCCCCCCCCCCAGAATAATGCTCCACAGTGGCCCAAAACAGTATAACATGCTCTCCAGAGCCCCCCCAGTATAATGCTCCACAGTGGCCCAAAACAGTATAACATGCTCTCCAGAGCGCCCCCCCCCCCCAGTATAATGCTCCACGGTGGCCCCGCACAGTATAATATACTGGGGGGCCCCTCTGGAGAGCATATTATACTGTGTGGGGCCACTGTGGAGCATTATACTGGGGAGGGGGCCCTCTGGAGAACATGTTATATTCTGCGGGGCCTCTATGGAGTATTATAAAGTGGGGGGCTCTGGAGAGCATGTTATATTCTGTGGGGCCACTTTGGAGCATTATACTGGGGGGCCCCTCTGGAGAGCATATTAAACTGTGTGGGGCCACTGTGGAGCATTATACTGGGAGGCCCCTCTGGAGAGCATAATGCTCCAAAGTGGCCCCACAGAATATAACATTATCTCCAGAGCCCCCCCCCCAACACACATTATAATTTTCCACAGAGGCCCCACAGAATATAACATGTTATCCAGAGTATAACATGCTATTATTATATTATTATATTATATTCTTCGATTATTATATATTATTATATTATATTCTGGGGTCTCTTCAGACCCCAGAGTATAATAATCGAAGGCCCGGGGTAAGTAAGGTAAAATAACAAACAGTTATACTCACCTTGTCTTACCTCTCCTGGACCTCCTCGCGCTGCTCCGCTATGCCCGCCGGCGACCGCTTCTTCTTCTCTGCGGCTGACGTCACGCGTTGTGGACGTCACCTCTGAGGCCTGTGATTGGGCCTCAGCGATTACGTGAGGCACGCCCCACGTGACCGCTGAGGCCAGGCCTCAGCGCCTCAGCAGTGATGTCCGGAACGCCAGAAGATGACGTCGGACGCCAAGGACAGGTGAGTAAAAATGTTTGTTATTTTTACTCACCTCAGAAAGGGGCCCTGCAGTCCCTTTCTGTTAGTGCTTTGGCCGGGCCTGACTCCGGGATCCAGAGTCATCAGGTTCCGGATCCCGGGGGCCCCTTTGGGGATGGGGCCCTGGGCAATTGCACAGTTTGCCCCCCCCCTAACGCCGGCCCTGGCCATGGCAGAAACACCGTGTAAAAAAACGCAGCATTTTACAGTCACTGCAAGTTGAATGGGATTCTGACGAATCCCATCCACAACTTGCGGAAAAATATGCGCAACTGACACACTGAGATTTCCAAAACCGTTGTGGTTTTGGAAATTGCAGCATGTCAATTATACCTAAGGAACTGCTGGTGGTTTCCCTATAGGTATAATGGAAGCAGAAGTCCGCAGAGGAAACCTCTGCGAACTTTCTGTGAAAAGCTCTGTGGTAAAAACCGTGATGCATTTCCGTTTTTTCCCTCATCACTTGGGCCTTAGCCTAAAAGACTTGTCCCATTAGGATAACTCCCATCCATATTTTCGATTAGTTCCCACTCATATCCCTGCACCTAGTGCACTGACTACTACAGGAGATTAGTGCATTCACCACAACTTTCCACAGTGATACCCCCTGAATAATTTGCAAATATATCTTTATAGGAGTCAGAGCTCCAAATCCAGTTGTTTCCATTTCCATAGATTTTTAAAGATAACCTATCAGCTCCCTATGAAATAACAATACTGATGCATCTTTTCTTAAAAATCTGTGTTATGCTGTTCCTCTGTTACTCCTCCTAGAAATGTATGAACAAGTTGAAAGCTGGGTGCTATCCGTTGGGGGTGTGTTTCTGCATACTTTGACATTGTCCAATCAGGGCTGCCTGCATTATACTGTATAGGGACACACCTCTTTGACAAGGAGAATGTAACAATCAGTTGTCAATTTATAGGTAAATTTTTCTTGGAGTAATGGCACAATACTGAGGTATAAGAAAAGACACTCCACAAAATTGTTATTTCATGGAGAATTCATATATTTACTATAACATAAATGTCATGACAGCTGACGCATCCCCTTTAACTTTCTTTGTATTTAGAACATTTGCAACTCTGTAACAAAAAAGGAAATTCTTTAAGCAATGTGCCCCTAGAAAATTGCCTGAAATGACTATTAATCTAAAAAAAAATAAATGTGGATTTACTTCAGCTCAAGAGCATATTACTATGCATTGGCTCACTATTACAGTATACAATTTCAGCTGAAAAGCATATAATATGCCCATACTATACATTATACCGCTCTGCGTCATGCATAAAATAAGTATTAAATCGACCTATCTAATTGCAGGTGACATAATTGTGAATAAGGGTCTGCAGTATTGTAAGCAGCCAGTTATTACATCTCAGCTTTCAGTCGCTATAAATGCCTGCTCCCTGGAGACATTGCACTCAACACCTCTATACACAGGCTGCTCTTCTAAAATAAATGCTGAAATACAGCCAAGTATTTATAAACTGTACCTGTGTAATAAAGGCAAAAACACAGCAGGGAGTCTACCAGGAAAGCAGACAGAAAACAGTAAAACCTAATGGAAAATAATGAAGTGTAGGCAACGTGAGGCAATCTCAATCCTCGTAGTGATGTCATCGAATGACCTAAAAAATACAAGTTTGGGCTGAATGACAGGTAGTTTTCTAAATCTTTACCTAAACCTCTACCTTGATTTATAAAGTGCTGCGGAATATGTTGGAGCTATATAAATAAAGTTGTTATTATTATTATTAATAAACCTGATTATTATTAAACCTGATTGCCGATACAATGAAGACTAATGATTGTAGAGACTAGACACATGGATACATAGCCCCATTTTTAGGCACATACAATACAGACATGTTCACACTTAACTGATCTCCAAGTTGGTTAAGGAATCTGATGAATTCAATTCATCACAATATCACGGCAAAATCCTTGAAAGGTTGCATTTTAGACCCACGACAATGGGTGGCCACATAGACAATAGGATTGTTGCCATAACACTTTGTGACAATTTATGGTTAATGTGTTAAACATATATCTGGTCATGTCCAACCAAGACTACAGAACTGCAGAACTCTCTTTTATGGGGTTAGCGTAAGACAGACTTGTAGACTTCTCTGAGCCTATTTTCAGTTAACCCTTCTCTCCAAAGAGCACTGATCAAAGTAGAAGGGGGGCAAGGATCAGCTGAGTGCTTCGCCCCTTTGTTTTATAGCTGGCAGTGGGGGTCTTAGCGCCCAGACCTCCATACACTATAGTGGTGGTGCTTGGAACTGCAGTCCTGCTCCCATTCGCTTGAATAGAAGCAGGGCTGCTTCTGGCCCTATATTTAGCATTTAGCTTCAAGAGGCTGCATCTGCTGATCGGTTCAGGGTTTGGATGTTGGACCCCGACCGATCTGATATTGAAGACTTATCCTGTGGATAGGTCATCAGTATGAACAGTCTTCTGATTCTGGACATCCCCTTTAATTTACTACATCTGTAACCCAAGGATCATAGAAAGGAAATGATAGAAATGGCTAGGGACATGCTACTGTTAAAGGGAGTCTATCACCAGAACCCAGCATATGAACCCAGCCCACAGATAGAAAACTGTGTTTTTTCCCTTGTGAATCAGTGCCTCCATTGCTGAGATTTCACCATTTATATCAATGTACAAAAGAAATCTTTGGAGCAATGAGGGCATTTAAATCAACAAACACATCAATATCTTGGAAACGGAGGCTCCAATAAACAAGCGGTAAACACCTTTTGATTCAGGTGACCCCAGCCTATATATCTGCTGACAGGCTTCTTTTAAAGGAGGTCTCCAGCCAATAAAAATAATTTGTTTTTGAAGAAGTCTCTGGTTTGGCTGACACAATCTAATATTCATACTTTTTCCCATAGAGTATTTCTTGTAAATAAGTCTCAATATGTCTAGCGAGTCTCTTCAATGAAAACTACTATCTACCCTGAACCAAGGCATTAGAAAGAGATTGTCCAAAAGAGAGCTCCCCCTTTGATACCAAGCTAGATTTTTGCTCTTAGTATGTTTTGTCTGATTTCTTACTTTGGGAATCAAAAAAGTAGATAGATAAATAAAAACCTGTCAGTATAATAATACTTTACTAAGTACCTTTAGTTAGCAGCAGAAGCAGGGGTGTAAATACCGGGGTAGCAGCGGTAGCGGCTGCCACAGGTCCTGGGATTTTAGGGGGCCCGGCGGGTCCCCGATGCTTTTTTTTTTTAATAGGCCATTACCTGGAGTAACACTGTGGACATAATACTGTGTGCAGGGGCCACTATGGGGCATAATACTGTGTACAGGGGCCACTATGGGCATAATACTGTGTGCAGGGGACACTATGGGGCATAATACTGTGTGCAGAGGCCACAATGGAGCATAATAGTGTGTGTAGGGGTCACTATGGTGCATAATAGTGTGCGCAGGAATGTGATTTGTGCGGGGAGGGGTTGGAGAAGGCGATCCAGGGGGGCCCATTTCAAATGTTTGCCTTGTGGCCCAACCATTCCTAGTTACCCCACTGAGCAGAAGCTTGTATGGCCTGGAGGGTTTACTGTATTAAATTAACACGGCTGCCATTCTATGTCAGAAAACTGTCCTATAATATAAAGAAAATGGGTTATGTGCCACCAAAACCTGTGGGAGAGGTTGGAGGGGGGGTTAGTCATGGAGAATTATAGTCTATGGGGTCTTCGGGTTGAGGTTGGGGTCTTCAGCCTTCAAGTGGACCCAAAGAATGGAAACCCCAACGCAGGTGTGAACCTAATGTAGCTGGATACTGTGGCTGATTCAGCTAAGGATTTCGGGGTAAGATCAGACAAGATGCTTCTTTTTTCAGTGTCTTGAAAAAAAAAGCATCAGTTGCCTGCACCTATTGCCTCCACCTAAAAATCAGCTGCAAATTCCATGGTGTGACACTGCCCTAAAAGTATTTAGTAATATATTAGCGCATGGATGCTTAAATGTTTCTCGTTTTTGTTTTCCTGATTCACAGACAATCCCTTTAATTGGAAAATTAAAATAAAAACACTAAATAATATTATCTGCTTATATTTTTCATATATATCATTAACATATAAAATACTATCAGAACAAGCACCCTTGAGCCTAGGCACGCTGAACATAATAGGTGTTTAATATTAAAGGCTACGAGGTATTTATATAATTGAACGTATTTACTGTTAATATACATTTCGACAATTTATTACACTGAATCAAGCTTTAATAATTATGTACAAATTACATTCCCTACATTAGGACTATCCAGACCGTCCAGCGCAGTTTGATGCAAAATAATTCACAGTCAATTATTGAATAAAAAGTGTCCACTTCATCTAATTATGACATAAAAGTTTACATTGCGCATTTGGCTTTTCAATTATGATGTCTATTTTAAATGATGAACTAGACACCAAACACCTATTCATTAACTGTTATCTTGACTGTACATCTTATCATGTCAAGTGCATACTAATAAATCCATCTCCTCCTTTTCTTAGCTTTCATTTAGATCAAATGTGAAAAGGTTGAAAATATCTACTTGATTTAGAAACATAAAGTAGTCATAAATCTGCAAACTGGTCAACAAGATGGATAGATTTTTTTTTTCTTAAAGGGGTTGTCTGATGCTTGGCAAAGTGCATTATTATTTTCCAAATGTCAAATAAACTAATACACTTTAATTTCCTAAATTGCATGGATGACCCGATTTCATTTCATGTCCACATGGTCACAACAGTGTAGCCTCTTCTTGGCACCAACCTTGACAGTTGTTTTTCACCTTTTTCATTTTCATTCCGTAATCCCCACTTTCCAAAACTTAGGCTAACGGGCTGTAGCGAAAAAGCGCTGTGGGAAAAACCAAGGAGGAAACACATTGTGGTTTTTCCCGCAGCGCTTTTCACAGAAAGGCTGCAGTGGACTTTCCGCTTCCATTATACTTATAGGGGAAACCGCAATGGTTTTGGAGATCGTAGCATTTCCCTGTGCATATTTTTCTTCAATGTGTAGATGAGATTCGCTAGCCAATTTGCAGTGACTTTAAAAACCACTGTGTTTATGCCACATGGGCTCCTGGCCTTAAAGGGGTTGCCCAGGTGGTGAAAAAAAAATCATACTCCCCTTTCTACGAGGGTGATCCAGTGCCTACTAACGCAGTCCGGTCCTCCCAGTCCATTGTTGTCTTCTGGCAGAAGTCCCCGCCACATGCGATCGCGGAGGCCAGTCAGTGGCCTCTGCCAAGGGCACATACAGTGGGTACGGAAAGTATTCAGACCCCTTTAAATTTTTCACTCTTTGTTTCATTGCAGCCATTTGCTAAAAGCAAAAAAGTTCATTTTATTTCTCATTAATGTACACTCAGCACCTCATCTTGACAGAAAAAAACAGAAATGTAGATATTTTTGTAAACTTATTAAAAAAGAAAAACTGAAATATCACATGGTCATAAGTATTCAGACCCTTTGCTCAGTATTGAGTAGAAGCCCCTTCCTTTTGAGCTAGTACAGCCAGGAGTCTTCTTGGGAATGATGCAACAAGTTTTTCACATCTGGATTTGGGGATCCTCGGCCATTCTTCCTTGCAGATCCTCTCCAGTTCCGTCAGGTTGGATGGTGAACGTTAGTGGAGCCATTTTCAGGTCTCTCCAGAGATGCTCAATTGGGTTGAGGTCAGGGCTCTGGCTGGGCCAGTCAAGAATGGTCACAGAGTTGTTCCGAAGCCGCTCCTTTGTTATTTTAGCTGTGTGCTTAGGGTCATTGTCTTGTTGGAAGGCGAACCTTCGGCCCAGTCTGAGGTCCAGAGCACTCTCTGGAGGTTTTCTACCAGGATATCTCTGTACTTGGCCTCATTCATCTTTCCTTCAATTGCAACCAGTCGTCCTGTCCCTGCAGCTGAAAAACACCCCCATAGCATGATGCTGCCACCACCATCTTTCACTGTTGGGATTCTATTGGGCAGGTGATGAGCAGTGCCTGGTTTTCGCCAAAAAGTTCAATCTTCGTCTCATCAGACCAGAGAATCTTATTTCTCATAGTCTGGGAGTCCTTCATGTGTTTTTTTGGCAAACTCTATGCGTGCTTTCATATGTCTTGCACTGAGGAGAGGCTTCCTTTGGGCCACTCTGCCTTAAAGCCCCGACTGGTGGAGGGCTGCAGTGATAGTTGACTTTGTGGAACTTTCTCCCATCTCCCTACTGCATCTCTGGAGCTCAGCCACAGTGATCTTTGGGTTCTTTACCTCTCTCACCAAGGCTCTTCTCCCACAATTGTTTGGTTGGACAGCCAGGTCTAGGAAGAGTTCTGGTCGTCCCAAACTTCTTCCATTTAAGGATTATGGAGTCCACTGTGCTCTTAGGAACCTTCAGTGCTGCAGAAATTCTTTTGTAACCTTGGCCAGATCTGTACCTTGCCACAATTCTGTCTCTGAGCTCCTTGGGCAGTTCCTTTGACCTCATGCTTCTCATTTGCTCTGACATGAACTGTGAACTGTGAGGTCTTATATAGACAGGTGTGTGCCTTTCCTAATCAAGTCCAATCAGTTTAATTAAACACAACTGAACTCCAATGAAGGAGGAGAACCATCTCAAGGAGGATCAGAAGGAAATGGACAGCATGTGAGTTAAATGTGAGTGTCACAGCAAAGGGTCTGAATACTTATGACCATGTGATATTTCTTTTTTAATAAATTTGCAAAAATATCTACAAAATGAACTTTTTTGCTTTTAGCACATGGCTGCAATGAAACAAAGAGTGAAAAATTTAAAGGGGTCTGAATACTTTCTGTACCCACTGTAACTACATGAGCGGAAGGAATCCGGGACATCACAGCCGGCGAGCAATTTCATTTTGCAGACACTCGAACAACAGGATCGGACCACGCTGGGACGACACCAGAGCACTGGGGACAGGTGAGTATGATTTTTTTTTTTTTTTTTTCACCTCCCCAAGCCTATTTTAAAAATATTTTTTTTGCCTGGACAACATATTTCACTTTTTTTTTTTTATGATAGGTTAAATTGTGTTTTTTAATTTATTGCTTCATATAATGTACAGTATTGGGTAAAAAAAATTGAGTGGTTAAAGAAAAATCCAGTATACTTTTTTTGGGTTATTTTTTTACGGTCTTCACTGTGAAGTAAATATATATATATGTTTTTTTATAGGATGAACTTTAGTTTATATTGGTGCCATTTTGGGTTATTTGTGATATCTCACATGTTGATTACTTCCTACTTTTTTTGGGGGGAGGCGAGAAGATAAAAACAACAATGTGTTATTTTTCTAACAGCATTCACCATGCAGGATAAAAAAAGACATAGCACAAGAATTACTATTTTCGTTACAACTAGACACTGGCGTAACGTGGCATAATCTCTGGAGCATCTTTGGTGCAATGTGGTGCATCATTGGCACATCTAGTTTGAGACAAAGTTTTTTCGACTTTCTAGATACAAGTGCATCTCAATAAATTAGAATATTTTTGAAACGTTTATTTCTTTCTGTAATTGAATTTAAAAAGTGACCTCCTATATTTTCTAGATTCTTTACACACAGAGTGTTCTATTTCAAGTGTTTTATTTCTGTAAATGTTGATTATGGATTACAGGTAATGAAAACCCAAATCTAAGAAAATTAGAATATTGTAAGTTCAGTTCAGTATTATAAATTCTGTGTCACCTGCCAAGGTTTCCTAAGCCTTTAAATGGTCCCTCAGTCTGGTTCCGTAGGACACACAATCATGGAAGACGCTGATTATGGATTGTATTACTGAATTACTGAAATGAATGAACGTTTCAATGATATTCTAATTTATTGAGATGCACCTGTATGTGTGTGTGGATTCTCAGAAAAATAGAACTTGGCTTTTTTTTTATTGAGGCAGATTTATCATGCCTTGTATGTCAGATTTCTGGCATACAAGGCTTGAAAAAGTTGCATTTTTTTTTTTTGCAAGTTGTTTTTTCAGCTGCCATTGGTGCTTAAAAGGGGGTGTAGTGAGGGGCATGGCATGATGGGGGCCACAAGCCCTGCCAGATTTATCATTATTTGCACCAATTTATTGGTATAAATGATGCCTGAAATATTCGCAAACTATCAGTTGGCATAGATTTCAGTACAGGCATCCAACCCTACCAGAGGATGTACCTCATTTAGTAGGAAGCATGTGTCTTGTTATAAATAAGGAACATTCTCCCCTGGCATCAGAGATTTGAAGACATTGAATATTCTGGTCTGTATAAACCACCTCTTTTATTTTTAGATCTATCGTGTGGATTATTTTTATATCTTAAGTGGGAAAAGGAGAATGTTTTACAGTTTTCAATCCCCTTGAAGATGTAATCACTTCACTGCTTGTAGAATGCACTACATCACTTTTGTATTGCAATGTATTGTGTCAGCAGTGATGACCTATTACGTATCACCTTTTCATGGACACATTCAGATTACCCTTCCTGAAAGCTGTTCACTTTCCCTGGATCCCCTTTAATTATGGTCACTTTGGTTTTTATTGGCTGTTTGCTATTTTACAGTGACTTCTAGCAGAATAACATGTAAAGAATCCAGCAGCAGTAATAACTGATGTGCTTGAGGAACAGGGTACATGCCCCTGCCTCAGAGAGAAATGCAAAATGTGCTGCAGTCATAATTGGGCTATTAGCAGCAGAAAAACTGATACAACACAATATATGAAGGCTTATACAGTCAGAGAACAGACTGCCCAGCAAGACCTTGTAGGTATTTCAACTTCTGATGAAAACTCAGGAGCTCTTTAACTATAAGGTTGCTTTCTTCAAGAATGCAATTTTTTATTTTAATTCTTATATTCGATTCTGTCACAAAACTTTAGATTTTCTGCTGTATGCAACCTGTAGGATTACCTGACATTAAAAGGACTCAATTGAATTTTATATTGAATCTATGAACATCTATGTTTACCTGCAGAAAATTCATTAGTAGAGCAAGAGTATCTGCTGGGGTGAAGATTGGGGTTAGGCTTGCTAGTCGTATACATCGGGAAACTGAAACTGATCTCCTCAGTATTCCATTATTGTACTGTATTTCCAGGTGAGTTCTCTAAAATTACAGATGCATTTTACATAGTTCAATTGTGGGATATTTGCAAAATGCATAAAACTAATAAGAGTTGTATTGAATAAGAATGTACTCTCATTCGGTATACATCATGATTTTTATGTAGACAATTTCTATACAGTAAAACATAAGAGAGTATATCAATTCACAGGTTTTAAGAGGCTCTTTTATCTTCAGCAACACGGTATGCAATTCTTGAGGGCTGAAGAAGCCCAGGCTTGCCTTTACTTAATAGTTCTCTGCGTACTCTCAGGGGAGCACTGAAATGTCTGTGTGACCTGGAGATTTTGTTTCCTGCTTATATCATAGACCTTAAAGGGAACTTGACAAGGAATTTAGGAACAGTAAACTACCCAAACAGCCCTATCAAAAGGCTGTGTGTGGCCGCAATTAAAAATAAAAATCCTTCATACTTACTTAGAGAAGTGTCCGATGATTCTCATCAAACTCATCTCTGGTGCTCCCAGGGGCTGCACAGCTCTACACTGAAGGCACAAAAATATACTTCGGCTTAAGTGCGCATGCGCCCAAGGTAAGACGCATGTGCAATGAAACTAGGATGTACTACTCCAGATTCATTATAGAACTGTTCAGGTGTCAGGAGTAGCAGGAGATGGGTAAGTATAGATATTTTTTTATATTGTGCACACAAACAGCATTAGGATAGGGCCGTAATGGACATTAATTCACTGTTCCATGAGGACCTGTTCCATAAGGGTATTCCCATTTTATATCATTAGGGTATATCGTCAAATTTGATTGTTAAGGGTCCAAACTCTGGGATTCTCACTGATCCTGAGAATGAATCGTCTCTGTGTCCCAGTCGCCTGCTGCGCAGGGGAACTGCATCACTGTTCTATTAAAGTGAATGGGGTCGGACGCAGTTTCCTGCTCAGCCATATTTCTAAGGACACCACTAATCAGGAAAACAGTAAAGGAGTCACAGCACTCCATTCTCAAGATGGGCGGGCTTCCAAGAAGTTAGACCACCACCAATCATAAAGTGATTGCATTCCTAGCCAGCACATTATGAGATGGGAACAATCCTTTCATATAGTATATGGGATAACAACATCTCATACATTATAAGACTATTATGGGTAACTAAGGACTTCTGTGACCACTTAAATGCATGAGACAGTAGGCTAACTGCTAACTACAGGGGCAGAACTATAGGGGGTGTAGACCTTGGAGCTTGGAGCGGCCCCAAGGCCTTTCTGCAATATAAGAAGACACCAATATTATTGATAGCACATGGTAACTGGGGGCCCCATTACAGATTTTTCATTAGGGCCAAGAAGCTTCAAGTTATGCATCTATGATCAATATTACGGTCATGTGAATAGCCCAATGCTTTCAATGCTGCCATGTGACATCCATTAAAAAAATTGTAAGACAAAGAGACATCAGACAGCCATTAATCCCTATCTTGTGAATGTAGCTTCAAGGGGTCCATCCAGGAACAAAGTCACCTGAACATGTTTATTTCAGGGGGTGTGACTGATTATGTTATGTGTATGGGGGTGAGCTGTCCTCCCTGACACCTGATGTTTGATAAATGAAGAATCGGCATGCTGAATATTAATTTGTCTTATCCTTTGTTCTTAAAGGGGTATTGCAATCTTAACAAAATAACCCCTATCCATAAGATAGGGGATAACTTGCAGATCAGTGGGTTCCAACTGTTCAGACCCACATTGATCAGGAGAAGTTTCATCCCCCATTCAGAATGCATCCGTGGTCAGACTGCAATTCGCACCAATGCATTCATTTCAATGTGACCTCTGGAGATAGCCAAAGTACAGACACTTCCATTGAACTTAATGGGGCAATAAGCAAGTCAGCTTAAGCCAGCCCAACCCCCATTCTCATGATTGATGGGGGTCTTAGCTATTGGGCCACCACTGATCTGCAAGTTATCCTTTATCCTATGGAAATACTCCTCTAAGGGAGGTAATCCACTACTACTAGGCAGCAGCTTATTCTCATCTCCCTATTTAGAATATATGTACACTCTGTAATAATAATAATAATAACTTTATTTATATAGCGCCAACATATTCCGTAGCACTGTACAAATCAGAGGACACATGAACAGACAATATGAGACATTACAATGTGACAAAGAAATAAACATATCAAACAATAGGAGTGAGGGCCCTGCTCACAAGAGCTTACATTCTATGAGGAGATAGGAGGACACAAGAGGTCAGAGGGCTTGTTTACTACCATGGTCCAGCCATCTTTTAATAGAAAAGGTAATAAACATATACTAAGTGTAAGGAGTGCAGTGTAACTTCTAGATGGAGGGGCCAGGATCTGAGGAACAGAGGAGGAAGGATAAAAGGTGTTATTGTTCTCCACCTCCGCACACTACACTGTGATGAGGTCATGTGATAAGCCTGACCATACAGATGTGATTTTAGGACAGTTTTGAAGCTGCTGTAGTTGGGGATTAATCGGATTGTTTGGGGTAAAGCATTCCAGAGCACCGGTGCAGCTCGAGAAAAGTCTTGGAGACAGGAATGGGATGATCAGATAACAGGGGATGCAAGTCTAAGGTCATTGGCAGAACAGAGAGGACGGTTAGGGCAGTAGACAGTGATGAGAGAGGAGATATAGGGTGGCGCAGCACTATGGATGAATTTGTGGGTTAGTGTGATAATTTTATATTGTATTCTGTGATGGATGGGCAACCAATACAGCGACTGACACAAGGTAGATGCGTCTGTGTACCGGTGTGACAGAAAGATGAGTCTGGCAGCCGCATTCAGGACAGATTGTAGTGGGGAGAGTTTAGTAAGAGGAAGTCCAATTAGTAGAGAATTGCAATAGTGAAGACGAGAGAGAATCAGAGCGACAATGAGGGGTTTTGATGTTTCCACGGTGAGAAAAGGGTGAATTCTAGAGATGTTTTTAAGGTGCAGGTGGCAAGAGCGTGCAAGTGTCTGAATATGTGGGGTAAAGGTGAGATCTGAATCAAAGACAATCCCCAGACAGCAGGCATGCCGCCTCGGGGTAATAGTAAGGCCACAGATAGAAATGGAGATATCAGGGTTAGGTCAGTTAGTAGATGGAGGGAACACAAGAAGTTCAGTTTTTGAAAGATTCAGTTTCAGATAAAGAGAAGACATGATGTTAGAGACAGCAGAGAGACCGTCACTGGTGTTCTGGAGTAGTACAGGGGTAATGTCACGGGATGAGGTATACAGTATAGTTGGATGTCATCTGCATAAAGATGGTATTGAAAGCCAAATTTGCGAATGGTTTGTCCAACTGGGGCTGTGTACAGAGAGAAGAGGAGGGGACCTAGGACCGAGCCCTGAGGAACCCCAATCGCAATGGGCAGAGGAGAAGAAATAGAATCAGCGAATGATACACTAAATGAGCGGTCAGAGAGATAGGAAGAAAACCAGGAGAGAGCGGTATCCCTGAGGCCAATAGAGTGGAGCATAGTGAGGAGGAGTTTGTGGTCTACAGTGTCAAAAGTAGTGAATAGTTCCCCTTAGATTTAGCCGTCAAAAGATCGTTGGAGACCTTTGTGAGGGCTGTTTCTGTAGAGTGTAGTGCATGAAAACCTGATTGTAAGGGGTCCAGATGAGACTTAGCAGAGAGATAGTGGATTAGGCGAGAGCAGACTAAGTGTTTCAGGAGTTTGGAGATATGTTTGGAGGCATTACAAAGAGTGAGGCTGGGGCCCCACATAGCGGAAACTCTGCAATTTGGCCGAGGTGGAAACGCCACGGCAAAAACCACAGCATTTTACAGTACCTGCAAAGTGGATGGGATTCTGGTTAATCCCATCCACACATTGCAGAAAAACATCTGCAGCGGAAATGCTGCAATTTCAAAAACCTTCGCCTTTTTGCAAATTGCATATCAATTATGCCTACGGTAAACACTGGCATTTTCTGTATAGGTATAACAGAAGCAGAAAGTCCGCAGTGGAAAACTATTTTTTCCTCATTTTATCTCTTTTAGCATTGTAATATAGCCACAATGTTATATCATTTAAGTTATTAGGATTTCATTCACCTATAAATTATGAAACTGATCCTGAAGCTGAATAATAATTCTGTAAACAATGGCAAAAATGTATTGAATTTTTATTAAAAGTACATCACATGGTCCAAGAAGTCATAAAACACTGTACTTACTGTGCATAAAGCTGTTTAAAAGCAGGAAAAAGTATCCCACAGAATCCTCACAGGCAAAATAAAAGCGATGCTTTGCCTTAGAGCAGCTCTATCAGGTTCGCTATGTTAGAAGAACAGAGAACAATGTACAGTTTTTTATAATTTTACCCTCCAATAAACCATAGGAAATAGACCATAGTTTCCTTCAAATGTGGGTGTCTTCTGATGGACCATTATTGTGCTACAGTCATGGCCAAAAGTTTTGAGAATGACACAAATATTATATTTTCACATGATCTGCTGCCCTCTGGTTTTTATGTTTGTTTGTCAGATGTTTTTATCACATACAGAAATATAATTGCATTCATATTATGAGTAACAGAAGCTTATATTGACAGTTAGAATGAGTTAATGCAGCAAGTCAATATTTGCAGTGTTGACCCTTCTTCTTCAAGACCTCTGCAATTCTCCCTGGCATGCTCTCAATCAACTTCTGGACCAAATCCTGACTGATAGCAGTCCATTCTTGCAGAATCAATGCTTTAATTTTGTCTGAATTTGTTGGTTTTTGTTTGTCCACCCGTCTCTTGATGATTGACCACAAGTTCTCAATGGGATTAAGATCTGGGGAGTTTCCAGGCCATGGACCCAAAATCTCTATGTTTTGTTCCCTGAGCCATTTAGTTATCACCTTTGCTTTATGGCAAGGTGCTCCATCATGCTGGAAAAGGCATTGTTGAGCGCCAAACTGCTCTTGGACGGTTGGGAGAAGTTGCTCTTGGAGGACATTTTGGTACCATTCTTTATTCATGGCTGTGTTTTTAGGCAAGACTGTGAGAGAGCCGATTCCCTTGGCTGAGAAGCAACCCCACACATGAATGGTTTCCGGATGCTTTACAGTTGGCATGAGACAAGACTGGTGGTAGCGCTCACTTCTTCTTCTCCGAATAAGCTGTTTTCCAGATGTTCCAAACAATCGAAAAGGGGATTCATCAGAGAAAATGACTTTACCCCAGTCCTCAGCAGTCCACTCCCTGTACCTTTTGCAGAATATCAGTCTGTCCCTGATGTTTTTTCTGGAGAGAAGTAGCTTCTTTGCTGCCCTCCTTGAGACCAGGCCTTGATCCAAGAGTCTCCGCCTCACAGTGCGTGCAGATGCACTCACACCTGCCTGCTGCCATTCCTCAGCAAGCTCTGCACTGCTGGTAGCCCGATCCCGCAGCTGAAACACTTTTAAGAGACGGTCCTGCCGCTTGCTGGTCTTTCTTGGGCGCCCTGGAGCCTTTTTGGCACCAATGGAACCTCTCTCCTTGAAGTTCTTGATGATGCGATAGATTGTTGACTGAGGTGCAATCTTTCTAGCTGCAATACTCTTCCCAGTTAGGCCATTTTTGTGCAGTGCAATGATGACTGCACGTGTTTCTTTAGAGATAACCATGGTTAACAAAAGAGAAACAATGATGGCAAGCACCAGCCTCCTTTTAAAGTGTCCAGTGGTGTCATTCTTAGTTAATCATGACAGATTGATCTCCAGCCCTGTCCTCATCAACACCCACACCTGTGTTAATGGAGCAATCACTGAAACGATGTTAGGTGGTCCTTTTAAGGCAGGGCTGCAATGATGTTGAAATGTGTTTTGGGGGATAAAGTTCATTTTCTAGGCAAATATTGACTTTGCAAGTAATTGCTGTTAAGCTGATCACTCTTTATAACATTCTGGAGTATATGCAAATTGCCATTAGAAAAACTGAAGCAGTAGACTTTGTAAAAATCAATATTTGTATCATTCTCAAAACTTTTGGCCATGACTGTAGAACCTGGGCCCACAGGAGAATTTTATGGTACTCTGGTGAGCAAGTCCAACAATTGCATGAATGATAGGAGAGTATCTGACCTTAGAACCCGACATACCAAATTTAAAATGATTTTCAGGCTGATTTAACTTCAAAATACCAAAATGCGTTGGGTTCCATAGACTAGCCAATAACCCAATAGAGCAGATCTTAAGCACAACTGTCACAGTGGTATAGAGGAGTAACTTGTATGGGCCTCCAAGCTGCAGCCTTTCGGTGTTGCAGGGTATTCACCTCCTGCCACCACAGGTCCCGCCACAAATAAATAAATAAAAAAGTAAAAAATAAAAACTAAAGTAAAATAATTTAAAAAATAATATGCCAATAACACGCCCACATCACAGTTTCTAGCCCCACCCCCTGAACAGGCCACACCATGGGAGAGCAACACAAAACTACTCCCTGGGTGCAACTTAGGTCCACCTAAGGCATCATAGCGCAATCCAGTTTCCAAAAGTACCAAAACATTGACCAGGCAATTGCACCAATTAAAGCAACATAAACATGTCTACAACACAACATTCATCATAGTGCAAGTACAATATAACACATGATATAACATAACCATTAAACTCTACTACACCAGGTTTTGACGCATTATCTTGGTCAACACCGCACTCACACTACACTAACTGGTGCAGTGAGCACAAGGAATTAACCTGTGCAACAGCCCATCTGTTCATAGTGTGCTTCCATGCCCCCTTACACCTTGACAATAAAACTCTGACGCCTTGGCCCATGGTAATCCCTTATGCTTTGCTTTCAGATGGTAAGTTTCTAGCATACAAGTCGGTAGGGATTTATCCCAAAATTTATGAAGCTGGTGCCAGGGGTACACAAATACAACGCTCATTTTTTTCTTGGGTGGGAAACCAATCTCCAAAATGGGAGCTCCATTTCAATTCTTATTATTGTATGTCTTTCAATGTGACTCTACTAGTTGTTCATTGGTCAATGTTGGGCATTAATAAAACTGAAATATGATAAATAAAATAAAATAGTGTAACACTTGGCCCTGCCAGTCCTCTGGGAAATAAAGGTTAACAATATTTATAGCTGTGATGGGATAGATGACGTTTGGCTATTAATTCTTCTGTCAAACTGTAGGCTCTCCAGCTCAGGAAGGCTGAACATATGTCATTTATGTTTGCTTTAACCTTTTCCATGTACAAAATGACAATCAGAAACACAACCCAATTCCAGAGTGTATTACTCCCAGTCAGGTCATACAAGGTGAATAGAAGTAAGTTTATGAGGTTTAATAAATATCAAAGGTGAATCAGGGATTTTTATAGGGTTCCCACCGGGCTGATGTATGATTAAAGTGTCTGGAAAGAAACCTCACTGCAGATCTTCATATTAACCTTAGCCCGATATCTTCATCCTCTAGTGAATGTACACCTGGTACGTTGAATATAAACTCAGCTCAGCTTAGAATGACAACAAGTCTACTGTATAGTACAAGACCCTCTACATCAAGAAAAAATGTATGTAGTTCGAGTCTTTACCTACAGTATACCTCTAAGGCCGTTCTTTGAACATCAAATTTGTCAAAAAATGGATTATCGATAGTGATTTTGTAGTTTAATACCTTGACGCCTGCCTACTGTAGATATGGGTTTGTATGGGTCCAAAGACCTCCTACTCCACTCTGCTCTTATCCGCTCTTCACACAATTGTCTCCAAGACTTCTCCTGTGCATCCCCCATACTCTGGAACTCATTATCAAGACACATAAGACTGTCCCCCACAGTCACAAGCTTTAAGAAGGCCCTAAAGACTCACCTATTCAGGAAGACCTACAACCTCCAATAACACTACTGTCTCCACACCACCACCTGAACAGTCTCTACCCTCACCTTCTGTCTCTATCCCTCTTCCCTTATAGACTGTAAGCCCTTGCGGGCAGGGCCCTCTATCCCACTGTGCCATTTGGTCACTGTTAGTATTATCTGTTTTGTATATCTTGTGTACTGTATGTAAATCCTGAAATGTAAAGCACCATGGAATTACTATAATAATGTAAAGCACCATGGAATTAATATAATAATATAAAGCACCATGGAATTAATATAGTAATGTACAGCACCATGGTATTACTATAATAATGTAAAGCACCATGGAATTAATATAATAATATAAAGCACCATGGAATTACTATAATAATGTACAGCACCATGGAATTAATATAATAATGTACAGCACCATGGAATTAATATAATAATGTACAGCACCATGGAATTAATATAATAATGTACAGCACCATGGAATTAATATAATAATGTACAGCACCATGGAATTACTATAATAATGTAAAGCACCATGGAATTAATATAATAATATAAAGCACCATGGAATTACTATAATAATGTACAGCACCATGGAATTAATATAATAATGTACAGGCACCATGGAATTAATATAATAATGTACAGCACCATGGAATTAATATAATAATGTACAGCACCATGGAATTACTATAATAATGTAAAGCACCATGGAATTAATATAATAATATAAAGCACCATGGAATTAATATAATAATGTACAGCACCATGGAATTACTATAATAATGTACAGCACCATGGAATTAATATAATAATGTACAGCACCATGTAATTAATATAATAATATACAGCACCATGGAATTAATATAGTAATGTACAGCACCATGGAATTAATATAATAATGTACAGCACCATAGAATTACTACAATAATGTACAGCACCATGGAATTACTATAATAATGTACAGCACCATGGAATTAATATAATAATGTACAGCACCATGGAATTAATATAATAATGTACAGCACCATGGAATTACTACAATAATGTACAGCACCATGGAATTAATATAATAATGTACAGCACCATGGAATTAACAGTGCTATATAAATAAATAAATAAATAATAATAATAAAAGTATAGCCAAGTTTTTTGAGGGCATATGGAAATAAACATGGACCACTGTTCTGGTCACACAATTTTATTCCACATCTCTATACAAGAGAGGTACCAGCTTGATCAGCAACTCAACTTTTTGGCAGGTTCCAGTAGCAAGTTCCAGCTGTCCCATTCTCGGCACAACTCTGCACCCTGAGAACAGGCTTGCCTTGCCTTGCCTCGCCTTCTTTGGACTGTGTGATTCCCCTGTTCACTATTCACTGCCTTAGCTGTATCCTGACTGATGGTCTCAGCAGGATTTTGTGGTTCTATGGGTTCAAAAGCTGCATCCTGACTGCTGTAGGTGTTTCTATCTTTGTCCCTACAGCAACAATTCCCTAAACTTTCCTATTGGTGGGTATTTGCACTTCGCACTCCTTCATAAGAGTGGGCAGAAATTGCTCCACCTCCAGGAGTGACAAGGCACTTGCATCCGCACATAAGCATAAAAAGTCCCCCCACTGAGTCCTAAAGCCCCACTGCAACCAACCTCTGTTTACAGCTGGAACACAGCCCATACATAGGAATATAATACATTAACATGAAATACTCATATGGGGGTCTTCTACTGGTAAAGCTCCTTTATGAGCTAGAGTAGACTTCTTGCCAATATGAAAGTATTGCTTGTGGCCTTAATTCCCTTAAATGAAATTTAATAATGTAACTTTTTTGATAACACACTCTAGGCTCATGTATTATCTTTGGTACACAACAGGTAGCAGAAATGATTTTAAGAATCCTGTTGGGATTTCCACTATTAGACTAGTTGAATGCTGGTGTAGCTGACCGCTATCCTTCCCACCCCAATACAGATATACTATCATCATGTCTGAGTGTGCAAGTGTTCTTGGTAGGGAAAATGGAATCATCTGTTGCCAAACACATTGTCTTTTTCTTTTGAGAATAAAGTATTGGGCATGTTAAGTTCCAACTCTTCCATCCTACTTTCCCCCAATATCTGAAGGTTACAACCCCATACACATAAAATGGTCAGCCGATTCTGCCACAATCGTGGGCTGAGCCACCATTCATCCAATATGGATGGTCCCCTTATTACAAACAATGTAGTAAGTGCAGTAAGTCTTATCCAGCCTAATGAATGCACGCTGCCTCTCTATCCTCTCAGTGGACCAGTTTTAATGTGTTATTATCTGATTTTTATTATTTTATTCCTTTTACTTTATTCAATCCAATATATCATTAAATACTGAAAAATATTTAACAAAATGGGAATCTGAAACACTGTATCTAAGAGATACTGTAGATCCACTTTAGTAAATAGGTGACGGCTGAAAAGCTTCAAGAATATGCAGTTTAATTGAATCATTATTACATGGTGCCTCAAGCACATTTTAACAAATAGATTAGGCTGCATTGTAGACTTCAGGAGAGCTTCATACTATTTTGCTTGGCTTTGAATTACAATTATATACAGAGTGAGAATCTTCTTTATTTAGAGACAAAATCCCCCTCTGCTTTGATGCTAGGCAGACTTCAAAGCCAGAAGGAAAACGCTGGATTTTTATTCAGGAGCGCCCTCTGCAGTTAAGGCTTAGTTATGCTACCATAGAAATTTATTGCAGTTTACTGTTAATTCCTCTTGCTCTGGATTTGTGAGGCAGCGTACATTCCCTTTTAATAAATTACAATCAGATGAGTCACCCTGTGCTGAATGCTTTTATAATATTGTTTAGTAAACTTGTTTTATTATAAATTGGTAGCATTGTGTACAATGGTAGATACACATGCAAAATAATGAAATAATGTTAAAGTATTATTCTGCATTCTGCTCCCAATGAATAGACATAATAGAAACATGGGAAACCTGGTCCTTGCTTACCCTTGAAGCCAAGGCTAAAAATGTAAAAAAAAAAAAAAAAAAAAAAAAAAAGGAAATCCTGTTTTGTAATCATGTCAATTCCAAAATTCTGTTACAAAATATGGTCTGGGAAAAATCGGTATCAAACTAATGAGAGTACCTTGTAGGGTGGCTTCTACACTTTCCAAAGTTGTCTTTTTTAGGCTGGATACTAGCAAGAGATACAGTAAAAAGACATCACCGCGCAACCAATAGTGTATTACCGTCGATGAAGCAAATCATAAGGTATTGTAAGAATATTGCTCACCTTATGGGGTTGTGATTGAGTCACAACTCCCTAGAGTGCAGAGGCATAAACATAGACACCATCTGGAGGGTAGCAGCTGGAACTCCTTCTCTAGGACGTATATATCAATGTAGATAATATGGACCAGATCCACAACCGTATCCAAATCCTTGGTAGGTAAAGGTGTGGGGAAAAGGACCACGCTTACCCAGATGTCTATTGCTGTTGAGAACGTAGGAAACCTGCCTAGTATGACACAACTGAAAGAGCACACACCACTAGAAGGTACCTTCTTTTAGGCTGGATTCACTCCAGTGCTTGGTTTCCGTTTGGGGATTCCATCCCCCATACCGCTTGTAAAATGCGAAAAGAAAAGGACTTATCTCTCCACATTTTCCGGGCAGAAACCCGGTGGACCCCATTATAGTCTATGGGGTCCACGGGTTTCCGCATGTAACCACTTTTAAGCAGATTGGGTTTCTGTTGTTCGGGTCCCCGAGTGGACCCAAAGAACGGAAACCCAAGATCAGGTGTGAACCTAGAGTTATTCTGCATTACAGCTACGTTTTTATGAAAATCAGGATTTTATTTTTATGCAAAGTAAATTAAAAGGGCTTTAGGGGTGTTTCTTCTCCTGATGGACCTTTGCTCTCCGCTCCAGGTAACCGCCCCTAACTACAGACAAAATGTGACAAAGTGGGAGATGTCACTTACACAAAGGGGCAGAGGAGTTGGAAGTGCCCTTACACCCTCACATGGTCAAATGGTATTTCCTGTTGATGTCTATAATCACTAATTTAAGGTCCAATGGTACATTTTGTACATCTTACTAAGGTCCATTGGTAATTCTAGGTGATATCTGCAATACCTAAGGTTTAGTCGGTTGTTAACACAGACAGCTAAGGGCCCGTGTGCAAGGAAACTTACGGGCCTCTTGTTTTCCAAGACCTCAGTGTAGAGCACTCCTTTTTCATCTCTCTTACAGTCCACCAGTAATATCTAGCCATCAAGTTCATTAGCTTAGGAATTTACATCCAATCTAATAGATAGATGAAAGCTGCAGTTAAGGTGATAGGGACCCCTGACTTGCTGGACCGCTGTGTGGCATCACAGGTTGCACCAATGGTATGTCAGCCCCTGGGTTTATTGGTTCTTCCTGTTAACAATATACAATACCTGACTATTGGCTGATGGTCCACTGTCCCACATACCTACAATATGTCTGATCAAGGGTCCTATTAGACTGCTCGAGTATATGGCAGGACAAACACAGCTCGATGTAAAAGTCCACTAAAGTATATAGAGAAATATTGTTTGCATTCCTAACCTAAAACTCAAACTGTCTAACAAAGAATACTAAAAGCCACAAAATGTATTAAATATCATTAAAACTGGCAACAATGGCCAAAATATCAAGTCAGACTTCCAGAGAGAGTGCCCAGATGAGCAGTATAGGAAACCTCCAGAGCTGTATACTATGCTCCCACCATGGATCCACCATGTTTGCCCTCCGTCACTGAAACAATAATCTAGGCTCCCTGTCTGGACTGACAAGAATTGGTGCCCATTTACTCCTAACCACTAATGCTGAGATGATGACAAAATAATGCTATATAAGCTTGGGCGTAACCAGCAAAGACTGGGCCCCCTAGCAAAATTTTGACTTGCCCCCCCCCCCCCCCCATGGCATAGTGTGATGGTCCCTGCACACGGGGAGGTGACTGACAGCAAATACTGTGAAGGGCCACACTAAAGGGATCCACTATATGGAGGTCACCATGAAGTGGCAATTGGGCCTCAAATTGCCTATGTAGAACCTTGTGTTCATTTTGGTAAATTTTGCAGCAGATGTACAATACTTGGATGCTGCCTAAATCTAAACTGTTCCTTCTTTATGGCACAGATGTAAAGCCAGAACCACCAAGGAGTCGGTTCTTTTCTTTTTCTGGCAAAAAGTCTCAGATCTCAGTAAGACTTTCTATAGAATTCCTGTGAATATTAATGCAAAAACTAGACTGATCTTTGTAGATTTTTTTTATTAATGTTCTTCACACTCGCTAAGACGTCTTGAACGGTCATGAAGTCTCCAGATGTTCGATATGGCTGCACAACTTCGGGGTAGAAACGTGGCGATCTTAAACCTTCCCCTTTTTCGTGTCCTTCTTTTTCTTCAGCCCTTTGCACAGCCATTTTAGTCTGGATTTCTTCTTGGCCATTTTCTCAGTCGTTTCCTCTTTAATGGTTTCCTCTTTAATGGTTTCTTCCTTTATCTCTTCAATGATATTTGTCGTTTCCTCTTTAATAGTTTCCTCCTTTATCTCGTCAATGATATTTGTCATTTCCTCGACAGTCACCTCAATCTCTTGAACGTTGTCCATCAAATTATTGTCAGATCCATTCCTGGATTCTTTGTCAGATCCATTCTCCAACTCCAACATCCCAGTCTCTGGAAGAACTATAATGTAAAAAGGAAACCATCAGTATGTAGCAGGTGTTTGTGTTTCATATCGAATATCTAGATGTAAATTAATAGGATGATATTAGAGAAACCAGACTGTTTTCTTCCAGAAATAGCGCCACCCTTGTCCATATGGCTGTGTGTGGTATTACAGCTCAGCTCCATTTAAGTGAATAGGTCTAAGCTTTATTTACTACCATCTACAATCCTGTGCCTAAGGAGTTATCTCTGCCCGCACCCCAATTATAGGATATAATATTACATCTTACCTGGTTTCTCCACTACAACCTCCTGAAGTTCTTCCAAGTCTTGGCTCCGACATTCATGATAGATCCTCCATTTATAACTTTAGCACAGAGAAATGTCCTTACATAAACTGGTGCAGATGACAATATTCAGTTACCCCCCAGGAATACCCCCATGACCCCTCCCCCACTACAGAGGGTGAGATATGAAGGTGCAGTGTATAACAGCAGGAAGGATATGGTGTCCTTGTGTATATTCCACCATAATACAGCGCCAGGGAAGGGAGGACATTGGCTATCTGACTACAGCACTGCCTGAGCCAGCCCCTGGATTATAGCCTGACTGCAGTAGTTATAGCGCCCCTGTAGGTCAGACAGTAAAGTGCATCTACATTGTATAGAACAGTTCCCTATAGAGAATAATGTGATGTGTAGAGGAGAAGAGGATGGAAACTTACATTAATACAAGGATCCTTAGCAGCACCGACAGTACAGCAAGGCCGCACACCGGAAGGGCAATGAGGAGCGTGGCTGGGAAAGAGATAAGATGGCAGTTATTAATTCTTGTTACAGACAGAATATTCTATAAGACATTGTTGGACATCTCTAGATCCTCCAGATGCCAGCAGTGCCCGTCATGAAGACATCAGCAGGGCAGGGATTGGCAGCTTGGCTGGGCATGGTGGGAGCATTTGCTGGACTGTGGACTGGTAACGTCTGGGGAATGGGCACATTATTCTATATTCCAGCAACACATCATTATATAGGATCCATCAGCCAAAGACGCCCCTCAGTGGTTGTTCTCCTCCACTACAGTCAGGGGGTGGTAGAGGATGATGGGAGTAGAAGAAGGAGAGGAAATAATTGACTACTCACTGATACTGGCTCCTCCATTGTCCGGCTTCAGGGTGTTTTCCACACAATATCCTGGGAAGGTCACTGTCCATAAAAGAATGAAGAGAAATAAAAACATGAAATCCATGATGGCAGCAAATGACCCCAAGCAGTAACATGAGGAGATAGGATCTTCTTATACCTGACCTCAGAAACCTCCACAACCACCCCAGTGATGATCTCCATTACCTGCAGGTGACTCCAGATCTTCCTTCTCAGCTAAACACAAGCAAATCGCTAAAAAACACACCACAATTCTCAGCAAATCCATCGCCTCTTACATATAACCCTCAAAAGATTCCAGAGCGCCCCAACACATAGAAGACTGGAGACTGCATTGTGATGTCACACAGCCTCAGAGCTGTAGAGTCTGGGGGCGGAGCTTATATGACGACATCAGAGACATAGTATGAATGATGGGCAGGATATGGAGAATGATATTTATAGTGAGATTCTTCCTCTAGTGAACCTTCTGAGAGGTCCTACACACATATCATATATATTATACCATCGTCTTAGAGGGCATATTCTTCCATAAATTATATTTAGGGTTTTTATAGATCCAGAAAGTCCTCCTGAGTAATCTCCTAATATATCTTTATAGTGGTCACAGCTCAGATTTTCTGATACATGGCTCCAAAACGCCTGCAAAGCTATGGAGGTGAAGAATAAAATTCTGTCTGTCACCACTAGCGGGAGTACAGAACCTACTACATACATGTATACACTGTACTGAATAAATAAATCTGTATTGAGTATGCTCCCCCTAGTGGTGGCTTCAGGCAGACAGAATTTTATCTGGAGGTTACAGGGCTGGTTCTGACCTTGGGTCACATGATCATAGCCAGCACCAGCCCCTGGGTCTCTCCGCCTCCTGCCTCCACTCTTCTTTTCGTGGCGCCTGGAAGTTGTTATGTGTGCAGCTCCCATAGCACACATAACCCCTTTAAGTACTGCATGCAGCTTTTAGTAAGAGTGATGAGTAGCACATATTACTGTACATTTCTACTATGTCAGTACACCAGAGGCTTCAGTGTAATGGCAGTTGCAACATAAACATAACAGAACAGCACAGTGTGAACTAGGGGTGTAAGTAGCAAAGACATAACCCCCCACGGCATAGCGCCCCAACACAGCATAGCGCCCAATTTACACACACTATAATGTCCCAAAAGTGGCCTCCAAACAGTATAATGTCCCATAGCAGCACCTCCACACAGTATAATGTCCCACAGTGGCCACTCCACACAGTATAATGTCCCATCTTGGCCCCTCCACATGGTATAATGTCCCACAGGTGGCCCCTGCACACGGTATTATGTCCCACAGTGGCCTCTGCACATGGTGTTTTGTCCCACAGTGGCCCCTGCACACAGTATTATGTCCCACAGTGGCCCTTGCACATAGTATAATGTCCCACAGTGGTCCCTGCACACAGTATTATGTCCCACAATGATCCCTCCACACGGTATTATGTCCCACAGTGGCTCCTCCACACGGTATTATGTCCCACAGTGGCCCCTGCACACAGTATTATGTCCCACAGTGGCCCCTGCACATAGTATGATGTCCCACAGACTGTGGCCTCTGCACATGGTATAATGTCCCACAGTGGCACCTGCACACAGTATTGTGTCCCACAGTGGCCTCTGCACATGGTATTATGTCCCACAGTGGCACCTGCACACGGTATTATGTCCCACAGTGGCCCCTGCACATGGTATTATGTCCCACAGTAGTCCCTGCACACAGTAGTATGTACCACAGTGGCCCTTGCACACGATATAATGTCCCACAGTGGTCCCTGCACACGGTATTATGTCCCACAGTGGCCTCTGCACATGGTATTATGTCCCACAGTGGTCCCTGCACACAGTATTATGTTCCACAGTGGCCCCTGCACACGGTATTATGTCCCCACGAACTATTATTATACTCTGGGGTCCTTTCAGACTACAGAGTATAATGATCGGAAGCCCAGGGGAGGTGACAAACAGAAAAAACAGTGTTACTTACCTCTCCTGGGCTCGGGCCCACTCCCTGCTACTTTCTGTCCTTTTCAACATCGACACAGATGTCACGTGGGCCACGCCGGCGTATCGACGTATAATGACGTCAGCCTGGGCCACGTGACATCTTGGACGTCACCAAAGAGGCCCAAAGACTGCTGAGAGTCACGCTGGATCCCAGAAGAGGTGAATAATACTAGTTTTTATGTTTCTCGCCTCCTCTGGGCCTCTGATCATTATACCTGGAGGTCTGAAGAGAACGCCGAGTATAACAATAGCGGTATTTGTTGGGGTTTGCCCTACAAATACTCTTGAAGGGGGCCCGCAGACTTATTTACCAATCCCCGCTCTTGCTCACTGTCACCACCACTTCCCCTTCTTCCCTCCAGGGGGCCCCAGTGATGTGACACGAGATGCACGGGGCACCCTAGAGAGCAGAAGGGGAAGTGGAGGCGGCAGAGGCGTAGCTAGGGGTTCAGCACAGGGGGGCGAACATGTC
The DNA here is from genome assembly GCA_947044405.1 of Leptodactylus fallax. NCBI lineage: Eukaryota > Metazoa > Chordata > Amphibia > Anura > Leptodactylidae > Leptodactylus > Leptodactylus fallax. The sequence goes on along the minus strand of CAMRHE010000280.1, from coordinate 2,235,420 downwards.
CAAGTGGGCCCCCTACTTGGACATGTTCGTATACCGATACTATCAGTATATGGTGAGAGTATAGTGGTATATAGCGGCTCTACACAGGGCTCTACAGACGATTTAGGTGAATACAGAGCAGTAACATTTAGTGACTTACAGATGATGTCTCTGACTAATCCTTCACATTCCCCATCTCTTTCATCTGGACCGCCATGGCCACTTCTTCCAGTCTCTGTAAAGTTTGCAACATAGACATCTTTGGCTCCTCACTTTTCCAGGCACCTGACCCACATTGTCCTCACCTACACAAAGCCCCCATCCTGCTGCTACCCTAATTATAAAATATATGATATTACCCCCATAATCAATAAACCCCCAAGTGCATCTTTATATTAATAACTTCCCTGTGTACCCCCATAAATAGTGCCCCTTATTAATAATGCCCCAGGTGTTTCCTAATTAAAAAGGAAAAAAAAGGGGAAAAAAATTAGTGGGATTCCAATACTTGGGACCCCCAGGAACAACTGTTTGAATGACCTGTGGTACCTGTGTAAGTGCCGTGACCCCTTCTCTTTACACAGTGTCACTCTTTTCATAGCAGCCATGTCATGTAACTACAGTCCTATGTGACAAGGCTGTAATGACATCACACGGTCACTATAAACAGACAGCGTGTGATATAAACAGGCGCCATAGCCCCTTCATACAGCTGATCAGTGGGGAATCACTTATCTCTTATTGATGATTTATTCTGAGGATAGATCATGAATAAAAATGAGCAGGGCAACACCTTAAGAATGGGGCCCTATGTGGCGTCCTGCAGCAAAAAACAGCTGCGGGAAAAACCGCGGTGGCGACGCATCGCGGTTCTTCCTGCAGCACTTTGCACAGAATGTTTGCAGAGGTTTCCTCTACAGACTTTCTGCTTCAATTATATCTATAGGGAATCCGCTGGCATTTCCATAGATATACTTGACATTCTGCAATTTCCAAAACTGCAACTATTTTGGAAATTGCAGTATATCCTCATATATCGCATATTTTACTGCAAAGTGGGGATGGGATGGGGGCCCCATGTGGTGAAAACCCACAGAAAAAAAATGCGGCATTCTAGCAAATCCCATCCACACATTGCGGAAAAATACGTGCAGCAGAAGCACTGCGATTTCCAAAACCGTTACGGTTTTGGAAATCGCAGCATGTCAATTATACCTGTGGAAACACTGGCGGTTTCCATATAGGTGTATTGAAAACAGAAAGTCCACAGAGGAAACCTCTGCGGACCTTCTGTGAAAAGCGCTGAGGGAGGGAAAACCACAATGTTCCTGCAGCGCTTGTTTTTTCTGCAGCCCACTACAGTCATGGCCAAAAGTTTTGAGAAATGACACAAATATTATATTTTCACATGATCTGCTGCCCTCTGGTTTTTATGTGTGTTTGTCAGATGTTTTTATCACATACAGAAATATAATTGCATTCATATTATGAGTAACAGAAGCTTATATTGACAGTTAGAATGAGTTAATGCAGCAAGTCAATATTTGCAGTGTTGACCCTTCTTCTTCAGGACCTCGGCAATTCTCCCTGGCATGCTCTCAATCAACTTCTGGACCAAATCCTGACTGATAGCAGTCCATTCTTGCAGAATCAATGCTTTAATTTTGTCTGAATTTGTTGGTTTTGGTTTGTCCACCCGTCTCTTGATGATTGACCACAAGTTCTCAATGGGATTAAGATCTGGGGAGTTTCCAGGCCATGGACCCAAAATCTCTATGTTTTGTTCCCTGAGCCATTTAGTTATCACCTTTGCTTTATGGCAAGGTGCTCCATCATGCTGGAAAAGGCATTGTTGCCCAGCCCCAAACTGCTCTTGGACGGTTGGGAGAAGTTGCTCTTGGAGGACATTCTGGTACCATTCTTTATTCAGGGCTGTGTTTTTAGGCAAGACTGTGAGAGAGCCGATCCCTTGGCTGAGAAGCAACCCCACACATGAATGGTTCCAGATGCTTTGTGGATGGGTAGCGCTCGTTTTTTCTGCATAGCTTTCCAGATGTTCCAACCCGGGAAGCCCCCCCCCCCCCCGGGGGGGGGGGTTGGGGGGGGGGGAAGGGGGGAGTTTTGGGGGGATATGTTTTTGAAATTTTGAAGTTTGTAAAGTCCTTTTTATAACATTCTGGAGTATATGCAAATTGCCATTAGAAAAACTGAAGCAGTGGACTTTGTAAAAATTAATATTTGTATCATTCTCAAAACTTTTGGCCATGACTGTATGTAGGGCTTAGTCTTAATAAAGCCCAAGTGCCACCTTAATTAAATTAATTGACCCTCATATTATGCCCCTGACGTAAATACTGCACCTCTAATGGCTCCTTATATCAATGACCACCCCCTTATTCTCATAATGCCTCCTAATATAAATGATGCCCCCTAATGGCTCCTTATATAAATAACCTCCCCCTTGTATTCATAATACCCCGTAATAACTCTTATATAAATGACCCCCCATCATCATTATGCCCACTAATGAATCCATCCCTTTATTTCCCCCCCCCCCTAGCCACTCCTTATACTATTAATATACCCACAACTGCGCTAAAAAAACAAAAAAAAAGTCATAATCACCTGCCTGCGATGCTGATGAATGGAGCCGCCGTTCCTCCCTGTCCACGTACAGGACGTCTGTGTCTGAGCGCAGGCGGCGCGATTTTGTTATGTTCTGAGAAGAAGACATCCGTCTGTGGTCCCGGGGTCTTGTAAACCGCAGGCCTGTATTGGCTTGCGGTTTACAAGACAGTTAAGCACCAGGAAGCATTGTAACTAGATCAGTGTCTGCAGACATAAAGGATGTATTAATTGTGGCCCCGGTGTAGGCGCCAAAGAGTCAGTGGGCCCAGGGCAGCCGCCCCCTCTGCCCCCCGCTAGCTACGCCTCTGGGAGGCAGCCATGAGCAGGACCAGGGATCGGTAAGTAAATAGGGCCCATTACCTGCTGAGGTTACTCCAGCAGTTAACGGCCTATTAAAAAGAAAGCAGCAGGGGCCCCCTATAGTCACGGGCCCTGTAGCAGCCGCTACTGCGGTACTTACGCCACTGATATAAACCCATCCGAGAGATATACCCAGTGTCAGACTGGGATGTCTAGGGCCCACCAGTGGAATTGCTTCTAGGGGCCCACCAACAGGACCCCTGCAGATCAGCGGTACCGAGACAGGGCGCCATGCTGCTCACCTGCCATAACATGTGCACCACTGCACTACCTAAACCTACTGCTACGCCCTGTATGGCAAGTGAACAGCGTAGATCATCATTACATCGCAGATGTAATATTGCTGGTCTATCCTAAGCACAGGCCATCAATATTAGAAAAATGGATAAATACTTTGAAGAGGATGTCCAGGAATTGGCGCAACCCAAGTCCCGTGCAGGAGGTGTAAAATAAAAAATAAATAAAAAAGCATACTCACCTGTTCCCGGCACTCCGTTTTCCGCTGCCAGTGTCCATTTAGTCTCATGCCGGCGACTCCTTGCTGGGAGTCCTGCACCTCATGTGACCGCTAAGACCAATTAGGTACAGGATTTCCAGAAATGAGGCGCCACCATGAGACCGAACAGACACAGGCAGGGGACAACGGGGTGCTGGGGACAGGTGAGTATGCTTTTTTTGAAATTTTTTGATTTTTACACCTCCCTTGCGGCCGCCACAGTGGTTGCTCCAGTTAATAGACAACCTCTTTTAAGGGGTTGTCTGGGCCAAATTTTTTTATAGCCACTTCACTGGTCCCCCCATACAGTGGCCTCTTCACTGGTCCCCCATACTGTATGGGGAACAGTGATGGGGCCATTATATTGTGTGGGAGAAGTGATGGGGGCTGACATTCTGTGTGATGCATATGTAGGGAACTGCCATTTCTACTAGTATACAGTAATACCTCGTACACTCGCGTTTCCGAATATGCAAATTCACAGATTCGCGATATTTTTTTGGCAACTAACATATATAGATTTTGCTCTTTTTTTCTCAGATCTGTGAAATTAAAAAAAAAAAAAACACCTTCGCTATTGGGTAGTAGCGGCCTGTTCGTTACGTACCCGGTAATTAGTTTCATTTTACTGTGAGTGTATAAGAAAAATGAATGAATGTATTAATATACAGTACTGTACAGTATACTTTAGTATACTGTACAGTACTGTAGGGTAAAGTTTATTGATATTTAGGGGTTAAACATTAGAAACTGGCATTGTAAGCGCTTCTAAGCGCTTGTACCAAACATTCGCGATTCCTCGCGATCCGCGACCGGTTCTGGACCCTAACCTCGCGAATGTACGAGGTATTACTGTATAATGTATCTAGCTTCTTTGCCCCTGCAGTTTGGCTTCAGAGACCCCAGGCATTCAGTGCAAGTTTTGTTTTGTAAATACAGTGAGTCAGACACATGTGAGGCAGAGCTGCTGGGGGGGAGAGATGTGAGCAGAGCTGCTGAGACAGACATGTTATGTCTGGGGGAGTCTAAGAGCCACTTGTTCCTCTTTACTTCACAGTATATAGTTAGGTATGTGTTACCCTCTATATACTCACAGGACCTAGCTAGTAACCGTAGTTAGGGATCCATATACATATATAGTTCAGGGCAGTGATAGGTTAGGCTTCCGAAGGCCAACTAGCTAGTTAGAGGCCCGGTTGCACTAGTAGATTAGCTGGCAGGTTAAGGACTCAGTGTTAGGGTAGTCAGGCCTGCATCTACTGCCGTCACCGTCGCCCTGATTGCTGCCTGTGAAGAATCTCACCATCATCATCATCTCCTGATCGGCTGTCTGTCATCTCCTGGAAGAATCCGAGGATCCACAGTCATCCACAGGGGCCCCTGCATCTCTTCTGTTGCCTGGAGGTATTGTGCACTGGACTCTTGCTATATATCTATATATATACCCGGGTATATAACCTAAGACGGTTGAGGACTTGCTGGTTGTTGTAGTATTGCTGTGTTCTGAGTATATTTTATGTATGTATTATTACCCTGTTGATTCTTATAAAGCTACTGTTATAACCTTATGTGGTATCTGTATGTATTCTTCAGACTGTGAGATTAGTACAGTGATCCTTGTTAAGGCTACTAACTGTACTTCATGGGTAAGTCCCAGGCAGAGATCCTCCCTGTAATACAGAGGCTCTATCCTGGGTGGAGGCACTGATATATTTCATATATGTTCCCACTCTTCCCTTCAGAGAAGGCTTCAGGTCCCATTATACACACAGGTCAGCGCCAGAGTCTGTTGCGGGAGGAATAATACTCATACCCCCCCCCCCAAAAATAGGGCTACACATATTAAATGGATTGTCCAGGGTTAATCTTTTTTATAGCCTATGTATAGGCCATAAATACCTGATTGGTAGGGGGCTGACACACGGCACCATCAGCTGTACAGCGTCACTTCCGGCGTTCGTTCTGTACACAACACAGGGCCGGAAACAGAAAGCTCCATCCGATGCTTAGTCACCCGGTGCCATCACTGCAGCTCAGCTCCCGCTTACTTCAATAAGTACTGAAATGCAGTGCAGGTGCCCGGATAATATACAGAGGACAGAGCTTTCTGCTTCTGGCCCCGTATTGTGTACAGGACAGGTGCCAGAAGTGGCTCCGTACAGCTGATAGGTCCGGGGTCGGCCCCCAACAGATCAGGTATCTATGGCCTATCCTGAGGATAAACCATAACAAATTATGCCTGGACAACCCCTTTAATATACCCCACTAATGCGCCACACTTTAAAGAGGTTGTCCAGTATAATTTTTTTCTTTTTCATAATTAGTCTTGGGGAGGTGAACCCCTCCCCCAAAAAAACAAAAACATACTAAACATACTCACCTATTCCCAGTCCTCTGGTGTCGGCAGGTCCCAGCACGGTGCGGTCCTGCAGCTTCAAGTCCTCACTGGCTGAGACGTCCCAGGTCCCTTCCCTTAGGCCGCTGATTGGCCTCAGGGGTCACGTGACGTCACAGGTAGTCACATGCAGGGGGTACTTGCGCTGGAAGAAAACAGAGCTCCAGGCTAAACCACTAAACCACGCTGGGAGATACTGGGGACAGGAGAGAAAGTTTTTTTTTTTCTTTTTTTAACCTGTGTAATAAAAAAAAAAAGAAGAAGGGGAGCCTACTGTGGAGCGAAATGGCCGCATAGTTGTAAAGCTCCAGGCCTGAGTCTCATACAGCGACAGAAATAGCGACTTGCCCGTGGATTACACCTACCCAAACAACAACGGGAAAGCTTCATACCATCAGGGATGCCGAGAAAGAGAAAATCTGCGGTGAAACCGCAGAAAATCTCAGATTTCTACTTCCCCCATGGCGGAGGGGAAGATCACAATGGTGGCGGTTCGCGCTCCAGCGCCGTTTCCGGGGCCTCAACTCCATCTCGGGACCCTCCGGAGGAGCTCGCTCACCCTCTCCGCTCAGCGGAGAACGTTTTCAGCGCCGTCGATACCGCAGCTGATGGAGTGCGGGGGTCCGGAGGCGTCGGAGCCTTCTCCCCGGCAGGCCGGGGCGAGCGCGGCTCCGGGGCCTTCTCCTGCGGATGCACCGAGGCCTACAGGCCTAAATAACGCCGAGACACCCCACTCGCTGACCGCCAGCCCGGTCAAACAGAAGCCCAGGCTCCAGCATACCGAGTCTCCAGAAGGGAAGGTGAACAATACCACACAGTATGTACCGCCATCCACTGACTTTTTTGCAGATATTCCAGCAACAGAAAGTTTGCTCACTGAGGCCTCCATGAAAAATATGCTCATGGCCTTCTGTAAATCACTGACAACAGACATGTCCTTAATGGTTAAACTGCTAGATAGAGACCTCCAGGAATTGCAACAACACACGGTGCATGTGGAATCTAAAATGGCGGAATTTGCTGCATCGCACAATGTTCTTATAGACGCTCACTATGAGGTGGAAAAAGATGTGTCGTTTCTAAAAGCTAAAATAGCAGACCTGGAGGATCGCTCGCGGCGCAACAATTTGGAGTTTAGAGGGATTCCAGAGTCAGTACCTGCGAGTAATCTAACAGTTTTCCTCCAAGACCTGATACGCACGCTAATACCAAATCTCACGACAATGGACTTAACCATTGATAGAGAGCATAGAGTCCCAAGGCCTTCACACCTGGATGAAGCCGTACCCAGAGATGTCCTAGCATAGATCCATTTTTACCGTACTAAAGAGCTGGTGCTGCTGACCTCACGAAAAATTCATCATACCCACATATATTTCACGCTCATTGCTCCTCCAAGCGCAGGGGAACACTAATTGGAATCAGAGATTCAGTAGCATTTCAACAGGTGTCCCTTTATGCCGACCCTGGAGGGCGATTTGTCATATTGGTGTGTATCCTTAACAATGTCACATACACATTAGTTTCAGTTTACGCCCCAAACAGAAGACAGGTGTCTTTCTTGGGGAGACTCATGAGAGCAGTGGAGCGAAGAAAGCAGGGATGCCTAGTCTTAATGGGTAGACTTTAACATGGCTCCGGACCCAGTGGCGGACACTACTTCTGGCATAGCGACACGTCATCCTTCATTTTCGCAGGTTATATGGCGCCATAACTTATTTGATATATGGCGTATCCTGCATAATACTGAAAAAGATTACACCTACTATTCAACTGCACACAATAGCTATTCACGAATAGATCTATTTTTAATGGAACAAGCTAGTATTCCCCTTGCCGCAAAGTCGGATATTTCACAAATAACATGGTCAGACCATGCAGCAATAACCTTGACTCTCAGAGAAAAATATGAATGCCCTAGAGCGTACATATGGAGGTGTAATGAATTCTTAATGTCACAGCCAAAATATAAAGCAATTTTGGAAAATGATTTGAAGGAATTCTTTCGGACCAATGCCCCCTCTGCCCCTAGCCATGACATATTGTGGAATTCCCATAAAGCTTTTATCAGAGGAACGTTTATTCGCCTGGGACACATAGAAAAGAAAACTAGGTTAGCAGAAATTGATCGACTATTACACCAAATAAAATCTATAGAGAGCAGTAACAAAAAATCTCCTTCCCCCTCCAATGCAGCAAAGTTGGTGACACTACGCCATCAACTGACAGCCTGTCTACTACATACATATGAGAAAAACTTGAAAAGGGCAAAAGCGACTTATTATTCTCAATCTAACAAGGCGGGTAGGCTTCTAGCGTCCAAACTTAAACAAAAACGTGCAAGGTCTAAAATCCCGTTTCTTCAGAGTAAAGATGGCACTCACAAAATCTATGATCCTACTGGCATCGCCAATGCCTTTAAAGCTTTCTATGAAGGCTTATACAACATTAGAGAGGACTCCTCTGTGACACCTCCAACGAAACAAGACATTGCCAATTTTCTTGCAAACACTCAATTACCCACACTCACAGATATACAGCTGGACTCTTTAAACGAGGCCATCTCACCAGCAGAATTGCTGTCAGTGGTCAAGTCGCTGCCACCTCGGAAATCCCCGGGCCCAGATGGCCTTACTAACGAATATTACAAAAAGTTTTCTCCGATCCTGCTAAACCCGCTGCTGTCCTTTTTGACAGCTGTGGTGGACTCTGGCACTATTCCTTGGGAAAATCAGGAGGCCCTGGTGGTGACGTTGCCTAAACCGGGCAAGCCTGCCATCAGCCCCCAAAATTTTCGACCAATATCCCTATTAAACTCAGATTTAAAAATTTACGCCAAAATTATAGCGAATAGAGTGGCAGCTTGTCTTCCGAGCCTAATAAATCACGATCAAGTGGGATTCTTGAAGGGGAGGCAATCATATGACAATACTAGACGCATTTTGAATATTATACACCATATTAATTCTAAAAAGATGGAGGCAGTGATTCTCGCATTAGATGCCGAGAAGGCGTTTGACCGCATTTGCTGGTCGTATGCCTTCTTGGTTCTTAGGAGCATGGGGTTCGCTGGAGCTATCTTAAGAGCAATTGAGGCGTTGTACTCTGCGCCATCTGCAAGAGTATTTACTAATGGGGTAGTGTCGGATCCCTTTTTAATAACGAACGGGACTAGACAGGGGTGCCCCCTCTCGCCGTTGATATTTGTTCTCTCGATGGAACCACTGGCCCAGACACTTAGACTGGACCCAGAGATAGGTGGCATTGCTATACGGGACAAAACTCATCTGATATCACTTTATGCAGACGATATCATTCTTACTTTGTCCAAACCACAAGACTCTATTCCCCGACTTATGGAGATTATTGCCAATTTTGGACACTTATCATTCTATTAATTAAATATGGACCAAGTCACAAGCCCTACCTTTGTATATTCCTCCCTCTTTGCTTCAACCCTTACAATCGCAATATGACTTTGACTGGAGGAAAGATGGCGTTCAGTATCTGGGGATACAGGTGACACCCTCCACAGGGGCCCTATTTAGAAATAATTATACACCCATGTTGAAAATACTGCAGGATGAGATGGAGCCAATGTCCAAAATAGACGTGTCTTGGATGGGACGTGTCGCAGCCTTCAAAATGTTATTATTGCCTAGACTCCTGTACCTGTTTCGCACACTGCCGATATCCGTCCCGGTTTCATTTTTCGAAACCATGCAAAGGAGGATCTCAAAATACATATGGAATGGAAAGAGACCCAGAGTTAATAAAACCTTCCTATTTAAACAAAAAGAGGCGGGAGGTTTGGGAGTACCAGTGGTAAAGAATTACTATATAGCATCCTTGGTTACGCAATGTGCTAGATGGCGATCAGCTGATACCTCGGTTCCATGGATGCACATAGAGCAATCGTTTATATATCCCTTAAAATTGGCGGATGCCCTGTGGGCGCCCTTTTGGAGCATTCCTATGCCTGAGTCCTCATCCCCAGTCATGCAAGCAGCAGTGACCGCATGGAAGCTGCTTCATGGGAAAGCGAATCCTACAAGTAATTTTTATGCATCAGAGATGCCTTTGTCACTTCTGGCCTGGGCGATAGAGGACCTGGTAACTTCAGAATGGGAAGCGAAGGGGATTACACAGGTCTCCCACTTACAGTCCGATAACAAGCAATTTTTATCACTTACAGATCTAACACAGAAATTTGGAATTCATAGTGGTGACTTCCTTAAATACTCTCAAATATGGCACTTTATATCTAAAAACCCGATATCGAAAGTACCCCACAGTAGCAAGATATTCACCTGGCTGTCGACTAAGATGAGGGGATTACGGTTTCTATATGACAAAATGAATGGAGTGCCGACTTTTACTAGATCTACACCATTCCGTTGTTGGGAGAGAGATTTGGGAAGAGTCATTACTTCGGACGAGTGGGAACAAGCAATCAAACTAAGTCACTCATCCTTAAAATGTAGTACCCACATAGAAACAGCTATGAAAATTACTTTAAGGTGGTACCGAACCCCATCCACTTTACAAATGATATACCCTTCCATGTCTGGGAATTGCTGGAGAGGGTGTGGAGGGAGAGGAACCCTTCTCCATATTTTGGGACAATGCCCCATAATTTGAGGATATTGGAATAGGATTTTTGACATGCTATCAGAAATATTTAATTTCCACCTCCCCTACACCTCACCTTTGGCCATCCTATTAATTGGAATTCCCGAGGAATGGAACAAGCATAAAAAACTCCTATGTAAAATCTTGACTATAGCCAAATTAATGTTGGTACAGAGTTGGAGATCAGTGACCCCTCCGTCTGACTCCACATTGTTGCTAGCTATTAACAATACCTATACCTACGAGAGGGTACTTGCATTGGGAAATGACACATATCATAACTTTGAAAAGGTATGGGACGCGTGGATTAATTCTCGATTTGTTGCATAATGGAAGGCACGGAGTTATATGGCATCTGCTCTTATACATCGCAGTGGACATGGCGGTGTTGGGAACGGAAGTGGGGTAGAACATATGACAGATCGTCTCTGAGTTGTCTCACGCTAACCCTAGGAATGTGCCCACATGTTATTGTTATTGTTATTGTTTAACGCATATACAATCGTTATCTTTTGTCTCATTGATGTACAATTCAAAAAACATACCCTGGACAAATGTATATCAGAATCTATATTGCAATGTATGTCAATACTGTGTCTTACATTTATTGTGAAACCCAAATAAAAATTATTGAAACTAAAAAAAAAAAAATGTTATCCTGCACAACCCCTTTAATGTCCCCAAGGCTATAGGCCTCCATTAGTTTTCATTTTGCCAATGCAAATGCATTGGCAGAGGCGTAACTAAGGTCTTGTGGGCCTGGTGCAAACTTTTGTCCGGGGCCCCCTACCCCCTCCCTAGAGAGCATTCTTGATAGTGACGGTTACGGGTGCTTCAGCGATATCTCAGATACTTGAAAGGGATACAGCTGTAGTGCCCACAACTGCAGTTATCAAGAATACGGTGAGTGAGCAGCGCAGCACCCGGCATGTAAACAATACTGGGACAGTATAATATGCTCCGCAGTGACCCCCACACAGCATTATATGCTCCGCAGTGGCGCCCACACAGCAGTATATGCTCCGCAGTGGCCCTCACACAGCATTATATGCTCACAGTGGCCCCCACACAGTATTATATGCTCACAGTGGTCCCCACACAGTATTATATGCTCACAGTGGCCCCCACACAGTATTATATGATCCTCAGTGGCCCCCACACACCATTAAATGCTCCACAGTGCCCCGCCCCAGAGCCGATGCTATTATTATACTTTGGGGTCTCCTCAGACCCCAGAATATAATAAGTAGAGGCCCAGGAGAAGTGATTAAAAATAACAAACACCTAAACTCACCTTGTCTTACCTCTCCAGGGCATCCTCACTCCATCCTGCCATCTTTCCCATCCTCCTTGTTCCCCATGTCCCGTGCCCCAGACGTCACCGCTGGGGCCTTTGATTGGACCTCTGCGGTCATGTCAGGTGTGATGACGTCATTACGTCGGTGCGCCCATGTCACCGCTGGGGCCTAACCACAGGCCTCACCCTGCAGTGAGGCCGGAAAAGTGCCGGAGGCGATGCTGAGCCCAGGACAGGTGAGTATTTTTTTTTTTATTTTTTGTCACTTTCCCTTGGCTGGCGTACCCGTTCTATTAACAATAGGTGTAGCGGTCAGGGAACCAGGCTTTCCCCGAGCACTATCATGGTAGTCCGGGGCTCGGCCACTTCCAGCTGGCCGCGGACCCCGTACCCCTCCGGTCGCGGTCGCACCCCCTGCGACCACGATCCTTACGCTACTGTCCATTGGTCAGGGGCCCGATCGGGATGGTCAGGGGCCTGATCTGGCCCCTGACCGTCCCGATCGGACCCCTGACCTTTGCAGTGGCAAAATGAGGCCTAAATATAGTCGGGGCTCAGGGCCCACTGGGGGATTCACTGGTTCTCAGGTGGGCCAGTCCGACCCTGGATATACAGTACCCTTTGCCTGAGATTACATGGTAAGATTAACTATTTGAGATCTGTTCACATGGTGCAGAGCTGCATGGTGACTACTGTTGCTATGGTGGTGTGCTTGTGTCGTGGTCAGGCCAGGGGTGGCAAATACCGTGAAGGGCCACACTATAGAGATCCACTATATGGAGGTCACCATGAAGTGGCAATTGGGCTTCAAATTGCCTCAGAAGAACCTTGTGTTCATTTTGGTAGATTTTGCAGCAGAGGTCAATGTACAATACCTGGATGCTGTTGTAAACCTAAACTGTTCTTGCTTTATGGCACAGATGCAAAGCCAGAACCACATATCGCAGCGAGCCAAAATCCAGACTGAAATAATGAAGGAATAACTAGGAAATCCTTTGGGAAATGTCTTTGTTCCCTGGTTTGTTCCCTGGGTCGTTTCTTTTCTTTTTCTGGCAAAAAGTCTCGGATCTCAAAAATACTTTCTATAGAATTCCTGTGAATATTAATGCAAAAACTAGACTGATCTTTGTAGATTTTTTTATTAATGTTCTTCACACTCGCTAAGACGTCTTGAACGGTCATGAATTCTCCAGATGTTCGATATGGCTGCACAACTTCGGGGTAGAAACGTGGCGATCTTAAACCTTCCCCTTTTTCTTGTCCTTCTTTTTCTTCAGCCCTTTGCACAGCCATTTTAGTCTGGATTTCTTCTTGGCCATTTTCTCAGTCATTTCCTCTTTAATGGTTTCCTCTTTAATGGTTTCCTCCTTTATCTCGTCAATGATATTTGTCATTTCCTCGACAGTCACCTCAATCTCTTGAACGTTGTCCATCAAATCATTGTCAGATCCATTCCTGGATTCTTTCTCAGATCCATTCTCCAACTCCAAAATCCCAGTCTCTGGAAGAACTATAATGTAAAAAGGAAACCTTCAGTATGTAGTAGGTGTTTGTGTTTCATACGAATATCTAGATGTAAATTAATAGGATGAGATTAGAGAAACCAGACTGTTGTCTTCCAGAAATAGCGCCACCCTTGTCCATATGGCTGTGTGTGGTATTACAGCTCAGCTCCATTTAAGTGAATAGGTCTAAGCTTTATTTACTACCATCTACAATCCTGTGCCCGAGGAGTTATCTCTGCCCGCACCCCAATTATAGGATATAATATTACATCTTACCTGGTTTCTCCACTACAACCTCCTGAAGTTCTTCCAAGTCTTGGCTCCGACATTCATGATAGTTCCTCCATTTATAACTGTAGCACAGAGAAATGTCCTTACATAAACTGGTGCAGATGACAATATTCAGTTACCCCCCCCCCAAGAATACCCCCATAACCCCTCCCCCACTACAGAGGGTGAGATATGAAGGTGCAGTGTATAACAGCAGGAAGGATATGGTGTCCTTGTGTATATTCCACCATAATACAGCGCCAGGGAAGGGAGAACATTGGCATCTGACTATAGCACTGCCTGAGCCAGCCCCTGGATTATAGCCTGACTGCAGTAGTTATAGCACCCCTGTAGGTCAGACAGTAAAGTGCAGCTACATTGTATAGAACAGTTCCCTATAGAGAATAACGTGATGTGTAGAGGAGAAGACGATGGAAACTTACATTAAAACAAGAATCCTTAGCAGCACCGACAGTACAGCAAGGCCGAACACCGGAAGGGCAATGAGGAGCGTGACTGGGAAAGAGATAAGATGGCAGTTATTAATTCTTGTTACAGACAGAATATTCTATAAGACATTGTTGGACATCTCTAGATCCTCTAGATGCCAGCAGTGCCCGTCATGAAGACATCAGCAGGGCAGGGATTGGCAGCTTGGCTGGGCATGGTGGGAGCATTTGCTGGACTGTGGACTGGTAACGTCTGGGGAATGGGAAATAAAGACATGAAATCCATGATGGTAGCAAATGACCCCAAGCAGTAGCATGAGGAGATAGGATCTTCTTATGCCTAACCTCAGAAACCTCCACAAACCCCCCAGTGATGATCTCCATTACCTGCAGGTGACTCCAGATCTTCCTTCTCAGCTAAACACAAGTAAATCGCTAAAAAACACACCACAAATCTCAGCACATCCATCGCCTCTTACATCTAACCCTCAAAAGATTCCAGAGCGCCCCAACACATAGAAGACTGGAGACTGCATTGTGATGTCACACAGCATCAGAGCTGTAGAGTCTGGGGGCGGAGCTTATATGACAACATCAGATATATAGTCTGGATGGGCAGTATATGGAGAATGATATTTATAGTGAGATTCTTCCTCTAGTGAACCTTCTGAGAGGTCCTACACACATCATATATATTATACCATCATCTTAGAGGGCATGTTCTTCCAATATTTAGGCTTATATAGATCCAGAAAGTCCTCCTGAGGAATCTCCTAATATATCTTTATAGTGGTCACAGCTCAGATTTTCTGATACATGGCTCCAAAACGCCTGCAAAGCTATGGAGGTGAAGAATAAAATTCTGTCTGTCACCACTAGGGGGAGTACAGAGCCTACTACATACATGTATACACTGTACTGAATAAATAAATCTGTATTGAGTATGCTCCCCCTAGTGGTGGCTTCAGGCAGACAGAATTTTATCTGGAGGTTACAGGGCTGGTTCTGACCTTGGGTCACATGATCATAGCCAGCACCAGCCCCTGGGTCTCTCTGCCTCCTGCCTCCACTCTTCTTTTCGTGGCGCTTGGAAGTTGTTATGTGTGCAGCTCCCATAGCACACATAGCCCCTTTAAGTACTGCATGCAGCTTTTAGTAAAAGTGATGAATAGCACATATTACTGTACATTTCTAATATGTCAGTACACCAGAGGCTTCAGTGTAATGGCAGTTGCAACATAAACATAACAGAACAGCACAGTGTGAACTAGGGGTGTTAGTAGCAAAGACATGACCCACCCACGGCATAGCGCCCCCACACAGTATAACACCCCATTTACACACACTATAATGTCCCAAATTGGCCTCCAGACAGTATGTCCCATAGCAGCCCCTCCACATAGTATAATATCCCATAGTGGCCCCTCCACATAGTATAATGTCCCATAGTGACCTCTCCACACAGTATACTGTCCCATAGTGGTCCCTACACACTGTATTATGTCCCACAGTGGCCCCTCCACATGTTATTATGTCCCACAGTGGCCCCTGCACACAGTATTATGTCCCACAGTGGCCCCTCCACACGGTATTATGTCCCACAGTGGCCCCTGCACACGAAATTATGTCCCACATTGGCCCCTGAACACGGTATTATGTCCCAAAGTGGCCCTTCCACATGGTATTATGTCCCACAGTGGCCCCTCCACATGATATTATGTCTCACAATGGCCCCTGCACACGGTATTATGTCCCACAGTGGCCCCTCCACACGATATTATGTCCCATAGTGGCCCCTCCACATGGTATTATGTCCCACTGTGGCCCCTGCACATAATATAATGTCCCACAGTGGTCCCTGCACAGTATTGTGTCCCAGAGTGGCCTCTGCACATGGTATAATGTCCCACAGTGGTCCCTGCAATACGGTATTATGTTCCACAGTGGCCTCTGCACACGGTATTATGTCCCACAGTGGCCCCTGCACATGGTATTATGTCCCACAATGGCCCCTGCACATAATATAATGTCCCACAGTGGCCCTTCCACACAGTATTATGTCCCACAGTAGCCCCTGCACACAGTATTATGTCCCACATTGGCCTCTGCACATGGTATAATGTCCCACAGTGGTCCCTGCAACACGGTATTATGTTCCACAGTGGCCTCTGCACATGGTATTATGTCCCACAGTGGCCCCTGCACACAGTATTATGCACCACAGTGGCCCCTGCACATGTTATTATGTCCTATAGTGGCCCCTGCACACAGTATTATGTCCCCACAAACTATTATTATACTCTGGGGTCCTTTCAGACGCCAGAGTATAATGATTGGAAGCCCAGGGGAGGTGACAAACAGAAAAACCAGTGTTACTTACAGTTGTGCTAAAAAATTTACATACTCCCGCAGATTTTTTGTTTTTTGGCCTTTTTTTCAGAGAATATGAATAATAAGACAAAAACTTTTTCTCCACTCATGGTTAGTGGTTGGTTGAAGCCATTTATTGTCAAACTTCTGTCTTTTCTCTTTTTAAATCATAATAACAACCAAAAACATCAAAATGACCCTGTTCAAAAGTTCACATACCCTGGTGATTTTGGCCTGATAACATGCCCAGAAGTTGACACAAAGGGGTTTGAACAGGGGTGAACCTAGCCTCTTTGCTGCCTGAGGCGGACTATAAAAAGGCACCCCCCCCCCCCCGAATACTAGCCATATTAGGGCTTAAAGGGGATGTCCGGGATAAAAGCTAATTCCTACACTAATGTCACTACTCCTCCTCTCCCCTATCCACTCCATTATACTTACCTCTCTTCCTTCCAGGCTTCCTCTTGCGGAACGGCTCCTCCCTCTTTTCTTACTGCCGGGGTGTGAGCAGCTCGCATGCCTGCGCAGTAGAGGTGGATCGTCGGCTGCAGAGCACAGAGCAGTGCTGGGACTATTGTGCGTTTCAGCAGTCAGAAAAGAGAGAGGAGCCATGCCACAGGAGGAAGCGAGGTAAGTATAATGGGTCGGGGGGGGGGCTGAGTTAGTTGGGAAGAGCTAGTAGTGGGTGGGATAGCTAGAGAGACAGGGAGGGGGTATATGGGAGGGTGGGAGGTAGGGAGAAAGGGGGTGTATGGGAGGGAGGATGGGAGGGAGGGAGGATGGGAGGGAGGGAGGGGGTGTATGGGAGGATGGGAGGGGGAGTATGGGAGGGAGAGGGAGTATGGGAGGGGGAGTATGGGAGGGGGTGTATGGGAGGGAGAGGGAGGATGGGAGGGGGAGTATGGGAGGGGGTGTATGGGAGGGGGTGTATGGGAGGGGGGAGGGAAGGGGTGTATGGGGGGGGGGAGGCAGGCATAGTGTATAGCACTAACAGACCTTTTTTAAAAAAAAACATTTTTTGCCGAGAAAATCCCTTTAATGTTTGCGGGACAAAATGTTCTTCATAATGGTACCATTTATTAATCTGTACAACGTACTGGGAAGCTGGTAAAAAAATTTAGAATTGGGTGGAATTGAAGAAAAACTGCATTTGTGTGACATTCTTACGGGCTTTGTTTTTACGGCGTTCACTCTGCAGCCAAAATTACATGTCCCCTGTATTCTATGTTTCAGTACGATTCCGGGGATACCAAATTTATATGGTTTTATTTACATTTTAATCCTTTAACAAAGATCTAAAAAAACTTTGCAAAAAAAAAAAAATTCTTAAAGTCGCCATATTCTGACATGGATAGGGCGTCTTTTTTAGTGGAGTCAGGTGTACTTTTTAGTTATACCATTTTTGGGGAATGTCTATGGCTTTGATCACCTTTTATTCAAATTCTTATCAGAGGCGAAAAAGCGAAAAAAAATGGCGGTTCGGCACTTTTGAATTTTTTTTTTCCCGCTACTCAGTTTACTGTATGAAAAAATATTTTTATAAGTTTATAGATCGGGCGTTTGCTTAAACTCCCACTGAGCCTGAGAATTGGATCTTTTTCCCCCACATGGAATTCAGCCTGACCGCTGCCAGGCTGAAGATAGGCGTGTCGCTTGGATGGGTGAACACACGCTCCCCCCCCCCCCAACTCCCCTGCGCCACCCAATCCAGCCCCCCCCCCCCCCCATCATCAATCTGGTATTTATCCTCTATCCCATGGATAGGGGATAAATACATTGAAAAGCAATATTTCATTCATATAAAGCACTTACTTCAGCTGAAGAAGCAGGCCAGCAGTAGCACTTCTAAGAGAAGGGACAAGGAGCCACACACCGCGCAGGAGCCACACTGTGTATCCTATCACCTCAGGTCAATATACTATCAGAGCGACGTGACCTGACGTGATGCACGCAGCCCAGCGTGGGTGGGGGCGAAGGCGGAGAGTAAGCAGAAGGCCAAGTGAACTTCTGAGGGTGGACTGCGGGAGCAGCGCCGTTGCCAATAGGTAAGTGCTGACGCAGCGCTGTCTCCCCGCGGCCACCCCGAACTACCTCTCTCCTCCCCTGCCTACAGCTCTAAGCCAGCCCAGGACAGGTCCCGCTCAGCAAGTTTTTTAAAGCAGCCTGTCTTGGGCTGGTTTAGAGCAGTCATAATGCTGCCCCCTAGATAGCGCTGCCTGAGGCGGCCGCCTCTCTTCGCCTCATTAGAGGTGCGCCCCTGGGTTTGAATGGCTACTAAAGGTAACCTCCTCACCTGTGACCTGTTTGCTTGTAATCAGTGTGTGCATAAAAGCTGAGTGAGTTTCTGGGATCCAGACAGACTGTTGCATCTTTCCTCCAGCCACTGACGTTTCTGGATTGTGAGTCATGGGGAAAGCAAAAGAATTGTCCACGGATCTACGGGAAAAGGTAGTTGAGCTGTATAAAACAGGAAAGGAATACAAAAAGATATCCAAGGAATTGATAATGCCAGTCAGCAGTGTTCAAACTGTGATTAACAAATGGAAACTCAGGGGCTCTGTAAAATCCAAACCACGGTCAGGTAGACCAACCAAAATTTCGGCCACAACTGCCCGGAAAATTGTTCGGGATGCAAAGAAAAACCTACACATAACATCAGCTGAAATACAGGACTCTCTGAAAACTATCGGTGTGGCTGTTTCAAGATGCACAATAAGGAGGCGCTTGAAGAAAAATGGGCTGCATGAAGAAAGCCATTACTGTGCAAATGCCACAAAGAATCTCGCCTTCAATACGCCAAACAGCACAGAGACAAGCCTCAAAACTTCTGGAACAAGGTCATTTGGAGTGATGAGACAAAAATCGAAGTTTTTGGACACAACCATAAACGTTACATTTGGAGAGGTGTCAACAAGGCCTATGATGAAAGGAACACCATTACTACTGTAAAGCACGGAGGTGGATCACTGATGATGTGGGGATGTGGGAGCTTCAAAGGCACAGGAAACTTAGTCAAAGTTGAAGGAAAGATGAATGCAGCATGTTATCAGCAAATACTGGAGGCAAATTTACCCTCATCCGCCAGGAAGCTGCACATGGGACGTACTTGGACGTTCCAACATGACAACGATCCAAAACACAAGGCCAAGTCGACCTATCATCAGGGCCGGCGTTGGGGGGGGGGTGCAAACTGGGCAATTGCCCAGGGCCCCAACACCCATAGGGGCCCCATACTTTCCCTACTATTAGGACTCTTAATGGGCAGTAGATGAAAGCATCGGCAGATGCAGATTCTGCTGGTCGCTGCTTGTACAGTTTGCTGGCACTTAGTTACTAGCTTCCACCACCCCCCCATGCAGGACATCGTAGTGTGCAGGAGGGAGTCTGCTGCGATGCTTTCACTACTGCCAGACAGAGCTGCACAGGAGCTTCCTCCATTTCCAGTGCACCCAGCAATTCAGCCAAGCGTAAGTGTATGTTTTGTGTAAAATATGTATATTTAATATATATATATAATATGTATATATGTGTATATTTGTTTACAGTATGTGTGTTAGCTACTGTGTGAGTACTGTATGATTTTAGACAGGTATGTGTGTATATATTGTATATGAATATATGTGTGTAAATATATGGTATATATGTAGGTATATACAGCATATTATTGTCTATCTATCTATGTTTTCTTCTGTACATGTGTGCCATTATACGTACTAGAATTGTATTGTATAGTGTGATGCTCAGTATATTAAGATGTTAAACAGGTTGTCCAGGAATTACTGCAAGGAGGCCGGGGAAGGTGAAAAATAAGAAAGCCCATACTCACCTGTCAGAGGGGTCTCCTACAGCTGTCTGGTCCAGTGGCGCCTGGGGACTTGTTCTGGCAGAAGTCCTCACCGCATGTAACTGCTGAGGCCAATCAGCGGCCTAAGGAAAGGACACGGGACATCACAGGTGACGTATGTGAGTGACATTCAGGTTCCTTTCCTTAGGCTGCTGAGGCGGATGATAGGCCTCAGCAGTTACGACTGGCGAGAACTGCCACTGGAACAAGCCCCGGGGCACCGCTGGACCGGACAGGGGTGGGAGGACCAGGGACAGGTGAGTGTGGGTTTTATTTTTCACCTTCCCCGGCCTCCTTGCAGAAACCTGTAATTCCTGGACAACCCCTTTAAGGATTAGGCCCAACACAGCAAAACGCAGCTAAAAAGCAGCAAAAACACATAGTTTTTTCCCACAGCGTTTTTCATTGAGCTTTTGATGCGTTTTTCTCTGCACTTTCTTCCCCTATTACGGTAAATAAATGTGGAAATTCCCGCGACTCCACAGCTAAAATTAACCTGCTGTGGATGAGATTAAATGATGACATTTTATTCACTTTGCTCGCATGTTTCTGCAGCCGCCATAAACACTGTGTTTCACGTTACAGAAAAGCGGATTTTTTTGTTGCAGATTTTGTTGCTGTTTTTTGAGCCAAAGCCAGGAGTGGATTGAGCAGGGAGTGTAAGAAGCTTCCTAGATATTTCACAACCCTTTTATAGCCCTGCTTGGCTTTGGCTCAAAAAACTGAAGCAAAATCTGCAACAAAAAAAAGCTGCTTTTCCACAAAGTGGGGCCTCAGCCTTAAGGCCAGGGTCCCACGTGGCATAAATGGTCATTTTACAGTCTCTACAACGTGTAGTCCTAGGAACAAACTGCTTACTGCAGCGTACTATTACAGTGCAGGGCAGGAAGAGGTTAATTGCTGGCTGGCGTTATGAGGGGGCATCTGCAAATAAAAGGGGCTAGTTGTGTTCTCAAGATGGGGAATGGAGTAACTCTGATAGTAGTGAAGTGTTTGGCGCTACGACGGGAACATTATAAGTAAAAGCCGCTATTTGTGGATTATACTGTGAGGACAGAGGGAAATCTGGTGGTAAGTGGCTGACGTTACAGTATTTAGTCATGGTATAGCAGTCAGTGGGTGACGTGACAGTATTTAGTCATGGTATAGCGGTCAGCGGGTGACGTGACAGTATTTAGTCATGGTATAGCGGTCAGCAGGTGACGTGACAGTATTTAGTCCTGGTATAGCGGTCAGCGGGTGACGTGACAGTATTTAGTACTGGTATAGCGGTCAGTGGGTGACGTGACAGTATTTAGTCCTGGTATAGCGGTCAGCGGGTGACATGACAGTATTTAGTCCTGGTATAGCGGTCAGCGGGTGACATGACAGTATTTAGTCCTGGTATAGTGGTTAGCGGGTGACGTGACAGTATTTAGTTCTGCTATAGCGGTCAGTGGCTGACGTGACAGTATTTAGTCCTGGTATAGCGGTCAGCGGGTGACATGACAGTATTTAGTCCTGGTATATTGGTTAGCGGGTTGTGGCGCGTTGTCCTATAGCGGTCAGTGGGTGACGTGACAGTATTTAGTCCTGGTATAGCGGTCAGCGGGTGACATGACAGTATTTAGTCCTGGTATAGTGGTTAGCGGGTGACGTGACAGTATTTAGTTCTGCTATAGCGGTCAGTGGCTGACGTGACAGTATTTAGTCATGGTATAGCGGTCAGTGGGTGACGTGACAGTATTTAGTCCTGGTATAGCGGTCAGCGGGTGACATGACAGTATTTAGTCCTGGTATAGTGGTTAGCGGGTGACGTGACAGTATTTAGTTCTGCTATAGCGGTCAGTGGCTGACGTGACAGTATTTAGTCCTGGTATAGCGGTCAGCGGGTGACATGACAGTATTTAGTCCTGGTATATTGGTTAGCGGGTGACGTGACAGTATTTAGTTCTGCTATAGCGGTCAGTGGCTGACGTGACAGTATTTAGTCATGGTATAGCGGTCAGCGGGTGACGTGACAGTATTTAGTCCTGGTATAGCGGTCAGCGGGTGACATGACAGTATTTAGTCCTGGTATAGTGGTTAGCGGGTGACGTGACAGTATTTAGTTCTGCTATAGCGGTCAGTGGCTGACGTGACAGTATTTAGTCATGGTATAGCGGTCAGTGGGTGACGTGACAGTATTTAGTCCTGGTATAGCGGTCAGCGGGTGACATGACAGTATTTAGTCCTGGTATAGTGGTTAGCGGGTGACGTGACAGTATTTAGTTCTGCTATAGCGGTCAGTGGCTGACGTGACAGTATTTAGTCCTGGTATAGTGGTCAGTGGCTGACGTGACAGTATTTAGTCCTGGTATGGCGGTCCTATTTGATAATTCTGTATGTATATACATTTTTTTAATTGTGTGTAGGAAAAGACATATGCCTTGTTACTTGTGCACCTGATTTATAAAGGGTCACAAGCAACTAGTTTGGCTATGCAAAAAAATTTACAAACAAATGAAACAACACCTTTATGCTAAGGCCCCATGCTGCGGAAAAGACTGCGGTGGAAAAAAATTTTCTCAGAGTTTTCCACTGTGAACTTTCTGTACCTATTATACCTTTATGGAAAACACCAGCATTTATGAAGGTATAATTGACATGCTGTGAAAACAACAGCTTTTCCGCTGCAGATTTTTTTTTCTTCAATGTGTGTATGGGATTAGTTAGAATCCCCTCCACTTTGCAGGTACTGTAAAACGTTGCGTTTTCACAACGTGGGCGGCCCCGGCCTTAAAGACCTTAGGAACACCCCTGTAAGCACTGCAGCACATCAAATTAACAGAATGTGACTATGTAGTAGGTACAATATTTCAACATTTGGGGCCCCACTTTTAATTTTGCCCGGGGACCCACTTTGTCTAAAACCGGCTCTGCCTGTCATTGGCTACAGCAGAAGAAAGTGAAGGGTCTGGAGTGGCCATCTCAGTCTCCTGACCTCAATATCATTGAGCCACTCTGGGGAGATCTCAAGTACACAGTACATGCAAGACAGCCCAGGAATTTACAGGAACTGGAGACTTTTTGCCAAGAAGAATGGGCAGTTTTACCATCTGAGAAAATAAAGAGCCTCATCCACAACTACCACAAAAGACTTCAAGCTGTCATTGATGTTAGAGGGGGCAATACACGGTATTAAGCACTGGGGTATGTGAACTTTTGAACAGGGACATTTTGATGTTTTTGGTTGTCATTATGATTTAAAAAGAGAAAACACAGAAGTTTGACAATAAATGGCTTCAACCAACCACTAACCATGAGTGGAGAAAAAGTTTTTGTGTTATCATTCATATTCTTTGAAAAAGAATCTGCCGGGGTATATAAACTTTTTAGCACAACTGTACCTCTCCTGGGCTCCGGCGCACTCCCTGCTACTTTCTGTCCTCTTCAACATCGACACAGACGTCACGTGGGCCAGGCCGGCGTATCGA
This sequence comes from Leptodactylus fallax, assembly GCA_947044405.1. NCBI lineage: Eukaryota > Metazoa > Chordata > Amphibia > Anura > Leptodactylidae > Leptodactylus > Leptodactylus fallax. Next base: position 2,211,740 of record CAMRHE010000280.1, on the reverse strand, counting down.
CGTATAATGACGCCGGCTTGGACCATGTGACATCTGGGACGTCACCAAAGAAGCCCAAAGACTACTGGGAGTCACGCTGGATCCCAGGAGAAGTGAGTAATATTAGTTTTTATGTTTCTCACTTCCCCTGGGCCACCGATCATTATACCTGGAGGTCTGAAGAGACCCCCGAGTATAACAATAGCAGTATTTGTTGGGGTTTGCCCTACAAATACTCTTGAAGCGGGCCCTTGGACTTATTTACCAATCCCCGCTCTTGCTCACGGCCACCTCCGCTTCCCCTTCTTCCCTCCAGGGAGCCCCAGTGATTTCACACAAGATGCACGGGGCCCCCTAGAGAGCAAAAGGGGAAGTGGAGGCGGCCATGAGCAGGGTCAGGGATTAGTAAGTAAATAGGGCCCATTACCTGCTGGGTTACTCCAGCAGTTAACTGCCTATTAAAAAGAAATCAGCAGGGGCCCCCTATAGTCACGGGCCCTGTGGCAGCCGCTACGGCGGATATTTACGCCACTGATGTAAACCCAGCCGAGAGATATACCCTTTGCCTGAGATTACATGGTAAGATTAACTACTTGAGATCTGTTCACATGGTGCAGAGCTGCATGGTGACTACTGTTGCTATGGTGGTGTGCTTGTGTCGTGGTCAGGCCAGGGGTCTGGGAAGTTAGCCTGGGAGCAGGGGGGGTGTTGGGCTGCTCCCCCTGTGGACCTTGTAATGTGGCAAATACCGTGAAGGGCCACACTATAGGGATCCACTATATGGTGGTCACCATGAAGTGGCAATTGGGCCTCAAATTTCCTCAGAAACATTCAGAACATTGTGTTCATTTTGGTAGATTTTGCAGCAGAGGTCAATGTACAATACCTGGATGCTGCTGTAAACCTAAACTGTTCTTTCTTTATGGCACAGAGGTAAATCCAGATCCACATATCGCAGCGAGCCAAAATCCAGACTGCAATAATGAAGGAATAACTAGGAAATCCTTTGGTAAATGTCTTTGTTCCCTGGTTTGTTCCCTAGGTCGGTTCTTTTCTTTTTCTAGCAAAAAGTCTCGGATCTCAGTAAGACTTTCTATAGAATTCCTGTGAATATTAATGCAAAAACTAGACTGATCTTTGTAGATTTTTTTTATTAATGTTCTTCACACTCGCTAAGACGTCTTGAACGGTCAAGAAGCCTCCAGATGTTCGATATGGCTGCACAACTTCGGGGTAGAAACGTGGCGATCTTAAACCTTCTCCTTTTTCTTGTTCTTCTTTTTCTTCAGCCCTTTGCACAGCCATTTTAGTCTGGATTTCTTCTTGGTCATTTTCTCAGTCGTTTCCTCTTTAATGGTTTCCTCTTTAATGGTTTCTTCCTTTATCTCTTCAATGATATTTGTCGTTTCCTCTTTAATAGTTTCCTCCTTTATCTCGTCAGTGATATTTGTCGTTTCCTTGACAGTCACCTCAATCTCTTGGACGTTGTCCATCAAATCATTGTCAGATCCATTCCTGGATTCTTTGTCAGATCCATTCTCCAACTCCAAAATCCCAGTCTCTAGAAGAACTATAATGTAAAAAGGAAACCATCAGTATGTAGCAGGTGTTTGTGTTTCATATCGAATATCTAGATGTAAATTAATAGGATGATATTAGAGAAACCAGACTGTTTTCTTCCAGAAATAGCGCCACCCTTGTCCATATGGCTGTGTGTGGTATTACAGCTCAGCTCCATTTAAGTGAATAGGTCTAAGCTTTATTTACTACCATCTACAATCCTGTGCCTAAGGAGTTATCTCTGCCCGCACACCAATTATAGGATATAATATTACATCTTACCTGGTTTCTCCACTACAACCTCTTGAAGTTCTTCCAGGTCTTGGCTCCGACATTCATGATAGATCCTCCATTTATAACTGTAGCACAGAGAAATGTCCTTACATAAACTGGTGCAGATGACAATATTCAGTTACCCCCCAGGAATACCCCCATGACCCCTCCCCCACTACAGAAGGTGAGATATGAAGGTGCAGTGTATAACAGCAGGAACGATATGGTGTCCTTGTGTATATTCCACCATAATACAGCGCCAGGGAAGGGAGGACATTGGCTATCTGACTGCAGCACTGTCTGAGCCAGCCCCTGGATTATAGCCTGACTGCAGTAGTTATAGCGCCCCTGTAGGTCAGACAGTAAAGTGCAGCTACATTGTATAGAACAGTTCCCTATAGAGAATAATGTGATGTGTAGAGGAGAAGAGGATGGAAACTTACATTAATACAAGGATCCTTAGCAGCACCGACAGTACAGCAAGGCCGCACACCGGAAGGGCAATGAGGAGCGTGGCTGGGAAACAGATAAGATGGCAGTTATTAATTCTTGTTACAGACAGAATATTCTATAAGACATTGTTGGACATCTCTAGATCCTCCAGATGCCAGCAGTGCCCGTCATGAAGACATCAGCAGGGCATGGATTGGCAGCTTGGCTGGGCATGGTGGGAGCTTTTGCTGGACTGTGGACTGGTAACGTCTGGGGAATGGGCACATTATTCTATATTCCACCAACACATCATTATATAGGATCCATCAGCCAAAGACGCCCCTCAGTGGTTGTTCTCCTCCACTACAGTCAGGGGGTGGTAGAGGATGATGAGAGTAGAGGAAGGAGAGGAAATAATTGACTACTCACTGATACTGGCTCCTCCATTGTCCGGCTTCGGGGTGTTTTCCACCCAATATCCTGGGAAGGTCACTGTCCATAAAAGAATGAAGAGAAATAAAGACATGAAATCCGTGATGGTAGCAAATGACCCCAAGCAGTAACATGAGGAGATAGGATCTTCTTATACCTGACCTCAGAAACCTCCACAACCACCCCAGTGATGATCTCCATTACCTGCAGGTCACTCCAGATCTTCCTTCTCAGCTAAACACAAGTAAATCGCTAAAAAACACACCACAATTCTCAGCACATCCATCGCCTCTTACATATAACCCTCAAAAGATTCCAGAGCGCCCCATCACATAGAAGACTGGAGACTGCATTGTGATGTCACACAGCCTCAGAGCTGTAGAGTCTGGGGGCGGAGCTTATATGACGACATCAGAGACATAGTATGAATGATGGGCAGGATATGGAGAATGATATTTATAGTGAAATTCTTCCTCTAGTTAACCTTTAGAGAGGTTTCACACATATCATATATATTATACCATCGTCTTAGAGGGCATGTTCTTCCATAAATTATATGTAGTGTTTTTATAGATCCAGAAAGTCCTCCTGAGGAATCTCCTAATATATCTTTATAGTGGTCACAGCTCAGATTTTCTGATACATGACTCCAAAACTCCTGCAAAGTTATTGAGGTGAAGAATAAAATTCTGTCTGTCACCACTAGAGGGAGTACAGAGCCTACCACATACATGTATACCCTGTACTGAATAATAAATCTGTACTGAGTATGCTCCCTCTAGTGGTGGTTTCAGGCAGACAGAATTTTACAGGGCTGGGTCTGACCTTGGGTCACATGATCATAGCCAGCACCAGCCCCTGGGTCTCTCCGCCTCCTGCCTCCACTCTTGTATTCATGGCGCCTGGCAGTTGTTATGTGTGCAGCTCCCATAGCACACATAACCCCTTTAAGTACTGCATGCAGCTTTTAGTAAGAGTGATGAATAGCACATATTACTGTACATTTCTACTATGTCAGTACACCAGAGGCTTCAGTGTAATGGCAGTTGCAACATAAACATAACGGAACAGCACAGTGTGAACTAGTGGTTTAAGTAGCAAAGACTTAACCCCCCCAACAGCATAACGCCCCTCACACAGTATAACGCCCAATTGACACACACTATAATGTCCCAAAGTGGCCTCCAAACAGTATAATGTCCCATAGCAGCACCTCCACACATTATAATGTCCCACAGTGGCCCCTCCACATAGTATAAAATCCCATAACAGCCCCTCCACACAGTATACTGTTCCATAGTGGCACCTCCACACGGTATTATGTTCCACAGCGGCCCCTGCACACGGTATTATGTCCCACAGTGGCCCCTGCGCATGATATTATGTCTGACAGTGGCCCCTGCACACGATAGTATGCCCCACAGTGGCCTCTGCACACGGTATAATGTCCCACAGCGGTCTTTGCACACGGTATTATGCCTACAGTGGCCCCTGCATACAGTATTATGCCCCACAGTGGCCTCTGCACACAGTAGTATGTCCCTACAAACTATTATTATACTCTGAGGTCCTTTCAGACTCCAGAGTATAATGATTGGAGACCAAGAGGAGATGACAAACAGAAAAACCAGTGTTACCTCTCCTGTGCTCCAGCACACTGCATGCTACAGATGTCACATGGGCCAGGCCGGCGTCTTGACGCATAATGACGTCGGCCTGGGCCATGTGACATCTGGGACTTTACCAAAAATGCCCAAAGACTGCTGGGTGTCACTACGGATCCCAGGAGAGGTGAATAACACTGGTTTTCATCATTTTTCTCACCTCCCCTAAGCCTCCGATCATTATGCTCAGGGGTCTGAAAAGAGCCGTGAGCAGGAGCGGTGATCGGTAAGTAAATTGGGGCTGCTACCTGCTCAGATTACTCCAGCAGGTAACGGCCTATAAAAAAAAAAAAATTGCAAAGCATCAGGGGCCCGCCGGGCCCCCTAAAGTCTCAGGCCCTGTGGCAGCCACAACCGCTGCTACCCCGGTACTTATGTCACTGCATAAACTGATATTACTAAAGATAATTAATACTAACACGTTTCTAAACTATCCTAGTGCTTCATCAGCGGTGCATGGAGGCGTATGGTTTCCTGTATATTGCACTGTAATACACAGCATTAGATACATTTCCCACATCAAAACATTTGGGATTTGTCTCAGACAAACTAAAATGGTTGCTGCCACATGTAACATGCGGTACAAATGCAGAGGAGGAGGAGAATTCTGTGACCTAGGCAGGCTTCTGGTAACCCCTGACAGCCTCTCAGCCAATCATGAGTGGTAGATGGAGAGGTTACAGTACTGGTGTTATATTCTAGTATATATCATATAAGATACAGTACTATGGGGAGAAAGAAATAAAACCCTATTCCTGGGTTTGGCTTGAAAACCCCCAGCAAAATCTGCACCAAAAAATAACAAAAAACAATTTATTAAGTCAAATTGTGTGCTCTTCTTAAGCCATTTGTACCTGGCACAACATGCTCTAGAATAATTTGACTCTGGACTCTTAATAATGTTGGCACAACATGAGGAGGTCCTGTGCCCTAGAAATGAAATCTATGCCAGACACGGTCTAGAATAGATTTCTGGTGTAACTCATGCTTCCAGAAAAGTCACAATTTTTGTGCAATTTGCAGTGGTGTTGTGAACAAGAAACCTGGATAGCTACAGATTGGAACTGTCTTTAGCGACAAATCCAGGTACTGTTTGGGATCTGATGACTGCTGAGTTCAAGTATAGAGGTTGTGGGGAACCGCTCAGGTAGATGCTTGGTAGCAGTGCAGGAAACAGGGACACAGAGACTGGATCACACTCAAGTTCAGAGTTTATTCACTTGTAAGTGAGTTAACAGGTTTTGCCTTTACAAAGGCACAAACAAAGAAAAACAAAACCTTCTCGGCTGAGAAATAACTAACACAAAAAGACAATCCCTCTCTATACAAGAGCCTGGCTACCAGACTCTCGTTCTGGTTACATTAGACGGGTGGCACAGATTTACCTTCATGCAGGTTCAGTTATACAGCTCACATTGTTCCTCAATGTAGTGCCACACCTCCTAGTCCTGACACACACCCTATATCAGGCCTTAATTAGTCAGCTGACCTCCCTGCTGTGGGCTTCTACCAGACACCCTTTAACTGCCTGGCTGGAACATACCTGTTCTCCCAAACCACACCCTTCACTTTCTCACATACCCTCCCCCTCAGTTCTGACCCCTCGGGGCGAACTCCAGACATTAAACAATGAGTCCGGGACAAGGCATCCGCATTGCCTTGCAGTTTCCCGGCTCTGTGCTCCACCGAAAAACTAAAATTTTGAAGGGACAAGAACCACCTAGTAACCCTGGCATTCTTGTCCTTGGATCTGCTCATCCAAGTGAGGGGTGAGTGGTCGGTCACTAGACGGAACTGCCTACCCAGCAAGTAGTACCTCAGGGCCTCTAACGCCCATTTTATCGCTAGACACTCTTTCTCTACTATGCTGTAGTTCTTTTCTGCTGGTGTGAGTTTCCTGCTCAGGTAGGTGACTGGATGCTCTTCTCCATTCACCTCCTGAGACAGGACAGCTCCCAGCCCTACATCTGATGCGTCTGTTTGTACCACAAATTCTTTGCAGAAGTCGGGCGTAATGAGAACAGGAGACCCACATAAGGCCAGCTTTAACACCTGAAAAGCACTTTCGGCCTGGTCATTCCACCGTACCATAACGGACTTTTTACCCTTTAGAAGGTCCATCAGGGGAGCAGACACTGTGGCAAAGTTTGGTATAAAGCGTCTGTAGTACCCCACAATGCCCAGGAATGACCTAACTTGTTTGGTGCTCATAGGTCGAGGCCATTTCTGAATAGCATCGACCTTGTTGACCTGGGGTTTGATTATACCACAGCCGATCACATATCCCAACTAGCGTGTCTCCTCCATCCCCAAAGCACACTTCTTGGGGTGAGCAGTCAGGCCAGCTGCTCTTAAGGAATTCACTACAGCTTGTACCTTGGGCAAGTGACTCTCCCAGTCATTGCTGAAAATGATGATATCATCCAGATATGCTGAGGCGTATCTCCTATGAGGTTTTAAAACTATGTCCATTAACCATTGAAATGTGGCTGGGGCCCCATGGAGCCCAAACGGTAACACAAGATAATGGAAAAGACCCTCAGGAGTAATAAAGGCAGTCTTTTCTTTGGCACTATCCGTCAGGGGTACCTGCCAGTATCCCTTAGTGAGATCGAGAGTAGTGAAGTACCGGGCCCCTCCCAGTCTCTCAATAAGTTCGTCTACCCGTGGCATGGGGTAGGCGTCAAATTTAGACACCTCATTCAGTTTCCTGAAGTCATTGCAGAACCGCAATGTTCCATCTGGCTTGGGAACTAGGACAATGGGACTAGCCCATTCACTTTTGGACTCCTCAATGACCCGTAACTTTAACATTTTCTGCACTTCCTCTGAAATGGCTTGTCGACGAGCCTCAGGGATCCGGTACGGTCTCGACCGTACTTTCACCTCGGTAACAATATCATGTTTGATTATGGACGTACACCTGGGTAGCTCGGAGAACACGTCTGTATTCCTTGCTACAAACTCTCTGGATTCTTGCTGTTGACTTTTTGTGAGAGACTCCGCTATTGTTACCCCTACTGCTTCCTCTGTAGTCCTAACCGCAGCCTGTGGGGACAGTACAGGAGGCAGTTTAGCTGGAGATCTTTCTGTAAGCAGACTCTCTCTGTCTTTCCACGCCTTTAGCAGGTTTACATGATAAATCTGCTCTGGTTTTCTCCTACCAGGCTGACGAACCTTGTAGTCCACATCTCCTATTTTCTCCATTACCTCATAGGGTCCTTGCCACTTGGCAAGGAACTTACTCTCCACTGTGGGAATGAGTACAAGAACTCGGTCACCGGGTCTAAAGGTCCTTACCTTCACTGACCTATTGTAAACCCGGCTTTGAGCCCTTTGGGCCTCCTCCACATGCTCTCTGACTATGGGCATAACGGCCGCTATCCTGTCCTGCATACTAGCGATGTGTTCAATAACACTTTTATGGGGAGTGGGTTCTTGCTCCCACGTCTCTTTGGCAATGTCCAACAGACCCCTAGGATGTCTGCCATAGACCAACTCAAAAGGGGAAAACCCAGTGGAAGACTGTGGTACTTCACGGATGGCAAACATCAAACATGGTAACAGAACATCCCAGTCCTTTCCATCCTTGTTTACCTCCTTTTTTAACATGCTTTTTAGGGTTTTATTAAATCGTTCTACTAACCCGTCTGTCTGGGGATGGTACACAGATGTACATAACTGTTTGATATTAAAGAGTTTGCACAATTCCTTGGTGACTTTAGACATAAACGGGGTACCCTGATCCGTGAGGATCTCCTTGGGTAGACCCACTCGGCAAAATACGGCGAACAATTCCTTGGCAATCAACTTTGCCGACGTATGCCGTAGTGGGATGGCTTCAGGATATCGGGTAGCATAATCCATGATTACCAAAATATGCTGATGCCCCCGTGCGGACTTAACTAAAGGACCTACCAAGTCCATGGCAATCCTTTCAAAGGGCACCTCTAAAATGGGCAAAGGTACCAGGGGGCTTCGAAAGTGTTACTTGGGGGCATGCAACTGACACTCCGGACATGTTTCACAATACTCTTTAACTGCACGATATACCCCCGGCCAATAAAAACGCTGCACTATATGGTCCTGCGTTTTTGCGGCACCTAGGTGTCCCCCTAGCGCATTTTTATGTGCTAAATCCAGCACTGTCCGGCGATAAGGCTGGGGTATCAGTAACTGTTCTAAGGTCTCTCCTCGCACCCTGTCAACTCGGTATAACAACTCCTGGTTGACAGCCACGCGGGGAAACACCTCATCAGCGCCTGGGCGCTGAGACACACCATTGATAACTATTACATTTTCCCAGGCCCTTGACAGAGTGGGGTCCTGGAGTTGTGCAGAACCAAAAGCAACACGAGATACGTTCAAATCGGATATTAGAGGTTCGGTACTGGCTGCCTCGGCTTCACCTGCCATTACCTCTAGGGTAAATACAGAGCTACCACTTCCTTCTAGCATGGTCACCCCTACGGCAGGAACCCTAGAGTCCAAGTCATTGGGTTCAGGCTCGAGGACCTGACTAGACAGTACCTGTGTAAACTTGGGGGTGGGTTTTCTGACCCTTGTTTTCCCCGCCATAGAGTGCAAAACAGGGGAAAGTCCCGTCCCAGAATGAGGTCATGGGGCAAATTCTGGACAACCCCCACCTCGTGTCGGCTCTCCCCACAGGGGGTCTGGATAGCGACAATCACAGTCGGGTAGTCTCTTAAATCGCCATGTATGCACAGGCCCCCAACTGTGCGTCCGGTGACAGTCCCGAGGTCGACACGGGACCCTTTTACGAGGGTCACCCGACTGCCAGAGTCCAGTAGTGCCACCACTGGGCACCCAGCCACGGTCACTTGGCATAGGTGGCGCCCATCATCAGTGTCCGAGGTGGCAGCAGCATAGGCTGGGGCAGCATAGAGGGACATCCTCTGACCCAGACTGGAGTCCATGGGCTCTAAGGCATGGGGACAATTAGCCGCAATATGGCCCGGCTCGTGGCAATCCCAGCAGACGACAGTCTCTCTCCTCCTCCCCTGGGTTACTCTCTTATCCTGGGGAGCTCGAGGAATGTTGGCCCTTGGGGACTTGTGGAATCTGGGGGGACACCTTCCTGAGGGACTGTGTAGTCCAGTAGCGTTCCACCAACCCCACCAATTCATTGGCGTTAGTTGGGTCTCCATGTCCTACCCACTGTTGGATCTTATCCGGTAAAGCCCTCAGGTACCGGTCTACGACGACCCGCTCCACCACCTGGGCTGGGGTCAACCTTTCCGGCTGGAGCCACTTACGGACAAGCTGTACAAGGTGGTGCATCTGTGACCTCGGTGGTAACGCCTCCTGGTATTCCCAATCATGGACTCTTTGAGCCCGAACGTGCTGGTCCACACCCAGCCGGGCCAGGATCTCCGCCTTCACCCTCTGGTAGTCGCAAGCATCCTGTTCACTTAGGTCAAAATAGGCTTGCTGGGGCTCGGCGACTAAAAAGGGTGCCAACACCTCGGCCCAGAGCTGTCGTGGAAGCCTCTCACGGTTGGCCACTCTTTCAAACCCGGTCAGATAGGCCTCTATGTCGTCCTCTGCCGTCATCTTGGTCAGCGCTTTACGGACCTCTTTCCTGACGTGCCGCTCTGGCTTTGGTGGATCAGCCTTTTGCTGAGCGGCCAGCAACATCGACAACTGCTTGGTCAGAAGTCGGTTGGTCTCTTGTTGCGCTGCATTAGCCTGTATCAGCTGCTTCACAACCTCCTCCATGGCTGTGGCTCTTTATTTCAGTTCTGTCAGCTACAGGACACGCAGCCCGTGTATGTCTCACTGCACATCCGCCCGCATTCTCCACCATATGTGGGGAACCGCTCAGGTAGATGCTTGGTAGCAGTGCAGGAAACAGGGACACAGAGACTGGATCACACTCAAGTTCAGAGTTTATTCACTTGTAAGTGAGTTAACAGGTTTTGCCTTTACAAAGGCACAAACAAAGAAAAACAAAACCTTCTCGGCTGAGAAATAACTAACACAAAAAGACAATCCCTCTCTATACAAGAGCCTGGCTACCAGACTCTCGTTCTGGTTACATTAGACGGGTGGCACAGATTTACCTTCATGCAGGTTCAGTTATACAGCTCACACTGTTCCTCAATGTAGTGCCACACCTCCTAGTCCTGACACACACCCTATATCAGGCCTTAATTAGTCAGCTGACCTCCCTGCTGTGGGCTTCTACCAGACACCCTTTAACTGCCTGGCTGGAACATACCTGTTCTCCCAAACCACACCCTTCACTTTCTCACACGGTCTTATGGTGACAGCCTCCAATACAATTGTACAGGTTTCCCAATAAACTTATCCTTTCACTCTGATTTTGTAATCACTTATATCATCATGACGTTTACACATTTCATTCAATTGCAACAACTCCTTCTTGGGGCATTGTATTTTTTAATGAGTGTATATAGCTGTGATTAAACAGCTAAGGGGACTCAATGCACTGTGTTGCCACTGGTGTTTCATAGGATGTCATTCGTAGAATCCTTCGAAGTGCAGGTGATGTGTCACAGATATCTAAGGAAGTAACTACTTCAACATATGCTGTCCGGGGCTTCATCCTCACCTTTGCTAACTGTTTACCCATGAAGAACCATTGCTAACACACTTTGCTAAATAACAAACCTTTCTAGAGTTACCTTCTTTAAGATCATGGTGGACAGGGGTCATCTTCAACAACCTGTGGCTGCTCAGCCCACACAGCAAGCTGCAATGCACTGTGAGTTTTGACAACTTTAATCACAAAAAGCATTCATTATAGAGAAATTTGTGCTACAATAGTTCTGTGGCATTGGACCAGACAGCCTAGCCTTCACTCTCTTACATGGTGACCTATGAAGTTGTCCTTCCTAGAACCACATTTGGCAGTTACTACCAGGAACAACACATTAGACCTGCCATTTTGGAGATACTCTAACCAAGTTATCTAACTATCACAATCTAGTCCTCATCAAAGCCAGCGAGACCCTTATGCTTGGCCATTTTCTACCTCTAAACCAGACTTCAAATGAGAATTAAGATAGAAAAAGTGTAACATTTGTATAGTCAGAGAAGGTTCTTGAAGGTAAAACCTTTTTCAAAGTATCTAATGTCTGTCTATTACCTACAGAAGGTATCCCATTACATACATGAAACATTTGGAAGTGCCTCTGGAGTTATTTACTTGCTGTGCCGAGATGAATTGACCTGTCGGGATGACCTCAAATAACACACTTTATCTGGGTCAACTTTCTCCGGCACGAGATCAGTGCTCTCCTCATTTATTTCTTAGCAACAAAAATTGAGATGGGTTGAAAATGAAAGCTGCCTAATATGTCTGCTATGGGGATGAAAATGGGAAATGGAAAGAACATGACAGAATAGTGGATATTCATGGATATGGAAAATCATTATTTGGAAAATCATGTTTAATTTTAGATATTTCCAAGTAATGTCATGAAAAAAAATTGGACACTGCTTGTAATTTTAGGATTTCTACAATGTGATAAAATGTAAGAGGACATTATGCAGAGATATTGTTATTTTCACAACAATCCACCATTTATGTAGCGTTTCAAAGATAATATAACAAGAACACATAACCGAGCATTTAAGATGAAGTCATAGATGGTTTTGCAAACACTTTCATTCCAGCGGAAGAAATTCAACCAAAACATTATAGACAGATCTAAATTGCAAAAGCTACATGTAAACTAGTCTTATAACAACACTACAATAAAATAGACCAAAGTATTTACTTTGCAGTTTTAAGGGGATGCGTCATCTATACATTTATACATCTATACAAGTCTGTTTCTATTTTATGATCCTACATTTTTATTCAGTTTTCTGTACATGATTATGGGAGCGGCCACTTTGCTTTAAGCAGCTGAACAACAGATTTGCTATTCAGCAAGAAACCTCATTCAGAAAATTACTTTTTGAGTTCTATGGGAAAATGTTGTGGGCATGCTCTGTGACGTGAGCATAGGTCATTGTACAGGGAAGAGGAAGCGGTGAGCTGTGACCATCATCTATTGTCAATGGTGGATCCTTGCCGTCTTCATGTTATTTTCAATGTATTTCCATCTGTGATGATAATAAGATGACTGTTAAGAATTGATCTCTACAGAACAGGAAGTGTCAACCTATTACAAATAAAAAAGACCAAAAAAAATGCAAAAAAAAATTTTTTTAAATACTATCTAACTAAATTTGGTTTAAACACTAGGCCTTTATGTGCCCCATACTGCCTCTAGTGGTTGCTCCCATCCTTCTGAAAAGACACAGCTGATCGTAAAGGCAGATGATCATCTGTGTTTGTGAATCTCCAATTCTAGCCCCTACAGAGCTGTAATGACTACTTTCCTTCCTAGTAAAAGAAAGTATATTTTGGCTAATACAGGTGCATGTCACACAGATACCGGCTATGACTGAGCCTACATTAGTCAATGAGTGCTACCCCCTGTAGTAAGGGGAATTGGTCACTGGTTAGTCAGTGGCAGAGCCCATACCAGTGCAGTACAAAGCATGGCAGCATGAAAGAGCTCCATTTCAATTGTAAGCAAGTGAGTCTGAACTGTGCCCTCTCTGCAGGAGGGAGGGATGCAAGAAGATTCTGAAACTGCTTCCTATCTGTTATGACTGTCATGACATGTGATGATTTGAGCAGCGTCTGATGTATAAATCCAGGTCTATTGGCAACAAAACATGTTTGAACAATTTGGAATATTCAGGTCTAACCCGGTTTGCGACAAATTGGTTTGCCCATCTCTGGTCATGACCAGAACCATATTGCAAACTACCTCTGGATAATTTTGTTCATGAAGCCCTTGTTATTCCAAGACTCTGCCTTATTTGATTAATATTGCACTGGTAGCTTATGACTAGTGTTGGGTGATCATGGCTAGATTTGTGTGGTCTGCCTGGCAGACTTCAGAGTATAATAGTTTCAAAGGTATTTATTAAATTATATCAAAAGTAAAACAAACAGGTAAATAAAAGGACATCATTAAGGGCAAGCCAAAAAGAAAAAGATAAAATATGCATGATATAATGAATTTATACGATGTCAAATCCACACTGACTATAGAAAGAAAAGGGCAAAAAGGCAAATAACCAATACAAACACAGTAGAGAGGAAAATGAACTGGGTAGCGCTGTAGTGTTTAGGTCAGAGGGAAGAGGGGGAAGCGGACTCTGCCTAAGGAAAATACATAAACAATACACTTAACCTTAGTAATAAATCAGAGCTGAAGACAATACGACAAGTCATGGATGTTAGACCTATTGACCCAAGGTGACCAGACCTTGTCAAAATGAGGACAAGTGTCAGATATCGTTGCGTTGATTTTTTTCATGAAGCATTATCATGCCAACTCCACTAATGACATCCATCAACTATAGACCTGGCCGCTTCCAATTGAAAGCAATATGGATTCATGCTGCCAATAAGATATACTGAAGTAACTTATGTTGGGCGTATCTGAGGGTGGTAGGTCTAAGACTGAGTAGAAAAACTAGAGCAGTAAGTGGAATCAACTGTCCCAATAATCATTGCACCATCCGATGGATGGCTGTCCAAAAGCAGGGCAGGTCCACCAAATATGCAGGGTATCATCTAAAGCATTACTTCCCCGGAAACCAAGGGGTGAAACTGTAGGATAGAAACCATGTAGTCTACAGGGGACTAAATATGTCCTATGGAGTATCTTTAAAGAGGGTTTTATAGGGGTGACCTGCCAACTGCCTTTACTAATGAACGTGCAGCAGTCGGTCCAATGAGCTGGTGTGAGGGTGGTCTCCAAGTCTTGTTCACAGGCTGTCATATAGTCCAATTTAATCCCAGAGGAAGGGATGTTCAGTATGCTATGGATAAAAGAAAGAGAACCTTTATCAGCCACTCTGTGTAGACGCAATCTTTCAATGCTGGTGGGGGTAATCTCAGGGTTAAGGGCAAGAGAGCGTAGGAAGCGAAATACCTGAGTATTCCTGAAGGCCTCTGAGGGAGGCGGGGAATGTGTATTAATGAAGTAGTCCTTGGTGAAGACCTGCCGGTCACAGAGTACATCATTAAGGCACCTGAATCTGGCGTGTCTCCACCAAGTAAACACTTCAGGGGATAGGCGAGGAGGGAAGATAGGATTATGAAACAGAGTGGGGAGATTGGGCTCTGTAACTGAACACTAAATTAAACCCTCTGCCATAACTTCAGTATATAGTTGGTCACCTTAGCAGTTCCAGGTATTGGGTGAGTTGTTGATTCACAGTGGCCCTACACAGTATAATATGCTCCTCACAGTGACCCCACATATATAAAATGCTCTCAAGAGCCTCGAGCGACTTCAGGGGAATTCCACAAAATTAGTTTTGATTAATATTCGTGAGGTTCGACACTCTGGTTCATTTTTGTGCTATTATTGTACTCTGGGTCTCCTCAGACCACAGAGTATAATCTCCCAGGGAAGATGAGAAAAATAACATAGTTATACTCACCTTGCTTCACCTCTCCTGTCCATCCTCACAGTGTTTGGCTGTTTCCAGGGTACTCTTCAGGCCTGTGACTGACATCTGCAGTCCCGGGGGTCACCGATTAGGCCTGTGATTGGACCTCAGCGGTCACGTGGGGCATGTCGGGGTCATGACATCAGACTGCCCCACATGATCGCTAGGGCCCAATCACAGGCCTCAACAGAGACCATGGGGCACTTGATGTCAGCTGCAGGATGGAAAAGGCCAGGAGATGGCATCAGGGAGTCCAGATGCCCAGTAGAGGTGAATATAAGTGTTTGTTATTTTTACTCACCTTTGATTTTTACTGATACGTCACATGATGCTGGGCCCTTTTCCATAAGCCTGTTGTTCCCTGAAGCCTCCAGGAGCAGAGAAGTGCAGGAAAATGGGGGAAAAGTGAGCATTAGTGGGGGGTTTTTATCCATTACTAACAGAAGGACCCGGCTTCGCACGGGTATATTTCATTTTTTGTTTGTGTAGTGGCCCCATAAGAATTGGCACTGGTCTATTTTGTAGGTCGTTTGTGTGTAGTTTAAATACGTTTCAGTTTACAAGAATGCTGACATTCAGTATGGCAGTCCAATATACAGTAGGAACAGTCTATTTATGGCTGTGTTGTTATGGAAACCTGGTAAATTAAATGTGAAGTTATATTGGCTGATGCATGTGATACGACTGAATATTTAAGGACCTGCGAACTGCTAATTAACTAATATAGGTCATAAATAGCTTGGTTGCTATGGAAACCTGGTATAAAGCTGTGTGTATGTGAAGACTGAAGAACCTGCAAGTTTCCATTGGTCCATAAGCGTCATGTGATCATGTGTAACTCAGTTTGGATATCAGCGAAAAACCTGTGATTGGTTGGAAACCTGGAGTAAAGCTGTGGGTATGTGACCTTGTGTAACAGTGTCATCCACAGCGCCCTATGCCTTTAATGCTGACCTACAGCAGTGAAGACAAATGGCTGGGTTGTTATGGAAACCTGGAGTAAAGCTGTGTGTATGTGACCTTGTGTAACAGTGTCATCCACAGCACCCTGCGTCTTTAAAGCTTACCTACAGAACTGAAGACAAATGGCTGGGTTGTTATGGAAACCTGCAGTAAAACTGTGCATGTGGAGACTAAGCGCCTGTGAGCTTCTATTGGCTGATAAGGGACATGTGACTATGTGTATGGCAGTTGGAATATGAGTGAAAGACTTGCAGGCTTCTATTGGCTAATGCAGGTCATTTATTGGGAATACTGTATCTCAGGAACGGTACATCCTTTAGAGCTGAGACCCAATCTAAAACCTTCCTGGACACCTGATGTACCTGTGTGCCAAATTTGGTGAGGATTGGTCCAGTCGTTTGGTCGCGCAACAGACAGACAGAAACTCATTTTTATATATATAAGAGATACCGTGGAGGCACCAGGAAAGGGACATTATACCGTGGAGGCTGCAGGAGGGGGACATTATTCTGTGTGGGCAATTATAGAGGGACATTATACTGTAAGGACAACTGGAGGGGGTTTTTATACTGTGAGGGCCAGTGACGTAACTAGGAATGGCTGGGCCCCAAGGCGAACATTTGACATGGCCCCCCCACCCCGAACTGCTGCCCCCAATCGCCCCCCCCCGACCGCCCCCTCCAACCCCCCCCAAAAAAAAACCCGTATTCCTGTGCACACTATTATGTGCCATAGTGGCTCCTGCACACAGTATTAGGCTCCATAGTGGCCCCTGCACACAGTATTATGCCCAATAGTGGCCCCTCCACACAGTATTATGCCCCATAGTGGCCCCTGCACACAGTATCATGCCCCATAGTGGCCCCTGCACACAGTATCATGTCCCATAGTGGCCCCTGCACACAGTATCATGTCCCATAGTGGCCCCTGCACACAATATCATATCCCATAGTGGTCCCTGCACACAGTATCATGCCCCATAGTGGCCCCTGCACACAGTATCATGTCCCATAGTGGCCCCTGCACACAGTATCATGTCCCATAGTGGCCCCTGCACACAGTATCATGCCCCATAATGGCCCCTGCACACAGTATCATGTCCCATAGTGGCCCCTGCACACAGTATCATGTCCCATAGTGGCCCCTGCACACAGTATCATGCCCCATAATGGCCCCTTCACACAGTATAATGCCCCATAGTGTCCCCTGCACACAGTATTATGCCCCATAGTGGCCCCTGCACACAGTATTATATCCCATAGTGGCCCCTGCACACAGTATCATGTCCCATAGTGGCCCCTGCACACAGTATCATGCCCCATAATGGCCCCTGCACACAGTATCATGTCCCATAGTGGCCCCTGCACACAGTATCATGTCCCATAGTGGCCCCTGCACACAGTATCATGCCCCATAATGGCCCCTTCACACAGTATAATGCCCCATAGTGTCCTCTGCACACAGTATTATGCCCCATAGTGGCCCCTGCACACAGTATTATATCCCATAGTGGCCCCTGCACACACTATTATTCCCCATAGTGGCCCCTGCACTGAGTATTTTGCCCCATAGTGGCCCCTGCACACACTATTATATGTCCCATTGTGGACCACCCATGAACAATTATTATACTCTGGGGTCTTTTCAGACCCCAGAGTATAATGATCGGAGACCCAGGTGAGAATAGAAACATAAAAAAACAACATTGCTTACCTGCTCCTCTCTCTGGTCCACTCCCTGCTACTTCGGCCTTCTTCAATGTTGGACCAGGCCGGCGTCACGTGATGCGGGCCGGCGTCGCGACGCAAAATGACGTCCGCTGACGTCTGGGACGTCACCAAACAGGCCCGAAGCCTGGAGAAGCGTAGGAGAGGTAAGTACATTGGTTTTTATGTTCGTTCACCTCCCCTGGGTCTCCGATTATTATAATCCAGTGTCTTTTCAAAGAGCCCGGAGTATAATCATAGCAGTGATTGTGGGGTTCGGCCCGCGGCCTCAGATACCGATCCCCACTCCTGCTCACAGCCACCTCCGCAGAATCGGAAGCGCAGGCGGCCGTGAGCGGGACCCTGGGGATCGGTAAGTATATAGGGCCCGTTACCTGCTGGGGTTACTCCAGCAGGTAACGGCCTATTAAAAAAAAAAAAAAAAAAGCATCGGGGGCCCGCGGTGCCCCGTAATGTCCCGGGCCCTGTTGCAGCTGCTACCGCTGCTACCCCGGTAGTTACGCCCCTGGTGAGGGCAACTAAAGGGGATATTATAATGTGGGGGCATATTCAAAGGGGCATTATAATGTAGGGGTATAATGTGTCAGGGCCACCATAGAAGTATTATACAGTGTAGGGGCACAAATAAACATGGGTGGAGCCAAATTGTAAATGGGCGGAGCTGATGTGGTTCTTAACCACTTCCATAACAGATGCTTTACCCCCCTTCCAGACCCGACACATTTTCGGGTTTTTTGCATGTGCGGTTTTGAGGTCTATAACATTTTTATCATTTGCATTATTCAACTATTTTCTGCGTCTTTTTTCGGTGACACATAGGGCTTTATTTTTATGTTGTTTTTATTTTTCCATGTGTTTTCATTTTTTTTATATATGGGAAATTATAAACAAAAGAGTAGGGAAAACGTGTCCGGTTTTCACTTTTCCATTTTATTTTTATTTAATAACACAAAGTGCTACTAAAAAAACTTTTTAAAATAGTTTTTCCTCTCCGTTCTGGTAATTTTTATTTTTTATGGTGTTGTCAGGGGTGGTGCTATAACCTGTAATAAGGGCATGTTATTGGCGTATTATTTTATTTATTTTTTTAATTATTTTATTTACTTTTTTTTTTACTTTTCTATTAATTTTTTATTTTTATTTTTTTTACATTGTGTCCCCATAAGGTCATAATAGACCTTGGGGACATCTGATCGCAGTTTTTTTTGTTGGGGAGGTCGATTTTCCCTGTAACTGAGGCTGGTACAGTTAGCCCCAGTTGCAGGAGGAATACAGCCTCCTGCACGTTACTTACACAATACTATAGAACTGATCTGGGTTCAGTAGGACCCAGCAGCTCTTGCAGACGCTGCACCCGCCGGGTCAGAGGGCGGCCGCAAGATGGTAGTGCCCATAGCGCTGTATACACAGCGATCGGGAAGGCAGGGAGGGTAATAAACCTTCCCTGTCTTCTCTCTGGGAGCTCCGGCTGAAGTTACAGCCGGCTCCCCGTTTCAGTAGCTGCACAATATCGTGCAGCTGCTGATTTCTGCTTGGATGTACCGGCACGTCCTTGCAGAAATAGGCAACCACCACTTGGAACGTATATACTCTATGGGCAGTACGGAAGTGGTTAATATAAATAAGTAAGGCGTAAATTGTCCCTCTTTCAGTTGTTTGAACATTGGAATGCATGTCTATGTGTACATTTAGATTGTAAGCTGTTATGGGCATGGTCCTGTCTCGTCTCATATTTGTTAATTTGTTTTCATTACTTGTCATTTCTTGATTCCCCAATTCCAAATTTCTACAGAATATGTTGCTGCTATATGAATAAAAACGATGTACAGTATATAGTGTGTATATGGGTTCATGCACAGGTATTGTTATGCAGTCTATATGTGTGTATCGTGTATGTATAGTATGTACTGTATATGTTTAGGTATAAGTCTCATTGTTCAGCATATTCAGTATGTGTGTGCAGTATGTATGTATTTATTTATAGGTATGATTATACAGTATGTATGTGTATAGCATGTATATGTTTAGGTCTAGACATGTGTGATTATATATATATATATATATATATATATATATATCCAGTATACACATGCTAATATAAACATATACATTTTGTACATATATACTGTATATATATATATATATATATATATATATATATGTATAGTCATATATCTATATCTATCTATCTATGTATGTGTGTGTATCAAATATATAAATAAATATATATATTTATTTATGTTTATATGTGTGTTTATGTATCAGTATGATGAGTGGTGTTTGTGTACGGTATGTGTGTGTGTGTGTGTGTTTGTGTATCAGTATGATTGTATGTTATGTGTATTTGTGTATCAGTATGATTGCATGTTATGTGTGTTTCTGTATCAGTATGATTGCACGGTGATGTGTGTTTATGTATCGGTATGATTGCACGGTATGTGTGTTTGTGTATGTGTTTGTGTATCAGTATGATTGTATGTTATGTGTGTTTGTGTATTGTGTTTTTGTGTGGTTTGTGTGTGTGTGTATGTTTTTGTATATATTTTTTTTGTGTGTTTGTGTATCAGTATGATTGCACGGTATGTGTGTTTTGTATCAGTATGTTGTATGTGTGTGTGTGTATGTGTTTATGTATCAGTATGATTGTATGTTGTGTTTCTGTATCAGTATGATTGACGGTATGTGTGTGTGTGTTGTATTTGTGTATCAGTATGATTGCATGTTATGTGTGTTTCTGTATCAGTATGTTGTATTATGTGTGTTTTGTATCAGTATGATTGCACGGTATGTGTGTTTATGTATCAGTATGATTGTACATTATGTGTGTTTCTGTATCAGTATGATTGCGGTTGTGTGTGTGTGTGTGTGTTTGTGTATCAGTATGATTGTATGTTATGTGTGTTTGTGTATCAGTATGATTGTATGTTTGTGTTTTGTAAGTATGATTGCGGTATGTGTGTGTGTGTATGTGTTTGGATGTGTATGTTATGTGTGTTTGTGTATCAGTATGATTTTGTATGTGTGTGTATGTGTGTTTGTGTATCAGTATGATTGCACGGTATGTGTGTTTATGTATCAGTATGATTGTATATTATGTGTGTTTCTGTATCAGTATGATTGCACGGTATGTGTGTTTATGTATCAGTATGATTGTATATTATGTGTGTTTCTGTATCAGTATGATTGCACGGTATGTGTGTGTGTGTATGTGTTTATGTATCAGTATGATTGTATGTTATGTGTGTTTGTGTATCAGTATGATTGTATGTTATGTGTGTTTCTGTATCGTTGATTTATGTGTGTTTCTGTATCAGTATGATTGCACGGTATGTGTGTTTCTGTATGTGTTTGTGTTTGATCAGTATAATTGTGTGTTGTATGTATGATTGTATGTGTGTGTGTTTCTGTATCAGTATGATTGCACGGTATGTGTGTTTGTGTATCAGTATGATTGCACGGTATGTGTGTTTATGTATCAGTATGATTGTATATTATGTGTGTTTCTGTATCAGTATGATTGCACGGTATGTGTGTTTATGTATCAGTATGATTGTATGTTATGTGTGTTTCTGTATCAGTATGATTGCACGGTATGTGTGTGTGTGTATGTGTTATGTATCAGTATGATTGACGGTATGTTATGTGTGTTTGTGTATGGTGTGTGTTTGTGTGTTTTGTGTGTTTGTGTATCTGTGTGTTTGCGCGGTTGTGTGTTTGTGTATGTGTTTGTGTATCAGTATGTTGTATGTTATGTGTGTTCTGTATCAGTATGATTGTATGTTATGTGTGTTTCTGTATCAGTATGATTGCACGGTATGTGTGTTTATGTATCAGTATGATTGCACGGTATGTGTGTTTGTGTATGTGTTTGTGTATCAGTATGATTGTATGTTATGTGTGTTTGTGTATCAGTATGATTGCCGGTACGTGTGTGTGTGTATCAGTTGTTGCACGGTTGTGTGTGTGTTGTGTTTGTGTATCAGTATGTTGTTGTTTTTGTGTTTGTGTATCAGTATGATTGTACGGTATGTGTGTGTATCTACTAGTCTGACTGTGCAGGAACAGTATTTATAGCATGTCTGCCTTCATTAGTTATCTACAAAGACCGTCAAGGCCTGCAGGTGTCCTTCATGTGAAGCTCTGCCTGTACGCTTGTTTGGAGGGTGGGGTGTCTCTAGGCAGCACAGGCTGTGTCTCTGTACACACAGAGCTATGCAGTTATGTTATTTCTACTGGATTCTCCTCATCTATTCACTGAAATAAATAACTACCGCTCCCCTGGTCTTCATACAGTGAACACGAAGAGCTATCCGAGCCCCTGATACAACAAATGGTCTGTAAAAGCATGTTCCTGCTTTATGCTGTCTTCACTTCTTGCATGCCCTCTCTCTGTCTTTGCAGAATATGTATGTAGCATCATTGAGTGCTCGTGCTGCAATGTGTGGGCTGTGGAAGCTACCAGCAACATTGTCACTGTATCTTCATTCTTACAGCTGTATATAATATCCTATTAATTGTATCACATTCTAAAAATACTGCAAATCATGTGTCCTACGGAGCGATGATACTGTAATAATGAGCAGGACACCAAGGCTAAACATTGAGGGGTCATCCACTTCTGATCCCCTTTTACATGAAGCAGGGATATGGATCATGCAGCAGATTTCTCTTCATATGCTTTCAGGAACATAAGCTGTGCTAAGATCCAGCTCCCTGCTTCAGGTAATTGAGCTAAGGAGGTGCTCATGGTGAGGAACACCTCCTTTGGGTAGCCCCTTGGGCAGAGAAGGGGGAACATTAAAATCTGTATGTGCGTTATGTGAAATTTTACTTTTGGATGTATTCTGTATCACTTTGATTCCTGTATGTATACAGAGAATTAAGATTGCAAACCTTATTGTAACATTGTCTCATGTTTCAGTTCTGATCTTTTACACGGTGACTTTTGGCTTTGGTGAAAATTTAGTGGAGTTCATGTGCAGTACCTGTGGAATATCTAACTTTTGACAAATAGCTATGAAAACAAATCTCCATCATTGCATTGGAGTGTTTTATTTTTTTATTTTTCATTTTGCTATGGCACCATGATCGCCATTGTTGGGTGTATTATTAGTTCTTTGCAGAATTTATTTTTGTATTATCCATATGTTCTGTGATATCATATGGGCATCACATATGTTATTTTATGAGGAATCCAAGTATGTAATAAAGCAGATATGTCAGGAGAGGTGGCAGGTCCTCTATTACTTCATTGGTGACCGGTGCATATGGTTGTCAATACTTTTGTCAGTATAATGAATGTAGGTCAGAAGAAATCTATGGAGCTATAACATGTAAGAGCATGTGGCGCGGGTTTACTGTCATAGAAGAGGGAATGAAGAGCACAGACTAAAATGGAAAAATAAATTTATTTTTACTGTAATGACCCTCAGGCCGCAAAGGCATAAGACAGCAAAAAGAAATGGGACTTTGAAGGTTACATCCACAAACTATGTAGAATTCACACATGACATCTCAGCAGGTTCAGGTTTTCTGTGACTCTCTTTGTCTAGCTATGGTGACAACTTTTCTCTCCAGCCATCACATTGGTCTTCTGCACAACTCATTGAAAGGACACCTGGCGGCTCTTGACTACCTCTGCTTTGCAGCTGGCCATATTCAGATTCTCAGTCCCAGTGTTTTGCTTGTGGAAGCCAAATACTAGCAAATACTCAAGACATGTCAACTCACCCAGGATTCCCAGGAGTCTCCCGGTTTTTAATGAACAGCCACTTTCACCCGGCTGCTGGCTCATTAGCACAGTCAATATAATGAGCAAGTTGCCGGGAGATTACTCTATTGACTGAGCCACAAGCTCGATTACAAATCCAAGCTCTATATACCAATACAGAATTACAAATACCAATACATTAAGTATGAGCTGGGATTTGTAAGACTGTTACTCTACTGGCTGAGCCACAAGCTCTATTACAAATCCAAGCTCTATATACCTATACAGAATTACAAATACCAATACATTAAGTATGAGCTGGGATTTGTAAGACTGTTACTCTATTAACTGAGCCACAAGCTCTATTACAAATCACAGCTCTATATACCAATACATTACTATGAATACCAATACATTAAGTATGAGCTCGCATTTATAAGGCCATTACTCTATTGACTGAGCCACGAGCTCTATTACAAATCCCAACTCTATATACCAATACAGAATTACAAATACCAATACATTAAGTATGAGCTGGGATTTGTAAGGTTGTTACTCTATTAACTGAGCCACGAGCTCTATTACAAATCCGAGCTCTTTATACCAATCCATTATTACAAATATCAATACATTAGGTGTTAGTTGGAATTTTTAAGGCTGTTACTCTAGTGGCTGAGCCACATGCTCTATTAGTTTCAATAGATGTTTTTTTTTCCTTATAGCAAGCTGTAAAAATATTGTGCTGTCCCTACATAATATGTTTTTATATAGAGAGATGTCTGTATGCCAGTACATTGTATGCCTAAAAATATATTCTAGACATATGTCTCTATATGTCATACATATGCAGGGAAAGAAAAAGCTTGGAATGAGAAAAAACATGTATGTATATCTATATATTTTCAGTATCGCCAAAAAATATTTTAAGTGATCGCTAAATGGCGTAAATAAAACTGTTTATTTTAATTAACCAGTAACAATTTGGGGTCTAATATTATTATATAGGGTCTGGATATATGTACATATGCCCTTTTATAAAGAATATGACCCCTGAGAACTCCCAGTCAAAAGCCTTGCCTTACTGTACCACACAGACCATGTTTCGGGTCTGCTGCTTCACCACCACAGCACATTACTCAGGCCTCACTGGTTACTATTCAGGCCTATGTCACTTGACTAGACTACTGATGTTCTAGGTCTCACTTCTGTCTTCTGGACCTGGTACTGCTTCTCACTTATGAATTCCCCTTCATTTTCCGCTGCTGTTTCCCACCCCAGATGAATGAGCCTTATCAGCAGCGAGCCTCGAGCCATGGGACTCTCTGCTGAATCAGCCGCAGAATCTGCAGCAAGATCGAGCGGGACGCTTATTTTTACGCTTATTTTTTCAGTGTCCTTCTGCAATCTCTGCCTCCCAGAAAACAATGGGAGGCAGAATCTGGGTGGAATTTGCTGCGGATGTGGGGGCGGACTCCACCCCCCAAATCTGTGGCAAATTCCTCTGTGTGAGCTTACCCTTAGGCTTCTCCTGACTGATATTGAAACTCTATTGACATAGTTCAGGAAGCTTCTCCCTTACAGAACTTCCCATTATAATGTTCAGTCACATGGACTGGGACTCTCCCAAATGATATGTTCACATAGAGGAATTTGACAGTGAAATTGAGGTGAATGCTGTCTCATCTGCAAATTTCATCCTGAATCTTCCTCCTATTGTTTTCAATAGGAGGCAGAGACCGATGCAGGAAGCTTAATAAGAAGCGTCTGGCTCATTCCACGGCTGACTCGGCCACCAAATCTGCACCATGAGCCTCAAACTGATAATCCCCATTGTTTCTGAGGCTAGTCAGCAAAGTAAACCCACCATGGATTATCACCTTAAATTCCTCTTCACTTTCCAACATGTGAACGGGCCCAAAGAATATAAAGTACATAGCTTACTAAAATAAGGGGCCAGATTGTACCACTGCGCCCACGCCAGGCTGTTTACACACACCAGGCCCAGCTTGTTCTCTAAGCTATCTCTGATGCTGCCTAATATGTCACCACCACTACAGAAGAGAAAACAACAATAAAGTAACAGCACAGCTATATACTGCAATACACAAAGGTATAGATATATATATACAGTGGCAGCAGCTACGCTATGATCCAAGGGTAAAGTCCACATATTAACCTGGTGGCTGCTTAAGGGACAAGTATAAGTCTTTAATAAGGAAGAAGCTATCCACTCTCTTACATACATCCAGAAGTCTTCAGATATCTTGGAGGAGACATTTAATTCACATTCAATGGCAGCAGATGAGATATGTAAACAGCTCTTTGATGTCCCCATGGCCAATGTCACTAGTCTATTAGATATATACTGTAGATATTGGTTATTATAAAGGTCTTACTGTAGAAGTCTGCCTAATAGATATCCTTGAATATGATCAAAGTTTACAGCAGGGTATAAGATCCAGGGTATAGGCATTTTTGTCTAGTGCCCCAAATGTCCCCCAACCACACAATGAACTACGTCAGCTTCCACCAATACAGTAGGTTACTGCAGCGAGGCACGGGGCTGTCTACTCTCATATGCCACAGGCCGCTTTAGATGCCAGCAGTATAAGAATGTTATTGCACCACCTAATCTGGGCTGCAACAACTGAGGCCAAAGGCAAAAAAGTGTCTGTGGCTTACCCATTAGTATTTAATTGTGGGGCACTACGGAAGCACACTGGGAGAGCAATATTACTACTGTGGGGGCACCAGTACTAATGAGGGCACTTTGGGGGAGCATTATTACTACAAGGGGCACATAGGTGGCACTATTATTAATGGGGTTTACTGACGTAGCATTATTTATGTTGGAGGCACTATGGAAGCACTTGTACTAATGTAGACACAAAAGAGAGAGTGTTTTTACTATTGGAGCACTTTGGAGGACACTATTACCAATGGTCACATGCTGGGAGATCACTACTATTTAGGACACTATAGGGATCCTATTACTAATGGGATCATGCTGGGGAAGCTTTACTACTAAGAGAGTAGTAGCATTACTGTGTGAGGCATTATTTTCACATTATTACTATGGGGCACACTAGGGAAGCAATATTACTTTTGGGGACACCTTTACTAATGCAACAGTGTTATTGCTATTGGAGGACTATGGGAGCCCTATTACTAATGATAGCTCTATTGAGAGTACCATTACTAACAGGAAAAGCTGGATGAGCATTATTACCATTGGGGCATTGTGGGAACACCATTACTAATGAGGGCACCTAATGGGGACATTATGGATGGCACTATTACTAACAAGGTACATATACATTGGGCTTGGGATGTGGATCTTTTAAGAACATGGCATGGTGTATAGATGTACATTTAGACTTACAGTGAGATCTACATTGAGATCTACAGATCTCTCCATTTTTAGCTGGTTCTGTATCTTGTACAGTGAAAATATCTCTCTAGATTTCAGCCAGGATTTGGTAACAGAGTATTACTCTAACTCATACCTGGAGTACTTCTTACAACATAGCCTATTCTATCTCTTATAGACCATACTAGGGAGTGACTACATTTGTTCAGTGACCTCTCCCCTGCAGATTTAGTGATGTCCGACACTGAATGTAATATGTGACCTCAGATAGAGCCAAGAGCTGTATTTGATGTCACCACGATGTGCTAGGTTGACCACCACTTCTCTGCCGTATTAGGTAAAGTGTCTTTTAACAGCAGTTCAGTCAAGGTCATAGACAAAGAGTAATGTGAGATTTTTGAAGAATACAGTCTACAAGAAATTTTGTAGAAAATTTGATAAATACAGTACTTACAACACGTATATTGGTTTGGTCCATACCTGAAGAATAGTTTTGCAGACAATCTCCTGTAAATGCTACTAAAATGCACTAGCTATTTTGTTTCTGTCACCCATAGACAGAGCAGTCAGCAAGCAAAAATGAAAAATGTAACTTTTGCTGATATTTATAACAGTTTCTGTGGTTACATAGTGTACTGTTTTCCCTTTGACAGATGCTGATGGAAGCCGCTGTTTTTCTGATGGCTATGTGACAGAAGTGGTAATGCTGATTTCATGTCACATAGACTAGCTGGCATGTTTGCCTCTTTCTGCTATAAGACTGGATGACCGATCGGGCACTAATGCAAAAACACTTTGTATATCTGTTTATATTCTTTTTTATGGCCTGTATCGGTTGAAAATAAATATTAGTACAATATAAATATATTGATGTCAGTTTGTTACATTAATATGATATATTATGCATATATATATATATATATATATATATAAACAGTATATATACAGTACAGACCAAAAGTTTGGATACACCTCATTCCAAGAGTTTTCTGTATTTTCATGACTATAAAAATTGTAGATTCACACTGAAGGCATCAAAACTATGAATTAACACATGTGGAATTATATACTTAACAAAAAAGTGTGAAACAACTGAAAATATGTCTTATATTCTAGGTTCTTCAAAGTAGCCACCTTTTGCTTTGATTACTGCTTTGCACACTCTTGGCATTCTCTTGATGAGCTTCAAGAGGTAGTCACCTGAAATGGTTTTCACTTCACAGGTGTGCCCTGTCAGGTTTAATAAGTGGGATTTCTTGCCTTATAAATGGGGTTGGGACCATCAGTTGTGGTGTTCAGACGTCAGGTGGATACACAGCTGATAGTCCTACTGAATGGAGTGTTAGAATTTGTATTATGGCAAGAAAAAAGCAGCTAAGTAAAGAAAAACGAGTGGCCATCATTACTTTAAGAAATGAAGGTCAGTCAGTCTGAAAAATTGGGAAAACTTTGAAAGTGTCCCCAAGTACAGTGGCCAAAACCATCAAGCGCTACAAAGAAACTGGCTCACATGAGGACCGCCCCAGGAAAGGAAGACCAATAGTCACCTCTGCTGCGGTGGATAAGTTCATCCGAGTCACCAGCCTCAGAAATCGCAGGTTAACAGCAACTCAGATTAGAGACCAGGTCAATGCCACACAGAGTTCTAGCAGCAGACACATCTCTACAACATCTGTTAAGAGGAGACTGTGTGCAGCAGGCCTTCATGGTAAAATAGCTGCTAGGAAACCACTGCTAAGGACAGGCAACAAGCAGAAGAGACTTGTTTGGGCTAAAGAACACAAGGAATGGACATTAGACCTGTGGAAATCTGTGCTTTGATCTAATGAGTCCAAATTTGAGATCTCTGGTTCCAACCACCGTGTCTTTGTGCGACGCAGAAAAGGTGAACGAATGGACTCTACATGCCTGGTTCCCACCGTGAAGCATGGAGGAGGAGGTGTGATGGTGTGGGGGTGCTTTGCTGGTGACACTGTTGGGGATTTATTCAAAATTGAAGGAATACTGAACCAGCTTGGTTACCACAGCATCTTGCAGCGGCATGCTATTCCATCCGGTTTGCGATTAGTTGGACCATCATTTATTTTTCAACAGGACAATGACCCCAAACACACCTCCAGACTGTGTAAGGGCTATTTGACCAAGAAGGAGAGTGATGGGGTGCTACGCCAGATGACCTGGCCTCCACAGTCACCAGACCTGAACCCAATCCAGATGGTTTGGGGTGAGCTGGACCGCAGAGTGAAGGCAAAAGGGCCAACAAGTGCAAAGCATCTCTGGGAACTCCTTCAAGACTGTTGGAAGACCATTTCAGGTGACTACCTCTTGAAGCTCATCAAGAGAATGCCAAGAGTGTGCAAAGCAGTAATCAAAGCAAAAGGTGGCTATTTTGAAGAACCTAGAATATAAGACATATTTTCAGTTGTTTCACACTTTTTTGTTAAGTATATAATTCCACATGTGTTAATTCATAGTTTTGATGCCTTCAGTGTGAATCTACAATTTTTATAGTCATGAAAATACAGAAAACTCTTGGAATGAGAAGGTGTGTCCAAACTTTTGGTCTGTACTGTATATACAGTGCCTTGCAAAAGTATTCAGCCCCCTTGAACTTTTCAACCTTTTGCCACATTTCAGGCTTCAAACATAAAGATTTAAAATTTTAATTTTTTTGGTGAAGAATCAACAACAAGTAGGACACAATTGTGAAGTGGAACGAAATTGATTGGTTATTTTAAACTTTTGTAAAAAATAAAAAACTGAAAAGTGGGGCGTGCAATATTATTCGGCCCCTTTACTTTCAGTGCAGCAAACTCACTCCAGAAGTTCAGTGAGGATCTCTGAATGATCCAATGTTGTCCTAAATGACTGATGATGATAAATATAATCCACCTGTGTGTAATCAAGTCTCCGTATAAATGCACCTGCTCTGTGATAGTCTCAGGGTTCTGTTTAATGCGCAGAGAGCATCATGAAGACCAAGGAACACACCAGGCAGGTCCGTGATACTGTTGGGGAGAAGTTTAAAGCCGGATTTGGATACAAAAAGATTTCCCAAACTTTAAACATCCCAAGGAGCACTGTGGAAGCGATCATATTGAAATGAAAGGAGTATCAGACCACTGCAAATCTACCAAGACCCGGCCGTCCCTCTAAACTTTCATCTCAAACAAGGAGAAGACTGATCAGAGATGCAGCCAAGAGGCCCATGATCACTCTGGATGAACTGCAGAGATCTACAGCTGAGGTGGGAGAGTCTGTCCATAGGACAACAATCAGTCGTACACTGCACAAATCTGGCCTTTATGGAAGAGTGGCAAGAAGAAATCCATTTCTCAAAGATATCCATAAAAAGTCTTGTTTAAAGTTTGCCACAAGCCACCTGGGAGACACACCAAACATGTGGAAGAAGGTGCTCTGGTCAGATGAAACCAAAATCGAACTTTTTGGCCACAATGCAAAACGATATGTTTGGCGTAAAAGCAACACAGCTCATCACCCTGAACACACCATCCCCACTGTCAAACATGGTGGTGGCAGCATCATGGTTTGGGCCTGCTTTTCTTCAGCAGGGACAGGGAAGATGGTTAAAATTGATGGGAAGATGGATGGAGCCAAATACAGGACCATTCTGGAAGAAAACCTGTTGGAGTCTGCAAAAGACCTGAGACTGGGACGGAGATTTATCTTCCAACAAGACAATGATCCCAAACATAAAGCAAAATCTACAATGGAATGGTTCACAAATAAACATATCCAGGTGTTAGAATGGCCAAGTCAAAGTCCAGACCTGAATCCAATCGAGAATCTGTGGAAAGAGCTGAAAACTGCTGTTCACAAACGCTCTCCATCCAACCTCACTGAGCTCCAGCTGTTTTCCAAGGAAGAATGGGCAAGAATTTCAGTCTCTCGATGTGCAAAACAGATAGAGACATACCCCAAGCAACTTGCAGCTGTAATCGCAGCAAAAGGTGGCGCTACAAGGTATTAACTTAAGGGGGCCGAATAATTTGGCACTCCCCACTTTTCAATTTTTTATTTTTTACAAAAGTTTAAAATATCCAATAAATTTAGTTCCACTTCACGATTGTGTCCCACTTGTTGTTGTTCTTCACCAAAATTTTAAAATTTTATATCCTTATGTTTGAAGCCTGAAATGTGGAAAAAGGTTGAAAAGTTCAAGGGGGCCGAATACTTTCGCAAGGCACTGTATATACAATATATGTTACATGCTTTGTATTCATGGTGTCCACCATTTTTATACATTTTTTGCCTGACACACAGGGTTCTGTTTCCTAAAATCTCTAGAATTTTGAAGCGCTGTCTTGCAAAAACTTGCTCAAAAACTTATTCCGAAGTTGTTTCAGAGGTTTTTTTTTTTGCTGCCTGCCATACATTTCTGTGGAAGTTTCAAGCAGAATCCATCTGAAGACATCGCAGGAAGCTTATTTTTATGCTAGCTGAAAAAAATCTGCCACTGCCTCCAACTGAGATAAATGGGAGCCAGGCATTTTTTGAGGGAGATTTGGAGTATATTCACAAAACGTCTTTGGAGCTGATTTAGAGGTGTTTTTGCCTTAGAATTAGAGGCAGAAAATTCCTCAAAATCAACTCCAAAAAACTCTCAATGGACATACCCTCACTGTGGCTCCTGAGAGGGAAGGTTCATAAAGCCTGTGGGAGCAGAAGTGTTGTGTGTCATTGTGCTCTGTTTGTGAAGCATGTTGTGAATCGACCTAAATACCCTGATGTAGAGGGGCAGAGCCATGAAATTTAAAGATATAAATTAACTGTGTGTTGCTTGCCTTGTTAATGGTTGCTTACTGTATCGTGTCATTGTTGTACAAAAGGGAGCTGTGTTTGTGAGGGTCAGTTGTAGATAGTCTTGTGTTACGTAACTAGCCACTGAGATCCAGAAACAGACTACAGACTAGCTGACTGATAATTGGTGACAGCCCATTATTTTAGTGACACTGATAAGTGTAGTGCCAGTGCCACGTCTGAAGTTGCTCCTTTGGTTCTTGCAGTAGCCATAGGGATGGTGCTCTGCTCTCAGGATAAGTAGGGGTCCCAGAGGTTATACCTCCTCTGATCATAAAGTAATGTCATATCCTAATAATTTCCCATAACTTTATAAAATTGGAATAACCCTTTAACAGGAGATCAAGTGAAAATACGCTTTTGATTTTTTTATAAAGAGGAACAATAATATTTTCTTTTTTTATTGTAGCAAGGAGACAATGGCATCCATAAAAGCAAGCAGATCATGGACTGAGATCCAGGAAAGGTAACTGAATAAATGATGTAGATATAACACTGGCCGTTACATAGGAGCTACTTTATGTAATTTCCTGTTTTTCTATCTGGCCAAGAATAAAAAAGTGGACTATCATTCATTTCTCAGACTGGTGCAGTACATTGATGGTGATAATCTGCCCTTCAGGACTAAATCTATTACTAAAAGAAAGTCAGAGAACCTCTATTTCTGTCTGTACGAGAATCTGTTCACATCTGCTTTAGGCTATCAGACATCTGCGTCGGAGGTTCCAATTTCTCATAAAACCAATTCATTACAAAATTGGGACTTGCTGGCAAAACCATTGACAGGCTGTAGTTCACAACACATCCACTGTATGGGCACACATAGGCATCTTGTGACACAATATTGTGAAATTGTATTGTTTTTGAAAGTTGGTTATCTTGCCATATACATATCTGGATATGCCCAGGTAAGTGTAGGCAAGGAAAGCCACATCTCTAAGAAGCCAAACTGACAATGTATTTTTGCGGAGTAAGGCTGAGGCCCCACGTTGTGGAAACGCAGCTTTTTTTGTTGCAGATTTTGTTGCGATTTTCGAGCCAATAATGGATACAAAAGGAATGGGAAATATATAGGAATCTCTTATACGTCTACCTTTTTCTTAATCCACTCCTGGCTTTGGCTGAAAAAACCGCAACAAAATCTGCAACAAAAAAAGCTGTGTTTCCGCAACGTGGGGCCTTAGTCTAAAACACAAATTGTATAAGCCAGGAACGCTCACACTTTTCTACTCAGGCATCTCTAGTTAGAACATGGTGATGCCCGAACCTTAACTGCAGGTTGTAGTCGATACATAAATTTTATCATAAAATTTGTCCGCTTAACCCAGTAAAGCATTACAATAGGTAATCTATAATTATAGTGAATGAGAAATTGTTGCATAGAACGCCCAGTGTGGCTTATAATAACCTCTGAAAAAACTGTCTATCCCAATAACAATGGGAAAGAGAAATAACTGAACGGCTGCTATGAGTCACTTACTTTTTTATACTGATAAACCATAGCAATATGTTATTTATTAGTATTATGTATCAATGTTTTTTATCCACCTTTATAAAGAAGTGTGTGTTTGTACCTTTCCTTTTTGCTTGAGATCCTGACATGAGTGGCACAAAAGGAAAAGTTGTGAAAAAAAAAATGTTTGGTTACTTTGTCAGGTATTATATGATGCTATTATGCTTAAAGAGTAATAGTCCTTTCTAACTTGTTTTGTAAATGAATAGTTTGGGTGAATATAAGAAACTTTGTAATATTTCTGATGAGAGGAAAATGCTCTTATCTGCTGTTATCAGCTCATCTCCCACCTGGTAAACTGCTCAGTTCACTACCACACTCATCTTCACTGAAGACTCACAGACTGTAACGTCTCTGCCTGTTCGGGTCTCGGCGCCACCCTCCGCTTGCATGCTGTGGCGAAGGAGGCGTGTTCGGTTTGATTCCTTGCGTAGGTTTCTTGTTGCTCAGTCTGAACATGGTCCAAGTTCCCTTGCTGTGTAAAGCCACACCCGTGTTCTGAGCATTGTTTCTCTTTGGACTGCATAGAGTTAATCTCTTCCTGGCCTGTGTGATTGACAGCCTGTGTACCTATCAGGTCTGGGGCTGGGCCCAGACTTTCTATAAACAGGTTGTCAGCCCTCACATGGTCGCCGGTTATTGCACTGTCTTTGCCTGCTCTCCTTGTTATATCCCTTGCTACCTGATTCTCTGACCGTTGGCTTTCCTTGTGACTATTCTCTTGGATTTTGATTTTGTACTGCATTGCTCGTTTGTTACCGACCCCTTGGCTTGCTCACTCTTCTTCTGTGTTGTCTTGTCCTGTTCTTTGTGTCACTTACTCAGTATAGGGCTTGTCTTCTAGTTGTCCTTTTACCGTTTAGAGTAACTGAGGCAATAGGAAGGGACAGTGGCTGGGGTGAGATTAGGGCTCACTTGTCTCTGTCCTTCCTCCCAGACCGCTGCAGTAGTGTCAGGGTATGGCTAAGGTTGGCAAGACCCTTACACAGACAGATCAAGTTACATAGAAGTGTATGGAGAGGAGAGGGGGATGAGGAGGAGCAGAGTGTAAAACATAGGGAAGTGCTGCTACAGGAAACAGTAAGAGTTCCAGCACTTTTCTAGTTTTTATAAATGCAGGTTTTAACAGTACTGGGCAGTATAGATGTGAATATATGATGAGGTAGAAATGTTACTGTGATCTGCTCAAGGATATCTCTCTCTCTCTGCTTCTCACTCACTCCTCTTCCTTGTCCTCTCTTCTCCATAGACATCTATGAACTACAGTCTGTCTTCAGTGAATTGAGATGTTTAGCAGGCAGGAGAGGGTGGATAACAGAAGATAGAAGCATTTTTCTATGACAAGATATATCACAAACTTTCTTATATTCACCTAAAATGTTCATTTGCCAAAAAAAAATAAACAAACTGAAGCTAGATTTACTCTTTAACAGTGAAGGTTTGTCTTATAAACTAATCAACTTGTACCACTTACTTGGGATGTCTCGAAACAAGAGGAAATTAAAGGAAGGACACATATGTAATGCCCCACAATTTTGATTCCCAATGCAGAAATCCTACTTTTCTAGTTATTGTTACTAATATCTTCCCTTACAGTATAAACACATTTAACATCTTATGTTTTGCAGCTTAAGTCGTGTACGACAACAGTATGGCCTCTTACCACGAGCTGAGTGGGATGATCTCATTGCCACAACTTCGTATGAAAAAGCTATGTCAGCAAAACACAAGAACAAGGGTCTGCCAAGGCTGATCCTGCCAAGGTAAGGCTAAATTATTGCTAAATACCCTTCAGTAAGAAAAATTTACATCCACTAAACTCAGGGGTTTACCATTTATGATATTGTAAAAACGTCTACAGCGGTATATGCATTTGACATTTTGCTTTAAAGGGGTTGTCCAGGAATTTGGAATGTATCGTCTATCCTAAGGATTGGCCATAAATATTTGATCTTGGGGGATGTAGAGGTACCACCAGCTGTATGGGACCAGTTCCAATGCCCGAACTATGCACAACACATGGCTGGAAGCAGTTGACTGCAGTGGAGTCCTGCAAAGTCCATGGGAGCTTAGCTGCAGTAACGCGCCCGGATACTACACAGGGACCAAAGCCAACTGCCTGCCCAGGTGTCAGAAGTGGCCCTGTGGTCTCCATATGAATGCAGTCACAGGATGCTCAGGAGTTTTCCTCCATGTGACTGGTGGGGAACTGGGGCCCCCTTTCTCACATATTATGTAAATAGTTGATAACTGGTAAACTTGATTCAACCCCTTTACATTTACAGTACCTTATAGTATAGTCTCATCTTTTAATCTATACATACAATAGAGGCAGACCACACCTATGAGGCTTTTGGTGAGAATATTGCAGTTGGTAATTGGAACCTGCTCAGGACTACCCTCCCTAGAAGTGCATTTTTAGCAAGCAAATGTATGAGAAGTAGGTGCAAAGTTCAGGGAAGCGCACAGAGGTCTGAAAACACCGATCCCTTCTGTCCTGGATGGCAAAACTTGGTATCATTGTGGACGACCTATTTTGATCTGTGCCATAGTGTCACTTGTGTTCTATGTACTAACTAAATGTGACACAGATTCTAACTCCTGAGCATTTACCTCTGATCATCAGTCAGTATAGTCAACATTATTGCTATATATGGCTGGATTATACCTATTGACATTGACTGTTCTTTACTACTGAAATGTCCATTTTTATAAGTAGATCTGTGATCTTGGTAGCATATGAAAGCTGCATGACTCTTCCGTACAGCATGAATGCCCATTTGACTCTTCAATGGTCATCAGCATACCACGCATGGCGTTTTAAAAATTGATGTTATAGATTTCACTGCAACATAAATTGTCACGCCATCTATTAGGGTATATAACATGATTGGTTTTCGCACTCTCAGATAATGTTGTAGTGCAAGTAGTAGGGGTGCCAGCCCAGGTAATCATATAGCAGTGATGAGAAAATTGCAACAAAATGGTAACGAAACATCCTACCATTTTGTCGCAATTTTCTCATCGCTGCTATATTGCAATGAATATGTACCTATGATAATGTGATACCACATATATTGTGACTACTGGAATACTATTGTAGCACTGTTGTTACACGATTACTGTGAATTTGTGTAGTATCAAATAAAAAACTCCTTGCACTAATATCGTGAAGGATTGTGCGATAGTTCTTTATTATATCTAATAGGGCATGGTGATGGTCTAGGATGATAAAACAACCAATTTTTCAAGTTTTATTTCTTAATTCATCAGAATTTGAAAATGTGTGCTATCCTCAGTAGCTTTGTATTCCTCTGTATGTACTGTAGTATTCCTCTATAGACACTGAATGGAGCATCCCTACGTGACTCTATCACAGCAGTAAGTCACAGCACCATCTGAAGCACAAAATAGTACACTTACATCCAGTAAGTATCCATGCATACAATTGTGTTCTTTGACAGTGTGCTGGCTGTGTTTTTAATGGATATCACACTGACTCAATCTTTTTTATGGCCCCCATACAAATGACTGTACATTATCTCGAGTCTGCGAGGGGGTTAACTTCTATAAGATCGAAGGCAAAACTCAAGACATATTCTATTCCTGTCTGTTTTTTGGCATGGGCTCATTAATAATATGCATGGGTCTGTGGAGGTCATGGAAGGCTAAATGCTAAAGAGTGGGCAATTGGTCCATACTGTGCCCCATAGGGCAGTTATGCTTGTCTATTTTCTATTTAAAAAAGTAATTGATGGGGTAAATCTTGGTGGATTGCTGACATTCCATTGTTTTTGTAATATTCAATTTTGTTACTTTTAGATGTAAAGCCTTTTAAACAGTAATAATAGAGCAGGGACGGTACATAAACATTGATTTGAGACTGAATATATCCTTAAATCTGTATCTGGGTTTGATATTTCACAAAGTTTACCCCTGCTGTTTTTATATGCAGTAGTGAACTTTGAAGAGAAAATGTATTTTATTTGTATTACTAAGCTGTCTGAGTACTTCTTGTCTGCACATTGACATCTGTAGAGAGGCACACTCCCTCCTTCGTCTGACATTTTCATTATAGGGTCTTTCATATTGTGTAATTCTTTTACACAGCGACTTGTTGTTCCACCTTTGTTAACTTCTTGGGAACTATATTTATTTTGTTCAAATTATAGATCACAAAACCCAAGGCATTAAAGAAACATACAATAAATCAAGTGCACTTACATAGTAAATAGATCTGTAGTAATGACAGTAATACAGGCAGATTGTTAATTCCTTGATTCTCATGTATACCCATGTAACAATGAATTCTCTCTCCAACCATTTGTTACAAATTACATGCTTCTTTCTTCTAAGTATTGTTGTCTAGACGCCACACATGCAGATTTTCTCATTTCCAATCATTTACTAAATGAAGAAGTTTTTAAGAAACGGGAGAACTGAGTGGAAAGCGGCTAAATGTAATGTATTTGCTACATTGGCTTCTTGTAAAGCTCTAAAGGCTTGTAATTTGTTTTATTTACAGCTGTAAAAGGGTTGTCCAGCTAGAAAAATAAGAAATCAGAATGGTTTTAAAAAAATCTGATACTCATGTCACCCCGCTGTTACTGTAACAATGTTTGATGGGTCCTCGGCTGGTATCTGCCAGCAGCATGTTAAGCTGAACACAATGAGATAGTTTGTTAGGAAATGATACTTGTAATTTATTGATATAAATCTCTGCTCTTTCTGGATTTAGGAGTCCAGTGGGTGGTCCTTATCAGTGATTGACACTTATCTCTGTTTGCACACTCATTAATAGAAGGCACAAGGTAGAACCTACCACTGGACTCCTAGGGGTGGGATCCTAGTTTTGCACTCCAGTGACCACAACACTGATAAATAGGCACTATATAGTTTTGTTATCTGAGTGACTTTACTATATGTGGAGGATACAATATGGGAATGGGCATTCCCATGCTGAAAAGAATGACCTCTACTCAGGGCTGGATATAATGTCCATTGTAACATTGTATTTTATAGAAATATTTCACATCCCACATGGATTTCTAGATTATTTCATTTACTGATTCATTATTATTGTTCCAGCCTTACATCTAAATCTCATTGGGATCTCAGACACGCAGACTTGGAATACAGTGACACAAAGCAACATAAACAGCATGAGAGGTAAGTATCGACATAAACATTACAACGATATTATGATCCAAAAAGACATACTGATAGCGAGTTTAGATTGTGAGCATAATATGGGACAATGACTGACAATATCTCTAAAGTGCTGAGGAATATGATGGCGCTATAGAAGTAAGCATAATAAATAAATAATGGGTCCTGTATACTAATTCGTTGCTAGTTATGCCTCTGAATATGGCTAAGACTGGACCGCATAGCAAACTTGAGCCCTCCTCCCCTCACAAGGCATAGTGCCCCCTTTGCTGGCCAACACACAGTAAAACTCTCCCTTTGCTGACCTTCACATGGTATAACACCCCATTTACACATACTATAATGTCCCACAGTTGCCCTTTCACCAAGTAAAATGCCCTACATTGGCCCCTTCACACAGTATAATGCCCCATAGTGGCCCTTCCACACAGTATATTGTCCCATAGTGGCCCCTCCACACAGTATAATGCCCCATAGCATCCCCTCCACACAGTATAATGTGCCACAGTGGCCCATCCACACAGTATCTTGTCCCATAGTGGCCCCTCCACATAGTATAATGCCCCATAGCATCCCCCCGCCCCTCCACACAGTATAATGTGCCACAGTGGCCCATCCACACAGTATCTTGTCCCATAGTGGCCCCTCCACATAGTATAATGCCCCATAGCATCCCCTCCACACAGTATAATGCCCCATAGCATCCCCTCCACACAGTATAATGTCCCATAGTCGCCCCTCCTCACACTATAATGTCTCATAGTAGACCTTCCACACAGTATAATGTCCCATAGTGGCCTCCACACAATATAATGTCCCATAGTGGCCCCTTCACATTGTATGATAGGTCATCAATTGAAACTCAGTAAAGGTCTGACACCTGGTACTCCCACTAATTGGTAGAGGCTGCAGCATTCAGGTTAGAGCTGCAACCTCTCCGTTATTTACAGCGCCATACATTTGTATAGCGGCAGTTCTTGGTATCGCAGCTTAGACTGATTCACTTGAATGGGACTGAGCTAAGAACAGACCATGTGACCGAAGCACATGATGTCACATGGCCTGTGAAGTGGAAAGTCTTAAAAAAGATGATCCGCTGGGGTCCTGGGTGTCAGACCCTCCCCTGATCTTCAACTGATTAATATGTTCCGGAATCCCCTTTAATTTGGAACACAGAAAATAAAATTTCTGGAATATTTTTTGGCTTTGTCCCTTCCTGCTAAACCACACCCACTTGTTTCACCTCTTTTAGAAAAGTGGCAAAAAGCAAAAAAAAAAAGAGTTTCAGACCTTTGTATAAATACGGTGTGCTCCATAATGTGTGATTTTGTCACGTTAAAAAAAAAAACTGGTGGAAAGTTGTACAAAATCCCCCCATTGTGTATTCCGATGTGTAACGCTGGAATCTGTAAGCATTATTACATTTTTCCCCACTTACAATTAGCACCTTGTCTGATCGGGTTGATATCATCTCCTTGTATTCAGGGCTGGTGCCTTGCAGCAGCTGTTGTACACTTTATCGGTATTACTTTTTTTCAGCAGCATGTACTGTAATAGAAACACATCTCATGCCTCTTGAACTGATTACAGGCACTGCAATTTCAGAAAATGGAGTCAACCTAGGGCACAGTCGCCAAATAGAATGTAACATCCTTTGTTTAGAGCGCAGAGCCAAAAGCATACATAATACTGCATAATTCTGAGATCAGTATAAGCCGCTACAACATCTGCTCAGACAAGATGCTGGAAAGCCTACTGGAGCAGCAAGGAACCATTAGCTGTATACAGTGCTGCATAAGATGGACAAAGTGGGGGTTTTACATTAGTTCTGCAGAGAAACACATACCAAGGGTTCTTCCATAAGGCTCTTACAAAGACAAGACTCTGCTTATACCAGAAAATAATATAAAATTGTTGGTACCCCTCGTTTAATGAAAGAAAAACCCACAATGGTCACAGAAATAACTTGAATCTGACAAAAGTAATAATATATAAAAATTCTATGAAAATGAACAAATGAAAGTCAGACATTGCTTTTCAACCATGCTTCAACAGGATTTTTAAAAAAAGAAAATTCATGAAACAGACCTGGACAGAAATGATGGTACCCTTAACTTAATATTTTGTTGCACAACCTTTTGAGGCAATCCCTGCAATCAAACGAACCCTGTAACTGTCAATGAGACTTCTGCACCTCTCAACAGGTATTTTGGCCACTCCTCATGCGCAAACTGCTCCAGTTGTCTCGGGTTTGAAGGGTGCCTTTTCCAGACGACGTGTTTCAGCTCCATCCAAAGATGCTCAATAGGACTTAGGTCAGGGCTCATAGAAGGCCACTTCAGAATAGTCCAATGTTTTCCTCTTAGCCATTCTTGGGTGTTTTTAGCTGTGTGTTTTGGGCCATTATCTTGTTGCAAGACCCATGACCTGTGACTGAGACCAAGCTTTCTGACACTGGGCAGCACATTTCTCTCTAGAATCCCTTGACAGTCT
The DNA here is from genome assembly GCA_947044405.1 of Leptodactylus fallax. NCBI lineage: Eukaryota > Metazoa > Chordata > Amphibia > Anura > Leptodactylidae > Leptodactylus > Leptodactylus fallax. Next base: position 2,171,122 of record CAMRHE010000280.1, on the reverse strand, counting down.
TGAGATTTCATTGTACCCTGCACAGATTCAAGACACCCTGTGCCAAATGCAGCAAAGCAGCCCCAGAACATAACAGAGCCTCCTCCATGTTTCACAGTAGGGACAGTGTTCTTTTCAAGATATGCTTCATTTTTCCGTCTGTGAACATAGAGCTGATGTGCCTTGCCAAAAATTTCAATTTTTGTCTCATCTGTCCATAGGACATTCTCCCAGAAGCTTTGTGGCTTGTCAACATGTAGTTTGGCAAATTCCAGTTTTGTCAGATTCAAGTTATTTCTGTGACCATTGTGGGTTTTTCTTTCATTAAACGAGGGGTACCAACAATTTTGTCCACGTGTGTATATATTATACACATGTATATTGGGAACATAACAAATAATAACCATGGTACCCCATCCTACAGTAACCAGCTTTAGTAGTAAGTTCAGAAATCAGGTCACATTGCTAGGATAATGTTTACAGTGATGTCACATTACAGGGATAATGCACACAGTGATGTCACAGCACTGGTATAATACTCACAGTGATGTCACAATAAAGGGATAATACACACAGTGATGTCACAGTAAAGGGATAATTTACACAGTGATGTCACAGTACAGGGATTATGATTACAGTGATGTCACGGAACAGGAATAATGCCCACGGTGATGTCACAGAATAGTGATAATAATTACAGTGATGTCACTGTACAGGGATAACATACACAGTGATGTAACCTTACAGGGATAATAATTACAGTGATGTAATGTATGTTACATTAGAAGCGTAATAATCATGGGGCTCCATTGAAAAGTCATAATTTTCCACATCCCTCTCCATTTTCCATAGTCAAAATTAACTGGATATTATTTCTGAATTGAAATGGGACTTAGTTTTGGGTTCTGATGGCAGCTGCTATGCCTGCTACTAAGCATATCCAATAAAGTGCTCTCTGTCACTTTTGGCAGGGAATAGGATTAGCAATTATTATATTATCATCAGGACAGAAATACAATAAAAGGTAACCCCTGCATTATAAAGCTAGAGATATCTAACACAAGATCACAGTACTATAAGTAGTTCATGAAGACAGGTCACCCTTTTCTTCTTCCTCCCCCTCCTTACATATGTTACAAAGCATATCCACTACACTCTGCCATAGAAGACAAACCCTGCTGTAGGCTACACCCCAAGTAGTGGGCCGCAGCATAAAAGCGCTGCGGGAAAAACTGTGGCAGCAACGCATCGAGGTTTTTCCAGCATCGCTTTTCACAGAAAGTCTGCAAAGGTTTCCTCTGCGGGCTTTCTGCTTCCATTATACCTATAGAGAAACCGCCGGTATTTCCGTAGATATAACTGACATGCTGCGATTTTGAAAACCGTGAAGGACATTCCCTTTAAGAGAATAAGATACAGATATATACAATCAGAAAATAAACAAAATTATGAAAGTTAAGTGTTTTCTGCCTTAAAACGTGCCATTTTACCTATAGTTTCAATATGGAAATGATTGTGTACATTTCTTTTTCTTATTCTAGGCGGAGAAGTGCTAAATATGATCCTTTCTCCCATAAACCCATTTTAGTGAAGAATAAGGAACATGACAGAATGAAACCAACAATAGTAAGTAAATGTCACACTCACATCATCTGTAACCATATTAATTTCTGATATAGCCCTTAGCAGATAAAAGGTTTACGATGCAATACCAGACACAGCCTGAGGATAACAGTGGCACTATTAAAAAAAAAAAAAAACATTGAAAGAGTAGATGGTTGCTGGAAGCACATGGCCATCTCATAGTCATCAAGCAGGGTGAAAAGCAGGAAAAAACAGAAGTAAAGAAAATCATAGTCTCAAGTTATATGGGTAGGAAATAGTTCTGGCAAGCAGCACTTTTCTCTCCGCATGTTTCGTGCGGAAACCACACGGACCCCATTATAGTCTATGGGGTCTGCGGGTTTCCTTAGGTAACCGCTTTTCTATGCATATAGCTTTCCATTCGGGGGGGCCCCAAGCGGAAACCCGAACGCAGATATGAACCGGGCCTTACTTGCGGTCTACTAGAGTGAATGGCGGGGCAAGAAACTGACTGCTACCTGTTCCTTTATAGTATTCGACTATATACGGTTCAATGTGGTGGCTGACCAGAGATCTGGGGCATCAAGCCCTGCTTGTTAAGACTGAATTGGCTGTATACCGAGACTGGTTTGGATGACAGAATTCACCGGTATACTTTATCAAACACAAACCTCTGAAGAACCACACAACTACTAAGCTGAAGCATTTACAAGACATCCTGCTCACAAGCCCGTGACCTTTCCAGATCAATGAGCATGAAATATTTAGAACTGAGAAAATTGCTCAATTAATAAGTAATGTTCAGTCTTATCACCATGTTGTAACTACGGCATTTTACCTGTTTTTCCCTCTTCTAGGACTATAATGTGTATAGATATTTCACTGAAAATAAACATTTTGCCTGGGACTTTGTGGACTCCTTTGTATCTGAGGTTTTGGTCAATGAGATTGTGCCAGATGTTCTTATAGAAGCTTTAACTGATGATACACAGGTAAGGGTTGCGGCTTTATTTTCGGTGTTTCGTGTTGTCATTGGTGCTCAAGCAGAGGTGGACTAGGAATCTGACCCCTCGCCAATAAGGGTCATGGGCTTCTTGCCATCCACAGTACAGGTTTTTTCTTACCATGCTCTCCCGCTCATTCTTTCCCTACATCCAAAGTGATGTCTTATCATTGTGAAATGGGTGCCACAAGACATTGCACCCCAGTATGATGTGGCTACAAGTGTCACTATGTATGTAAAATGTCTCCTGAGACTTGTTGGGACGGTAAATTATAGACATTTTTTGTTTTCTATTTTTTCAGTTTTGTAGGGTTTTTATGGCCCCAGAAAGTTCAGTAAAGATCGTCCAAAGCTGGGGGCTCCTTTCTCTCCAACTATAGATTAATATACCCTGCACTCCCCTATATAGCTCTAGATATAAAAGACCCCCCTAGGGCTTCCCCTATTTTCTTCTGTATATGTGACCATTACCCTTTTCTCCCCTGGAGATTTAGCAATTTGCACTTTATAATCATTCTTTCCTTGGTGTAATACAGATTAGCCTCCATGTACTGACCTCCTGGTAAGTCTGAGGAGGGCTTGTGTTTATACACAAAGGCCAATCTAAGAAGACAGAGCTGCAGGAAGAGGGAGGTTGCACAAGTAGTGTGATCCAATAATGAGACAGAGGGTGTGTCTCAGACTACCTCTGACTCCCTATAGGCACTGTAGCTAAACTGTAGTCACAGGTCCCAGCTTTACCCTAATAGAGTTGTGCTTTTATTTTATGTATTTACATTCATGACTATTATTTATAGTGATTTTATGTTTTATTTTAAAATACTCAGTTGCCAAAGAAGAAATATTACAGCAAGAAAACGTCAAGACATTGGAAATCAGAGTACGTATATACCCAGTAATGTGACCGATACTAAATGAGGGGAAACCTTAAAGGGGTTATCCACCTTCATAATACTTGTGGCCTCTCCTTAGGATAAGCCACCGATATTAGATCTGTGTACTGTAGTCCCAGATGTTGAAATCAGCTCGGGTCCTGGTAATGTTTACATCTCTATGGGACAGCGCTGCAGTACCTAAAGATGCCGCTGCACTTTGTACTCACGGTATTTTGTACAGTGAGTGAATAGCGGGGCCCCCACTATTTAAACTTCATCAGGAGCCACACTATCCTGGAACAGAGAACCCCACAAATCTAATTTTGGTGGCTTTTCCTAAGGAGAGTCCATCACAATTAACCCCTCTTTCATGTCCTCTGTCACAGGGAAAGTTATATACCATTAGAAAGCTGTTGAAGGCTAAGGCCCCATATAGCAGGCTGCAGAAAAAAAACGCAACGGTTTTGGAAATTGCAGTGTGTCTGCAGTACGTATTTTCCCACAATGTGGGTGTTGGTCACCCCATGCCGCCTTCAGGTCCCTAACAATCTGAGTTTTATCTCCCTGCTCCAATGACAGTATCTAATGACCTGTGTAATCGAAAGGAGTGCTAAGTCCAATTGTGGAGGGAGGCTACCACCCCCACCACCCCCCGATGCTATACAACATACAGAAGATTCAGACAGCGCATCCCAATGTGAACAGGTGCAAGCTACCATGGCAATATTACAAATGCAGAAAATGCAGCACCAGGACCACGTCCCCAGTGGGCCCCTGACCCAAGGAGACTAGTTGGCCCTTAGCAACCCAACCCTTGCAAGAGTGGTGTATGGCACGGTATGGTCACGGCACTAAATAGATCCCAGATTATTATATATAGATGCACTGAGTGGCTGAGACCACATCTAGGCACAGAGGTAGGCTGACCACTATCCACCCTTGTAGGCCATGCCTTGTCTCCTTACTGTTACTTTGGGGCCCCTATCACCAATCTTGCTCACAGAGCTAAGGGGGCCCTATTCTAAGGCAGGGGCTAGGTAGCAGGCTAATACTAAAAAAAAAAAAAAGGGAGGCGAGTAATATTTATCTGTATAGTGGGCTCCAAGAATGGATTCCATTAGCCGACACTGACTAAACATGTTGAATTGAATTGCCCAAAATTGAATTATCTAAATTGAAAACATTTTTTACATACTGTACTGTATTGTATGCATACACTTTAGAATTTTTTATATACTGTCTGTGTACGCATTACTATTACAATTTTATATTGTAATTTACAGGCTTTTTACCAGGTTTTGCATTTTTAGCAGTAATTGTAGGAAACAGCTTCTTTTTTCTACAGCAAATTGTTATTCCAGGAAATGTATGTAGAAAATATGCATAGAGTAATGACTTCTATTTTCCCCATAGTGATTACAGAGGATCGGCCGGGCCCCACTCAATGTCTCTCCTGGATGAACTGCTAATTGAAATCTTGAGAGATCTATCTGCTCATGTGCTCAGGAGGATGGTGAGAGATTTTGTTGATGACCATCTGGTCAGGGCAGCGCTGCATGACTGTATAGATGAAATTCTCACCAGTATCATCCAGTCTGAACTGTCTTCAATGGTGAGTAACTAAATGGAGCAAATAAGATTTCAGCATGAGTACAGAGAATGTTAAAAATGAATTAACTATTCTAGAAGCAAATATCAGAACTAACCAAGTATCTAATACCAGGGAATATTAATACCAGTAGTGTAAATTATAGTTCAGGTATATTACTTAAAGGGAATTTATCACCTCCCCCAAGCATATTGAACTGCTGCCACCATGTTACAGAACACATTACAGTGATATATAACATACCTTTTCATATATATGTTACTTTTGTAGATTTGGAGTAAAACAACTTTGATGTCTTATGCAAATGAGGCGGTTGGTGCACTGGGGTCGGGCCTTCAGCTTTCTAGAGCACTGCTCCTGCCACTCAGACCCCTACCACCTCCTGTCTGCACTACCCCTTTTAGTGGGAGTTCATCCTCCCACTGCTATGACATCACCCATCCTACCTAGGCATCAAGATCAGTGCTCCAAGAGCCGAAGACCCGCCCCCAGTGCACCAACTGTTTCATTTGCATAAGACTTAAAGGTTGTTTTTCTCCAAATCTACAAAGTGACAAACATAACCAAGGTATTGTTACTTGTCAATGTAATGTGCCCTGTAACACAACGGTGGCAGTTCAGTATGCTTGGGGGAGGTGGTAGACTACCTTTAAAAGCTGGCGACACACATTGATTTTTTTTTGTTGTTGCTTTTATGATGCAGATTTTGAAGTTTTTGAGTCAAAGCAAGGAGTGGATTTAATAGGAATAGAAAATATAAAGTAAGGACTTCTCCTTACTTCTCCTTCTTGCCACATCCACTCCTTTGGCTTGGTTAAAAAAAAAAAAAAAACAGCAAAATCTGTGCAAAAAATAAAACATAAAAACTCAAGTTTTGTCCTAAAGGTTTTTTCACCTTGAACATATTGATAGCCTATACTTTTGATAGTCCATCAAGATTAGATTAGTGGTGGTCCAACTCTTGGCACCCCTGATGATCAGCTGTTAAAATGACCATGCCATTTGGGGAGGCTCTGTAGCCTGTTCATTGCTTTAATGGGTCTGTCTACATGCATGCCACCTACTAGTGGCTGAGCAGGGTATTACAGCTTTGTCCCATTCAATTCAATCGTGAGGATAGGCTCTCCATAATGTGACTCCAAAAAACTCAGGTGTCATAGTAATATTAAATACCATCTCCATTAAAGGTGATGGCAGCTTTCTAAAAGGAAGTTGGTGCACAGGTCATCTGACTGTCATGGGTCCAATATGAGTAACCCCCAAGGATCAGCTGCTATCAGTGAGGGAAAGCCTCTTACAACCAGACATTTTCCATTCATTTCAATGGGAGTGCCGGAGATGTACACTACAGCACTCAGCTATCTCTGGAGCTCCCACTGAAACGAACAGAGTGATGCACAGGCTGACCCAACCGTGGCTCCATTCAGAATGGAGGACTAAACTTCCCTGATCTCCTGATCGGTGGACATCTGAACTGTCAGACCTCCATCAATCTGCACGTTATCCCTTATCCTATGGATAGGGAATAACTTATTAGGATGGTAAGTGTCAGGCTGATAATAATGAGTTATGGTATTTTGCAGAGATTACACCCTGAAAATTATTTACATGTATGACAGTTTGCATTAGAGATATCGTATGAGAACAAGTTCAGGCAAAAATTTTGGTCCTCCTCAAGCCCCCAAGCCCCGATGTGTGATACCTTTGCACCCTCTACAGATACTGTGTGTCCCTCTCCATTGTCCATATTAGTAAGCTTATATTCTTATGTATAAAGTCACTTCATAAGTATCAGAGGATTAAAAGCTAAAGTACACGACATTTCCACAATGCAAAAAAATTAAAAGTGTGATCAAATGTTCTACATAATAGGAGCTTTCTAATCTATTATTAATGAAGTGATAGAAAGTGGAGCACGGAGGAAACAGTAGAAGGTCAGAGATCATCAATCACGGCTAAAGTTTATGGATGTTATTCATGGAAATACATTATCGATCTATAGCGCAAAATATTACTGAGGTTAAATGTAAGAATGTTATAAACCGTAAAACGGGAAGCTTTTTAATTGTGAATAAGACGATGGTTTATGTGGCTGTCAGATATAATAACTGCAATAATTACAAATCACTGGACAGGGAGAACCTGAATTACTGGAGCTCCAAGATGAACGTCTTGGCCGCAGCTTAATATAAGCTAAGTGTATGTGTTTGTGTAGGGGTCGCTCTCTATAATGAGACAGTTATTTCTGAACTTTTCTTATAAATAGAAGGAGACATAGCATGGCCTTAAGGGGTTCACAGGATAGGAGATAAGAGTCTGATTTCTATCAGCCTGACAGATGGGAGACCCAGTGATCACAATGATGGGTGTCCTCAAGTGCCCTGTGCTGATAGTGCGGTAGTGTAGTGATAGCCAAGCACAGTTCTCCGTTATCCCCATAGGAGTTAATGGAGAAGTAGTCACGCGTATGTGATCACCTCTCCATTTACACAGGGACTTTTGGACTGCCATTCTCACAATCACTGGTGGTCACATCACTGGGACATCTATCCTGTAACCTGTGGATACAGATAAGTGCTGAAAGTGACAAAAGCCATTTAGAGTAAAGTGGTGTGCACTACAGTTTCAGAGATGTAGTTAGGCTTTCCTTCATTTATGGCAAAGATTTAGTCCTGTATACAAATACTTTGGCGAAGTCAAGGTGGCTAGATGGTACCCCCTATTGGCACTTAGCATCTGTTTGAATTCTATGGTTTTACATATCAGGACATAATAAAAAAAAATCTGATCTTAAAATTAGGTAAATGCAACCTCAGATGAACAACAAAACAGAAGAAATTACATTGTGTCCTTATTTATTTAAGAAAAACTAGGCCGAAATGCTGAATTTGTATGTGAAATATTAAGTACACCCTTCCTACTTTCATTGGAAATTAAGGGGATATGTAGCAGTCAGGTGCTGTTAATGAAATGCTCTTGATAAACTGATCGTCAGCAAGGGTGACCACCTCTATAAAAGTAGAAGTTTTGGCAGTTTGCTGATTTAGAGCAAATCTAAGGAGGAAAGATATTAGCAATGATCTTAGAGAAGCAATTGTTGCTGCCCATCAATCTGGGAAGGAATATGACTCGATTTCCAAACATTTTAAAGTCCATCATTCTACAGTGAGAAAGATTATTCACAAGTGTAAGACATTTCAGGCAGTTGACAGTCTTCCCAGGTGCAAACCTACCAACAAATTCACCCCAAGGTCAGACCGTGCAGTGCTGAAGGAAATTACAAAATAAACAGATGTCGGCATGTTAAATGCTCAAGTTCATGAGCTTGAACATCTGTTGTGTGTTGTTGCTCATCTGTGGTTGGATTTACTTAATTTTAAGACTTTCTAAGGACCAGATGTTTTTTATTACAGTGCTGGCCAAAAGTATTGGCACCCCTGCAATTCTGTCAGATAATACTCATTTTCTTCCAGAAAATGATTGCAATCACAAATGCTTTGGTAATAATATCTTCATTTATTTTGCTTGCAATGAAAAAACACAAAAGAGAATGAAAAAAAGTCAAATCATTGATCATTTTACACAAAACTCCAAAAATGGGCCGGACAAAAGTATTGGCACCCTCAGCCTAATACTTGGTAGCACAACCTTTAGACAAAATAACTGCGAACAACCGCTTCCGGTAACCATCAATGAGTTTCTTACAATGCTCTGCTGGAATTTTAGACCATTCTTCTTTGGCAAATTTCTCCAGGTCCCTGAGATTTGAAGGGTGCCTTCTCCAAACTGCCATTTTGAGATCTCTCCACAGGTGTTCTATGGGATTCAGGTCTGGACTCATTGCTGGCCACTTTAGAAGTCTCCAGTGCTTTCTCTCAAACCATTTTCTAGTGCTTTTTGAAGTGTGTTTTGGGTCATTGTCCTGCTGGAAGACCCATGACCTCTGAGGGAGACCCAGCTTTCTCACACTGGGCCCTACATTATGCTGCAAAATTTGTTGGTAGTCTTCAGACTTCATAATGCCATGCACACGGTCAAGCAGTCCAGTGCCAGAGGCAGCAAAGCAACCCCAAAACATCAGGGAACCTCCGCCATGTTTGACTGTAGGGACCGTGTTCTTTTCTTTGAAGGCCTCTTTTTTTTTCCCTGTAAACTCTATGTTGATGCCTTTTCCCAAAAAGCTCTACTTTTGTCTCATCTGACCAGAGAACATTCTTCCAAAAAGTTTTTGGCTTTTTCAGGTAAGTTTTGGCAAACTCCAGTCTGGCTTTTTTATGTCTCTGGGTCAGAAGTGGGGTCTTCCTGGGTATCCTACCATAGAGTCCCTTTTCATTCAGACGCCGACGGATAGTACGGGTTGACACTGTTGTACCCTCGGACTGCAGGGCAGTTAGAACTTGTTTGGATGTTAGTTGAGGTTCTTTAGCCACCATCCGCACAATCTTTCGTTGAAATCTCTCTTCAATTTTTCTTTTCCATCCACATCTAGGGAGGTTAGCCACAGTGCCATGGGCTTTAAACTTCTTGATGACACTGCGCACGGTAGACACAGGAACATTCAGGTCTTTGGAGATGGACTTGTAGCCTTGAGATTGCTCATGCTTCCTCACAATTTTGCTTCTCAAGTCCTCAGACAGTTCTTTGGTCTTCTTTCTTTTCTCCATGCTCAATGTGGTACACACAAGGACACAGGACAGAGGTTGAGTCAACTTTAATCCATTTCAACTGGCTACAAGTGTGATTTAGTTATTGCCACCACCTGTTATGTGCCACAGGTAAATAACAGGTGCTGTTAATTACACAAATTAGAGAAGCATCACATGATTTTTCAAAGGGTGCCAATACTTTTGTCCACCCCCTTTTTTATGTTTGGTGTGGAATTATATCCAATTTGGCTTTTTGACAATTCTTTTTGTGGTTTTACATTGAAGACAAATTAAATGAAGATATTATTACCAAAGCATTTGTGATTGCAATCATTTTCTGGAAGAAATTGAGTATTATCTGACAGAATTGCAGGGGTGCAAATACTTTTGGCCATCACTGTATGTCCTGATATGATAAGCCATAGAAATCAAATATGCTGTTTTTCTCATGACTATACCTTGGTGGTTCTCCCTAGCTAAACCGCTGACCAGTTTACCTTTTGCTCATTCTCCTAAACAAGTGCACAACATAATATTAGAAGCGAACAAGCATCAGAAGGGAGTCATTAGCTCCATCTTTCAGATGATGTATCAAAAATGTTTAGTTCACATTGACAAACCATTATTTGTTGTTATGTAGCTATACAGCATTGTACAATTTGTTACATTTTTTTCAATGCTTTTTTCAGGTAGAGGAATTAAACACAGAAACAGAACACGATACATTGCTCGATAATCTTATTCAGAGCGTAATTGATAAAGAAGTAAAAAACACCGTCATCTCTGTCCTCACTGAGTGTGATGACCAACTCTCTGAACTGCACAAAGACCAGGTCATTATTTCTAATACAATTGTTATAAACAGTCAGCATGAAATAAAACTTTTATATGTTTTATACCATTGCATGAGGAGTTAAAGGGAACCTGTCATATTGAATATGCAGTCCTATGTGTATGTAGCATATTGTAGAGCATGAAGAGCTGAGCAAATTAATATATAGTTTTGCAAGAAAAGAGTCAGTATGACTAGTAAGTCCTGCTCATTCAAGGCTTAGGAATCCAGTGGGTGGTTCTGATTGACAGCTAGCTCCATAGGACCGCCCACTGGACTCTTAAGTTCAGAATAAGCATAGATTTAAAAAAAATACAAGATATACCAAATCTTTTCCCACTATAAACTATATATCAATCTGCTCTGCATCTCTTGCTCTATAACATGCTGCTGTCAGATTGGGCCGCATCTGTGACAGGTTCCCCTTAAAGTGCATAGTCTTTGGCAATAATTCTGTATTTTATATAAGGCTATACTATCCATTATATCCTGTTGTAACCTTGTAAATACATTGTATTACTTATTGCGATACTGAGTTATATCCTGTATTATATTAAAGAGTTATACAAGATTAGAAAAACAAGGCTGCCATCTTCTAGAAACACAAACTTTGTATGGCATTGCAACTCAGCCCTATTCGCTGAAATACAGCTTATCTGCAAGTACTATCCATAGACAAATGTGGTCTTATTTCTAACCCTGTATATCCCTTTAAAGGGGACCTACAGTGTCATCTCTCCTGACACATCGGCTTTGGTAAATAATCCCTATTAAATAACAGTTCTCAGGCATCTTTTCTTATAACTCTGTGTTGTGACAGTATTCAGACTGTGTATGGTCATACCCCCAGTTGGCAACACCCAGTTGTCAATTTATTCATTCTAGGAGTAATAAGAGAGGGATGACACAACACAGAAGAAAAGATGTTCCTGAGTTGTTATTTCATGGGGGGAATACAAGTATTTAACAAAACAGACCTGTTGACTATATTTATTGAACCAGTAAGGATGATGTAATCCCAGCTGTCTGCAAAATGATGAAGAACGAGTGGTTTAGATGATGGAAGAAGTGGAGGATTGCACTAAAAGCAGTAAAATTGTATGACATAATACGGTACATAAATGCTTGGTTCTTATGTTCAGATTACAGTGACGGCAAACAAACATATCATAGACATGTTACTTTTGGAGCACTTACTGGGTATGATCGGAACACACGAACCTCTGATGTTTGGGAAGGATCCAATGCAATGTCTGCTTGACAGTAAGTTTTCAACCACAGACAGGAGCATCTCAATAAATTAGAATATTTTAGAAATGTTCATTCATTTCAGTAATTCAGTAATACAATCCATAATCAGCGTCTTCCATGATTGTGTGTCCTACTGAACCAGACTGAGGGACCATTTAAAGGCTTAGGAAACCTTGGCAGGTGACACTGAATTTACAATACTGAACTGAACTTACAATATTCTAATTTTCTTACATTTGGGTTTTCATTACCTGTAATCCATAATCAACATTTACAGAAATAAAACACTTGAAATAGAACACTCTGTGTGTAAAGAATCTAGAAAATATAGGAGGTCACTTTTTTAATTCAATTACTGAAATAAATAAATGTTTCAAAGATATTCTAATTTATTGAGATGCACCTGTATCCATACAGAATGCCTCTCACCACATATTTGTCTCTTTATTTGAGCCTCAGTTTTATTTGGCAGTTTTTTTTCTTGTCTGTCCCGTTGCACGCATTTAGTTTTACTTATTATTTGTTTATGGGTATTTGTCATTTTGTTAATTTCACCTAAAGGTTTGCTGAGATGCTTCCAAGAGGCTCCAGTTTCTAGAATCTTAGTGCATAAGGCTAAGATTGCATTCAGAGAATCAAGGTGCAAAACGGCCATGAAAAATGTCCATTCACGGTCATATTGCCTCCGAGGGGCACCCATTTTCACTGGTATGGAGGGATCTGTAAAAATGGACAAATATAGGACATGACTTATACTTTGATGGTCCGTTAAAATGGACAATCAAAATAGCGGTCATGTGAATAGCCCCCATTCACAGACATTGAATTTAGTTTTCCTCACCAGCCAAAAATGTTGCGATTCTGCAACGTGGGGCCTTAAGCAGAATGGGTAACGGAATCCCCCAGTGGAGACTGGGCGCAGGTGTGAACCTAGCCTTAGATGTGTTTCACTACGTGGTGTCTTACTTGCTGAAAATCCAATTGCAGATGGAATATTGCTTGTCTTTTACCACTTTTCATCTGGACTCTATAACTATTCCTCCCGAATGTCCATGACACCGCAGTTATTTCTACTTTGTCTTCCTTTAAGGTATCATGCTTGATGTACTTCTAAGAGAACAAGTCACCATCCAACAAGTGCAACAGGACACCTTTGAAAACTATCCAGCAATGCTTTTCCACCAAAATACAGTTAGCAAAGTGGTATGTGCGCTTCAGAATTTCCATTTTTAAGGTGCATGTTAATTTTGAAGAACATTTAGGATGTATTCACTTGTTGTGGTCAAGCTGCATGTTGCTCTACTGTATGCTTGCAAAGTAAATGTACCCTTACTGTCATACTATATGCACAGAGCACTAGGACCATTCATGGGGCTAGTCACATGGCTATGGGAATCAATGACAAGTCACACAATGCTTTTCCATTGGCCCATGGGTTTCCAATAAGTGGCTTATGACTATGAAAATGGCAAAATTACCATTGTTTTACCTCCCAAAAAAGGTGATCAAAATGTCATACATTCCCCAAAATGGCATCAATAAAAATCATAAAAATCACTTGTCCTAAAAAAGAAAGGACCTCTCAATAAAATAAAAGAGGTACTGGTGCAAAAAAAAAATGCTAATTTTCAAAGATTTCAGTTATGGAAAACTATATAAATTTTGTTTCTGACCTGCAGAATTTAAGTTACATTATTTGTATCACACAGGGAAGAAAATGGTGCATTTGAGATTTTTTTCCAATTCCACCTTATTCTAATTTTTTTTTTTATCTTCCCAGTGCACTGTATGAAATATTAAACTGTTCTATTATGAAGTAAAATGTTAAACAAAAAATAAGCCCTCATACAGAAAAAGTTAAAAAAGTTATGGATTTTGGAAGGCGGAGTAAAACATGAAAATGCAAAAATTAAAATTGTCTTTGTGCTTAAGACAAACCTCAGATCAGATTCATAAGATATCAAAATCTACTATCTGACTAGAGGTGGGTGAATCTCACAAGATTTGTTTCGATGATTATTCATGAGGTTCGACTGTCTGGTTCACTTTAGACCAAACTTGTTCAGCATGAACCACAAGTTCTATTATTAAACTCCAGGGTCTCTTCAGACCCCAGAGTATAATAAGTGGCAGCCCAGGGGAGGTGCGGCTCTGGCTGACGTCATGCACTCCAGGTACTGCCGCGCCTCAGCAGTTATGTAGGGCGCGCTGATGTCATGGTGCTAGGTCAAAGCCTCACCGCCTTTCCGAAAATCCTGACATTGGCCATTGTCAACCATGTTGGTTGGCCTTGTTGATACAGCTGGTCCACGGCATTTACTGTGATTTCACAGCTGTAAATATGCCACTGACGTGGCTGGCTGGTATAGGGCCTCTGTGGCTGCCAATGGGGCACTGACTGTGGCTGGCAATGGTATAAGAACACTGAATGTGGCTGGTACTGGTATAAGGGCACTGACTATAGCTAATAATGTTATAATATACTGACTAAGGTTGGTAATATAATAAGGACACTGACTGGCTGACATCTGCTTCCTCAGACATATCTTGGAAAGTCTCAACATTATATTTCCATCATTCTATGTTCTATTTGTCTTTTTCAGGCACTAGAAGTTATTCTAACAGAATTACATATGATGCTGGTGGAAGATATGGAAGACATCTTTGAATATGAAAGAGATGTAGAAATTGGATGATAGAAGTTGCATTTTTAATGTCTCCAAGTTTTTCCATCAGTTAACAAAAAATAACCTCATTGCAATTCACCTATGTGTAGAGATCGTGTGTAAAGATGTGTCACCTTTCCTCTTGAGTCTAAATATCCACAGATGAGTGGTTTGAGATGATCAGCCTTGAAGAAGAAAGCTTTGGGACTGCTCACAACACCCCACTCATCTTGAGAAATCTTGAGACAAGAAGAATGGTCAGGAATGTCACAATGTGTACAGTAGTACAGTCTTGTTATCGTGTTCTGTAGTCTGTAGGTCTCCAGTTGGTGTGAAGGTGATAGTGTTCAGCTGTCAGGGCATGTTGGGAGTTGTAGTTTCTCAACAGTCAGACATCCACAGTTTACAGACACTGGAGAGAACTTATCAACACATCTGCGCCAGTTTTCTAGTGTAGATTTGTGATAATATGGCACATCTTTGGTGCAAGGTACTTTCTTGTTCCAAAGATGCACTACATTCCTAGTATTGAACCTTTCATCTTCCACGAATGAGAGTGGGACAGGATGGGGAAGCCACCCATACCTGAGTAAAATTCTACCCGTTATCCCCCGACAGTCACACCATTTTTTAGACAGAAATAAATAAAAAGAAAAAACATCTGGACCATTTTTTAGACATGAGTTATACAAGAATTCTACACCGGTTTCTGCCCTCCTGGCACACAGACGTGCCTGACTTATGAAGATGCCGGAGCTTCGTGATAATTCAGGCGATTGCCTTGTGCCAGTAGGCTTTATTAAGACTGGTGTACAAAATGCCAGTCCTAATAAATGTGCCCCACTGTCTGTGGACACTGCCCAAAGACATGATCAACTTACCTTCTTTAATTCTGACAAATCATGCCTGCTTATCTAAATAAAATGTATAAAATAATAAATTCAGCTAATAATGAATACAGTAATTGTATGGTGTTTCGCTTTATGACGTAACATACTTATAAGGCTCTATCCTCAACTTCTTGATACTTGCCAGGCTTACCGCAGGTATGCATATAGAAAGATAAATGTGTAAAATGAACTGGCCAGGAGAGACGTCCCCATGACTAGTATCGGCTCCAGATAATGAAGTCAGGTTGCTCAGACTGTTTGGTGGACTACATGTTGATGATAGGTTCACAAATATATAGTCCACTCCATATACCTGGCACTAAACCTAATGATTCCTACGCATTTCAAGCTTGACAGGCTCTTTCTCATGCATTACTAATGCGTTTTGAGCTCCACGGACACTTATTCCTAGTATAAGGGGGGGGGGGGGGGGGGGGGGGGGCGGGGGGGGGGGGGGGGGGGGGCCCCCCCCCCCCCCCCCCCCCGGGGCCGCCGCCCCCCCCGGGTTCGGCCCCCCCCCCCCCCCCCCCCGGGGGGGGGGGCGGGGGGGGGGGCCAGGGGGGCCCCCCCCCACCCCCCCGCGGGGGGCCCGGCCCCCCCCGCCCGGCCCCCCGGCCCCCCCCCCCTTGGCGCCCCCCGGTGGGGCCCCACCCCAGCCCCCCCCCGGCCCTTAATAACCTGTGCTGCCCCAAATGCATAAAGGTCATGCAGTATACCATTTTAACTTGTATTGTGTATTTCTTTAAAATGTTTTAGGCCTCACAGAATAAAACTAAACTTTGGCACACTCTTCAACTTTCTCCTTCGTGCGTAAAGAAGTTGCACCCAGGTCCTAGTGATTGTGGAGGCTACTCTGCCATATAAGGGGTTGTTCACACTACCGCTGGTGATCGTCAGTAGTGTCCATTGCTATTGTCCGTTACAAGATTTAATAACGGACGCTAGCTGAACCGTCACAAATCTGTTAAAATTTCCATTCATTTCAATAGGATTTTATCTTGAGACCGTTAATGAGCATTAGTGTCCGTTTTACACCAAATCCGTCCCATGTCTGTTTTTTTTTTCATGGATAAAAAATCCTACATGCAGGACTTTTGTGTCCGTGAAAAAAAATGGTTGCATGACGGACGTCAAGCGTCCGTTATTATTTAACATTAAAGTCTATGGGTAACGGACAGGTGTCCATTATGCTCTCCGTTATTACTGTCCATTTTTTTTCTGTGCATGATCAGAAAGCAGAAACAAAAAAAAAGCAAAAAAATGGACAGTATAAAAATGGACACTAACTCATGCTAATGTGTCAGTTATTGTCTATTATGATAGGTGTCTTTTTTTTTTTTTTAATGGACACTATCATAATGGATATCCAACGGTAGTGTGAACCCACCCTAAGAAGACACCAGTATTACACTGTAAATATACTGTACATGTGAAATTATTCCTTATTGCTCCCTAGGTTCACATCTCCCTTTCAAGTCTTCATACGAGACTGCAAGGAGGACTTTTCTCTCCACCGGTTTCAGTATAAAACTGGTGGAAACCTGGTACACCCTAACTCATGCGGACCTGAACAACTGAGACCCGAACACTAGTGTAAACCTAGCGTTACAGTGTCCTTCTTTGTTCCTCTAAGTTACACCTAATGCTGACTTCACCTTAAGCCACTTACATATGCAAGCAGCACAACCCTGAATGGGGAGAGGGGAGTTCTTGAGAACAAAAGAATCAAAGCAGTTGAAAATCTTACGCCTACCTTTCTGAATATCTGCTGTCAGAAGAGTAGGAAAGCTTCCATAGACAATAAATTGTTGGCTGGATCCATATAATTGGTGGGTTTGGTTGACTATCATATAATGTATATGGCCAGCTTAACTTGCTTTGTATATGACAATGGTCTAGTTTCCATCTGCCACCTGTATCGTAGAGATCACTTTTTGCAGGCAATAGTTGTTATAACTATATGTATTGTGACGCCCTGGCAAAGTGTCACTTAAGAATGTGTGGTCATATCAGATGCACGTGGCACTAAAGAACCAACTGTTTACACAGAAATTGACAGGACTGGATTAGCAGAACCATCAGAGAACCAGAAGATCCTCCAGTGCGCCCAGGCTTTGACACAGTAATAGGTCGCTATTCCAAAAGTGGCCCAAAGATCTAACAAAAACATGTATAACCAATATAATACATATATAACCTACAGTATTAGGCATTAGGGTGGCCAAACACATTAGTTGAATTCTGTCCAAATGACTGGTGGACCATCAAATGTGTATGATGGTATCATGACTTTCCCCGAACATGCTGCAAGGATGTCCTAGACAATAGACAAGTGTTGGATGACCGGTCCCACACTCAGGGTCATATAAATGAAGTTCCTTCTCCCTCTTCATATCTGGCTTCTCAAAACCTCCCTTATAAGTATATTAGCCTATGTTCACATGTATGTCAAAGGTTCTGTTAGTAGCTTCAATCACAGATTCCATCAAAACTCACTTCCCAAAAAGTTCTGCATGCTCTATAACAGAAACTCATTATAGTCACTATTTTATGTCCATCATATAGCCATCCAGTTGCGATTTCTGTGTTTCTGTTTCTTATAATCGAATACCATAAAATGGAAATCCCAGCAGAGATATGCACAGAGCCCTTTCTTTATTATATATTAATATATGTAATGACTATAGTACATGTGCCTACACCATATAACATGATTTATCATTGTATAGAGCCCCTCTGGGTTACATAATGTCCATATCCATAATGATAACACAAATCAAGCATGAGAAACACATGGAAAGAGTGCGCTTTGCCTTCCAAGGAACCACTGGTTACAGTCTGTAAATAATAAACTTGTCCATTTCTACTGGGTCTTATCTACAATGAAGCTGGCTTGTAAATCACCTTAGATGAGATATGCAATGCTAAGTATAAAACACTCCCTTCATTCCAGGAATGGATCAATGCTGTGTCTCCTGGCTCTACATTTCTATATAGATAGTCTTGTTATTCCTGCAAGTAAACATCACGAAACAAAAAAAAAAAAAAGCAAAATATAAAGTACATAAAATGTAAAATCAGGAAAATGCCAATGATGCAAAACAGGAGTGGAAATACTGCTGATTCATGCAGAACGTGTGCAAGGTGAGAGCATTTCATTTATTTTTGCAGTTTAATTACGGATTCCACATTTATTATTTATATGTAATTATATTGTTCATAATATGAAAACGTCCAGGCACAAAAAAATGAAAATGAGGGAAATCTTCAAGGCTGAAATACAAAAAAAAAAAATTTGGAGATCATATAAAACATAGCCTCATCCTCAAAATTAGCATTATTGAATACAGACAAAAGAGAAAATGCTGTATATAGATAAAAGATAAAGGATGAAAGTCGTGAGCTTACCCAGGAGCAATAATTGACATGCAGCAGGTTTACAACCCACAGTACAGGTCACTTTGTGATAGGAGTTTTGGTGATAGCATGAGGATGAGACTTGTATAAGTTTCATCCACTAAGCTTATACTATATCTTTTTTATTATTATGAAATTATATGTAGAATCTATCTATCTATCCATCCATCCATCCATCTCATATCTATCTATCTATCTGTCTGTCTATCTATCTATCTATCTATCTATCCATCCATCCATCCATCCTCATATCTATCTATCTATCCATCCATTCATCTCATATCTATCTGTCTGTCTGTCTGTCTGCTATCTATCTATCTATCTATCTATCAATCAAAAACTGATATACAGAATAACATGGCCATAATAAAACAAGACAATAAACAAAGAAATAGGTGTTCCAGTCATTCATACCTACCACATAATTTTTTTTGTTTCAAATAACATTAAAAAAGGACCTTTCCCCACCTCCAACAAGTCCAGATCTTGACATCATGTAATAGACGCTGCTCCACTGATTCCAGCACAGTCGGAATTTTTTCTCTAGCCCCCACAATTCCTGAGCAATCAATGCTGTTAATTTTGGTGCCTGACATGCTATTTAGACTCTGTACTGTCAGGGTGGTGGTGTCAGGCAGGAGCAGACAAAGGGTGTGATTCTGAACTCTGTCACTGGCTGCCTCTGATTGGAGCTCTGAATCACACGCCCCGCAAGAAACCGCCCTTCTGACATTACAGAGCTTAAATAGCACATCAGGCACCAAACCTAACTGTGCTTGTTGCTTGGGAATGATGGAGGCAAAAAAAAAAATTCTAACTGTGTCTGAATCAGTGGAGCAGTGTCTATTTACAGAGGCTAAGAGCTTAAAATGGTGGAGGTGGTGAAAGGTCCTTTTTAAAGGGGTTGTCTGGACCCAAAATGATTTTTCATACTGATGACCTATCCATCTATGCGTATTTGGGTGTCACCCAGACTTGCACAAATCAGCCGTTCCAGCAGCCTTCAGGTGCCAGAAGTTACACTAGTGGTTGGGGAGTGCGTGTAGGTTCTCCTTTTAGTCACAGCTGATGTGTATGGGGTCTGGGTGTCAGGCCCCCACAGATTATATACTGATAACTTGATATATAAAGAACAGAAAAATAAATAAATAAATAGATAGATAGAGAGATAGATATACATGTATACATGCAGATAAATACACACACCTACAGATGTATCCATCTTCAACTTGACCATACACATATGTTATATATTTTGATGCTGTTTCCTTTTTTTCATTTTCCTCCTTTTATAATAATAAATAGAAGCAATAAACAATAAATAAATAAATATATAGTAAAAAGGAAAAAAAAAAACAGTTACAATAAACCCTCTCCATAACAAGCTAAATCCCAGTATATGAGAAGTGTAGCCTAATCTCCATCATCATCTTTTCTCAATGGCCAGTGGACCATACTTGTTTAAATTATGTTCAGAAGTGCACACCCATTTTGCCCTCCCACCCCACCTAACAACTTTAAGCCTACGTAGTTACCAATATCTTAAGTATACAATATATATAATATGTCCTTGACAACAACATTGAACCTAATCAGCCTCAAAAACTACTCAAATCGACCCTATATTTCTTTTATAATACTAAAATGCTACAGTGCCAACATTAGCCCTCCACCAGGTCAGAGGAGATGACTAGGCTATGGCAGGAAAACCCCTCCAAAGAAGAGCAGCCCTCCTTGTGCCCAATCCAAAGAACGTACCTTCCCAACATCACCAAGTACGTTCCTAACCAATTCATCCAACCTAACACCAGTACTACTACTATTGCTCTGATTACTGCCCATGTGGCCCTGGCCTTACAGGGTTACCCATAGTGGAGATTAATCACCTGTACTGTATGTACAAGATGGCTGATCCCTGAGAACCCCACAGCTGGGACACCCACCAAAGACTAGAACGTGTGTTTTAAGTCTCCCATTTCTCCTCACTGCTGGATTGGGATTGGGTTACAAATTAATTTCTGGACATTTCCAAGTATACACCTAATGGACAAGCCACATTGACATATGATACTGCTCATTTTAACACCTTCATTGTTAATTCCAGAGTATAAAACTCTGTCCTGTCCATGTAATGGCTGAACAAGTGCTCAGATAATCACAGCTACAGTACAGTTCCCAGATATATGTCTTGTAATAAGACATACACCTGTGTGATAAGGACACTGATGTGAACTATAGATGTAACCAATAAAGGATTCTATGACATCAAGCCGAGATGTTGCAAGCGGTGAGTAAATTCTACAAACGATCTTTAAAGAAATCCTTTAACTTTTCATTATACTGTACAAGAAATTAGCTTTATTTGCTTAAAGGGGTTATGGCCACTTATTCCCTATCCATAGGACAGGGGATAAATGTCTGATTGGTGGGTCTCCCAGTGATCAGGAGGACGGAAGACCTAAAGTCCACCTAAAGCCTCCTTGTAAATGGAGCATGAGTGTGACCAGCTCTCCATTTAGTTCTAGGCGGCTGTCAGGACTGTAATCTGCAGCAGTGCCTACAGCCCCATAGAGGTGAATGGGGCGCCTGTCACACAAATGCATCATTCACAATGACAAACATCTGTAATGTGATTTCTCATGGGGACTCAAAGCACAGGGAGTGCTGCCGAGTAGGGAAGTTAGTGGCTGCCATACAGGCACACATCCCCAACACGCACAAGGGTCAGTTATTTTACAGGATGCCAATTTACCTATCATTATATTTTTGGCATTAGGGAGGAAAGCAGACTACCCAAAGGAAACCCACAGAAATACGGGGAGAAGATTCAAACCCAGGCCCCCAGTGCTTCAAAGCAACAGGGCTAACCCCTGAGACATCATGCTTCACAAGGAGACTATAGAGGGACTTGTGGTCCCCCATCCTCCTCATTGCTGGGGGACCTGGTGGGGGATCAGAAATTTATCCCCTGTCCTGTTAATAAAGGATAAGTGTCCATAACAACACAACGCCCTTAAACTGTAACACCAGTTACTGATGTCCTAGTAACACAGTGCAGCAATTAACACTTTTAACACTAGAGGGCACTCCTGCACTGCATTGTGTTTCATGTTTTCCAAAACTGGGAATTAGTAGAATATAGTGAAGTACAGTGCAGCAAACTGCATAGGCTATAATACAATAACATGTCATACATATGTCATATACTACATGTCATATAAACAGCAATGTCATACATGTAGTAAAACATGCAGCTATGGTCAGGCTGTAAGTACCTATATATAGTTTGAGTATATTGTGCTGATTCATAGGGTATCCATAGAAAATAACCCTGCAACACTAGAACTGGATCATTATAGTAGATTATAGTATGTGTATTTCCATTCTTCAGATGTCCTCTATTATTGCTTGGCATGTTGTTACACTTTACCGGGCAGGGACACTGCACACTTTGCGGTATACGTTTCTTTTACACGCTTCTTTAAACCATTTAAAAGTTAAAAAAAAATTCTAAGCATATCGTGATACTTGTGTAAGGCTGAGGCCCAACTTTGCAGAAAAGCTGTGTGTTTTGTTGCAGATTTTGCTGCATTTTTTTTTTTTAGCCAAAGTCAGGAGTGGATTTGGCAGAAGGTAGGGATGTAAGAGATTCCTTTATATTTCCTATTACTTTGGTAGCCATTCTTGGCTTTAGATAAAACAACAAAACAAAAAAAAAAACCACAGCTTTTCCGCAATGTATGGCATTAGGGCTCCTTTTTGTTATAGAACATGTAGTTTTTATTGACACTGATTTGGGGGATAATACTTCTGTCCCCTTATTGTTCAACATTTTTGGGAGGTGAAGTGGAGAAGAAACAATTCAGGAATTTTGATGTTTTTTTTAATAATCTGGGAATATTCAGGCACAGCAATACCAATTATAGTGGGGAAGATTTATAAAAAATGGTGTTTTGTATGCCAATCTTATTAAATAAACAGCGGCACAAGGCGCGTCTGAATTATTAAGAGGCTCCAGCCTCTAAAAAAAAAGGGCACATGCCCGTGCACCAGCACTCTTGTATAAGCGGGACGTGCCAGGGCCTTACATATACTTATTGTAACTTACACCAGTTTTCTGGTGTGAGTTAGGCTGAGGCGCCACGTTGCGGAAATGCAACTTTTTGTTGCAGATTTTACTGCGTTTTTTTGAGCCAAAGCCAGGAATGGCTACAAAAGGAATGAGAAATATATAGGAAGCTCTTATACTTCTCCCTTCTGCTCAATCCACTCCTGGCTTTGGCTCAAAAAACCGCAGCAAAATCTGCAACAATAAAAGCTGCGTTTCTGCAACGTGGGGCCTCAGCCTAACTCACACCAGAAAACTGGTGTAAGTTATAATAAGTATCTGTAAGGCCAAAGTGTCCCCGCCCCTGGCACGCTCTGCTCTGCTCTAATTCACGGAAAGTGGTGAGTGTGTGGCATCCCAGAGCTGGCTATGGCTGGGCTGAGGGTGATCTCTGTGCATTGTATTATTTCCTGTTGCTTCATAGCCTGTGTGACATAGCAGGGGGTCCTGAGTCTCACACAACACAGCGCCACCTAGTGAGCCTCACACATGCATTACACCTCGCATAGGATTGAATAGTAACCAAATGTCCAATGGGAGGACATCGCCTGGGAAAAGGGGAGGAGTCAACTGATCACTGGGTCCCCATGGTAACACCCCTGCAGGAAGGTCCTGCGTGTGAGGAGTTAGAAGTGTGGAGTGTTAGGAGGAGGAGGTGAGGAGATAAGTGTGATGTCCTGTGAAGAAAGCAGTGAGTTTAGTGCAGGAATCTCAAGTCCTAGACAGGCCCAGGAAGGTTGGAGAGCTGACATACTCCAGCTATTCAGAAGATCCTGTCCCCTGTCTGCCTAGCCATCGCCCTGAAGGAAGTCAAGCATCATTATCTTGTCAGCATGAGACTGTGGAGAGAACATTCTGGAACACGTGCTCCATAGCAAGTATCACAGGATCCAGGGGCCAAGGCCAGACCTGTGGAATATCCCGCCACCCTGACTATTGCACCCCGAAACTCTGAGCTATCAGGACCACATAACGTGAGTGGGGAATATTATGTGCTAGTATCATGGTGGGCATCCTCCTATGAGCCAAATAGGAGCCCAGACACACCTTAGGGCTGTAACACTGAAGTATAAGGGGCTAGGAACACCATTCATCAAGTCTACCCTGCACCCCAGGACTTTGCTGTGTCACCAGGCGTACCCCGTTGTTTTGTATTGAAGAAACTGTTTAAGCATTTGTGCCTCCACACCCATGGAAGTAAAAGTTCAACTTTACAACCGTTTCTGTGTCTGACTCTGCACCGACAACATCAGGGCGCCCCAAACACCACCAGTCGGCACAGTATAGGGGAAGCGCCCCGGGGGAACAATCACCACCAACATTTGTGCAGCCCCCTCATCACCGGTACCAGTGGTGGTAACGTGGGACAGCACCAGCGCTGCGCCCTCGTGCCCAGAGACCGTGACAAGTCTGCGCTGTTTGCACCCCGCAATCCCAACTGCAGCGTTACCTTCCATCTGGTCACCGCAAGAAAAACTGGCATCACGAACAGGATACGGGTGTGTGCCATTTTGAGAAAGTTGCCACGAAAAGTGCGCCAAATTGTCTCCAGAGCATCGGTCTTTATTGTGGACTTTGCTAAGATCAAGTTTATTCCCTGAGAGTGCTTGCCACAAAGAGGGGGAGCCCTATACCCCTGAAGTAAGCCCTAAAGACTGTCCTCTCAGTGTGTTACAGCCCTGGAAGAGTTAAAACGCCCAGGACTTGTTTGCTGCGCCACATCGCTGTGTAAGAACGCCCACAAAGGGTTAACTGTACCTTGCAAAAGTGCGGGAGATTTTTAGCACTGCCCATGAGGCCAGGAGACCCATCTGCCGCCATCTTAGGAGAGCCCAGAATGCTGAGCGCAATGCTCCAGCGCACCCATACAAGAAAGTGAAAGGCGAACGTGCCGGCGCCATTTCTGACTCTCCGGTGCCGCATCACCGTCCCTGCTGTGCACCGCTGATCTCTGGTCCACGCTGCAGTTGCTGTCAGTGAGTACTGTGCCTCCCTGTCCTTGTCTTCAGTCCTCCCACGGCCCCAGCGAGTGTTTTCCGTGTCCGTGGGGAGTGCCACCATTAAAGGTGGGGAGCACACCGTCAGCCTGCATCACAGTGACTCTGTTAATAGCTACAGCATTCTTAAAGGGACAGCATTCCAAGCTGTAGTCTCCATTCCCTTCCAGCAAGCAGTTGAGTTTCTTAAAGAGACGGCGACCTAATTTCAGTCATACCTGCAAACAACATGACTGAGCAAAGTGACATTGTGCCATCTGTTTCTAGTGATCCAGCAGTGCCCATGGCGAGCAGCCTACCATTCTCCATGCCATTTTACCCTGGCGCACCATGGCTGCCATGCTACAAAGGGGAGGCGCATACCCTCAGGGACTTTCGTGAGAAGATGCTGTCTCTCTTCCAGTTCTATCCTCTGAATACAGAACAGCAGATACAGATCCTGCTGGGCCAGCTTGAGGGTGCTGCAGCTAGGGAGGTCAAATCCTGGCCTGCCTCTGACAAAAGAACCCCTGGGCAAATTCTGGACGAACTCCAGGTGAACTTTGATGTGCGATCTGTCTCCGAGGTAAAGATGCACTTCTTTTCCAGACGACAACTACCTGGTGAGACCCTGCGGGACTATGCTTTATCCCTCCAAGAGGCGTTCAGAGCTGTGGTGCAAGTGGATCCATGTGAAAATGTGGACTCTGATAAAATCTTGCTTGACCGCTTCATAGAAGGGGCAGGTACCACATTGCTCCAGAGTCAGTTGCGAATGCTTGCTGCACAACATCCCAGCATCACGTTTGCTGACTTCAAGGCCCTTGCCATCCAGGTCTTGGGACAGGAGCAGCCCCAGCCGAGCCCAGTCATCTGTGCTCCCTCACCTGGACCCTCAACAAGCATTGCTCCCGTTGTCCTGCCACTACCTCTGGGTACCTCACCTGCTGCCCAAACTGCGCAGACTACACCAGCAGACTCCAGAGATGACCTTCTGGCCCGAGTGGATCATCTGACCTGTGCCATGGAACAGATCACCGTCCGTCTAGATCGTCTGACCCAGCCGTCTTCATCGTCCAGTGATCCTTTGCGAAGTCTCAACATCTCACCTGAGTCGCCACCCAGATGTCCGTCTTCAGTGAAACCTCCACAGAGTGAGAGGCCATACTGTACCTATTGCCATAGATATGGACACACCAGGCCTCAGTGTTTCCAGTTAAACGGACCACCCCCGAGGCAGCGGGCCGCCCCTCGGGAGGAAAGAAGAAGGGCCCAGGTGAATCTTCAGTGCCATTGTCACGCTTCGTCTCAGCCTGCCCACACATCACAATCCGGGTGAACGGCGTCCCTCTGACAGCGTTGGTGGACACTGGATCTCAGGTAACAACCCTGCGCAAGCAGGTGTTCCTTGAACATTGGGACTTAGGTGTGTTGAATAGAACACCTGACACATGGATAAATCTGTGTGCCAGCAATGGACAGCCCATACCACAGCAGGGTTATTGGGAACCCACTATCCAGATTGGGGACTTGAAACTGCCTAGACAGGGTGTAATTGTCACTGATGTAGAGGATGATAGGTTTGCAGTTGTAATATTAGGCATGAATGTTTTACGCCATTGCTTTGCAGAAGTGTTGGATGCCTTGCATGCCTCTCTCCTTACAGCTTCTCCCAGTGACCAGCAGACCATTCAGCGGGCCATTCGTGTACTCAATGCCCAGCACAAGTTCGCCAACAAACAAGGTGAAATTGGTCGAGTCCGGATCCAAGATACCCGTCCAGTAACCCTACAGCCTGGAACAGAAACTATGGTGTGGTGCCGTGCCCGTCCGGGCATAGAAAATCAGGACTACGAGGCCTTACTACAACCCATACAGGTAGATGGCCAACCACTTGTCATGGCTGCCCGCAGCCTTGTCACGGTTTCCAATGGACGTGTTCCTGTCCGCTTAGTCAACTTGGGCGATGCTCCAGTGAACCTCCACAAGTTCCACTCTGTGGCCCTGCTACACCGGTTAGCACCAGAAGACATTCTCTCTGGTGATTCTACCGCCACACAGCATTCCACCCAAGCTGCTGAGAACATTCAGAATGGAGCCACGAAGTCCTGGTGGGATGAATTGAACGTGGGAGACGCCAATACCCCTATAGAGCACATCAATGGGGTTCGCAATGTGGCCAAGCGTTACCAACAGGCATTCAGCAAACACCCATTGGACTTTGGTAAGACCACGACCATACAACATCGCATTCTGACTGGCGACCACCATCCAATCAAGGAGCGTCACCGTCCAATACCACCAGCGATGTACCAACCGGTGAAAAAGTTGATCCAAGAGATGCGAGATGCTGATGTCATCCGGGAGAGTAACAGCCCCTGGGCAGCCCCGCTAGTCCTTGTCAAGAAGAAAGACGGAACCCTACGATTTTGTGTGGACTATCGTAAACTCAACAACGTCACGCACAAGGACGCATACCCATTGCCGCGGATTGAGGAATCTCTAACGGCTTTGGGATCAGCTACCTGTTTCTCGACCCTGGACTTAACCAGTGGATACTGGCAAGTCCCTATGGCGCCTGAAGATCGTGAAAAGACTGCGTTTACGACCCCGATGGGACTCTTTGAATTCAATAGTATGCCATTTGGGCTATGTAATGCCCCAGCCACATTCCAACGGCTTATGGAGAGGTGCCTCGGCCATGAGAATTTCCAGAGTGTGCTACTGTACCTGGACGATGTTATTGTATTCTCCCGGACATACCAAGAACACCTTCGTCACCTGTCCGAGGTATTCAAGGTACTTATACAGCACGGCCTAAAGATGAAGCCCTCCAAGTGCCACCTGTTGAAACCCCAAGTTCACTACCTTGGGCATGTCGTGAGCGCACAAGGCGTCCAACCTGATCCTGAAAAGATCACTGCAGTCCAGAACTGGCGAAGACCAACTACCGTCAAAGAAGTCCAAAGCTTCCTTGGATTCGCAGGTTACTACCGGCGTTTCATACCACACTTCGCCCAAGTAGCCGAGCCTCTGAACGAGTTGTTGCGCGGTTGTCCCAGAGAAAACTACAACCGAAAGCTTCCGGTAGACTGGACAGCGCGTCAAGAGGAAGCCTTTCAAGCGCTTAAAGCACTTCTGACGCAACCACCAATTCTAGCCTATCCCGACTACAGTCAGCCGTTCCGCTTGTACACAGATGCAAGTCACCAAGGTTTGGGTGCAGTGTTGTCCCAGGTTCAGAACAACAAAGAGCGAGTCATCGCCTACGCCAGCAGGAGTCTGAGAGGCGCGGAGAAGAACGACCAGAACTATAGTTCTTTTAAACTCGAACTTCTGGCGCTTGTCTGGGCCGTGACAGAGAAGTTTAAAGACTACCTGGCTGCCACACCCTTTACCGTGTACACAGATAACAATCAGTTGGCGCATCTGGACACTGCTCGACTGGGAGCCCTTGAACAACGGTGGGCCTCAAGACTCGCGAATTACAAGTTCTCTGTCAAGTATCGCAGTGGCAAGTCCAATGCTAACGCTGATGCACTCTCAAGGTTGCCTGTGGGAGAAGAACCACCCCGAGAAGACATCTGGGAAGAGGTGGAGATGCCACCATTCTACAACAAGTTTGCCCAACAGGTTGCTATTGGTGTCCCTGTAGAAGGAGAATCTCTGGCGAAAACAGCTGCCGAATCCCTCCAGGAGCCATCTCTGTGGAAAACGTTCCAAGAAGAGAGCAGCGTTTTAGGAGAATTGTCAGATTTCCTGCTTACAGGAAGAATACCAACCCGCGTAAAGAGAGGTCTTCATGACGTGGAATTAAAACGCCTTTGGCGACAGAGGAAGCGCCTGTTTGTCCAACGAGGCCTTCTACATAGAAACACTCTTGATCCTGTCACAGGTGAAAGGCTTCATCAGATCCTCGTACCAAGAAGAGACGCACAGATGATACTTGAGGCGTATCATGACAGATCCGGTCACTTCGGGGTACAAAAGACCGAAGCTACCATCCGTCGTCGCTTCTATTGGGTTGGGATGAGGGGTGACATTGAGAGTTGGTGCCGAGAGTGTCCCGCCTGTAGTATCACCAAGGAAGGTCGAAGAGATCAGAAGGTCCCTCTACATCCAATTAAGACTCAAAAGCCGTGTGAAATTGTTGCTCTGGACCATGTGAAGTTGGGTCCCACACGTTCCGGCTACAGCTACGCTCTGACAATGGTGGATCATTACTCCAAGTTCCTTGTCATCGTGCCTGTCAGAGATCTTACAGCAAGAACTACGGCTGAGACCTTCTACGCAGAGTTTGTCCGCCATTACGGTTGTCCTGAGCATATCCTCACCGACCGTGGATCGGCGTTTGAATCCCAATTGTTCCGTGAGCTGTGTCAGTTCCAAGACTGCAAGAAGTTGCGAACCACAGCGTATCACCCTCAAGGGAATGGTATGTGCGAGAAGGCAAATCAAGTGATCATCGGCATGCTAAGAACAGCCGCAGTTACACCTGGTGTTGAGTGGCCTGAGCGTATCAAGGACTTGGCCTATATTTACAACAACACACCCCAAACATCTACGGGATACGCACCATTTTATCTAATGTTTGGAAGACAAGGTCAACTTCCTTCAGACTTAACCCTTGGTGTGAAGGTCCCTGACATCATCAATCCACTACCCATAACAGACTGGGTTGTTGAACACCGCCGACGTATGGAGGAAGCTAAAGAGATAGTTGAAACGCGCATGGATGAGGTTCGTAGGAGACAACAGGAGGATTACAACCGTCACGCCCATGCAGCGCCCCTGAAAGTTGGCGACCGTGTATGGTTAAGGAATAACCATCGGAATGGGAAATTGGATCCATTCTGGGAGAAAGAACCATACAGTGTCATCTCCATACCATATCCTGAATCCGACGTGTATGAGATCTCTAAACCTGGGAGACAGCCCCAAGTAGTACACCGAAACCGTCTGAAGCTGTGCCTTAAAGAAGGACTACCCACAGAGGTGCCCCCAGCTGAGACAACGAGTACAGAGATCTTGTCACCTTCTGAAGCTTAAGAGAGACCCCCAACGTTAACTGAGCTTATGTGGGCGCCTAAACTACTACCATTTAGCTGTTATCCACCTATTGCTCTAGTGCAAGAGAACCCTTCGACAGATGATTTAATTGATTTCAGTGACTCTGTTCCTGATTCAAATCTCGTTCCACTTAGGCGTTCTGAGCGTACCACAAAAGGCATACCTCCAACACGCTATAGTGATGCCATGGCTGTCCTTGGGTAAAAGAGGTTAACTGTCTCTGCTTCTGTATATATGTTATTCCTGCTCTGATTACATTAATGTTTTTCCTGTGTGTATATACAGTATATATATAATATCTTGCCATGTAATATAGTATTTACATTTATATGCAACAATCCAAGCCATAGTGCCTGGCTCACCGAGCCAAGGAAGTTCTGTTACCCCATTGCGGTATGGACATTCGTGCTAGAGTGCCTACTCTTCCTTACAGAAAGGACTGTTTATTGTTTCTCAGAGAGACTCTCATGATAATGGACACTCACAAAATTTGTGCCAGAGAGCCTCTGGACCCATTTGCACTTTATTCGTATTTATTAACGTTATGTTACATTTCTCACCTTCACCCCAGCCCGTCGCCGAGGTCGGCTCAGTGAAAGAGGGGGAGTATGTGGCATCCCAGAGCTGGCTATGGCTGGGCTGAGGGTGATCTCTGTGCATTGTATTATTTCCTGTTGCTTCATAGCCTGTGTGACATAGCAGGGGGTCCTGAGTCTCACACAACACAGCGCCACCTAGTGAGCCTCACACATGCATTACACCTCCCATAGGATTGAATAGTAACCAAATGTCCAATGGGAGGACATCGCCTGGGAAAAGGGGAGGAGTCAGCTGATCACTGGGTCCCCATGGTAACACCCCTGCAGGAAGTTCCTGCGTGTGAGGAGTTAGAAGTGTGGAGTGTTAGGAGGAGGAGGTGAGGAGATAAGTGTGATGTCCTGTGAAGAAAGCAGTGAGTTTAGTGCAGGAATCTCAAGTCCTAGACAGGCCCAGGAAGGTTGGAGAGCTGACATACTCCAGCTATTCAGAAGATCCTGTCCCCTGTCTGCCTAGCCATCGCCCTGAAGGAAGTCAAGCATCATTATCTTGTCAGCATGAGACTGTGGAGAGAACATTCTGGAACACGTGCTCCATAGCAAGTATCACAGGATCCAGGGGCCAAGGCCAGACCTGTGGAATATCCTGCCACCCTGACTATTGCACCCCGAAACTCTGAGCTATCAGGACCACATAACGTGAGTGGGGAATATTATGTGCTAGTATCATGGTGGGCATCCTCCTATGAGCCAAATAGGAGCCCAGACGCACCTTAGGGCTGTAACACTGAAGTATAAGGGGCTAGGAATACCTTTCATCAAGTCTACCCTGCACCCCAGGACTTTGCTGTGTCACCAGGCGTACCCCGTTGTTTTGTATTGAAGAAACTGTTTAAGCATTTGTGCCTCCACACCCATGGAAGTAAAAGTTCAACTTTACAACCGTTTCTGTGTCTGACTCTGCACCGACAACATCAGGGCGCCCCAAACACCACCAGTCGGCACAGTATAGGGGAAGCGCCCCAGGGGAACAATCACCACCAACATTTGTGCAGCCCCCTCATCACCGGTATCAGTGGTGGTAACGTGGGACAGCACCAGCGCTGCGCCCTCGTGCCCAGAGACCGTGACAAGTCTGCGCTGTTTGCACCCCGCAATCCCAACTGCAGCGTTACCTTCCATCTGGTCACCGCAAGTGAGACACAGAACGGGGCATGTGGTGCATCTTTGGTGCAAGAAAGGGCCTTATGCCAAAGATACACCACAGAATCACCCATCAACGCCAGAAAACAGGCCTAAATAGGATAATAAATTCTCCCCAATATGTTTTTGGGGAGAGAGTGATTTGAATTGTTAATATTTGGGGGGGGGGTATGTTTATAAAAAATTTATTTACTTTTTGTAGCTTTTATTTTTAGTCTCCCATGGGATTTGATTGCTCTTCAGTACTTCTGTATTACAGTATTTGGCAGATTTCTGCTGTTCTATTACTCCCTATGATGATGTAAGGATGCCGAAAAGTCAGAAGATGACATCCAACCAGGCAAGTTAGCCATTTCCATGCCACAGTCACAACATAGTGGTTAAACTGTTATCAGCAGATGTCTGCTGTTTAATATGGAAATTTCTGATCCCGTTCCATATTGCCCTAGTATATATTTGCAGTACATGTATGGTGGATATCACTAAGGGTTAAAACCAAAATTACATTATAGAGAATGTATACAGGAAAAGTAAAAACTGTTTTATTCCAGAAACAGCACAACTGGTGGCCATTCGCTGGGTCTGTTATTGCAGCTCAACCCCATTTATGCATATAAAGGTAAGTACCAGGCACAACCTATGCAGTTGTTTCCGGAATAGAGAACAGAATTATTTCCAACTCTGAACACTCTTCAGGAGTCTGCCCCTTTAAGAAGACCTCCCTCTTAAAGAGCAATTCAGCTCTTACATTATTATTTGGGGGTTTGGGAGGATAATTTAGATGTTCCTTGCGCCAGTTGAGAGCTTCATTCAGACAATAATTATTTAAATGCCCTCCTCATTGGTATTTCCTGACAGCACAGTGCGGTGAATATAGGTGTCAGGCTGCGTGAATATTGGCTGGGTGAGGGGACCTGAAAATCGGGAGACTCTCGGGAAAAACAAATACTCTTGTTGGGAATGATCTACAGGAGCCTTAAAGGGGTATTCCCATGAACATAATCATATTTATATTTGTAGATAAGTAAGTTAAACGTTTTTGCAAATATAAGTAGTTAAAAATTCTGCAGAGTTTTAAAGATTTTCTCTTACTATCTTAGTAGTGACAGTCTGTTTTCTTGATCGGTTGCCAATGGATACGACCACAAATGCAGAAACTTTCTATGGTCTGGGACTTGTCAGGAACCCAGCCATGATTTTCTTATTGTAGCCGGGTTATCAGGCAGGGACACTACAATGTATCAGAAGATATCCTGGCTACAATAAGGAAGTCATGGCTGATTTTCTGACCTTAGAAAGATCCTGCATTCATGTCATATCCATTGGCAACCGATCAAGACAACAACTTGTGACCCCAAGATATTTAGAGAAAATCTTTAAAACTCTGCAAAATGTTTAATTACTTACATGTGCAAAAATGTTTAACTTTTAATTATCTACAAATTAAAAAATGGTTATGTTCATGGGAATACCCCTTTAAGAATCCAAATTCTTTAACCCCTTAATGACCGGGCCATTTTTTTTTTTTGCATTTTCGTTTTTCCCTCCCCACATTCCAAGAGCCATAACTTTTTCATTTTTCAGTTCACAGAGTCACATGATGGCTTATTGTTTGCGAAACAAATTGTACTTTGTAATGTCACTATTCAATATTCTGTGCAATGTACTGGGAAGCTGGAAAAAAATTCAGAATGAGGTGCAATTGGAGAAAAACTGCATTTGCGCCAAATTCATATGGGTTTAATTTTTACACCATTCACTGTGTGGTAAAAATGACATGTTACCTGTATTCTGTGGGTCAGTACGAACACGGCGATACCAAATTTATATAGTATTTGTAATGTTTTGATACCTTTTAAAAAATTTAAAACTTTGCTAAATAGAAAAAAAATTTTGCGTCGCCATATTGTGTCACCTGTAACTTTTTCATATTTACATGTATGGAGCTGGGTAAGGCGTCTTTTTATGCGGGACAACATGACGTTTTTATTGATACCACTTGGGGAAAGATCTGATGGTTTGATCACTTTTTATTCAATTTTTTATAGGAGACAAAGTGTTGAAAAAAACGCTATTTGGCCATTTTGATTTTTTTTCCCCGCTACGCCGTTCACCGTATGGGATAAATATTTTAATATTTTAATAGTTCGGGCATTTTGGAGCGCGGAGATACCTAATGTGTTTATGTTTACTTTTGTTTATTTACTTTTATATCTGATCTAGGGAAAGGGGGGTGATTTGAACTTTTGTGTTTTTTTTTAATTTTTACATACTTTTAAAAACTTTTTTTTTTAATACTTTTACTTGTATGATCAGACTCCCTAGGGACCTTGAAACCTAGGGAGTCTGATCGCTCATACTATTCACTGCGATACTACTGTATCGCAGTGAATAGAAAAATGCCTTCACTGCTATTAGACGATGCCTCTGGCATCGTGTAATAGCTATACTGAAATGACAGGCCTGGGAGCCTTCAATAGGCTCCCGGCTGTCATGGCAACCAAGCGCCGCCCTCCGATGACGTTCCGGAGGGCGGCGATGAGGTAAAAATGGCGGCGCCCTTGTAGGCTCCGCAATTTAGATGCCGCGGTTGCGTTTGACTAAAGGGTTAACAGCCGCAGGCACCGATTGCTGCTGTTAGCTGCGGGTCCTGGCTGTATTATACAGCCGGCACCCGCGGTGTATGGAGAGCGCTCAGCTCCTGAGCGCGCTCCATACATCGTCATGCGACTCAGGACGTACTATTACGTCCTGGGTCGTTAAGGGGTTAAAGAGGTTGTCCATGCATTTTTTTTTTTAATACCTGGACAACTGGGGGAGGTGAAAAAAAAAAATTCATACTCACCTGTCCCCGATGCTCCGGTGTCCTCCCGCAACATTCGGTCCTTCTGTTTCGGCGTCCTCTCAAAGTGAAACTGTTCACTGGCTGTGATAGTAGTATAATGTTGTACCGTGTTAGCCATTGAGAGTAGTGGAAGAGTGAAGAAATCAGGCGATACCTTTTAGAGGCTAACTGAGTATATTTATAAGTAAGCTTTCAGGAGTACTAGCTCCCTTCATCAGACATGGTGTGATACAATAACTGAAAATTCACAGATTTTTATACACATGGTCTTCAAAGCATTTTAGAGTCCTTAAAAAAAGCCAAAACAAAATGCAATCTAAGTAGAGAAGTTATTTACAACAGGTCAAAAAACAATCTGGAAAGTTGTGGTGCGTGACAGAGGGATCTGTTATCTGTTTGCTATCAGGAGGTGATTTGTGACCCTCACAGGTCATACATAGTGTGACATGAAGCTGGCATGAATATTAAGTCCAAATTGCAGAGTTTGAAATTTTTCCATAAACTTGTATTCTGATTCTTTCCTTTTTTCCTGCGTCTTAAAATGTCCCATTAAAACCACAACCCGCAAATCTTCAATAGAGTGGTTTTCTCCGGAGAAATGTGCGGCCACTGGGAGATCGGTTCTGCTGTTATTAATGGTGGATCTGTGTGAGTTCATTCGTTGACTGAGTCTCTGCCCTGTTTCCCCCACATAGAGGCCTGTGGTGGGACATTGCACACACATTATGAGGTACACCACATTGGAAGACCTGCAGGAGAATGTCCCCCTAATTCTGTGCACCTGTTGTGACTGTGGGATAGGTACACTGTCAGCGGTGTGGATGTGCTTGCAGGTCATGCACCTTTTGTGTAGGCAAGGTGAGGTGCCATTTTCAGTTGGGGTCTTCAGGGCACTCCCGGACGATAATACGCCTCAGGTTTATTGGTTGTCGAAAGGAAAGGAGAGGGGGGACTGGAAATATGTCCTTGAGTCTGTTGTCCCTATGTAGCACAGGTTGGAGCTCCTTGGCAATCCTTCGTAGGATCTCCAGCTGTGGGTTGTAGGTGACAACTAGGGGCACTCGGGCTTCTTTCCGGGTCTCTCTATATGTGAGCAGACTGTCTCTGTTAATGGCTGCCGCTTTGTTTAATTGGTTGTCTGTTACTTTTGGTTTGTATCCCAATCTGAGAAATTTCGTCCTCAGATCCAGGAGGTGCTTGTCCAGGTCTGTTTTGTCGGAGCAAATACGATTGTATCGTATAGCCTGGCTGTAGATTATAGATTGTCTTGTGTGCTTGGGGTGGAAGCTGTCGTTTCTCAGGTAGGCCGTTCTGTCTGTGGGTTTGTGGTATATTGATGTGAGTAGCCGGTGGTCCTTGATGTATATTGTGGAATCCAGAAAGTGAATTTCACTCCCTGAATAGCTAAGTTTAAGGTTGATGGTAGGGTGAAAGTCATTGAAGTCATTATGGAATTGAAGTAGGGCCTCCTCACCTGCAGTCCAGATGACAAGGATATCATCGATATAACAAAGGTAAATCATAGGTTTGGTGGTGCATGTTGATAAATATGCTCCTTCCAGTTCTGCCATAAAGAGATTTGCATGCTGGGGTGCACATCTGGTCCCCATTGAAGTTCCCATTCGCTGTAGATATAGATCCTCTCCAAAGGTAAAATGGTTGTGGCTGAGGATGAATTGTATGAGCTGCGTTACTGGTTCTGTTGGGAGGTTTTGTTTTGCCAGGTGTACCCGACATGCTGCAACTCCATCCTTGTGAGGAATGTTGGTATACAGGGATTCCACATCCATGGTGGCCAAAATGGTACCCTCAGGTAGTGGACCCAGGGCATTCAGTTTGTTAAGAAGGTCAGTAGTGTCCTGGATATAGCTTGGAGTATCCCTGACAAGGGGTTTTAGGAGATTTTCCACCCAACCTGACATGTTTTCTGTCAGTGTCCCAATGCCAGAAATGATAGGCCTCCCAGGGTTGCCATCTTTGTGTATCTTTGGGAGCATATAGAAGCAGCCCGGCCTGGGATCTTGTGGGATAAGTCCTTTTACCTGATTCTGGATCTGGATTGGGAACTTCTTGATCATACTCTTTAGTTCTTTCATATAGGCCTCTGTGGGATCACTTCCAAGTTTGGAGTAATGAATGGGATTTGACAGTTGCCTGTTTGCTTCCTGGATATAGTCTGAGATGTTCATTATGACTATTGCGCCCCCTTTGTCAGCTGGCTTTATTAGTATATCCTGATTTTCTTTTAGTGAAGTAATAGCCTTCTGTTCCTGCAGGGTTAGGTTTTGCGCCTGTTTCTTTTGTTTCTCCAGGATTTCTGATTTTACTTTGCTTCTGAAACAGTCAATATATTTATCCAGTGCTGTGTTAGTTCCAGGGCGTGGGGTCCAGGTAGATTTTTTGGTAGGATTCCTTATGGGCTGTTCCATCTCAGAGTCGCTCCTGTCCACCACAGGCCTCTATGTGGGGGAAACAGGGCAGAGACTCAGTCAACGAATGAACTCACATAGATCCAGCATTAATAACAACAGAACCGATCTCCCAGTGGCCGCACATTTCCCCGGAGAAAACCACTCTATTGAAGATTTGCGGGTTGTGGTTTTAATGGGACATTTTAAGACGCAGGAAAAAAGGAAAGAATCAGAATACAAGTTTATGGAAAAATTTCAAACTCTGCAATTTGGACTTAATATTTATGTCAGCTTCATGTCACACTATGTATGACCTGTGAGGGTCACAAATCACCTCCTGATAGCAAACAGATAACAGATCCCTCTGTCATGCACCACAACTTTCCAGATTGTTTTTTGACCTGTTGTAAATAACTTCTCTACTTAGATTGCATTTTGTTTTGGCTTTTTTTAAGGACTCTAAAATGCTTTGAAGACCATGTGTATAAAAATCTGTGAATTTTCAGTTATTGTATCACACCATGTCTGATGAAGGGAGCTAGTACTCCTGAAAGCTTACTTATAAATATACTCAGTTAGCCTCTAAAAGGTATCGCCTGATTTCTTCACTCTTCCACTGGCTGTGATGTCACGGATCCCTTCCGCTGAAGCTGCTGATTGGCCTTACTGGTCACGTGACCAATCAGTGGCCTCAGCAGGCCTCAGGAAGAGACCCAGTGATGTCAGGTAGTGACTGGCCTCAGCGGTCACGTGTGGCTGGGACTTCTGCCACACATCAGCATGGGACCGAGAAGACTGGACCGTGCAGGGAGGCACTGGGGCACCCAGGTAAGGTGAGTATGAATTTTTTTTTTTTATTTGTAATATTGCCGAGAGTGAACTGCCCCCCATTCAGTTGGGTTTCATGAATGCTGTAGCCACAATATTTGCACATTATATTGGATTATTATTTATTTGCTTGTATCGGTATGTGGATTGACTGGTCAGCCTGTACATTGATGCAATAACATTGTGTTTCATTATGCACATGTTACGTCAACCATGAGCGACAAATACATTATTCTTTTTGGAATTTTGACTTATAATAATATAGAATGTCCATAGTTTTTCTTACTTTTTGACTTGTGTGTTTAATATTAGTCCAGCAATATATATTGATGTTTTGGTTTATGTTTAAGATGGTGTTCAGCATCGGATACTTAGAATTTATATTTATAAGAGAAGATTTAGTATCTTTGAGTCAGTTGTTGGGTAGAGAATTCTCTGGCCTAGATTTACTAATGTCAGAACGAGCAATATTTGCAGCCTGAAAGTACTTAAGGTTTACCACAGTGCTTGATGCTGGATGATAAATTTGATGTATATTTAGACTATCTAGTCTAAGTTTATCGTTGATTATATTGTTAATCTGTTTTCCCTTAGTCCTAACAGCAGCACAATATGGGGTATTTCTCCCCCTGTGTGTTGTTTAGGACAGGTGGAACTTTTAATTAGCACAAAAATGTGCTTACTAACCTGCCCTATAAGAGGGCATGAGAGACCTCTCTCACCTGTGTAAATTATAAAGTAAAAGAAACAAGATTTTAGGGAGGGAAGCCTTGTGCTGCTGTTAGGACTAAGGGAAAACAGATTAACAATATAATCAACGATTCTCTTACATCCTACAGCAGCAAAATATGGGGATATAGCAAGTAATTCCCCTAGGGAGGGTTTCCTCACCTTACAACCTCAAGAACTGTCTGGCCAAAGGCAGTCGCCTCGGAACTGCGGACATCCAAACGATAGTGTTTGATGAAAGTCAGCTGGGATGACCAAGAAGCAGCCGCACAAATTTGATCCAGTGGAAGCGAGCGATTCTCAGCCCAAGAAGTTGACACAGCCCTGGTCGAATGGGCTGTACAAAAAACTGGAGGAAGCAACCCTTGAGCAATGAAAGAAATTTTGATTGCCTCCTTAATCCATCTGGACAAGGAGGGTCTGGAAGCTTTAAGACCTCTGTCTTTACCATACATATTGATTAGGAGATTTTCAGCTCTCCTGAAAGATTGTGTCCGCGATAAGTAAATTCGCAGACACCTCACCACATCCAAAGTATGAAGTTTAAACTCCTCTTCTGAGGACGGATCCGGAAGGAAAACAGGCAAAGAAATCAATTGATTATAGTTATTACGTGAAGGAACCTTAGGGATAAAGCCAGGCAAGAACCTAAGGTGGACCCTATCCGAAAAAAATACAATATAAGGTTCTTTGGAGGAGAGCGCCTGTAGCTCTCCTACCCTTTTGGCAGATGTGATGGCTAACAAAAAAGTAGTTTTAAAGGCTAAAAATTTTAGCTCCGTAGCTTCCAGAGGTTCAAAAGGAGGACCACAAAGGCCTGAAAGGACCGTCGCAAGGTCCCATTGGGGAATAGGAGAAGATACCGCAGGTTTCAGCCTCGCCGCTCCTTTAAGGAATCTTGCAACCAGGGAATCCTGGGACAACCGTCTGTTTAAGTGGGCGGATAAAGCCGATACCTGTACCTTTAAAGTAGCAGGGGCAAGGCCCCTGTCCAAGCCATCCTGAAGAAAATCCAAAACATCAGAAGTCAAAGGATTAGAAATATCCTTTGACTTAGCCGTCCTCTGGTAATTCCTTTTGGTGGATTCAGCTCTAGCACAGGAAAGCGTCTTCAGGACGGCTTCTGACAGTCCTCTATACATTCGTAGGGACTGGTCAACCTCCAGGCTGTCAGGTTGAATCTCCTCAGATCCTGGCACTTCAGTGATCCTTGGGAAACCAGGTTCTGGGTGGGGGGAAGCCTCCAATATATCCCTCGACTCATCACCATGAGCTGGGAAAACCAAGCTCTTTTTGGCCAGAATGGAATGATGGCTATTACAGAGGCTTGGTCCTGTCTTATTTTCATCAATACTCTGGGTATCATAGGAATTGGAGGGAAAATGTATGACAGCCTGGACCTCCAAGGGATGGACTGGGCATCCACTGCCAAGGGATTGTCCTCCTGGTACAGGGAACAGAACGTCTCCACCTTGGCATTGAGTCGGGTTGCCATGAGGTCTATCTCCGGTAGACCATATTTCAGGGTAATCTGATGAAACACTTCTGGATTGAGTGACCATTCTCCTGATACGGCACGACCCCGACTCAACCGATCCGCTACTGAGTTCAGGGAGCCCTTGATGTGAATCGCGGATAGATGGGTCAGATTTTTCTCTGCCCAGGAAAAAATCAGATCTGCCTCCCTGAGGAGGGATGATGATCTGGTGCCTCCCTGTCTGTTCACATATAATACCGTCGTCATGTTGTCCGAGCGAATCCTGACTGCTCTTCCCTTGAGAAGAGGAGAGAAATGGAGTAAGGCACGGTACACAGCTCTGAGCTCCTTCCAGTTGGACGACGTCCTTCCTTCTGGAGCGCTCCAGACTCCCTTTATGGAGTTTCCGTCCAGATGGGCTCCCCATCCCGTAAGGGATGCATCTGTAGTCAACAGGGTCCAACGAGGTTGGACCGTGGACCTTCCGTCCTTGAGGTGCAACCACCATCTGAGAGAAAGACGGGTCCTGGGGGAGAGTCGAATCCTCCTGTTGAGACCGGGCAGAGAGCGATCCCAAATTCCTAGGATTTCCAGGAACGTAGATGCCATAAGGCCCAAGGAACCGCCATGATGGAAGATGACATCAGACCTAGGATTTTCATCAAAGTTCTGATGGACGCTCTCGGCCTCCTGAAAAGTTACCAAACCGCTGTAATTAATTTCTCTTTCCTTGCAGTCGCCAAGGAGATTTCCAGCCGGCCTGAATCTAGGAAGTAACCAAGAAACTTCCTTTTGGTTGAGGGGACGACTTCTGACTTCTCCCAATTTATGAGCCATCCCAGGCTTTGAAGCAGGGATATGGCAATCTGTAAATGCTGGAGCAGAACAGACACTGACTGGGCTTTTATCAGCCAGTCGTCTAAATAAGGAACCACAAAGAGTCCCTGAAGCCTGAGGGCGGCTACTATGGGAGCTACCACCTTGGTAAAGGTGTGGGGAGCCAAGGAGATCCCGAAAGGGAGGGCCGAGAACTGATAATGCTTCCTGTGGCCGGAAACTATAACCACAATCCTTAGGAACTTCCTGTGCGGAGGGTAAATTGGCACATGCAAATAAGCGTCCTTCAGATCTAGGGTGACAAAAACGTCGCCCTGGAGAAGAAAAGAAGAAACTGAGCTTATGGTTTCCATGCGGAACCGTTTTTTTCTGATGAAACGGTTTAGATACCTCAGATCTATAATCATCCTCCATCTGCCTGCTGGCTTTGGAACTAGAAAAACGGGGGAATAAACCCCCAAACCTTCTTCTAGAGAAGGAACTTCTTCTAGAGCTCCTTTGTGGATATACTCTTGAATGGAGCGTTCCAAAATACCTTGCTGAGACGAGGGAAGACAGCGAGTTAAGACGAACCGATCTCGGGGAGGACAGAAAAATTCGATTGCATAACCTCGCTGAATTAACTGTAAGACCCAAGGGTCCTGAATTTTTTCCCGCCAAGCGCTGAGAAAAAGGGAGAGACGACCCCCGACAGGAATTTCGGCCACAGGAAGACAGCTTCTCATGTCAGAAACTGGGCTTCCTTCTATCTTCGGTTTTGGGAAATCTTCGTCCAGAGCCTCTAGAATAATACCTAGAGCCCCTTCGGGACTGCTGACCACGTCGAGGTGAAAAACCTCTGCCGCGGCCAGGGCCAAATCTGCCCCTAAAAGACTGAGGCAAAGTCTTGCCTTTTTTATCAGCCAAGCCTTCTAAAATTTCATCCAGGCTACTGGCAAAGACTCTTCCTGGCTCAAATGGTAAGGCACAAAGGTTATACTTGGAGATAAAATCAGCTCTCCAAGGTTTTAACCATAAGGGTCTCCTCGCCGCCGTGGAAAGCGCCAAGGACTTTGACGCCAGCCTTAATTGATAATGGGAGGCCTCAGCTAGGAATTCTGCCGCCAAAGAAGTCGAAGTTAAGAAGGAAAGTAACTCGTCTCTGAAGACACCAGAATCGATGTCCCTCTCAAGCTGGAGCAAATCAGCCCGTAGTTTGGCTGAAACTTCACATGACGCAACAGTGACAGAGGTCTGAGCAGAGGCCGCTGAGTAGGCCTTCTTGAGAGTACTCTCCATGCGTCTGTCCATAGGATCCTGCAGATTTGCTCCATCCTCAGAGTACTAGAGTGCGGCGAGATAGCTTGGCTACCGCTATATCCACCTTAGGGGGAGGACCCCACTGATCCAGTTGAGACTCTGTGATGGGGAACAAGGCCTTAAACCTACCAGTAGTTATAAAGGGTTTCTCCGGAAATTTCCACTCTGAAGACATTAACTTCCTTAATGTCTCGTCCACTTGGAAGACCCTAGGCCCTCTATAGGTGGACCTGGAGGCTTCCCCATCAACATCACGGTCTTTAGACCGGATGGACTTCAGCAGCCTATTGACTTTCTCGAGTGGGAAGAGAGGTCTGCTGGTATCTTCAGCGGAGTCATCAGAAGACAAAGTTTCATCCACAACCTGAAAATCTCCGTCCGAGACCCGCAAGAGAGGATGTTTTTCAAGACGTGGTCTCTTGGCGATCTGGGAGATAGAATTCCGGATCTCCTTGAGCGAGTCCTCCATGTATTCTTTCACCCATGTCACAACCTCACGTATGGATGGCTCCTCAGAAGGGGGGCCACGACACTGGCGACAACGGGTGAATTCATAGCCGTCAGGCAAGGGAGTCTTACAATCTAAACAGGTTAAATGTTTACACTTGGAGGATTTCTTCCTCCTAAAATCTCCATCACCAGAGCCGGAATCAGAAGAAGACATCTAAAAAGACCACAAAAAGTCACAGACAATAACAATACCAATATTACAAACCGCAACCAGAACCAGAAAGAGAGGGGTACCTTAAGGAGGTCGGTCGTCGCAAAAAATGTAGCAACAGCACACGCAATCTCTGAATCACAGAGGAGAATTCTACTCCTTAGCAATAGGAGAGCCAGAAAATCACAGCCCAACCGAAATGGACTATGGGACATTTTAAAGGCAACCATAAGTGGAGGCGGAGCCAAACACAAAACTAATCCACAATGAAAAAATTCATAGGAAATCATGCAGCAAGGCCAGCGATATGAATCGACCATTCATATAATATATGAACAAGAATGAATAAACATTACTTACCTTCCTGAGATTTATAGCACCAAAACGGGTCAAATGCCATAATGAAACATAGAAGAGCAAAAGCCTAAGTCAGAGGCTCAAACAACAAGCAGCAAAAATCAATTCTATATTTTGCATTTAAATTTTAAATTTCCAAACTTACCGCACTTTTTCCGAGAACCGGAAGTAGGCATGAAGGAGTCCGGCGAAATCCGTCCGCACGGGAACCCGGACACAGAGAAGGGTTCCGGCCGTCGCAAAGTCCGACGTACCCTCCGGGTAGGCCGAAGCCTACCGCCGGCCGAAGAATTACCGACAGAAGCGCTGAGAAGAAGGAACGCAGGCCGGCAACAGAAGGAAACGACCACCTCAAGGTAAGAAAAAACCCCTTAACTCTAGAGAGGTCACAAGAGACCTCCTCCACCTGTCCCACACAGGACAGAAAAAAACACAGGTGAGGGAGGTCTCTCGAGCCCTCTTATAGGGCAGGTTAGTAAGCACATTTTTGTGCTAATTAAAAGTTCCACCTGTCCTAAACAACACACAGGGGGAGAAATATCCCATATTGTGCTGCTGTAGGACGTAAGGGAATTAAGTTTATACCACCTTTTAGTTGTCTTATTTTGAGCCAGAATTTTACAACATAATTTTTCTAACATTTTTGGCACATCTTGACATATTTTATGCCACATACCTAGAAAGTCAGAAGATTGTATATTCCACACATTGCGCCACAATGAGCAATATTTATGTCAGTGTATAGTTGTAAGTACAATAGGAAATCTGGAACTTTGTAATTTCTTAAAGAACAAAAGAAGACAGAATACCTGAAGAGATCTGTAAGAGGTGGTAGTGGTTGTGACAGGATGAAAATAGTGGGAGCAATTCAATATTCTCTCTATGTTACAAATCTGGCATAGATGGGCATAGTTGTGGCACGGTCCTTTTTTACACCAAAGATACGCCACTTCTGTTTCTGCGCCCCACTCTTGTTTTGAAATTGGGCAGAGAGGGATAGAGAACAAATCAGGGCTGTGGTGCCTTTGCCCAACAAATTTAATAAAACTCACTCCAAATATTCAGTAAAGGTGATTTTCAAATCTGCAAACATGGCATGGTAAACAATATAGTCTCTTCTGTCTTCTTCTTTCCACTTCTGTACTTTTCTTTCCTCTTCTGTTCAATTCTATCTTCTTCTGTCTACTTCTTTCCTCTTATTTCCTCTTCTGTCCACTTCTGTACTCTTCTGGCCTCTTCTGTCCACTTCTGGCCTCTTCTGTCCACTTTTTCATTTTATGTCCTCTTCAGGCATCTTAACCTCACTGGTCCTACTCACAACCTTGTTATACCCCATCCAGTTGGTGGGGTTATGATTTCATAAATTCTGATTGGTCAGCTACAATCCTGCATGCTGATTGGCCAGGCAGTGGTTGTGATTGGTCAGGCTTTGTGATAGGTCAGGTTTCAGCACCACGTAC
This sequence comes from Leptodactylus fallax, assembly GCA_947044405.1. Taxonomy (NCBI): domain Eukaryota; kingdom Metazoa; phylum Chordata; class Amphibia; order Anura; family Leptodactylidae; genus Leptodactylus; species Leptodactylus fallax. Next base: position 2,126,573 of record CAMRHE010000280.1, on the reverse strand, counting down.
TGATTGGCCAGTATGTCTGTCTCCATGTTAGATTGTCCATGGAGTACAGTTATAACAACTGTGGTCAAGTAGCCTTTAAACAAGACAAAGACACTTGAAAGGTGTCTTCGAGACTTGTATAGTGGCTGAGCTTGGTATTGCACCTGAATGAAGTGGCAGACCTCAGATCATCTGTCCTTGTCTCCATTTCTAAGTATTACAATATCTGGATTTTACCATTTTTTACTGTTTATCATTACCATTTCCCATTTTCCTATTTTTTTTTCTATTTTGCCATTATTGTAATGAATTAATACTTTTAAGTCCATAGAAAGTCTTTAGAAATACAATGTCACGGTTCCAAACTTTTTAGCAATTTTTTAGGATAATAAAAATGACCGTATTTTTCACTTTATAACATGCACCTGATGATAAGACGCATCCAGATTTTATAGGAGGAAAATAGGAAAAAATATTTTGAACCATTTCCTGGACAACCTTTTTAAGAATAATGTTCCATAGTGACCCCTCCAGACAGCATAATGTCCCACAGTGGCCCCTTCAGACAGTATAATGTCCCACTGTGGCCCCTTCAAACAGTATAATGTCCCACAGTGGCCCCTTCAGACAGTATAATGTCCCACAGTGGCCCCTTCAAACAGTATAATGTCCCATAGTGGCTTTTCCTCACAGTATAATGTCCCATAGTGGCCCTTCCATGCAGTATAATGTCCCATAGTGGCCCTTCCACACAGTATAATTTCCCATAGCGGCCTCCATACAGTAAAATGTCCCATAGTGGCCTCCACACAGTATAGTATCCCATAAAGGCCTCTCCACACACAAAAATGCCTTATAGTGGCCCCACTACACACAGTATAATGTCCCATAGCGGCTCCTCCACACAGTATAAAGCTCTATAGTGGCCCCTCCACACATTATAATGTCACACAGTGACCCCTCCACACTCTATAATGCCCTATAGTGGCCCATATGGTTTTCTTTATGACCTTTCCAAAAATTTTGGTTTTGGAAGAACCCGAAATTTTTGGGGTTTGCCACCCACAAAACTTCATTATACTCTGGGTACTCTTCAGACCACAGAGTATAATGATCAGAGGCCTCGCGGAGGTGTTTAAACATAATAAGCAGAGTAATTCACCTCTCCTGGGCTCCTGTATTGAGCTTCCCAAGTCTTCAGTTCACAGAGACGTCTCTGAATGATGTCAGAGACTGCTGAGGCCTGTGATTGGGCGTCAGCGGTCACGTTGGCATCATGATGCCAAATGATGGCGGTGTAACCCATGTGATATTACAGCAAAGCCACTGAGGCCCAATCACAGGTCTCAGTAGTCTTTGACATCATTTCGAGACGTCTTTGTGAATAGAAGGGGCTGAAAGACCCGCACCAGAGCCCAGGAGAGGTGAGTTACACTGTTTATTATGTTTAAACACTTCCCCGGGGCCACTGATCATTACACTCTGTGGTCTAAGGAGATCCCATAGTATAATAATGGTTAGTGGCTAGTGATCGTGCCTTGATTTTCTGCAACTTCGCTTTATAAGACGCACTGACTTTTTCCCCCCACTTTGGATGAAAAAAGTGCTTCTTATAAAGCAAAGAATATGGTTCATTTTGTTTGTCTGCCCTACAGGAGGGTCTTAAAGGGGTTACCAGGATTATGATATTGATGACCTATCTTTAATATAGGTCATCAATATCAGATTTTGGGGGTCCGACAGTTGGTACCCCTGCTTAAAGAGACCGTTTTGCTTTTAAGAGCAGGACAGTGACATCAGATGCACCGGTCACGTGGCCTTAATGCAGCTCAGTCCTATTCAAGTGAATGGAATTAAGCTGCAGTACCTTGCACAGCCACTACACAATGAGCTGTGCTGTTTTGTATGATTTGGCCTCTGCAAACAGATAATTGTGGGGGTGCAGATATTAGTCTTCATAAAATCCAAAATACAAGTAAGCCTTACATTGACTGTGCGGTGACCAGATGGAAGGTAACGCTGCAGTTGGGATTGCGGGGTGCAAACAGCGCAGACTTGTCACGGTCTCTGGGCACGAGGGCGCAGCGCTGGTGCTGTCCCACGTTACCACCGCTGGTACCGGTGATGAGGGGGCTGCACAAATGTTGGTGGTGATTGTTCCCCCGGGGCGCTTCCCCTATACTGTGCTGACTGGTGGTGTTTGGGGCGCTCTGATGTTGTCGGTGCAGAGTCAGACACAGAAACGGTTGTAAAGTTGAACTTTTACTTCCATGGGTGTGGAGGCACAAATGCTTAAACAGTTTCTTCAATACAAAACAACGGGGTACGCCTGGTGACACAGCAAAGTCCTGGGGTGCAGGGTAGACTTGATGAAAGGTTCCTAGCCCCTTATACTTCAGTGTTACAGCCCTAAGGTGCGTCTGGGCTCCTATTTGGCACATAGGAGGATGCCCACCACGATACTAGTACATAATATTCCCCACTCACGTTATGTGGTCCTGATAGCTCAGAGTTTCGGGGTGCAATATTCAGGGTGGCAGGATATTCCACAGGTCTGGCCTTGGCCCCTGGATCCTGTGATACTTGCTATGGAGCACGTGTTCCAGAATGTTCTCTCCACAGTCTCATGCTGACAAGATGATGATGCTTGACTGCCTTCAGGGTGATGGCTAGGCAGACAGGGGACAGGATCTTCTGAATAGCTGGAGTATGTCAGCTCTCCAACCTTCCTGGGCCTGTCTAGGACTTGAGATTCCTGCACTAAACTCACTGCTTTCTTCACAGGACATCACACTTATCTCCTCACCTCCTCCTCCTAACACTCCACACTTCTAACTCCTCACACGCAGGACCTTCCTGCAGGGGTGTTACCATGGGGACCCAGTGATCAGCTGACTCCTCCCCTTTTCCCAGGCAATGTCCTCCCATTGGACATTTGGTTACTATTCAATCCTATGCGAGGTGTAATGCATGTGTGAGGCTCACTAGGTGGCGCTGTGTTGTGTGAGACTCAGGACCCCCTGCTATGTCACACAGGCTATGAAGCAACAGGAAATAATACAATGCTACAGAGATCACCCTCAGCCCAGCCATAGCCAGCTCTGGGATGCCACATACTCCCCCTCTTTCACTGAGCCGACCTCGGCGACGGGCTGGGGTGAAGGTGAGAAATGTAACATAACGTTAATAAATACGAATAAAGTGCAAATGTCACTAACAGTTTAGAAAAATATAATACCTAGAAACTTGAGGTAAGACCTCCCGGCATAGTCCTGGAATGTCCATGAGAAGTCTGAATGGTAACGGAGAGATAATTAAACTCAGACTTATGGAACCTTTTGGCGGTACCATCAGACAGTCCATATAGAAACAACAGTAGTGCAAATGGGTCCAGAGGCTCTCTGGCACAAATTTCGTGAGTGTCCATTATCATGAGAGTCTCTCTGAGAAACAATAAACAGTCCTTTCTGTAAGGAAGAGTAGGCACTCTAGCACGAATGTCCATACCGCAATGGGGTAACAGAACTTCCTTGGCTCGGTGAGCCAGGCACTATGGCTTGGATTGTTGCATATAAATGTAAATACTATATTACATGGCAAGATATTATATATATACTGTATATACACACAGGAAAAACATTAATGTAATCAGAGCAGGAATAACATATATAGAGAAGCAGAGACAGTTAACCTCTTTTACCCAAGGACAGCAATGGCATCACTATAGCGTGTTGGTGGTATGCCTTTTGTGGTACGCTCAGAACGCCTAAGTGGAACGAGATTTGAATCAGGAACAGAGTCACTGAAATCAATTAAATCATCTGTCGAAGGGTTCTCTTGCACTAGAGCAATTGGTGGATAACAGCTAAATGGTAGTAGTTTAGGCGCCCACATAAGCTCAGTTAACGTTGGGTGTCTCTCTTTTGCTTCATACGGTGACAAGATCTCTGTACTCGTTGTCTCAGCTGGGGGCACCTCTGTGGGTAGTCCTTCTTTAAGGCACAGCTTCAGACGGTTTCGGTGTACTACTTGGGGCTGTCTCCCAGGTTTAGAGATCTCATACACGTCGGATTCAGGATATGGTATGGAGATGACACTGTATGGTTCTTTCTCCCAGAATGGATCCAATTTCCCATTCCGATGGTTATTCCTTAACCATACACGGTCGCCAACTTTCAGGGGCGCTGCATGGGCGCGATGGTTGTAATCCTCCTGTTGTCTCCTACGAACCTCATCCATGCGCGTTTCAACTATCTCTTTAGCTTCCTCCATACGTCGGCGGTGTTCAACAACCCAGTCTGTTATGGGTAGTGGATTGATGGTGTCAGGGACCTTCACACCAAGGGTTAAGTCTGAAGGAAGTTGACCTTGTCTTCCAAACATTAGATAAAATGGTGCGTATCCCGTAGATGTTTGGGGTGTGTTGTTGTAAATATAGGCCAAGTCCTTGATACGCTCAGGCCACTCAACACCAGGTGTAACTGCGGCTGTTCTTAGCATGCCGATGATCACTTGATTTGCCTTCTCGCACATACCATTCCCTTGAGGGTGATACGCTGTGGTTCGCAACTTCTTGCAGTCTTGGAACTGACACAGCTCACGGAACAATTGGGATTCAAACGCCGATCCACGGTCGGTGAGAATATGCTCAGGACAACCGTAATGGCGGACAAACTCTGCGTAGAAGGTCTCAGCCGTAGTTCTTGCTGTAAGATCTCTGACAGGCACGATGACAAGGAACTTGGAGTAATGATCCACCATTGTCAGAGCGTAGCTGTAGCCGGAACGTGTGGGACCCAACTTCACATGGTCCAGAGCAACAATTTCACACGGCTTTTGAGTCTTAATTGGATGTAGAGGGGCCTTCTGATCTCTTCGACCTTCCTTGGTGATACTACAGGCGGGACACTCTCGGCACCAACTCTCAATGTCACTCCTCATCCCAACCCAATAGAAGCGACGACGGATGGTAGCTTCGGTCTTTTGTACCCCGAAGTGACCAGATCTGTCATGATACGCCTCAAGTATCATCTGTGCGTCTCTTCTTGGTACGAGGATCTGATGAAGCCTTTCACCTGTGACAGGATCAAGAGTGTTTCTATGTAGAAGGCCTCGTTGGACAAACAGGCGCTTCCTCTGTCGCCAAAGGCGTTTTAATTCCACGTCATGAAGACCTCTCTTTACACGGGTTGGTATTCTTCCTGTAAGCAGGAAATCTGACAATTCTCCTAAAACTCTGCTCTCTTCTTGGAACGTTTTCCACAGAGATGGCTCCTGGAGGGATTCGGCAGCTGTTTTCGCCAGAGATTCTCCTTCTACAGGGACACCAATAGCAACCTGTTGGGCAAACTTGTTGTAGAATGGTGGCATCTCCACCTCTTCCCAGATGTCTTCTCGGGGTGGTTCTTCTCCCACAGGCAACCTTGAGAGTGCATCAGCGTTAGCGTTGGACTTGCCACTGCGATACTTGACAGAGAACTTGTAATTCGCGAGTCTTGAGGCCCACCGTTGTTCAAGGGCTCCCAGTCGAGCAGTGTCCAGATGCGCCAACGGATTGTTATCTGTGTACACGGTAAAGGGTGTGGCAGCCAGGTAGTCTTTAAACTTCTCTGTCACGGCCCAGACAAGCGCCAGAAGTTCGAGTTTGAAAGAACTATAGTTCTGGTCGTTCTTCTCCGCGCCTCTCAGACTCCTGCTGGCGTAGGCGATGACTCGCTCTTTGTTGTCCTGAACCTGGGACAACACTGCACCCAAACCTTGGTGACTTGCATCTGTGTACAAGCGGAATGGCTGACTGTAGTCGGGATAGGCTAGAATTGGTGGTTGCGTCAGAAGTGCTTTAAGCGCTTGAAAGGCTTCCTCTTGACGCGCTGTCCAGTCTACCGGAAGCTTTCGGTTGTAGTTTTCTCTGGGACAACCGCGCAACAACTCGTTCAGAGGCTCGGCTACTTGGGCGAAGTGTGGTATGAAACGCCGGTAGTAACCTGCGAATCCAAGGAAGCTTCGGACTTCTTTGACGGTAGTTGGTCTTCGCCAGTTCTGGACTGCAGTGATCTTTTCAGGATCAGGTTGGACGCCTTGTGTGCTCACGACATGCCCAAGGTAGTGAACTTGGGGTTTCAACAGGTAGCACTTGGAGGGCTTCAACTTTAGGCCGTGCTGTATAAGTACCTTGAATACCTCGGACAGGTGACGAAGGTGTTCTTGGTATGTCCGGGGAGAATACAATAACATCGTCCAGGTACAGTAGCACACTCTGGAAATTCTCATGGCCGAGGCACCTCTCCATAAGCCTTTGGAATGTGGCTGGGGCATTACATAGCCCAAATGGCATACTATTGAATTCAAAGAGTCCCATCGGGGTCGTAAACGCAGTCTTTTCACGATCTTCAGGCGCCATAGGGACTTGCCAGTATCCACTGGTTAAGTCCAGGGTCGAGAAACAGGTAGCTGATCCCAAAGCCGTTAGAGATTCCTCAATCCGCGGCAATGGGTATGCGTCTTTGTGCGTGACGTTGTTGAGTTTACGATAGTCCACACAAAATCGTAGGGTTCCGTCTTTCTTCTTGACAAGGACTAGCGGGGCTGCCCAGGGACTGTTACTCTCCCGGATGACATCAGCATCTCGCATCTCTTGGATCAACTTTTTCACCGGTTGGTACATCGCTGGTGGTATTGGACGGTGACGCTCCTTGATTGGATGGTGGTTGCCAGTCAGAATGCGATGTTGTATGGTCGTGGTCTTACCAAAGTCCAATGGGTGTTTGCTGAATGCCTGTTGGTAACGCTTGGCCACATTGCGAACCCCATTGATGTGCTCTATAGGGGTATTGGCGTCTCCCACGTTCAATTCATCCCACCAGGACTTCGTGGCTCCATTCTGAATGTTCTCAGCAGCTTGGGTGGAACGCTGTGTGGCGGTAGAATCACCAGAGAGAATGTCTTCTGGTGCTAACCGGTGTAGCAGGGCCACAGAGTGGAACTTGTGGAGGTTCACGGGAGCATCGCCCAAGTTGACTAAGCGGACAGGAACACGTCCATTGGAAACTGTGACAAGGCTGCGGGCAGCCATGACAAGTGGTTGGCCATCTACCTGTATGGGTTGTAGCAAGGCCTCGTAGTCCTGATTTTCTATGCCCGGACGGGCACGGCACCACACCATAGTTTCTGTTCAAGGCTGTAGGGTTACTGGACGGGTATCGTGGATCCGGACTCGACCAATTTCACCTTGTTTGTTGGCGAACTTGTGCTGGGCATTGAGTACACGAATGGCCCGCTGAATGGTCTGCTGGTCACTGGGAGAAGCTGTAAGGAGAGAGGCATGCAAGGCATCCAACACTTCTGCAAAGCAATGGCGTAAAACATTCATGCCTAATATTACAACTGCAAACCTATCATCCTCTACATCAGTGACAATTACACCCTGTCTAGGCAGTTTCAAGTCCCCAATCTGGATAGTGGGTTCCCAATAACCCTGCTGTGGTATGGGCTGTCCATTGCTGGCACACAGATTTATCCATGTGTCAGGTGTTCTATTCAACACACCTAAATCCCAATGTTCAAGGAACACCTGCTTGCGCAGGGTTGTTACCTGAGATCCAGTGTCCACCAACGCTGTCAGAGGGACGCCGTTCACCCGGATTGTGATGTGTGGGCAGGCTGAGACGAAGCGTGACAATGGCACTGAAGATTCACCTGGGCCCTTCTTCTTTCCTCCCGAGGGGCGGCCCGCTGCCTCGGGGGTGGCCCGTTTAACTGAAAACACTGAGGCCTGGTGTGTCCATATCTATGGCAATAGGTACAGTATGGCCTCTCACTCTGCGGAGGTTTCACTGAAGACGGACGTCTGGGTGGCGACTCAGGTGATATGTTGAGACTTCGCAAAGGATCACTGGACGATGAAGACGGCTGGGTCAGACGATCTAGACGGACGGTGATCTGTTCCATGGCACGGGTCAGATGATCCACTCGGGCCAGAAGGTCATCTCTGGAGTCTGCTGGTGTAGTCTGCGCAGTTTGGGCAGCAGGTGAGGTACCCAGAGGTAGTGGCAGGACAACTGGAGCAATGCTTGTTGAGGGTCCAGGTGAGGGAGCACAGATGACTGGGCTCGGCTGGGGCTGCTCCTGTCCCAAGACCTGGATGGCAAGGGCCTTGAAGTCAGCAAACGTGATGCTGGGATGTTGTGCAGCAAGCATTCGCAACTGACTCTGGAGCAATGTGGTACCCGCCCCTTCTATGAAGCGGTCAAGCAAGATTTTATCAGAGTCCACATTTTCACATGGATCCACTTGCACCACAGCTCTGAACGCCTCTTGGAGGGATAAAGCATAGTCCCGCAGGGTCTCACCAGGTAGTTGTCGTCTGGAAAAGAAGCGCATCTTTACCTCGGAGACAGATCGCACGTCAAAGTTCACCTGGAGTTTGTCCAGAATTTGCCCAGGGGTTCTTTTGTCAGAGGCAGGCCAGGATTTGACCTCCCTAGCTGCAGCACCCTCAAGCTGGCCCAGCAGGATCTGTATCTGCTGTTCTGTATTCAGAGGATAGAACTGGAAGAGAGACAGCATCTTCTCACGAAAGTCCCTGAGGGTATGCGCCTCCCCTTTGTAGCGCGGCAGCCATGGTGGTAAAATGGCATGGAGAATGGTAGGCTGCTCGCCATGGGCACTGCTGGATCACTAGAAACAGATGGCACAATGTCACTTTGCTCAGTCATGTTGTTTGCAGGTATGACTGAAATTAGGTCGCCGTCTCTTTAAGAAACTCAACTGCTTGCTGGCAGGGAATGGAGACTACAACTTGGAATGCTGTAGCTATTAACAGAGTCACTGTGATGCAGGCTGACGGTGTGCTCCCCCTCTTTAATGGTGGCACTCCCCACGGACACGGTACACGGAAAACACTCGCTGGGGCCGAGGGAGGACTGAAGACAAGGACAGGGAGGCACAGTACTCACTGACAGCAACTGCAGCGTGGACCAGAGATCAGCGGTGCACAGCAGGGACGGTGATGCGGCACCGGAGAGTCAGAAATGGCGCCGGCACGTTCGCCTTTCACTTTCTTGTATGGGTGCGCTGGAGCATTGCGCTCAGCATTCTGGGCTCTCCTAAGATGGCGGCAGATGAGTCTCCTGGCCTCATGGGCAGTGCTAAAAATCTCTCGCACTTTTGCAAGGTACAGTTAACCCTTTGTGGGCGTTCTTACACAGCGATGTGGCGCAGCAAACAAGTCCTGGGCGTTTTAACTCTTCCAGGGCTGTAACACACTGAGAGGACAGTCTTAAGGGCTTACTTCAGGGGTTTAGGGCTTCCAATCTTTGTGGCAAGCACTCTCAGGGAATAAACTTGATCTTAGCAAAGTCCACAATAAAGACCGATGCTCTGGAGACAATTTGGCGCACTTTTCGTGGCGACTTTCTCAAAATGGCACACACTCGTATCCTGTTCGTGACGCCAGTTTTTCTTGCGGTGACCAGATGGAAGGTAACGCTGCAGTTGGGATTGCGGGGTGCAAACAGCGCAGACTTGTCACGGTCTCTGGGCACGAGGGCGCAGCGCTGGTGCTGTCCCACGTTACCACCACTGGTACCGGTGATGAGGGGGCTGCACAAATGTTGGTGGTGATTGTTCCCCCGGGGCGCTTCCCCTATACTGTGCTGACTGGTGGTGTTTGGGGCGCCCTGATGTTGTCGGTGCAGAGTCAGACACAGAAACGGTTGTAAAGTTGAACTTTTACTTCCATGGGTGTGGAGGCACAAATGCTTAAACAGTTTCTTCAATACAAAACAACGGGGTACGCCTGGTGACACAGCAAAGTCCTGGGGTGCAGGGTAGACTTGATGAAAGGTGTTCCTAGCCCCTTATACTTCAGTGTTACGGCCCTGAGGTGCGTCTGGGCTCCTATTTGGCTCATAGGAGGATGCCCACCATGATACTAGTACATAATATTCCCCACTCACGTTATGTGGTCCTGATAGCTCAGAGTTTCGGGGTGCAATAGTCAGGGTGGCAGGATATTCCACAGGTCTGGCCTTGGCCCCTGGATCCTGTGATACTTGCTATGGAGCACGTGTTCCAGAATGTTCTCTCCACAGTCTCATGCTGACAAGATAATGAGGCTTGACTTCCTTCAGGGCGATGGCTAGGCAGACAGGGGACAGGATCTTCTGAATAGCTGGAGTATGTCAGCTCTCCAACCTTCCTGGGCCTGTCTAGGACTTGAGATTCCTGCACTAAACTCACTGCTTTCTTCACAGGACATCACACTTATCTCCTCACCTCCTCCTCCTAACACTCCACACTTCTAACTCCTCACACGCAGGACCTTCCTGCAGGGGTGTTACCATGGGGACCCAGTGATCAGCTGACTCCTCCCCTTTTCCCAGGCAATGTCCTCCCATTGGACATTTGGTTACTATTCAATCCTATGCGAGGTGTAATGCATGTGTGAGGCTCACTAGGTGGCGCTGTGTTGTGTGAGACTCAGGACCCCCTGCTATGTCACACAGGCTATGAAGCAACAGGAAATAATACAATGCACAGAGATCACCCTCAGCCCAGCCATAGCCAGCTCTGGGATGCCACAACTGGTGTTACTTTTCCATCATCCACTATTTTAAAAACAGTAACTAGCTTTTGAGTGTAATGGAATTTTATTATAGTATAAACTGTATGTAGCGATGATTTTATATCCTTTGTTATGTCATCCATTTCCTTTTCTCCTGCTGACTGCTTCCTTTAAAGTGTACTAGTGGTTGGTAGACACAGCGCCAAGTCCAATCCAATGATGATTTCACTCCTAGATTACATCATAAGGGAACATGAACAAAGCAATCTATAGTCCATATACATAGGTGTCCTGACATGCCAAATCACACAGGATTCGGGTCACTTTCACTTGGGTTGCGGGTCATTATTATTCACTGCACAGTGACATCACCTTAGTGCAGTGAATATTAATGAGGAGGTTGCCGGGAGATCTTCTATCAATTTAGAGATTAATTTAACTATTCATTTATTTTTATGAGGTATCTGCGGTCTGCGGAGATGTGAACCTATACATAATGTATTAGTATATAAAGATATCTCTATAGGCCAGTGCATTGTATACTTAAAAGTAGATTTTCTAAGCATACACTGTACTGGCTTATAGAGATATATCTCTATATATAATATCATATGCAGGGAAAGAAAAAGCTTGGTATGAGAAAAAAAAATACCTAATGAAAAAATTAAAATAAGCCTTTAGCAGCGCTGGAGTCCTGGGTTCGAATCCTGCCAAGGACAACATCTGCAAGGAGTTTGTATGTTCTCCCTGTGTTTGCGTGGGTTTCCTCCGGGTACTCTGTTTTCCTCCCACACTCCAAAGACATACTGATAGGGAATGTAGATTGTGAGCCCTATATGGGACAGTGACTGACAATGTCTGTAAAGCGCTGTGGAATATGATGGTGATATATAAGTAAGAATTATATATATATATATATATATATATATACGCACACACACATATGATCACTAAATGCCATAAATTAAAAGTGACACAATTCTTTATTTCTAATAACCAAGTAACACTGAAATGGAAGGTTAACCAACCAGTTCATTGGTTGTTTTCCTGGTGTGCATTATATGTAGGGTAATGTAAGTCAACATCCTTACAATCATTGCATGGCACAATGAGTACTATTTTTTACTTCTTTTTTTTTTTTTTTATTCAGCACGCCATGCAAAAAATGTTGCTGACCCTGTTATAGAACCCAATGCTATACAACTCAGCTGCTGCAGAACATCATAAACCCCTCTCCTATTACAGAGCATCATAATACACACCTCTGCTTCTGCAGAACTTTACAATACACAGCTTAACTGCTGATCGACCTTTTATATACTCCTCAGCTGCTGCAGAACACCATAATACATACCTCAGCTCATGGTCGATTTAACCAAAGGTGCACCAGGCCCTATGGCAGTGGGGGCGCCCTCTCAGCCATCTCAGATTCAGAAGGACAGTGCCATATGATACGGAATACAATTGAATACAATGGTGCACAGGGGTACAGTAAAACCTCACCAGAGGACCACTCCGTTGAGAAGACCCACATTCTTAAAGACTGATTTTTTTCAGAGACTGATTTTGCTGCCATTATAGTCTATGGAAGCCACCTCTCTATAAGCAGACCACCCACTTATCCAACCAAGGACTACTTTTTTGACCAGATTTTTCAACAGGAACTCCTCTAAAGAAACCCAAATTAGATTTACGTGCACCGTGAGCCCAATATGCACTGCAGCAAGCAAGAGCATGAGTGAGTGACATCAGGGGAAAAAGGTAGCTAGCATCACACTGGAGATGAAAGCCCATCTTATCATAGTCAATGTGATCTGCCTCTGAGGTGCTATGCATACATACCAACAGACCCAATTTTTCCAGGACAATCTCGTGAACTGGGTCACAAAAGGGATTGGTTTTATGTATACCCCACACAAAAATGGGCATTCTTGGGTTGTTCCCAGGTGGGCTTTAAATTACAAATTGCGCCCTATGAAATCCAAGTAAGTATCATCAATGCTAAAGGGGGGAATGGAAAGGGAAGCCATGTTGGGATCTAGGATTCAGAGAGGTAGCCATGTTGATGGCCAACCAATATTGTTCTGGCGATTAGGAATGAGAACGATGCCGGTGGCAGCGTGTTCATTTTTTTTTTTCATTGATGCTGAGGCTTCACAGATGCATCACATCAATTAAAGTCTACGGCTCTGTAAAATAAAAACAGATGGTATCCATGTGCCATCTGTTTTTCATGGACATAGAGACATTGGATCAGTTTTATGAAGACAGGCATTATCAATGTCAATCCTCTTAATTCCTAATCGGAACACCCTTTACCAGCCCATGAGCCTGGAGGGGAAATGTATGCCAGGGGGAATGTGACCTACAATTTTAATCAGGGGCTCCCCAGCATTGAACCAAAGATTTTTGGGGGAGGATTTTTTTTTTTAGGGGGAGCGCATTTCTATAGGTCACCTCAGGCAGTAGAGAGACTAGGTTCACCCCTGTTCAGCAGCGTGTCCATCCCATGTGTCCCAGACCTAAAACTGCTAACATATGCTGGGCTTGCTGTTGTCTTTCGAGAATGAAAGGAGGGAGATGGCACAGATTGCGGAATCATTATCTCCTGCCATGTGTTCCTTTCAATTCATTGCCAGAAACCACAGAGTAATGACTGCACCTCAGGGAATATTTCCCTGTTTTTAGTATTACATGCTGCGGTTTGTAATGCACATTTCAAAAAGTATCTTTGTCTCAGCATCAAAATCTCAAGGCGATTGTGTGTATTCCACCATTAGTAATGTTAGATGAAGTAAATCTTGCTATAAAGATACATTTAAGACAGTTCAAGTTATGTGTAGATTAACATTAGATTTTTTAAAATATTTTTGCATTTAGCTAGAATTATCTCTGCGGCACAATCTTCACCATTACTTTGGGTTATTGTCTGCTTTATCTGCACATTCTAGGGCCTTGCTCAGTACAATTGCAGAGACGTTTTGTATAGGGCTGTGAACAGAATTTTGCACCAAAATATGCGCATTGTTGCAACTTAAACCATATTCTTTTTAGGCAAGCCATGCCCTTTTCACTGTCAAGACATATCCCCTTGTCACATAAGGCAAAAAGGAAGGGAGCACATTCATTAAAGGGGTTTCGTGGACTAAAAATATTGACAACCTAGGTCATCGATATCAGATTGGTGAGAGTCCAACAGCCAGTACCCCCATACAGCCGATACAAAGAGAATGGAGCAGGAGGACGACAGTGCTGTTCTCTGCGTAGTGGCTGAACTAAGTCACTGCATCTTAGCTCTCATCCAAATGAATGAAAGTGAAGTCTGACCACTACACAGGGAACCCAGCTGTCTGCTTCCTGCTCCATACCCTGCATATCAGGTTAAGGAGACGGCTGTTCAGTGGAGTTCTGCTGTCAGACACCCAGCAATCTGATACTGACCACTTATTGTTAGGATAGCTCATCAATCATTTTTGCCTGGAAAATCCCTTGAAAACCAGTATTTTATACAACAGTCCTCTTGCGCTCCTCTGGCATCAGATATGCCACAATTATTTAGAAACCTATATGCGTCAAACAAATCTAGTCCAGCAAGAAGCTGAACTTTTAGTTATTATTCCAGTTTTCTGGCATAAGTAATGATAAATGTCTCAGGCCATTATGGCCCTGCCCATCACCTACCAGCAGTGGTGTAACTAAAGTCTTGTGGGCCCCGGTACCAATCTTTTGTCCGGGGCCCCCTACCTCATCCCTACAGCGAATTCTTGATAGTGATGGTTACAGGTGCTAAGGAGTTTAATCATCCTTAGTGTGGTTAGGGTAATCTGTGGGTCTCCTTGGTTTATGGGCCAGATGGAAGCTGCAATCTCAATACTGATGCCAATGCTTATGGAACCCTAAGGCTCCTGGGCCCCAGTGCGACTGCACCCTCTGCACCCCTTCAAGTTACGCCCCTGCCTGCCAGTCCCTCCCATGCCGTACCATTTTTAGATATAAAAGGTTACAAAAATCTAAGAATTTCTGCAAATGTGTAACCTGCCATATACTTCTGAATGGGATCATATCTACAGCAAGTGCATGGGTTTCTTCTAATCTGAAAACACAGCAGTCAGATACTAGTTAAAAGTCTATAGCAAAATATAGTAATGTTCTTCCTTACCATTCCTTTTGCCTGGACATGTTCGGATATTAGGTATGTATCACAAGATTACTAGATTATTAAGACAACATATTGGGGAAGATTTATTAAGTCACTACACCAGGGAAGTGGCATAAAAAAGTTGCAAACCTCAAGTGTGAGACTTTTCATGACATTCGCAAGAATAAATTGTTGCTAGTGGTGTTTTTAAGATGCCTTCGCCACTTTCCAAAAAGGGGGCATGCTGGGGCTGGACTTATCATCATTCACACCAGTTTTCTGATGAAAATGATGACCGAAAACTACACCAGGTATGATGGCATATATTTTGGTATCGGCGCATGGACTGCTGGAGGATGCCCCTAGTTTATGATGAGGTTTGAGCTTTGTCACAAATTAGATGCATTCACCACACCACAGGAGTTATCAAAACTGGCGTGGAATACTCCTCTTGTCAAATCCCTCCCATTGAGTCACAAATTGATATTTGCTATGAGTGTGTGTTCAGCAAACCAGTGATTGTGTAGTGCATTACAGATTATCTATGGTTTTGTTAGCAAGTTACAATGTTATGCTGAATTGGTTTCATGACAATTTGGGATCCTGAACGAATATATATACAGTACAGACCAAAAGTTTGGACACACCTTCTCATTCCAAGAGTTTTCTGTATTTTCATGACTATAAAAATTGTAGATTCACACTGAAGGCATCAAAACTATGAATTAACACATGTGGAATTATATACTTAACAAAAAAGTGTGAAAGAACTGAAAATATGTCTTATATTCTAGGTTCTTCAAAGTAGCCACCTTTTGCTTTGATTACTGCTTTGCACACTCTTGGCATTCTCTTGATGAGCTTCAAGAGGTAGTCACCTGAAATGGTTTTCACTTCACAGGTGTGCCCTGTCAGGTTTAATAAGTAGGATTTCTTGCCTTATAAATGGGGTTGGGACCATCAGTTGTGTTGTTCAGAAGTCAGGTGGATACACAGCTGATAGTCCTACTGAATGGAGTGTTAGAATTTGTATTATGGCAAGAAAAAAAGCAGCTAAGTAAAGAAAAACGAGTGGCCATCATTACTTTAAGAAATGAAGGTCAGTCAGTCCGAAAAATTGGGAAAACTTTGAAAGTGTCCCCAAGTGCAGTGGCCAAAACCATCAAGTGCTACAAAGAAACTGGCTCACATGAGGACCGCCCCAGGAAAGGAAGACCAAGAGTCACCTCTGCTGCGGAGGATAAGTTCATCCGAGTCACCAGCCTCAGAAATCGCAGGTTAACAGCAGCTCAGATTAGAGACCAGGTCAATGCCACACAGAGTTCTAGCAGCAGACACATCTCTACAACAACTGTTAAGAGGAGACTGTGTGCAGCAGGCCTTCATGGTAAATTAGCTGCTAGGAAACCACTGCTAAGGACAGGCAACAAGCACAAGAGACTTGTTTGGGCTAAAGAACACAAGGAATGGACATTAGACCTGTGCAAATCTGTGCTTTGGTCTGATGAGTCCAAATTTGAGATCTTTGGTTCCAACCACCGTGTCTTTGTGCGACGCAGAAAAGGTGAACGAATGGACTCTACATGCCTGGTTCCCACCGTGAAGCATGGAGGAGGAGGTGTGATGGTATGGGGGTGCTTTGCTGGTGACACTGTTGGGGATTTATTCAAAATTGAAGGAATACTGAACCAGCATGGTTACCACAGCATCTTGCAGCGGCATGCTATTCCACCCGGTTTGCGTTTAGTTGGACCATCATTTATTTTTCAACAGGACAATGACCCCAAACACACCTCCAGACTGTGTAAGGGCTATTTGACCAAGAAGGAGAGTGATGGGGTGCTACGCCAGATGATATGGCCTCCACAGTCACCAGACCTGAACCCAATCGAGATGGTTTGGGGTGAGCTGGACCGCAGAGTGAAGGCAAAAGGGCCAACAAGTGCTAAGCATCTCTGGGAACTCCTTCAAGACTGTTGGAAGACCATTTCAGGTGACTACCTCTTGAAGCTCATCAAGAGAATGCCAAGAGTGTGCAAAGCAGTAATCAAAGCAAAAGGTGGCTACTTTGAAGAACCTAGAATATAAGACATATTTTCAGTTGTTTCACACTTTTTTGTTAAGTATATAATTCCACATGTGTTAATTCATAGTTTTGATGCCTTCAGTGTGAATCTACAATTTTTATAGTCATGAAAATACAGAAAACTCTTGGAATGAGAAGGTGTGTCCAAACATTTGGTCTGTACTGTATATATATATATATATATATATATATAAAAAACACATACAGATGTAGCAGAGTTAACCTGAACTTTGGCAATGTTTTTCCAATGATTTTTGTCTTTTGTGATTGCTGCAGCAGTTTAACAAATTTCTGATCCATGCCAATAAGAGCGAGGGTTTGATTTTGTCTGTAGCTCAACCCAATTATTACTTACCAATAATACCTTCATGTTTAATGACAAATTTGTTCCACTTGAGACCCTTCTGCCAAGGAACATCACTCAAAATCCTTGACAATTCAAGCCCATCCCTGGTGCTCTTGCAGGCTGATTTGCATAGCTATAAAATTATTATTTTCTCTGCATTGCTTCATCGGTATATCTTCAAAGGTATGTTTCAGTTTCTATTAGAGGCCCCTTCACAGCACTATTATTGGTTTGGAAGGCATTTTCAATTTGGACCTGACAGACTACCTTTCAAAAGGACCTTTGACCACCATTGCCAACTCCAACTCTTTGCATTATTTAATAGGTGCCACTCCACTGATTCCAGCGCAGTTTTTCTCTAGCCCCCACTGTTCCTGAGTAAGCAGCGATGCTAGTTTGAGCACCCAGTACGCTGGTTAGACTCTTTATTGTAATATGGGCGGTCCAAGACCATCTGCTGTAGTCCAGGACCACCCTCCTGACAGTACCCTCCCGGGTCTCTTCCGGAGTTCCACTGAAGCCGCTGATTGGCAGGCCTCAGGAAGAGACCCAAGAGAAGCCACCGGAGCACAAGAACCGAGACGCACAGGACAGGTGAGAATACATTTTTTTTTTTTTTTTCACTGCCCCCAGCTGATTTAAAAGTTAAAAGGGTTGTCCTTTTTTGCCTGGACTACCCCTTTAAGGCTAAAATGTGTTAGATCACTAAAGGGCTAAAGTGCACAAAAGACACTGGAGTTATGTGTCAGTAATATTTATTTGAGCCATAAATTCAAAATCCGCAATAAAAAAAAAAAAAGTGACAATTTCAGGAGGGTTTTTGCAATTTTAATGTGACTGTTAGGGGGTTAAGAAGCAGCTGTGACTACAGTATCCTGCACAGTGACATCCATATTATATTGTAGTGCCTGGTATTGCAGCTTCAACCAACTAAGGCTGAGGCCCCACATTGCGGAAACGCAGCATTTTTTGTTGCAGATTTTGCTGCGGTTTTTTGAGCTAAAGTCAAGGGTGGATTTAATAGAAGAGATATATCTAAGAGCTTCCTTTATAATTTCCATTTTAAAGCCACTCCTAACTTTGGCTCAAAAAATGCAGCATAATCTGCAACAAAGAACGCTGTGTTGACTGCAGTATCCAGCACAATGGTATCTATACTAGTCTGGCTGTGCCCGGTATTGCTCCACTAAGTCCCGTTCACTAGATAAGTTATTATAGTGTTGTGAGACCACCCCACAAGACATGGCAGACTAGCACCTATACTAGTGTTTCTCTGCCTGGTAGACTAGCCATACTAAGCCCCATTCACTGAAATGGGAAGAGCTGCAAACCCAGACACAGCAATGTCATATAGTGTAGGAAAGAAGCTTTTGGCTCACCAGCAGCCTTGACTTCCCCTTAGTTCCTACTACTAGGACCCCCATCATTTATACATTGATGACTTAAGTGTGTGATGGATGAACACAGGACTTTATAATGGCACTAGCTCTTTGTACTTTTTCCTTTCTTTTTTTCTTTTACATGTATTTCTATCTGAATACTGGTAAAAATGGCCAAAAATATGATCGTCGTGAAGTAGTTAAGAGACGCTTTGCAATATTGTGGTTGCAAGATGGGAAAGTGCCTTGGTTTACATTAACACTATTCTCCAGAATCCCACTATCTTTATTATTCAACAGTATTCTTCCAAAATATGATACCATGTCAAGCCATTTGGCATCTGGGAAGTGCCATGCAAATAACTAAAGGCAAATGAGATGTCCTTGTCACACAGGCATGAATACAAGCTCTATTCACCTGTACGGCAGGCGCAGGGTACTCTGAACTGTCCACAGTGAATACACAATGGTTGCTATGTTTGCTTTTATATGCATGACTATAAAGCTGCCACAGGATGAAAGGCAACTCATTGCAAACCCTGTATAGTCAGATTGTGTTCTGTCAGGAAATGTGAAATTGATACTATTTATAACATTCTGGAGAATTTATTAATGTGTCATACTTCAAGGGGTTATCTAAGGTACAAAGGATAAGGTCCTCGAGATAGTTCTTAATTTAATATACACATCTACGGACCACTATTATAGCCACTATTGTTCTCTGGGGTATCCAGACCCCAGAGAATAATAAGCAAAGGGGAGGTGCATAAACATAACAAGAAGTCATACTCACCTCTCCTGGGCTCCACTGCGGCGACCAGTACAGGTCCCAGTCCTTTTCTGGCATCCTGAATGGAATCTGTGGCCTTGGGGGACTGCTGAAGCCTGTGATTGGGCCTGAGCAGTCATGTGTGATGTGCTATTGTCATGACGTTTGTGTCTAGACCACTGGTGTAATTCAGGAGACCCGAGGAGGACGAGGATCTGCAACAAACACTGCACCAGAGCCTAGGAAAGGTGAGTATGACTATTTGATATACATACGCACCTTCCGGGGGCCTCTGCTTACTATACTCTGAGGTCCCAGACTATAATAATAGCAGTTTTGGTTCGTACTGAACAAGTTTGGCCCAAACCAAGAGTTTGGTTCACAATAACAACTTATCTCAAAATCAGTGGGGTCCAGTGTCCCCGTGTAAAAAGAACCTATAATATCACATGCACACTGCTTCAGTCTATGGGACGGACATAGATAGCTGGATAGATAGATTATCCATGCAGTGTGCCATCGCTGTGTGCATTATCCCTGTATGCAGTGCATATAACACAGAACACAGCAGACGGGACATACCAACTCAACCCAGAGGCACAAAGACAAACACTTAAAGCAGTAGCACTCTGGGATGCTGCACTGTACATTATCCCTGTACTGTGACATCAATGTGTACATTATCCCTGTACTGTGACATCATTATATATATTAATCATGTATTGTGACAAAACTGTGTTTATTCTCCATGTACTGACATCACTGTGTGCGTTTTCCCTGTACTGGGACACTACTTTGTTTATCATCTCTTTACTGTGACATCACTGTTTATTATCCCTGTAATGCGATATCACTATGTGCATTATTCCTGTACTGTGATATCACCCTGTTGTCGCAACCCAGATGGAGGGAGTAGTAGTGGCAGATGATGTGCCACCTGCTAGGCCACGCACACTCAACCAAGCACCCCAGCCCCGCTCCAGGGCCGGACACCACTGAGGGGGGGGACCTGCAGCACTACCTGGAAGGTGATGGTAGTAGTTTTCCCCGGGTGCTTCCAGTTGGAGAGGGCACCTCTGCTCTCTAAGCTGGTGTGGTGGTGGCCAGAAAGGCCCTGATAGTGTAGCAGGCATGAGGCAGCCAGTGACAGCAGTTGAACAGGGTAACAGCTTTATTGCAGTAACTGGAAACAGGTACAACGGCAGCTTACAAATGGGGGTAGTAGTACTACAGTGTCCAATCCCCCAGCCTTGGTTATAGGATTGTACCCAGGGATAACACAGGCTCTATGGCAGACTTCTCCAACTACTCCTCCTCTCGTGCCACTCCCAGGTAAGGATGCTGGGGATAGTGGTGCAGGGAGTCCTAACAGCGGTCTGGTTACCTTTGCTTAGGCCCGAGTGAACTCCTCCTGTCAGGGTCCTCCACTTCTACTGGCACGGTGTCCAAATGTCCAGACAGCAGTACTCCCCTCTCAGGGCTGTCTCTAGATGAGACAATAGGCAAGCAGCTTGGTGTGAAGAAATCAACTATGGGAGCAATAATTAGAAAATGGAAGACATACAAGACCACTGATAATCTCCCTCCATCAGGGGCTCCACGCAAGATCTCACCCCGTGGGGTCAAAATGATCACAAGAACGGTGAGCAAAAATCCCAGAACCACACAAGAGGACCTAGTGAATAACCTGCAGAAAGCTGAGACTAACATAACAAAGGCTACTGTCAGTAACACACTACGCCGCCAGGGACTCAGATCCTGCAGTGCCAGACGTGTCCCCCTGCTTAAGCCAGTACATATCCGGGCCCCTCTGAAGTTTGCTACAGAGCATTTGGATGTTCCAGAAGAGTATTGGGAGAATGTCATATGGTCAGATGAAACCAAAGTAGAACTGTTTGGTAGAAACACAACTCGTCGTGTTTGGAGGAGAGTGAATGCTGAGTTGCATTCAAAGAACACCATACCTACTGTGAAGCATGGGGGTGGCAACATCATGCTTTGGGGCTGTTTCTCTGCAAAGGGACCAGGATGACTGATCCGTGTACATGAAAGAATGAATGGGGCCATGTATCGTGAGATTTTGAGTGCAAAACTCCTTCCATCAGCAAGGGCATTGAAGATGAAACATGGCTGGGTCTTTCAGTATGACAATGATGCCAAGCACACCGCCAGGGCAACGAAGGAGTGGCTTCGTAAGAAGCATTTCAAGGTCCTGGAGTGGCCTAGACAGTCTCCAGATCTCAACCCCATAGAAAACCTTTGGAGGGAGTTGAAAGTCCATGTTTCCCACCGACAGCCCCAAAACATCACTGCTCTAGAGGAGATCTGCATGGAGGAATGGGCCAATATACCAGCAACAGTGTGTGCCAACCTTGTGAAGACTTACAGAAAACGTTTGACCTCTGTCATTGCCAACAAAGGATATATAAGAAAGTATTGAGATGAACTTTTGTTATTGACCAAATACTTATTTTCCACCATAATTTGAAAACAAATTCTTTAAAAATCAGACAATGTGATTTTCTGGATTTGTTTTCTCATTTTGTCTCTCATAGTTGAGGTCTACCTATGATGACAATTACAGACCAGCCTCATCTTTTAAAGTGGGAGAACTTGCACAATTGGTGGCTGACTAAACACTTTTTTTCCCCACTGTATACAGTGCATATAACACAGAACACAGCAGACGGGACATACCAACTCAACCCAGAGGCACAAAAACAAACACTTAAAGCAGTAGCACTCTGGGATGCTGCACTGTACATTATACCTGTACAGTCATGGCCAAAAGTTTTGAGAATGACACAAATATTATATTTTCACATGATCTGCTGCCCTCTGGTTTTTATGTGTGTTGTCAGATGTTTTTATCACATACAGAAATATAATTGCATTCATATTATGAGTAACAGAAGCTTATATTGACAGTTAGAATGGTTAATGCAGCAAGTCAATATTTGCAGTGTTGACCCTTCTTCTTCAGGACCTCTGCAATTCTCCCTGGCATGCTCTCAATCAACTTCTGGACCAAATCCTGACTGATAGCAGTCCATTCTTGCAGAATCAATGCTTTAATTTTGTCTGAATTTGTTGGTTTTTGTTTGTCCACCCATCTCTTGATGATTGACCACAAGTTCTCAATGGGATTAAGATCTGGGGAGTTTCCAGGCCATGGACCCAAAATCTCTATGTTTTGTTCCCTGAGCCATTTAGTTATCACCTTTGCTTATGGCAAGGTGCTCCATCATGCTGGAAAAGGCATTGTTGAGCGCCAAACTGCTCTTGGACGGTTGGGAGAAGTTGCTCTTGGAGGACATCTGGTACCATTCTTTATTCATGGCTGTGTTTTTAGGCAAGACTGTGAGAGAGCCGATTCCCTTGGCTGAGAAGCAACCCCACACATGAATGGCTTCAGGATACTTTACAGTTGGCATGAGACAAGACTGGTGGTAGCGCTCACCTCTTCTTCTCCGAATAAGCTGTTTTCCAGATGTTCCAAACAATCGAAAAGGGAATTCATCAGAGAAAATGACTTTACCCCAGTCCTCAGCAGTCCACTCCCTGTACCTTTTGCAGAATATCAGTCTGTCCCTGATGTTTTTTCTGAAGAGAAGTGGCTTCTTTGCTGCCCTCCTTGAGACCAGGCCTTGCTCCAAGAGTCTCCGCCTCACAGTGCGTGCAGATGCACTCACACCTGCCTGCTGCCATTCCTCAGCAAGCTCTGCACTGCTGGTAGCCCGATCCCGCAGCTGAAACACTTTTAAGAGACGGTCCTGCCGCTTGCTGGTCTTTCTTGGGCGCCCTGGAGCCTTTTTGGCACCAATGGAACCTCTCTCCTTGAAGTTCTTGATGATGCGATAGATTGTTGACTGAGGTGCAATCTTTCTAGCTGCAATACTCTTCCCAGTTAGGCCATTTTTGTGCAGTGCAATGATGACTGCACGTGTTTCTTTAGAGATAACCATGGTTAACAGAAGAGAAACAATGATGGCAAGCACCAGCCTCCTTTTAAAGTGTCCAGTGGTGCCATTCTTACTTAATCATGACAGATTGATCTCCAGCCCTGTCCTCATCAACACCCACACCTGTGTTAATGGAGCAATCACTGAAACGATGTTAGGTGGTCCTTTTAAGGCAGGGCTGCGATGATGTTGAAATGTGTTTTGGGGGATAAAGTTCATTTTCTAGGCAAATATTGACTTTGCAAGTAATTGCTGTTAAGCTGATCACTCTTTATAACATTCTGGAGTATATGCAAATTGCCATTAGAAAAACTGAAGCAGTAGACTTTGTAAAAATTAATATTTGTATCATTCTCAAAACTTTTGGCCATGACTGTACTGTGACATCACTGTGTGCATTATCCTTGTACTGTGACATCCCTATGTTTTCTAATCCTTGTTTGTTATATCCCATTAATCCTGCATAGTGCATTTGCACTAGGACCAAACATTTGTAATGGATAAGTCATAGCTGCAAAAACTGCTGTTTTGATTGGGCTGCTTGGAAAAGATTATGTGTAGGCATCTCCTAAAAAGTCTTGTGCTGTAACATCACTGTCTACATTATCCCTGTACAGTGATATCATTGTGCATTATTTTCATTGTGACATCACTGTTTATTATGCCTGTAGTGTTATATCACCATGTTTACGATCATTTCTGTACTATGACATTATATATTATCATGATATCATTGTGTGCACAGTGAGGTACTGTGATATAACTACTAGAAAAACTACGTACCAAAAACAAAGTAGTTATTGCTTTACTATAACGTAACTAGTCTGTATTTAACATTTGATTCTGCCTTTGCTACGTAGTATTGAAATCTTATGGTTTCCTATCTATACCTATGGTAACAACGCTTTAGTGGCGGTTCTGGCTGGGAGTGCTGGAGCGACAAGGGATTGAGCACGTAAGTACAGGGGTTGTTGCTGATTCTGCTTTGTTTGTTTTTTTACCAAAGCCAGGAGTGGATTTATTAGAAGGGATAATTCTAAGATTTTCCTTTACCTTTCTCATTCCATTTGAAGCCGAGGAGTGGCTTTGGCTCAAAATAATGCAGTCCACTTTTTTTCAATCAATGTTTATTAAAATGCTCCATCAAAGTAGGGCTATCACAGATTATCCCACTACTGAGATCCATGAATGAGCTATTCTCTTTAGAAAAGTCCATCATTGAGTTGTCAGTTCCCCTGAAAATCTACCAGATGGGAAATTAAGCGTTACATTGTGGTCATTAAAATCAACAGGCTATTCATGAAGTGCACAGACTTTCCGGGTACTCTAGTCGATGGCTCTTTATACAGTATTCTATGTTCCATTAGAGCGTGTCATTTGCATATGAAGTCAACCGTTGGGATCTTCAGTGTCTTCATTTTGGGCAGTAAACAGAAAGCGCAAACAATTTCTCAGTTACCACCACTAGCCACCTGAAAGACAGCAGCCTCTTTGTTCAACAGGTGACTTGTAAGACAAGAGATGTAATCCCTTAGACATGATGGTTGTGCCGCCTGACACTGCTCTGATATTTTATGCAAAGCAAAGGATTACCAGAATAGAATCTCACAAAATGATTCCGTTGTAGACCGTGCAGGCCACCCCTATTCCTTTGGAGATTGAATAAACTTACATTTAAAAAAAAAAAAAAAAGCTCAATGCCTCATATAGCTGTACTGTGTTACCATACAGTCATATGAAAAAGTTTGGGCACCCCTATTAATCTTAATCATTTTTAGTTCTAAATATTTGGGTGTTTGCAACAGCCATTTCAATTTGATATATCTAATAACTGATGGACACAGTAATATTTCAGGATTGAAATGAGGTTTATTGTACTAACAGAAAATGTGCAATATGCATTAAACCAAAATTTGACCGGTGCAAAAGTATGGGCACCTCAACAGAAAAGTGACATTAATATTTAGTAGATCCTCCTTTTGCAAAAATAACAGCCTCTAGTCGCTTCCTGTAGCTTTTAATCAGTTCCTGGATCCTGGATGAAGGTATTTTTGACCATTCCTCTTTACAAAACAATTCCAGTTCAGTTAAGTTTGATGGTCGCCGAGCATGGACAGCCCGCTTCAAATTATCCCACAGATGTTCAATGATATTCAGGTCTGGGGACTGGGATGGCCATTCCAGAACATTGTAATTGTTCCTCTGCATGAATGCCTGAGTAGATTTGGAGCTGTGTTTTGGATCATTGTCTTGCTGAAATATCCATCCCCGGCATAACTCCAAATTCGTCACTGATTCTTGTACATTATTCTCAAGAATCTGCTCATACTGAGTTGAATCCATGCGACCCTCAACTTTAACAAGATTCCCGGTGCCGGCATTGGCCACACAGCCCCAAAGCATGATGGAACCTCCACCAAATTTTACAGTGGGTAGCAAGTGTTTTTCTTGGAATGCTGTGTTTTTTGGACGCCATGCATAACGCCTTTTTGTATGACCAAACAACTCAATCTTTGTTTCATCAGTCCACAGGACCTTCTTCCAAAATGAAGCTGGCTTGTCCAAATGTGCTTTTGCATACCTCAGGCGACTCTGTTTGTGGCGTGCTTTCAGAAACGGCTTCTTTCGCATCACTCTCCCATACAGCTTCTCCTTGTGCAAAGTGTGCTGTATTGTTGACCGATGCACAGTGACACCAACTGCAGCAAGATGATGCTGCAGCTCTTTGGAGGTGGTCTGTGGATTGTCCTTGACTGTTCTCACCATTCTTCTTCTCTGCCTTTCTGATATTTTTCTTGGCCTGCCACTTCTGGGCTTAACAAGAACTGTCCCTGTGGTCTTCCATTTCCTTACTATGTTCCTCACAGTGGAAACTGACAGGTTAAATCTCTGAGACAACTTTTTGTATCCTTCCCCTGAACAACTATGTTGAACAATCTTTGTTTTCAGATCATTTGAGAGTTGTTTTGAGGAGCCCATGATGCCACTCTTCAGAGGAGATTCAAATAGGAGAACAACTTGCAATTGGCCACCTTAAATACCTTTTCTCATGATTGGATACACCTGGCTATGAAGTTCAAAGCTCAGTGAGGTTACAAAACCAATTTTGTGCTTCAGTAAGTCAGTAAAAAGTAGTTAGGAGTATTCAAATCAATAAAATGATAAGGGTACCCAAATTTTTGCACCGGTCAAATTTTGGTTTAATGCATATTGCACATTTTCTGTTAGTACAATAAACCTCATTTCAATCCTGAAATATTACTGTGTCCATCAGTTATTACATATATCAAATTGAAATTGCTGTTGCAAACACCCAAATATTTAGAACTACAAATGATTAAGATTAATAGGGGTGCCCAAACTTTTTCATATGACTGCATTTTATATACATTTTTATGTCATTCACTTGTACACATTGTAAGGGTTTTGGAAATACCAAATACTTTGTATGTCTCTATATTTAAAGGGGCTGGCCTGGAATTTTCTATTTATGGCTTCTTCATATATAGCAGTTGGCTTTATAATGGCATTCACTTGAATTGGAGCTATATAGGGCACAGAGCCAACTGCTTCCGACTCCATGCTCTGTATAGTAGGGGGACAGGATGTACCCCTGAAAAATTCCTGGCTAACTCCTTTAATAAAATGTATTTATTTTAAAAGAGATTAGTTTTTCTTTTTATCAATTGCAATATTATTTATTGTATTGTTTTTATTTTTGTTAATGCCATGGATAATTTTCTTTTTTGCTTTCTGTTTTTATACCCTGTATTATGCTGGCATATACATACATACAAGCAGAGGTGTAACCTGCAGATCCTGGTCAAATCTATAATGGGGCTCCTAAATACTTTGTGCCATTTATAATAGTGGTATTGTTTTTCTGACAGGAGGACCTTTGGGGTCACCTTTGGGTCCAGGACTGATAGAAACCACTGGCTCAGCACTCCTATAGCTACATCCCGGCATACAATATATCAGTATAAGACAGGTACAGATATAAGGAGTACAGGAGTGTAGCTCACACACATACAATTGACCTGTGACTTGTAGAATAAAGTTTATGCCACAAAAATTAATGGAAAAATTGCATTTTATTTAGCATATTTCCCACCCATGATAACAATTATTAAAATTATCCAGTCCATCCCCAAAAAAACAAATCCTAATTAAGGAATAAAAAAGTTACAGCAAATGTTTTTACTGTGCAAAGTACTAAAGTGTAAAAATATATTTATTGAGAAAAAAGTTAAATGGGTTCTCCAGCAGTATAAGATCGATGACCGATCCATCAGACAGGCCATCACTGTGGGATCGATCCCACACATTGTGCAGCAACTGTGCTTTGTATTGCAGCTCAGCCCCATTCCCATGAAAGGGACTTAGCAAAAGAGCCATGGGATCGATGAACATGACATCACATGGTCTGTGAAGCTCACTGAGCACTGCTGTTACTTCAAATAGCTGATCTGCTGGGGTCCCGGATCTTGGACAACCGCTGATCTCAGATTGATGACCCAGACAAAGCATAGGTCATCAATCTTATAAGCCCAATAAACACTTTTAACTTGTTCAGTAAACAGCAAAAAAAAAAAATCAATGGCGGAACTGCTGTGTTTTTTTGATTCCCCTTTCACAAACAAAAGTAATAAAAGCTAATTAAGGCCGTATTCACACTACTGAGCAACGGATATTAATGGTAGTAGAGGGACGGATACAGACGAAGCCTCCTCTATCTGTATCAATTGCCATTGAGTATAATGTAAAAAAATTATGGACACTGTTTTCCATCATGTTTGATTACTTTTGCATTGGAAGAAAAAGTCCTGTATACAGTCAGAAAAGTAAAAAAAATGACAGAAAAAAAGAGTCTATCATGTTTTTTTTTACATTGGGATCAATGCAAATGGAGACTGGACAGAGGGGGCTCCATCTGCATCTGCCGTTTAATGTCCATTGCTCTCATCTTGTGATATGGATGAGAGCAACGGACATTAAATATCAGTAGTGTGAATTTATCCAAACTTATGAAATTTAAAATTCTAACTCATGCCATATAAAATAAGTCTTCATACATCTACATTAAATGAAAACACGTTATGTCTCTAATGACACAACATCTCAGAAAATGTTCAGGCTATGCTGCCATAGGTGTGTACATAACTAGTTATATTACTGGCCATTATATAATTTGGATTCTGCATTTTAGAAGTTTTTCCTTCTGCAGACTCTGTTATCCCAGAGCTTGTGCACTGTGATGATGTCTCCCATAGACTGCACATATAGAAAACAGGAGATTCTGCTCCCTTACTCACTTACTCAGGAGGAGCAGTAGCACCATATAGGACAATATATAAAAGTACAGAACAGTAAAGCCAATTTCTCCAGCAGCTTGTTTGTATCAGTGTCTATATTTCTCCTTCTCTCATAATTGGCAGCCCCCCCTCCTCTCCAGTCCTGTATCCATACACTTCTATTGAGAGCTGTAGTTTGACATTTAGCGACTTTGTAGTGTTAGAATTGCCTGAAGGTAATTCCCAAATACAGCTGCTAGGAAAAGGGAAGACAGAGACAGTGAGCCCTAAAACTAGGCCCACCCCGTGTCCCTACCTATTTGGCGCAACTGACCTAATGACAGGGACAACTGGACGACAAACCCTACTCTAGATAAGTGATACACAGAACAGGACAAGACAAGACAACACAGAAGAAGAGTCAGCAAGCCAAGAGTCAAACCAGAGAGACACAACAGTACCAAATCGCAAACCAAGAGAGAAGTCAAAGCAGAGGCCAGTGAATACAATACAAGAGCAAGGAGAAACGGTTAGCAAGGTCAGAGACACAATATCCAGCAACCATGTGTGGGATGATGGCCAGTTCAAGGAAGTCCAGAACCAGCCCCAGGCTAGATTGGCAGATAAGCTGTCAATCACAAACAGCTACAACTTAACTCCATAGTAACCAGAGGAATAATAGCATTAGCTGAACTGATACTCTGTAACGAATCCTCAACCGTGCTAAAACAACAGGAGCAGCGGATCATAGGATCATGGACGCACCTCCTGTGCCGTAGCAGCTGGAGGATGGCGCAGAGGTCCGAACAGGCAGTGATGTTACATGTAGCCCCTCAAGACCAGACAGGACAGATTTCAGAATTAATGGAATGTAGTTAGGAAAGTTGCCTGATAGGTAGATATGGAAGCATTTTTCCATCTTAAGGTATTTAATTTTTTTTTCATATTAACTTGTTCTGTTGGTTTATGCAAAGTTTGTTGAAATGTTAGTGACCCTTTAAAGATTCCCTTCTTATATCCCATTTTCCACTGATTTTTCACAACACGTGCAATAAAAATGCCATTTCATATCTTTATCCAATAAATACAACTCGGATGTGAAATGAAATATTCTGGTAAGGGTGAGTTTATCTCTTTATGAGAGACATTTTGCATCTAGAGATTAGAAAAACTGTTGGCAAAATCTCATATTCATTCATTTTGCCAAGAGCAATTTTTTTTTTTGCTTTTTGATCATTTGGAATTCTTTCAAATCTAATCAATTATCGTATCCCCTGCCCGTAAATGTTTTCCACTCCTGTTTTGGCGAAGTATGGAATGTATTCATACAGGGGTCATACAAAGGCTTTAGCTGCAATCCAAGCAAAGCCATCCAAAAATGCATTTTTTGCATTTTTTTTAACAGAATAATAGAAAATCACAGAACTATAGGACTTGGATTTTCTGGTTACAATAAAAAAGCTAAGCAGCATATGGAGCAGCAAAAACATATAAAAAAGAATAAAAACCTATTATGGTTTATTATAATATAATATAAATCCTTTGAAAGTGATCTTATTGACATGTGTAAAATACTTCCAGTCAATATAAAGAACTTTACTAAGGTTGGATTTACACTAGTGTTCGATTTCCATTCAGGGATTCTGTCCTCCATTCTGCCTGAAAAATGTGAAGAGAAAAATCTTTCTCTCCACATTTTTCAGTGGGAACTCAGGCGGAAACCAGGTGGACCCCATTATAGTCTATGGGGTCTGCAGGTTTTCCGCAGGTAAGTGCTTTTTAAGAGGATTGAGTTTCTGTTTTTCGGGTTCCCAAGCGGACACTAAGAATGGAAACCCAAATGTTAGTGTGAACCTAGTGTAAGGACAAAGGGGTTTTAGACATCAAAATACAAAATAATTCTTTACAGATACAGTAGTCAAAGTATGGAATTCCCTGCACCAAGAGACAAAAACTGTACTGCTGACCAACTACTTTTTTACTGCCATTAAAAGGTTAATTTTCTCCATTCTGATAGTGGAAGGCTGTGTATCATAAATCTTCTCACTCCAGCTCACCAGAAGGCAGGGGTAATACATTTATGATGCACAGATTAACGCCATCAAAGAAAATCAGAAAGGACATCAAAGAAGTTTGCCTAGCCCTCATGTGTTAAGGATGACCTCTAGGCGCCCCTGGCTTCTGGGCCTAGTTGCAGCTGTGACCACTGAAACCCCTATAGTTATGCTAATGGGATTACATAATGATAAATGTCAGGAAGGATCATAGCTATTCATTGCCATGAATAGAGTTGGCCGCCGCCGCCACCACCACCTTTGCTTCTATAGCATCCTACATCATTCTGGAAATATGTTTCACTAGATCTTAAAGTATGGTTGACATGCATTCAACTACATGAGTATGCATGCTTGGTTTGGTTGAGCATGGGTGTGTTTTCAATTGAGAAAGGAGTGTAAACCGTTGCTAGGCACCTCCGGCAGTAGCAAATAATCCTTCCTTCCTCCAACATATGCCAAACATCAGTCAAGCATTTCATACACATTATATGATCAGCCAGTCATGCTGAAATTGGCGGGTTTGGCCAACCTACTTTTTCAAGGATCATGAATTGTTTTGAAGTTATCACATGTTAAATGGTTCCCTTATAGACTAGAACATAGAAATGCCTCTATAGCTCAAGACCATTCTAAAAAATGGACCCATCACGGAGTGAAGAGAACAAAGTAAACTTTGCAGTGGACCCCAAGCAATCAGTTGTAGTCTGTATGGAAATATGACAATAAGTGTTCAAATTCCCAACAGTGCCACCTCTGGGAGAATTATGTATTACCCATGTCCAGTGAATGGTTTGTCTGTGTGATGCAGGACCTGAAAGGGCTACCAAAACAAGAGCTGCTCTTTCCACTTTCTCTCCATTGTGGTCATGAAATGAAGATCCTGAACAGGACTCACAATTACCAAATAAGGTATATGAGACTCTGCTTTCTAAACTGGACAATCCCTTTAAGGAAAGAACAAGAACTGCAAGTGAAACCTCAACAATGATCATTTCTCGGAATAGATTTCTCCAAAGATAAATTAAAGCAACTTAAAAATATTTGTAAAATCTGAAGGCAAAGGTAACTGTATGCATCTAGGAAGATGTTAGAGACTTATCTCAGAGATTCTAGCCCATGTTGGCATGATAGCATCACATAGTTTCTGTTGGATATCATCTATGCTAGGTTCACACCTACGCTTTTGGACCCAACGAGCAGAAACCTAAAATCCACGTAAATAAGTGTTTACCACTTTAAAAACCAGGGAACCACTCAAGATCCAATTAGTTTGGGGTTCAGGACCAAGATTCATTCGGTATGAACCACACTTTAAATTGGTTTAAAACATAGTAAATAACACTCTTAGGGCTCCTATGTACCAAGCTATCTAATTTTTAGCTCTCCAAAGCAAAGAGAGCTCAAGTTTATGTCAATGTGAAAGTGACAAGTGTGTCTATGGAAAAACGAATGGTAAGCAGAGTATACAAAAATTACTCATTTATTAGGCAAGGTTCTTAGCCATAGTTTTTTGGACATACATGGTGGTTATATTGCAAAAAGCATTGGTTTTATGTTTAATAAAGGTTTATTAAAATTTTTCCAAATATAATAAAAAGGGAACATGAACAATGTGATTGAACAAATGGTGCAAAGGCATGCAGGAGGCTGGGGGGGGGGGGTCCCCGCCCAATGCTGTGGAACACAATATATTAACGAAAAGAGACAGAAGGCCCATATATATGGGACCATAATAACAACATCTTCGAGTAAATGGGGGACAAACAAATAGACAAAGGAAACACACACTGAAGCTTCAATCGGGAGAACACATACTGGAGAGAGAGTGGGGGAGGGGGACAACATAGGGAGAATAGAACGACCAGTAACCTCCTAAAAGAAAAGGGAAAAAATAATAGCAAGGTAATTATGTATAAGGAGAAGTAAGATGAGAACTCTTGTCGATTCCTGAAACACCACCCAAGGCCGCCAGAGAGCGTCAAATTTAGAAGGATCGGGGGAATCCTCCGCCACAAGGGCCTCCATTCTCCTTATAAGGAGAAGCTCCTGTAGAAATTCAACAAAGAGGGCGCAACAGTGCTTCACCAATGCCTGGGAATGACGGTTCTAGCTGCCGTGAGAAAGTGTTGCAGGAGATCCTTCTTTACCACAGAATCCTGCCAGGAATAACTGAAAGAAGGGCCAGTTGGGGAGTTGCTGCGATGGTACAACCACACACCTTAGCATACAGGGCGAATACATCATCCCAGAAGGGCCTAAGAACAAAGCATTGGTTTTATATAAAAAATTTGCCTGTTTTGATGACTTGTAAGTGCTACAGACTTATTGTTATTGGGGAGACAAATTTGTGGCTGTGAGCCTAGTTGAAAAGAGATGAAGAATTGGCTTTTTAAAAAAAAAAAAAAAAAAAGCCACCAAAAATTATCCACTGCTGGGAGATGTGAGAATAGTGGAATGTGATGGACCATGCTGCAGAACATGCAGGACCCAGGGGCTTGCCATGGTTGGTGTTCTGAGCGTGGTCGTCATCATCATATTTGGTGAGCACATCACAAAAATGCTTAAATAACGTCCATTCTGTTTTTTAGATTAGTAGAGGCTGCAATATTGTATATATATATATATATATATATATATATATATATATATATATACTGTATGTGCGTTTACGCAGCAAAAAAAAACTATTAAGCAGTGAATATTTTTTTGCTGATTAACAACACTCCATCACACTGTGTATTTGGTGACTAGAACATTAAAAAAAAACATTAAATAACAAGAGGTTTTTCAGATTAGCGCAGGCTAGACTGTAAATTAGGTAAACGCACCAAAAAAGGAGCCTTAAATAAAAGAGATTTTTTTTTTAAGATTAGCAGAGTCTGCAATACTATGTATATGTGTGCACTTGCGCAGCAAAAAATGCTTAAGCAATTAATATTTTTTTTCAGATTAACAACATTCCTTCACACTGTGTATGACATCAGCACTGTAAAGCCCACCTACCACTGTCCGTGGTGAGCTCCATGCGGGAGAATAAGTCCCATCTGATGCAGGAGACCGTAATAGTGCTGGGCAGTACTGTCAGTGACCGACTGCTCCACCCTAAGTGTGAGAAGGAGCGCTATCGGAAGTCTTTCCTCCCCACCGCGGTTAGGCTGTACAACCAACACCAACCTAAGCGGAGATCATTCCGTACAGAGAACTGAAATATCTTTCTGTTTGTGATATCCCCCCCCCCCCCCCGCTACTACTTATCTGTCTGTCTGCTACTATCAATTTAATGCCTCTACCTTGGAACATTCTTAAATATGTTGTATTTGTATTACATATCCTTGCTGCTGTAACATACTGAATTTCCCCATGGTGGGACTATTAAAGGATGATGATGATGATTATTATTATTAACTGAGAGGCTGTCAGTTGTTGCTACAGTGTCTGAGTCATATACACATGTCTCATGTGTATTTTTCCTGCCCAATACATGTGATGGCAGCCATTTTAGTTCTTCCGAGAATAGTTTGTTACAAAACAAACTATTTGGAATATTCTGGACAAACCTAGCTTGTGACAAAGCTGTTCACCCATCTCTACTTGTCCTAAGTTTTAAATGGCTGCCTCTTCCTTTGCACCTCTACAAAATAAACTTTAGTCTATCAAGTTCAGCTTTTTACTCTTACAAATCCAAGTTAACCAAAGGAAGACAAAAACTGCTTTTATTGCACAGGCCAATTTACCCTAGATCAGAAAAAAATTCTTTCTGACCCATGAAAGTGGTTAAGGGAGGTAGTAGCTTAAAGTCAGAGGTGTAACACTATGTATTCAGATCAGCAGTACTGTATGATCATTTATTTATCTTAGTGTATAAAAATTTGGGGGGGCACCACTCAATGTTTAGATGTAATGGGGATCATCTTCTGTATGCACACAACAAGGTTTTTTCTGCATTTATTTATCTTAAGACACAAAGTACATTTGGGAACCTGTCAGGGTGAATTTTATAGAAAATGGGGGAACAAAGAAATTTAATTCCAGACACTTGTGATTTTCTCATAATTTCGGACTACATAAAATGAGGTGACAAGATAATACTACTATATACAGCCCACGTAATACCATTATATAGTGGTCAAGTAATACATAGAATGAAAAAGTATGTTATTACATACTATACTATACTACGCTACACTACACTACACTACACTACACTATACTATACCATACTACACTATATTACTACCATACCGTACCAGACACCACTAAATATTACAGAGTAGCTTGCTTGCTAATGCTTGCTAAGATTTATAGGTGATTACAAGCAAGGCAAAGATTGATGATGTGATGATTCCTACATCCTTAGTCTGCAGGAAAAGTAAAAATTCAATGTAAAAAACAAAAAGTAAGTTTTCCAGTAGTCTCCGAATCCAGCACATTAACAGATAAGCTTTATTGTCCCATGTGTAATAATACATGACTTGTCAAGGCATCTGCACATGGTAGCTCAGGATCACAGGCTACTCTGACAATGCAAATCATGGAGACATACACGCAAAAGAGTATTTGCATGTAAACAAATAAGGGAAAAAGTCATTTTGGACTCTCTACAACATAGAAAATGTCCCTTTCTCTCCACCTTTGTACTTAGCAATGTGATCACACAATATTCACATTCGATTCTCTCCTGGGCTGTTGAGAGGACTCATGCTGACGGCTGACACTGTGCTATAGCAGCAGGACTAGTAGCTGGGTGCAAAAATGGAGACAGGTTAGTACGCAATATATGCAGTAATTTGTTATTATGTAGTATATGTATGTGCCTACATGCCTCTTCTCACTATGTACAGTACAGTCAATGTCTGGGAATTGCGGTTTTGTTAGCATCTGTCAGGGCGTGGTTCGGAAGTGTCTAACTTTATGATACATTTATGAAACAGAAAAGAACGAATATGTCGAGAGATTTTCTTGTGAAAAGTAGACCAAGTTAAAATGGTGTAAACTTATGAATTTACGACAATTTACTTTGTGTATTATAATTTGCTGTTGTGTGGCTCATATTTGTCTCTTCAATAAGTGAGAGATGATTTGTGTCTGCTTATTTTGTGCCAAAAATTGTAGGGTTTTTGATGCCTGCACCAAATATCTGTTCCTTACAGCCTGTGAGTTAAGTATTTTGTCTACAGATTTTGCACCAAATATTTGTCTACATGTTTTGTGCCAAATATTTGTCTCATGGTGAAGCTAAGCACTTGCAGTTGGATGGTATTTGAGTCAGAATTTTGGAGCTCCCATTCCATATTCATGAAGGTCCGTACGACAGATTCATAAATATGTCTGAATGTAGGAACGGAATTGGTAGTTTAAGGCAGTGCAAAGTTCAACAGTATCGATAAATGTGCCCCAATATCTTTTGTAAAGGTGGCACAACTCAAAATGCAAATCACCAGAATCCACACTGCAAAGACAATGGACAAGCAGGGAATGATGGGAGATATGAACTCCAAAGAATTTTGAAATGACATGTTCTCTGAAAATAAATATAAAAAAAGACAAGGTATTTACAAAGTTTCTACATGGGCAACATCTATCTATCCTCTTGAGTATACCCTATTTGTCCAAGAGGAGATCCTCGAGTCTTCCTTCTATAAACCAAAGCAGAGAAATGCTAAGAAACAGTGGCTTTCAATCTAAAAAAAAAAAAAAAAATGTTTCTCTTGGGTTTCTCTGCACTTCTCATGACAATTTATTTTAGCAAATTTGTCTGGCGGCAATTTTTCGAATGTAAATTTGATTTTTTTTAAGTGTATCCCTTGATGGGTCCATATTCTTTTAATATGTCTTACAGCATAGTTAAAATTGACTGTGTACAGATGTATCCACCCTCACCTTGAATTTGTTGAAGAATTCCAGTTTTTCAAGAATTCAAATCAATGCAATATCTAGTAAAACAATTGTCAGGCTACAAACGTACTGGGTGGCCACACAAAGGCACTTATAGAATAGACATCTTGTGAAAGAATATCACAAAATCATGTTGTTTTGAAAAGCTTCTTATGATATACATATCTGGATATGGCTAACTGAGAGAAAAGGCAAGGAAGGGGGCACTTCTGTTTCCTCAGGATCCATTTTTCTGCCCTGTTGAATAACAGGATCCTAAGGAAACCATTATTTTTTTTACAATGCACGTCTAAGGCAACAGAAAGCTTGTTCCATGTCCATTTTTATTGCAGTAGGAAAAAAACTATGGCATGAGCCTAAACTAAATAGAATAAAAGTTAAAAATATAAAGCATGACTGAGGTCATTGTAAAATATTCTTAGTGGAATAAAGTTACTTTGGGGGTATTTATCAAAGGCTTTATGCCAGGAAACTCACATATTTAAGCCAAATATTTTGCTGCAGACTTCATTTGTGCAATAGTTTGCAACTTGCGTCTGGTTTACCACAGCTCTTGCCACTTTTCCAAAAAAAAATGGTCTACACTTATCAGGAGTGCCATGGACTCCCAAGACCTGACTTAGACCAAGACCTGGTTATTATCATTTATGCCAGGAAATAGCATGAAATTTTTTTTGGCACGCGGACAGGGTCCTTTGTGTTGTATCTTACTATAATGTAGTATAAAACTAATGCTAGATGATAATATGGGCTCAAGGGACCATCACTGCCCAACCACCCATCAACTTCTTCAGTAAACTTGTGGTATTGCAGACTTATAGATGCATACATAGTCACATATAAACACACACAAAAATGAGGGGCATAAATGAGCTACATGAAGATGGAGACAGTGTTAATAATAGCAGTCATTGCCAGATAAAGCAGAGAGTTCTGCAGAAATCCCTTGGCCGGTGGACGCATCTTCTAGAGGATCTTCTATGCCACTGAACTGTGTTTTTCATATGGCTTTGACTTCCTTGCCATACATCATATTTGCTGTACTGGTGTTACATTCCATAGCGTGATGTGTGGGTCTAGTTCATAGTAACAATAACCTATGTGAAACCACATTATCAGGTTACCAGTATACAGAGTGTCTTTAGTCTTCGCTCTACATCCACCAATCAACCATTGAGAAGAGCTACTGTACAAGAAACTGCTAAATAGGTTAATACTGGCTATGGCTAGAGGTATATTGCAGGTTGCTCAGTAAGGGACCGTGCAGCCATGAACTGCCTGTCGTATGTGTACAAATCCTTAAATATTTCATTCGATTTTATTTTACGGGACTAGTGCGATTGACAGGTCTTCATTGGATCACTTAACTTTAAGCAGTTAGAAGACTGTAATGAAGTTAATGAGGTGAACCACAAAAGTTGATGGAGTAGCCTGACAGATTGGGACTAATATGTGTGTTGACACAGGCTTATAGCAAATACATTTAGCTTCTTATTATCTGACAGTCGATTTTCTTTGCCTTGTCAACAAATTAAAGGTTTTTTTTTTTGTTCTATTACGTTATAATATAAAATGAATTTCACAAGGTAAGAAATTGGATCAATTACTCATTAATTACGCTCCTGTATTCTAATCCATTCAAAGTCAGTATATCATTATTTCCGTGACCTTCTAAAATGCAGAGAATTCCAATTTCTACCTATTGCAAGAGGGAGAATTATCAGTAATAATTAGAGTCTGGTCAGCTGATTTGTTCCAAGACGGATTCGACCCAAATATTCCAAATTCTTCGATTATTAAGAAAACTGAATACTTTGCAATTTATCTCAAGTGAACTGACATGCCCGCTATGACATGCACTGCGCACTGTAAATACAGAGGAGACACGTGTTTGTGACGTTCTGACATCACCTGACAGCCTCTCAGCCAATAATCAGTGGTGGGGGAGACCTTACAGTGCTGATGTCACCTGTAATGCTCTTTGCAACAGGGAGAAGAGCCTTTGTGATACTCAAGCTAGGGACAGATATGGTATTCATCACTACATGATCCAAAACAATTGCTCCATTTTCTACTGGAAAATGGCAGCAACATCTACAATAGTACTATAGGATAATGGTCCATCATATTATTCCATGCTATACTCATGTTGCCACAGCTACCTCCACTGCCACCACTCAGCAAGACACGTCCTATGGCCTGGTCCATCACAAAATCCTAAGTTATATTGAAAAAGTCCCCATGTCAAAGAAAACCCCATGCCACTGCATCTTTCAATGCCAACACCACTTTACTTTCAAATCTGTTCCCATGAAGGGATCATCTTTGGCAGCTTTTTAAGTTTTGGAAAGCCAATTCTTCATCACTTTACAACTAGGCACACAGCCACAAATATACATCCCAAATAACAAGCCTGTAGCACTTATAAGTCATCAAAATGGGCTAATGTTTATATAAAACTATTGCTTTTTGCAATTTAGCCACCAGGGGTGTATAAAAAACCATGGCCAAGCACCGTTTTCTAAAAAATGGTAATTTTTGGAGAGTTTTAAATGTTAAAATGCGTAAAAGTGAGTATCAGTGCAATGTATGGTTAGATAGTTTGGATCCACTGCCATATATTTTTTCAAATATTTTTCTATAGACATACATGTCACTGTCACTTCGACATAACTTTGGCTGTGTTTGCCTTAGAGAGCTAGAAATTTTATAGATAGGTTCCTAGGAGCCCTGACAGTGTTATACACTGTTATATAGATAGGTTCCTAGGAGCCCTGAGAGTGTTCTACACTATGTTTTATAGATAGGTTCCTAGGAGCTCTAAGAGTATTCTACACTATGTTTTATAGATAGGTTCCTAGGAGCCCTGATAGTGTTATACACTGTTATATAGATAGGTTCCTAGGAGTCCTGAGAGTGTTCTACACTATGTGTTATAGATAGGTTCCTAGGAGCCCTGACAGTGTTCTACTCTATGTTTTATAGATAGGTTCCTAGGAGCCCTGAGAGTGTTCTACACTATGTTTTATAGATAGATTCCTAGGAGCCCTGAGAGTGTTTTACACTATGTTTTATAGATAGGTTCCTAGGAGCCCTGACAGTGTTCTACACTATGTTTTATAGATAGGTTCCTAGGAGCCCTGACAGTGTTCTACACTATGTTATATAGATAGGTTCCTAGGAGCCCTAAGAGTATTCTACACTATGTTTTATAGATAGGTTCCTAGGAGCCCTGACAGTGTTCTACACTATGTTTTATAGATAGATTCCTAGGAGCCCTGACAGTGTTCTACACTATGTTATATAGATAGGTTCCTAGGAGCCCTGACAGTGTTCTACACTATGTTTTATAGATAGGTTCCTAGGAGCCCTGATAGTGTTCTACGCTATGTTTTATAGATAGGTTCCTAGGAGCCCTGATAGTGTTATACACTATGCTTTACAGATTGGTTCCTATGAGCCCTTTAGAGGTTCTAATAATAATGAAACAAAACTGAACAATTTGGGATCATTCTCAGATGAAATAAAATAGCCACCACCAATAAGTTATTATACTCTGGGGTCTCTTCAGTCCCCAGAATATAATAGATGGAGGCCCAGGGGAGATAAGAAAAATAAAAAAAAAAACATTTATACTCACCTTCCACTTCCTCCTTTGGGCCTCCTCATTGAATCCAGTGCTCTGTGTTTTCCTCCTTGCATTCTTCTGTGACCTCATGTGCCAGGTTCTCAGTGGTGACCCCCAGCACATGATGCCCAGAAGAATGCCAGACACCATGAGGAAGATGTAGTGAGGAGGCCCAAAAGAGTTAACAGAAGGTGAGTATAAATGTTTTGTTTTTTGTATTTTTTCTCACCTCCCCTGGGCCTCCAGCTATTATACTCCAGAGTATAATAATTTCCCGTTTGTTCTATCCAAGCAAGTTTGGACCAAACCAAACTGGGAGTTTGCATCATCCAAACACAGAATGATATTAATCTTCTGAGGTTCGCCCATCTTTAATAATAATCTACCATTATATTAGGTTTTCATTTCCCAGATATATAAATTTATTTATTTAGAATTATAAGTTATACAAAGTTCCCCATATGCATAAATTGTCACATTTCCAACATGTTACATTGACAGTTTAACCCCTTCCCGCCACAGTCATTTTTCGATTTTTGATTTTTGTTTTTTACTCCCCACCTTCCAATATCCATCATTTTTTTATTTTTCCTTTCACAAAGCCTTATGAGGGCTTAATTTTTGCAGGACAAATTGCACTTTGCAGTGGTAACATTTGTTATTCTATATGATGTATGGGGAAGCTGGAAAAAAAGCAGGATGGGGTGGAATTAGAGAACAACTGCGTTTGCACAACTTTCTTATGGGTTTTATTTTTTACAGTGTTCACTGTGCAGCCATAATGACATGTCAACAGTATTCTGTGGGCCGGTAAGATTACAGAAATACCAAATTAATATAGTCACCATATTCTGACAGCCATAAGTTTTTTATACAGTATTTCTGTGAATGGGAATGCAAAAGGCATCTTGTTTTTGCTGGGTCAGATGTAGTTTTTATTTATACAATCTTGGGGAATGTCTATTGTTTTGATCCCTTTTTATCCTAATTTTTATGGGAGAAGAAACAATGGTTCAGCTCTTTTGAATTACGGTGTTCACCATATGGAACATATATTTTTCTATGTTTGTAGACCGGGCGCTTCTGGACACAGGAATACCTAATATGTATGTTTTACTTTATTTACTTTTATACAGTATGTGTTCTAGGGAAATGGGGACGATTTGAACTTTTAGTCCCATTTTTATTTATTTTTTTATATTCTTTTAACTTTTTTTTTAACTTTGATTTTTAGACCCCCTAGAAGTCTTGAACCCCAGGGGGTCTGATCACTAATTCTTGCAATTACACTGCAATGCTCTTGGGACAAGGGTAGAGGATTATGTAAGATAACAAAATAAGTATAACTTACCTGTAGAATCTCCGCTGCTCTTTGTCTACAAGACTGCAGCAGTGACATCATGTTGGCCACTCATAGCTGCTACAGCCAATCACTGACATCAGCAGTACAACATAAAACAGTGATTGGCTGCGGCACTCACAGGTTGTCAATGTGATGTCATTGCTGCAGCCATGTAAGCAAAGACTGGAAGGGAGGAGCTGAGAGGCAGAGCTGCAAGGGATTCAACAGGTAAGGTATTTTATTATTTTGCACTTTTGTACTCATTTTTTCTTATTTCAGACGTCCCTTTTAATAAATAGGAGGGCTAACTACAAAAAATATACCAAAGCCTACAACATATGGCTGACATAATTTCCTATTGTGTAAACAATGTGTTAGGACATAACAGCCATGAATTGATATAATGTAGAAACCATACTGTAATTTCCTCTTTCACTTATGAGTTTTATATAGGTTTGTAAATCTAAGCCATAGAACAATTGAACTGCTTTGTCCTGTAGGTCTTATCAGAATGACTAAAAGTTAGTTCATAGATATTAGATTCTAGCTAGTCTTGGCTATTCACTCTTGTTCTGTAAAATCCACTGTGAATATATGATGGCTGACACTGTGAATTTGACATGACTGTCTCCTGCCAGAAGATAAGAAGTGACTGGCAGTGATTTGTCTCCCTCTACCCATTGAAATGAATTTGCAGGCAAAGCTGAAAGCAAGCATGTATGTTTATGGGAAGAACTACATTTGTGTCCTTAACTATCCTATTGGCTCACAACATCTCTAGATGAGTGACATTAGGTGACCAACTTTTCTGTGCAAGAATGTATTGATTTTGGAGTCTGACATGAGGCTAAAGGCAGGGACTTAGCTTTGTGGTCCATATAATTTTACCCCCACAGATGTTTCTTGCACAAAATTCATCCAAAATGAGCAGTGATAAATCTCCTGACTGCAGAACAACACTAGGACTGTCCTTGAACTAGCCTATACCTACCTAAAGAAGGCTCTGGCTCCATCTCCACATTTCTTCCTATATTACTTCCTCTTCACAGATGGAAGAGAAGAACAACTCTGTCTCCTCCCCTGCTCTACTCAAGTCAGCTCCAGTGGTCTTCTGCAGTAGCATATTAAATATACATACAACAATAGTCATGCTGTATATACAGGCAAATGTATATGTATATTTTGTAGAGTTCCCATGGGCACTCTAAAGAGACTTTCTGGTTTGGCGTTATATGCAAAGTCATGACACATGGTTTCTTGAAGGTCGGGTATGACTTATAGCGAGCTACTTTCCAATAGTTGGCACTAGAGGCCCATTTTTCCTTTTTCCAACTTGGAAAAATCATTAGCATACCTTTTCCTGGAAAT
Source organism: Leptodactylus fallax (assembly GCA_947044405.1). Taxonomy (NCBI): domain Eukaryota; kingdom Metazoa; phylum Chordata; class Amphibia; order Anura; family Leptodactylidae; genus Leptodactylus; species Leptodactylus fallax. Next base: position 2,083,766 of record CAMRHE010000280.1, on the reverse strand, counting down.
GCTAGAGGTGTAAACTTGGCTTACAAATCTCCCGACACTAATACAGTGATCTCATCAATGAGACATAGTACCCCAGTCACTAAATATCTCACTTAAGAGAATAAATTTTAGCATTTAGCAAACCTAAGGGGTTATCTGAGTAACAACAAATTATCACCTATCCACAGGATAACTGCTAGATTGTTTGGAGCCCAAACTTTGAGCTTCCCAAAGTGGTAGTCGAGCAAGCATTCTGTTGATTCACTCAAAGTCTATGGGACTGAAGGTACAGCACAATGACTCAGTGCTTAGCACTGTTGCCTTGCAGCGCTGGGTTCAAATTGGACAAAGGGCATTATCTGCATGGAGTTTGTATGTTCTCCCCGTGTTTGCATGGGTTTCCTCCCTCATGCCAAAAATATACTGATAAGTAAATTGGCTTCCAGTAAAGCAACTGATCCTTGTGGGTGCTGGCAATGAGAGCCTATATGGCAGCCACTAACTACCCTACTCCACAACACTCGCTGCGCTTTGAGTCCCTTGGTGAGAAAGGCACATTACCGATATTTGTCATTGATGGAGAGAGCCAGACACAGTACTCAGTTATCTTCATCAGTCCTGAAGTGGACTTGAGTTTTCCTTCCATTAGTATTCCCATCCTTCATTGGCTATGATTTGCTTATTTCTTGTTTAATAATATAACAATGTAAAAATTAAGTTATATTCCTCCACCACCCAAGTGCAGACTGGCATTACAAACATGGACAAAAATGTCTGCTCAGTTACTAAATAAGATCATCACCACCTTGGTATTTTTGTAGTAGTTCCTCTTTTTATCAGTCTTCTAAGTAAAAGTTGACAGTACTTATCTTCTCTCTGGTTATTTTTAATGCAGATACTTTACATGTTTAATGAATGAAATCAGACATCTCGCTTCCCATGTATGTGTGTATGTAGATGGCTAATGCAGATAATTCACACTTGTATTATCCTATGTTACTATAATGTAACACAGGCTTTCTTTGAAGACTGCTTTCATATCCCATGACATGAATATTTTGCACATTGCTTAGAGATGAATGAAAACCTGAAGAAATCCTTAAGAAATGTGAATATGTCTGTTCAGATGTAAGTCTTGTTGCAGGACGGAGACATATGTCTTTACATTATTTATAATGCTTTAACATATGAAGGACTCATACTGACTCTTCACCTTCACCCAGAATATATGAAATCTGCCTAACCATTCTTAAGTATACTCCTGATACAAGTTTTTTTGTACTTTTTATTTCTACTTTTTTCTGCATTATTAAATGCAATCTATATTGTCAGTCAGGCTTTTGACTAGGTAGTAGAATTCCACAGAACTCTCTTACAAACACATACAGATGTATGTTTCCTTGCCTTCCTCTTGGTTCACCATACCCTAAGATATGTGGTGTGAAATGATCAGCTTTTAAAAGAAACATGGCATCATGATACTCTGTCACACAATGTCTATCCTACATGTGTCTATATGTGGCCACCCAGTGGCTGTGATGTGAGGCCTGTCAAGGGTTGTGATAATGTAATTGTCAGGAATCTCAGTTTTTCTACTATTGCTTTAAGGTTACCATGCCAACCTGGGAAGCTTCTGCAGTGTCTGATTTCTCTTAGCAGCTGAGGAGACATACTGTATTCAAACTCAGTTCCTCCTCAGCCAGGTGCTTGCAATTGGTTGTACCTTGTCTGTCTTTCATACCTGATTCTGACTCTGACATGATCTCTAAGAACCGACCTGTGGCTTCATACTGGAAAACTGCTTGTCTACTGATTCAGACTCTCATGTGAACTCTAGAAAATGACCCTTGACTCTATACAGGAAAACTGCTTGTCTACTGATTCAGACTCTGATGTGAACTCTAGAAAATGACCCTTGACTCTATACTGGAAAACTGTTTGTCTTCTGATTCTAACATGATCTCTAGGAACCAACCCTTGACTTGCTACCGGAAAACCGCTTGTCTCTTGATTTTGACTCTGATGTGAACTCTAGAAACTGACCCTTGGTTTGTTAATGGTAAACTGTTTTTCTCCTGATTCTGGCTCAAACGTTTTCCCCTGAATTAACTATTGGCCTGGACATTCACTCTCATGATTATTCCTCCAGGTTCAGATTGCCTTGCAAGGAATCGTGGGTTCTGGCTTGAATTCAGTTAATGGAGCATTTATTTCTTGTACAGTTTCTGGTGGTGATAACTTGGACCCTAAATTCAGTAAAGTCTATCTGGCCTTGCAGCTGGTGCTGGTGAAGACATATGGGTGTTTGGAACCTCTCTCAGCATTGCAGAGGATTTAAATAGCTAGTTCTAATGCTCTCTGTTATTAGCCAAATCCTGATATTTTTTGGATACCATAACAGTAATATATTTTCATGAGAAATTGAGTTTGGAACCAAAGTTGAACTAAGAGAAGGGTGGACATATCTGTACTGCATTACACTTCACTCTTAGTCCATTAATTTATGGCACCCTGTCATTTTATATACTGGCTCCTGAATTCCTTGAATTCTACATTGCATCCTGTGTCTTCCATTACTCCTCCTAGAAATTTAAGAATAAGTTGACAACTGGGTGTTACCAGCCCCTACACATTCTGATATTGTCCAATCACTGCTGATAGTACGGGACTTTGAAGTGACACTCCTCTTTAACTTGGAGAATGTCAAAGAAGTATCAATATGTAAATAAGCTATAGTGTATCTAGCAAACTCCCCATACAACACATGCGCCATTTGTCCAGCTGACTGTGTATGTGTTTTCAATAGGAAGAAAGGACTAAGCTGCCATCAGGCACCTCTGGTGGTGGCTTATCTACCACCAGAACTAAGATATGAGAATATTGAAACTCATAAATCACTATTAGGTCAGTACATTGAATACTGTATATAGTCTTGACAGCCTAGAATAAGAAAATCAGAACTGGAACAGACTCAGAGATAAAAGGCCAGGCTTAATTTTTAATTATGCAGAGGTTTTTTTTTTTTGCATAACAGCACACCAGGAACCATAACTATTTCACTTCCCACTGATATAGCTGTATGATAACTTAAGTAGTATTTTTTCAATGTCACCGTTTTGAGCCTGCACCATATTTCCCCAGACCACATCCACCGTACATGTATAGCGATGGTGCAAAGTGGTTAACTAAATTTGAGCTAAGATAAGGGTGGACACATTGGTAGTTTTTTTTTTTTACTTTTACAATGGTAAATGGTTTGAACCATTTCTTTTTGTGTTGAGAACTTAAGAACTATAGTTTTTATTATTTTTCAGTTGAAGCTGGGTTAGAGCTTGGTTTTTGTAAGAAGACTAGGCTCGGTTCACATCTGCATTCTGGTTTCCGTTCGGGGAGTCCGCCTGGGGAGCCCCTGAACAGAAACCTATACGCATAAAAAGCAGTTTATCTGGGGAACCACACAGACCCTATAGACTATAATGGGGTCCATGTGGTTTCTGCTCGGTTTCCACACGAAACATGCGGAAGCATGTGGAGAGGAAAGTGCTGCTTCCGCTTTCTTCGTGCGGAAACGAAGCGCTGGTATAGGTTTCCGTTTGGGGGGTCCCCAAGCGGACTCCCTGAACGGAAACCCGAACACAGATGTGAACCGGGCCTTACAGTTTTGTATATATATATGAGTTTTTGATAGCTTCATATTCCAGTTTTGGGGACATTGAATGAACTTATAAACATGAGTTTTGGCAATGTTATTTTTTATTTAAACAGAAGTATCTTTGCCTGTCCTCTAGACTGAACATGCCCTCTTATGTGTATTATAAGTTAAAGGGGTTGTCCAGGAAAACACAACTTTGTTTGCACAAAGACAAGGAAAGGTAAAAAAAAAAAAAACATACTCACCTGTCCCCAATGCTCCAATGTCTCCCAGTAAAGGAACCAGGACATCACTCTCAACGTCACCTGTGACGTCCCATGTCCTTTCCTTAGGCCACTGAGGGCATAGATTGACCTTGGAGGTCTTGTGCGGCGGGGACTTCCTCCAAAACAAGACCCCGGAGCAGCAGGACCAGACCGTGGTGGGAGACACCAGAGTACCGGGAACAGGTGAGTATGTGTTTTTTTATTCACCTTCCTTTGCCTCCGTGCTAAAAACGGGTTATCCTGAACAACCCCTTTAAACAGTGATATGTTACACAAAGTGATATGCTATCCAAAGGCTTTTGTTAGCACATCATAAAATTGTGCTTGGATTTCTGAAAAATTGGAGTCTTCAAACAAATTGGAAATCGGGTATCTCCTTCCTGCCAAGGACATTTTTTATTTTTCTATTATTTTTATGTTTTTAGACTCCCTGTCTTCCAAAAGCCATATCTTTTTTATTTTTCATTTAACATAGCTATATGAGGGCTTATTTTTTCAAGACAAATTGTACTTCATAATGGCAACATTGAAATTATTTTACAATGCACTTGGAAGTTGGAAAAGTTTTAGAATTGGTTGGAATTGTAAAAAAAATGCAATTGTGCCATTTTTTTTACAAATTTTCTTTTTATGATGTTCACCTTGCGGTACTAATGGTTCCCTGTATCCTGTGTGTCAGTATGATTGCGGCAATACTAAGCTTACATAGCTTTTTTCATGCTTTCATACATTTAAAAAAAAAAGTTTAAAAAACTTAAAAAGGTTAAGGCCCCATTTTGCAGAACGCAGCAAAAAATTGTTGTGGGAAAAAAAGCAGCGTAAACACATCGCGTTTTTTTCCGCCGCATTTCTCATTGCGTTTTTGCTGCTTTTTTCTCTGTGGATTTTCTTCCTTTATTAAACCTATAGGGAAGATGCGAGCATTTCCGCAGGTATAATTGACGTGCTGAGTTTTTCAAAAACGCTTGCATGTGTGGATGGGATTAGTCAGAATCTCATTCACTTTGCAAGCACTGTAAAACACTACTTTTTTTTCCCGCTGAGTTTCTACAGTTAAAAAAAGTGGTGTTTCTGCAACGTGGGGCTTCAGCCAAAGAAACAAAAATTTGTTGCATTGCCATATTGTGATACCCATAACTTGTTTATATTTTCATGTACAGAGCTGTGTAAAGTTATCCCTATTTATGGGGCACAATGTGTTTTTTAATAATTGCATTTTAGTTGTTTTTTATTAATCTAGATTACTTTTTATAAAAATTTCTTTGGAAGATGAAACAGTGAAAAGTTAACAATTCAGGCATTAAAATTTTTTTTTCTTGTAATGGCGTTCACCATATGAGATGAAAAATGTTATATTTTTATAGTCTGGGCTTTCTGTGAAATGGGAATGCTTAATATCTTTATGTTTATTTTTGTCTGTTTATCTTTCTATGTATTCTAAGGTAAGGGTGTGATTTGAATCTTGATATTTTTAACATTTTGTTTACTTTTTTTCACTCTCTCTAGAGAGCGTGAGTCTGTGATCATTAGATATTACTTTATTGCAGTCTATGGTAAAATCCCTGTATTGCTATGCTATAAGCTGGCCTCAATAGTAATGTTGCTATGGCAGGTATTGGAGCTTATCATAACTGCAAGACATCTGTTTCTCATATTTCTCATATATTCATCTTAATTGGCAAAAAAGGTACCATTTTTGGTTCCTTTAATATTTTTAAACATTTTTGGGCACTCTAGCTTCTGATCACTCATATACATATCACACTGCTATTCTTCTGTATATACATAACGCTAACAAGTATCCTATTAAACCTAAAGTGTGTATTAAGATTGCTAGGCACCTGGATACAATAGCAAACTATGGATAACCTGTGATACAGTCCGTGGCAGGGCCAAAGGGATAACTAAGAGAGTCCCCTCCTACTGTTTAACCACTTACATTCACAGTCACTATTGTCTGCAGCATCTAAAGGGATAAACGGTCGAGATTGGATTTATCTCTGATCTTGCCCATTGCAGAAAAATGTCAACTGTAATATATTGTACTTCTGAGTCTGCAGCGTACATGTACGGTGTCTGGAGTTACTGACCTGGGGTTAATAGAGTTCTAGTATGATCTAAGTATGATACTGGATATCTATGATACATCATGCATTGTAGAATAAACAATTATACTCTAAGAGCAGGAAAAACCCTGGAACCAGATTATTTGTGCATTTTTGTGTCACGCTGTTTATGATATTAGGCTAATAAACTATGATACTTGATCTCTGCCAGTTAAAGCAGGTGCAGAATTGAAGATCTTTGGCTGTATGCCTCCTATATGAAAAGGAAACCTTGAGGAGTTGTCTAATCCACACTTATCAAGGAATGTGCTTTTTTCTTTCCAAGCAACATTTGCCAAATCTCCAGCTGTAGCATGTATAAAGGGCACAGGATTGTAGTAATGTAGCACCAACTGCTGAGATGAAGGTGACAAGAAAATTCATTGCACGGTGGTACCCTGAGAACCTGGCAGCCGACATCGCTGTACATTAATGCATTTCACATCTATATTCCGTAATTCAATATTCCTGGCACAACCATAGATCATTTGGCAAAGATCCTTGATTATCATAAAATGGAAAAAAAAGAGGAAGCAAATACTACAGCTGTATGAGTCTAGGTGGAAAAAACAAATATTATCTATCACATTGTAAACTTATAGATATAGAGGGTCAGTGAAACAAAGATAAAACAGAACAAATAATAATCGGATAGAGATGAGTGAACCCCTTCAGCACGAGCTGGGTTCAACCTGAACATCCCAAATTGTTCTTTTTTTACACCTCTCCCTATTATACTCTGGGATCTGAAGAGACCATAGAGTATAATAATTTCACTTCTGGTTTTATCAGAACTTGTTTGACCCAAAACGAATCAGACAGCCTCCTGAGACCGAAATGATTCTTGGGAGGTTTGCCAATGTCTATAATTGGAGTAGCAATGGGTCCTCTGGTGGGTGCAAACAATAAGTGGAGTAGCAAAGTATCTTCTGGTGGAATCACGCTCTCATACAATCATGGACTCTCAAAGCGCAGCAGAAGACACCCTTATTACCTGTAACACAACCTCTATCTGTGGCATAAGCGATTCCTTTAAAAAGTCCAGGTAGGAGTGGCCAATGACTGTATTCTTGGCAAAAAAAAGGGACCATAGACTTTGAGCCTGCTCACTGCACAGAACACACTTTGGGTACTCAGTATAGACACATGGTTTTTCTGAGCCCCAAATTCTGACGTTGTGGCGACTGACCTTCCCACTGAGGTGAAAGGCTGAAAACAGGATTTTGACAAACAGTATTTCCAACTGGCCATGCAAGTTAAAGCAATAGTCATGGCATTTTGGTTTGTCACCTGGCTTCAGCTCCTGAAGAAGATGTCAACTATATAGCTTACAGCACAGATGTTTTCGTAAGATACAACATACCATGGGTTGTGACACCTGTGGTTCCATCCTAGTCAGTCTGGTTGACTTTCTAGGACTAAATATACGGCCTACTGTATACATCTTGAATCCTGTTCAACGTCTCTTCCGTAGGCTTTAGGCGGCCTGGAATTTTCCCATGATATAAACACCCAGCATGAAATGTGGACCACATTTACCAAAAGAAGACCACGTTCTTGCAAATTCCAACACACTAAAAGATTTTCTTGCTTCGATGTCACCATCTTATGTCACACTATGTAGGCACATTTCACATTAGGCTCTCGAAAAATGAAAGTTGTGCTGTGATTGGTTGCTATGGCCTGTGATTGGTTACTATGGGCAATAAGCCAATTTTTTTTTTCACTCACCGGCCATTTACCACTGATGTGACTATAATTACAGGCCACTGCTTTCACACCATCACTCTGTAATACAATAATACAATATCATGTCCCATATCTAACATACAGTACAGACCAAAAGTTTGGACACACCTTCTCATTCCAAGAGTTTTCTGTATTTTTATGACTATAAAAATTGTAGATCCACACTGAAGGCATCAAAACTATGAATTAACACATGTGGAATTATATACTTAACAAAAAAGTGTGAAAGAACTGAAAATATGTCTTATATTCTAGGTTCTTCAAAGTAGCCACCTTTTGCTTTGATTACTGCTTTGCACACTCTTGGCATTCTCTTGATGAGCTTCAAGAGGTAGTCACCTGAAATGGTCTTCCAACAGTCTTGAAGGAGTTCCCAGAGATGCTTAGCACTTGTTGGCCCTTTTGCCTTCACTCTGCGGTCCAGCTCACCCCAAACCATCTCGATTGGGTTCAGGTCTGGTGACTGTGGAGGCCAGGTCATCTGGCGTAGCACCCCATCACTCTCCTTCTTGGTCAAATAGCCCTTACACAGTCTGGAGGTGTGTTTGGGGTCATTGTCCTGTAGAAAAATAAATGATGGTCCAACTAAACGCAAACCGGATGGAATAGCATGCCGATGCAAGATGCTGTGGTAACCATGCTGGTTCAGTATTCCTTTAATTTTGAATAAATCCCCAACAGTGTCACCAGCAAAGCACCCCCACACCATCACACCTCCTCCTCCATGCTTCACGGTGGGAACCAGGCATGTAGAGTCCATTCGTTCACCTTTTCTGCGTCGCACAAAGACACGGTGGTTGGAACCAAAGATCTTAAATTTGGACTCATCAGACCAAAGCACAGATTTCCACAGGTCTAATGTCCATTCCTTGTGTTCTTTAGCCCAAACAAGTCTCTTCTGCTTGTTGCCTGTCCTTAGCAGTGGTTTCCTAGCAGCTATTTTACCATGAAGGCCTGCTGCACCCAGTCTCCTCTTAACAGTTGTTGTAGAGATGTGTCTGCTGCTAGAACTCTGTGTGGCATTGACCTGGTCTCTAATCTGAGCTGCTGTTAACCTGCGATTTCTGAGGCTGGTGACTGGGATAAACTTATCCTCCGCAGCAGAGGTGACTCTTGGTCTTCCTTTCCTGGGGCGGTCCTCATGTGAGACAGTTTCTTTGTAGCGCTTGATGGTTTTGGCCACTGCACTTGGGGACACTTTCAAAGTTTTCCCAATTTTTCGAACTGACTGAACTTCATTTCTTAAAGTAATGATGGCCACTCGTTTTTCTTTACTTAGCTGCTTTTTTCTTGCCATAATACAAATTCTAACACTCCATTCAGTAGGACTATCAGCTGTGTATCCACCTGACTTCTGAACAACACAACTGATGGTCCCAACCCCATTTATAAGGCAAGAAATCCCACTTATTAAACCTGACAGGGCACACCTGAGAAATGAAAACCATGTCAGGTGACTACCTCTTGAAGCTCATCAAGAGAATGCCAAGAGTGTGCAAAGTACTAATCAAAGCAAAAGGTGGCTACTTTGAAGAACCTAGAATATATGACATATTTTCAGTTGTTTCACACTTTTTTGTTAAGTATATAATTCCACATGTGTTAATTCATAGTTTTGATGTCTTCAGTGTGAATCTACAATTTTTATAGTCATGAAAATACAGAAAACTCTTGGAATGAGAAGGTGTGTCCAAACTTTTGGTCTGTACTGTAAGTGCTATCCATTGGATACAGCATAGAATCATATGTTAAATTAGAATGATAATTTTCTGCATCTTTTCTTTCTGCAAAGTAGAAATAAGATAAAATCTCAAGCCCCATGTTGCAGATTTTGCTGCGTTTTTTTTTTATCCAAAGCCAGGAGTGGTTTTCACAGAAGGTAGACGTATGAGAACTTCCTATATATTTCTCCATTACTGTAGCCATTCTTGGCTATTCTTGCGTTTCCGCAACATGGGGCTTTAGCTTAAGGCTATTTTCACATGTGAACGCTGCAGACTTTCTGTGAGAAACGCTACGTGGGGCCTTAGCCTTACACTTTTTTTGTTTTTAAAGGGGATTAATGTGAAATACCCTTATTGTAGTTATTTTTTTGCTTTGGTTTTTTGTGTAATATTTTTAGGCTATGTTCACACTGAGGTCAATTGGTCCGTTGTTCTGATCCGTCCTACGATCACAACAATGGAGAAATCAAAGCCAGTGTGAACACAGTCCAAGGCATCATTCACATGTCCACGGGGGTTCATGCTTTGTATCAGACAGCAGCCCACCCTGCTCAGTTTCGGATGGTGCGCAATCTGCGGTTGGTCCACTTTTCACATCTGAATGTATGAACGTGTGAATAAGGCCTTAGACACATTTAGGAAGGTGGCAAGTAAAAACGTGAAGAATTTGTCACAAGTAAAGATAGGCGAACCTCTTAAGATTTGTTTTGTTCCGTGTTCGGACAAAGCGATCCTCCAGTTCGTTTCGTTCCAAACTTCCTGATAGAAACGGAAGTAAAATTATTATGCTCTGGGGTCTGAGTATAATAGATGGAGGCCCAGGGGAGGTGACAAAAATACAAAACATTTATACTTACCTTCCGTTACCTCTTTTGGGCTTATTGCGGTGTCTAGCACTCTGTCTCTGCCTTTTGTCACCTCCCCTGGGCCTTCAAAATTCCATTCGTAATGAAGTTGCCCTTTTATGATGAAAGTGGTTTGACCTCTGGGTCCACTACCAATCCACACCAATTCACTTGGATGAAACCAGATGTCAGGCCCCCCACTTATCATAAAGTGTCATAGCAATATGTAATCATTTTATAAGATGGGAATATCCCTTACTAGATGGGAATGTCCATAGTATTATGGTGGATGTTGGAAAGTTAAACATGGCGCCTGCACCGGAACTGAGTAGATGCCATAGTCACAGTGTCTCCATTGTTAAATTAGTATTGCTGTATAATGTTTGGCCGATCACACCCTCTAGGGTTAAAACCATGTAAGAGAATTAATAATAAAAGAAAAAAAACAAAAAAAAATTTATATGTATAAAAATTAAAAAATAATTCAAACACCTGTTTCCCATTTTATCACATATAAAAAAATAAACAAAATTAAAAATAAACGTATTAAACATTTCTTGTCCGAAAATGATTGAACTACAAAAATATAAAAATAATTATTCCATGTGGTAAAGGCCGTAACAAGAAAAAAATCAAAACCCCAGCTGGATTTTTTTTTCCCATTTCACCTATCAAAAATAGTTAAATATAAGGTTATCAGTATATGAGACATTTCCCAAATAGTATAAATTAAAACGACTTGCCCTACAAAAAATGACTCCATACACAGCTCAGTATACAGAAATATAAAACATTTACGGGTATCACATTTTTGTATTTTTTTTTAAGTAAGTTTTATTTTTTTGTAAGTTTTGAGTTTTTGTAATGGTATTGAAATAAATAAAAACTATATAAATAATACCAACCTGCAGAATATAATCAAAATCTCATTTTTTTACTGCATAGTGAAAGCCATAAAAACAAAACCCTTAAGAAAACAGCGTATTTGTAGTTTTTGTCTAATTCTACCCCGTTCTGAATTTTTGTCCAGCTTCCCACTACATTATACATAATATCATACGGTTAGGAAGTACAATTTGGCTCCGAAAAAATAAGCCTTCATACAGCTCTGTGAATGGAAAAAACAAAAAGTTATGGCTTTTCGAAGGCTGGGAGTGAAAAATGAACATGCAAAAATGGAGATTAATGCTGTAACTGTCTAAATGTTGCATAGTGTTCATTAAAGTCATTTACTGCTTAAAATAGTTTTATGTATTTGGAGCTTATTTTATGCATTTATTGAATGACATTTTTTGCCATGAGACATTGGCATATTTGCTAGGCAAAAAGTCTGTCTGGTGCATCCCTGGTTTGTACAAAGATGTGTTCCCTGTACAGCTGAAAACAAGAGAAATGTGACTGCAAATAAGACATTGTGAATAAGGAGCAGATCCTAAAAGAAAAGAAAGCAGTTAATGGACCAGGCACAATTGTAGCTCGCCTGTCTGTAAGCCTGAAAACAAGGCGATCCATATGTTTGTTTAGGACAAAGATACATCAACATATTATTTGAATGCAGAAGCCATAAAGAGACGGAGGCCAAATGAGCAGGTGCAGTGGCTTTACACATAAAAAAGAGGCATTGCGAAAAATTGTTGTCCTCAGGCAAAGCCCCAGACTACGACAAACAAATGGATCACATAAGCAAATAGACAGACTCACATAATGGATTCCACTGCTTGAGGTATTGAGTATAGACATTTTGAGAGTGAACAATAATAATTCCATAATAGAAAGATAGGTAGCTAGATAGATAGATGGATAGGTAGATAGATAGATAGATAGATAGATAGATAGATGGATAGGTAGATAGATAGATAGATAGATAGATAGATAGATAGATAGATAGATAGATAGATAGACAGACAGACAGACAGACAGACAGACAGATAGATAGATAGATAGATAGATAGATAGATAGATAGATAGATAGATAGATAGATAGTAGATGGTAGATAGATAGATAGATATGAGATGGGTAGATAGATAGATAGATAGATAGATAGACAGATAGATAGATATGAGATGGGTAGATAGATAGATAGATAGATAGATATGAGATGGATAGATAGATAGGTAGATAGATAGGTAGATAGATAGATAGATAGATAGATAGGTAGATAGATAGATAGATAGATAGATAGATAGATAGGTAGATAGATAGATAGATAGGTAGATAGATAGATAGATAGATAGATAGATAGATAGATACATAGGTAGCTAAATAAACAGATAGATATTTCGCTTCTGCTATAGTGCTGCCCCACTGTACAGGCTTTTGGAGCTTGACGGAGTCAGTGACATGAGCTCTGGGCACCACACGTACTGTAAGCTAATGATGCTGCGTCCCAATGCCAGTTGCATGTGCCATCTATGGTGTGACACCATGGTCAAGACACAGGGCAGAGCAGTGCTCGAAATGGAGAGTGATTCCATTGGCATCTATACTCTCAGCTACCTAGGGCTCCTGTACTGATCAGTGCTTCCACCCTGATGTACTAATGGAAGCGCTCATTGGTTAGCATTAGCAATGCGACATTTTTTTTTTTTTTAAATAAAGTTGCACCCCCCTTCATCTGTGGCAAGGTCTCACCCAAGGTGGTCGACTAACTCCACCTACCCCTTGTAAGTACACTTTATACATAATCCGTGTGCTGTGACATCACTTTTTACATTATCCCTGTTCTGTGACACCACTGTGTGAGTTACCCTGTACTGTGATATTACTGTGTACAATGTACATGGTTACCTCTGTTAGGTAACATGGTTACCTCTGGAAGCACTTTTTGCATTATTCCTAGGTTACGACATCACTATGATATTCCTTGTTCTGTGACATCACTTTGTGCAATATCCTGGTACTGTAACATCTCCATATTTATTATCCCTGTACTGTGACATTACTGTATGCATTATCCCTATACTATGACATCACTGTGTTTATTATCCCCGTACTGTGATGTCACTGTTAACATTATCCCTGTACTGTTATATTGCTGTGTACCATCCCTGTACTGTGACCTCACTATGTAAATTATCCTTGTACTGACACATCACTGTAAGCATTATCCCTGTACTGTGACATCACTGTAAGCATTATCCCTGTACTGTGACATCACTGTACGCATTATCCATATACTGTGACATAACCAGTACATTATCTGTACACCATGACCTCATTGTATATATTATTCCTGTACTGAGTGACATAGCTGTGTGCATTGTCCATGAGCATTAGAAAGACTAAAGGAATTGTGTACTTTTGATCCTCTGAAGTAGCTGACCATCATAGTGAAGGTTTGGGTAAGGGCCCCGGGGTTACTTAGTATAGCCATTAGAGTCTTCTGTCCTTAGGTAGGCAAGTCTAAATGAATAACACAAGTAACATAAGTAAATGACATTACAGTGACATAGCTTTATCATACCTGACACAAACTGATAGGAAACTGCTATATGCAAGTGTTGCTTCATGCCAAGACTGGAAAGAAGCTCGCAGTAAGTGTAAATGCTTTTCATTTTTTTCACAATCAGGTCATTAATATTCAAAATAAAAAATTGGCAACAGGCTGAAGTTTCTTTTTTCAGTCTTTTTATGCTTTTGGCCGAAACCACATTCCTTGCCCTGTTTACACTAGTGTTTTTCAGCATATTCAGCTGCATTTATTAGTTCTTGTCAGCGATTGCTAAGAAAATACAGGTGTGAAAATCTTTTACTGTTCTGCAAATTAGATATTTGTCAAGTCAATCTTAAATCCTTTACAAATATAATCAATGGAATCAGGACGCACAATAACAATCCATATGATATGACATGCACTACTGGGGGAGAAAAAATGTATTCAGAAGGGGTCACTCACCAGACTCTGTGTAGGAGAACACAACAGCAATGTACAGAGTCATAGCTAGATATTCCTACACCTAGGGCAAAGATTTCTAAATACCCTGGTATAGGCAAGTTAACTAGTTGAAATTTTTCCCCTTGCAACTAGCACCTTGGGAACATGCCTACTTTCATGCCCCTTAAAGGGGTTCTCTGAGACTGCATAATGATCCTTAGGATAAGTCGTCAACATCAGATTGGTGGTTTGATACCTGGCATCCCCACTGATCAGCTGTTTGAAGCAGACTGCTCCCTACACTGTGCAGCAGCTGTGCTGTGTTACTGCAGCTCAGCTCCAATTCATCTAAATGGGAAAGGAGTTGCAATAGCATGGCACAGCCAATATACAGTGTATAGAGCTGCCTGATTCTGGCTCTGTACACTGTGGTCTGAATAGCTGACTAGTGTTGAGCTTTTCTTCAATAACACTCCACACCCCCTATACATTGTATGCAGCCATCTGCTTCTAGCTCTGTACACTGTGCTCTGAACAGCTGATCAGTAGGTTATCAATATACAGTCTTGGAAAACCCCTTTAACCACTTCAGTACCGGGCCAATTTCTGGTCCAGGACCAGACACATTTTTGGGTTTTTTTGTATGTGCGGTGTTGCATTATTCAATTAATTTCTGCGTCTTTTTTCGGTGACACATTGGGCTTTATTTTTATGTTTTTATTTTTGCATGTGTTTTAATTTTTTTTTATATCTGGGAAAATATAAACAAAGGAAGAGGGAAAACATGTCTGTTTTTTTACTTTTCATTTTTTTTTTATTTAATAACACAAAGTGCTACCAAAAAACTTAAAATAAAATAAAATAGCTTCTCCTCTCCGTTACGGTAATTTTTATTTTTTATGGTGTCGTGGGGGTAGGGCTATAACCTGTAATATGGGCGTGTTATTGGCATATTATTATTATTATCTTTTTAATTATTTTATTTACATTTTTTTTTTTTTTTTCCCTTTTATTATTTTTTTTTTTTCATTGTGTCCCCATAAGGTCATAATAGACCTTTGGGGATATTTGATCACTTTTCTTTTTTGTGGGGGAGGCTGATTTCCACTGTAACTGGGGCCAATACATTTAGCACCAGTTGCAGGAGGAATACAGCCTCCTGCACGTTACTATAGAGCTGATCTGGATCCTGTAGGACCCAGCAGCTCTTACAGATGCTGATCCCGGTGATTAACATGACCGCCGGGTCAGAGGGAGGCCGCAAGATGTTGGCGCCCATAGCGCTGTATACAGTGCTCATTGAGCGCTGTATACACAGTGATCGGGAAGGCAGGGAAGGTAATAAACCTTTCCTGCCTTCTCTCTGGGAGCTCTGGCTGAAGTTACAGCCGGCTCCCCGTTTCAGTAGCTGCACGATTTTGTGCAGCTACTGAGTTCTGCTTGGACGTACCGGTATGTCCTTGCAGAACAAGGCAACCACCCATTGGACGTACTGTATATAGTCTATGGGCGGCACAGAAGTGGTTAAAGTATGCCATCTTTCCTAGTCCTTTCAAAAAATGTTAGCTAGTATGACTCTGTTTATGCAAAAGTTTTATTTAGTATAAAAATACTGGAAGTGCGATCTATAGTGGAGGTCATTGGTCGTCACTAGTGTTCAGGTTCGACGAGTTCGGACGAACTTTGCCCAAAGGTTTGGTCCAGGTACCTAAACTTGACCCAAACCCAAACCCCATTAAAATCAATTGGTACCCAAACTTGGTGACAGAAAAATGGCTGTAAAATGGGGATAGTAAGGGGAGATGGTACACACACAGTTATTGTTACTGCGCTAGGAGATGGTATGGGTATATACACACAGTTTACTGTCATTGCCCTGAAAAGGGCAATTCTTATTTCTAAGCTAACTGTCCCTCACAGTATCAGGCTCCTCTCCCTACCTAGCTGCACTGCTAAAAGGTATGGCCTGACTTCTTCACTCTTCCACTACTTTCTATGACTAACACGGTACAACATTATACTACTAGGGTTTTGGTAGACTATTGCAATAATGTATTGAATTTGTATCATAAGAACTTGGTGTCCAAATTACAGGTAAGGGTGGACACATCTGTATTTTGTAGAACCTATTGTTTGGTCACCACTAGGGGAATGTTTTACTGACATTGGCCCACTGTACAGTTGAATGTTCACATTGCATTAAAGACGCTCTCCAAGACTTTATATTAATGACCTATCCTTAGCATAGGATGAGATCAGCTGTAACTTGTGGAACTTTCTGCTTCTGACTCCATACACAGTGCATAAAACAGCTGATTGGTGAGGATGCAGGGTGTCGGACCCCCACCAATTACCTATCGATAATCTACCCTAAAGATAGATCGTTAATATGAAGTCTAGGAGATAATCTTAATATATATACTTTATAAAGAAACAAATGCCCCTGTAGAAAAAGCTCTGAAAATAGACAAATTGATGATTTGTCCTATAAACCTGTTGCACCAGAGTGCTCTTAAATGTTGAATAGTGGAAGCCCATGCAGTTCTTCTGTGGCTTTTAGAGGGAAGGAACCCAGTCCTAGTTGGTCCCATCCCTTCTGCTATCAAGTAGCAATAACTCATTGTATATATGTAAGTCCTGTATGTATGTATCTTGTCCTGATGAAGATTTTGTAAGATGTAAACATCTATGCTATACTTCAGCTTTTTGGAAGCCATGTAGTTTATGCGTCTCTATCCACTATTCTCACATGTGACATATATACATTGTGGATATGTGAAGGAAGAGATACCACCTAAATACCTTCCACTGTTTTCAACTTTACTAGCCTGTTTTACACTACACTGTCTCTGGTGCCATATGAAAAGTGAGATTGCTTCCAAGATCACAGTTCTAACTATAACAAAAACTGAGATATCACTAGTTAAAGACAGAGTCAGGAATGTGAGCTTCATACGCATCAGTTCATACAATATGTATACTAGCCTGCTTTGTGACACCAGAACCGGTATACTATGTAGTATAAAACTGGAGATATACCTATGTGAATTGACTCCCGACCAACTGCTATATCTGTACATACCAGCAATACACTTTGTGTACCACATGTGACTCTCCCTTTAGAGCACTGCTAGGGAGAACTTTAGAGCCAGTTTTCTACTAAAGAGAAGTATAATAGGTTAATAAAGAATATGATAAAGATGTTCACTAAACATCCCCCTACACAATATTAAAAGAAAGTGAAATGACACATTTTAAAGAAAAATCTTCAGCTTTCCTGACCTGTCTGTTTTAGTAAATACATGTGTTCTCCATGAATTAAAGGGGTTGTCCGGGAATTACAGTTTTTTTCCTGGAGACTGGGAAGGGTGAAAAAAAAAACCCCAAAAAACCATACTCACCTGTCCTCGGGGCACTGATGTCCCAGGCCACTGCACAGTCTAAAAATGTTCTTGATTTATTACAATGTTGATGCTGGGCGAGCGCAGAGTCTGCTTGTCAAAAATTTTATACACCTACAGAATTGGGTGGCCTGGTTTGAGGCAGGCTCATTTGCACCAGAATTTTGGTGCAATATTTGGAAAGGATTGTTATTGAAATTTGGATTGCTATCTGGAAAGGAGAATAGTGCAGCAGGCAGTGCTATTTTTTCCTATCAAATATGATGAACTTTGCAATGGAAACCAGATGTGAACAATGCCTAATATTGCTTTATTCTACTGTACTGTTAGTTGTATTTTTTGGTGACAGATTTCGGGTTTACTTTGCACACAATATTTTAATCGCTTAAATTTTATTGTGCAAAACATGCCGTGATTTTAGTTTAGCTTTGTGGCATATTTTTTATACCAGTCTGCAGGTGTTATGTAGATACAGCTTTTTTTGCAACTTTTCAAAAAGTAACTCATAACCATGCTCATAACACGAATCGCTACGTGACACATTGTCTTTATAATTTATAATGATTTGTCTGGATCTCAGATAAGCCGTTCTGGAGGTATGAGTTGTCATTAAAGAGATCCAGCTGATATATAGAGTCTAACAAGTGACGATCCATGGGAAAAATGCAAAGTAGCTCTTTTTCAGAGGTAAGAAAGATGACACTCTGGTGCCATCTATGGGTAGTTATCCTTAAAGGGAGTGTACCACCACCAAAACCAATTTTCAACCACCTGTACGCTGTTGTAGGGCCGGTTAGTGACATAGTGACCTTAACTTTCTTTTGTCAAAGTGCAATCTTGCTGTGAAATTCAACTTTCATTCCAATATGCAAATGAGGTGTTTAGTAAGCCCTCCATGCCGGGGAGGGCCCCCTATCCCACTGTGCCAGTTGGTCACTGTTAGTATTATCTGTTTTGTATACCTGGTGTACCGTATGTAAATCCGCAAATGTAAAGCACCATGGAATAAAAAACCCCTTAATATAATAATGTACAGCACCAGGTAATATAATAATGTACAGCACCATGGGCCCATGGAATAATAATGCCATGGATAATAAAGCCGCCCGGTCTATAGTAATGCCGCACCTGATTAGGCACTGGAAGAGCCGGAATTGTACAGCACCATGGAATTAATATAATGAATTAATATAATAAGCACCGTGGAATTAATATAATAATGTACAGCACCATGGAATTAATATAATAATGTACAGCACCATGGAATTAATATAATAATGTACAGCACCATGGAATTAATATAATAATGTACAGCACCATGGAATTAATATAATAATGTAAAGCACCATGGAATTAATGGTGCTATATAAATAAACAATAATAATAATAATAATAATAATAATGTGCACTTGGGCTGGGACCAAACTTGCTGCAGCACCATCTATTAAAATTACTGCAAATCGGTAGAGCATGCCAGTTCTTCTATTTTAAGGACAGCACAGGGAGTCGACCACAAAATAAAACGGGTGCTCCAGCAGGTGTGGCCCGACCCCAAATGCATCGAGCAGCTTATTTACATATGGAATAAAAGTTGTATTGAACTTTGACACAAGAAAGGTATGTTCACTATGTCACTAACCAGCCCTACAATAGCATATTGGTGGTTTAGAAGAGATTTTGGAGGTCATAGATATGACAGTCATACTTTTACTATTGCAAAGAATAAAGAAAATAGTATGGCCCCCATACTGTATTATGGATCTTTACAATGGGTCTTTACAATTCCTCTTTGTGCCTTTAATTTTCAACAGAGGCACATAGAGGTTTTTATTACGTGACTTATATGGAATTATGTTCTATCATACAGGCCTTTCCAGGTTATTGGACTCTAAAATAATGCACTGTAATAAAGCATTGCCTGGGATTTTTTAATATTTACCAAAGTGCAGGTAAGTTGATAAAAACAACAATACTCACCAGTTCTACACCTAGCTAGTGCTTCTGCTCCAGTGGCCCCTGCCAGTCTTCATTTACCTCCCTGCAGCCAGTCACTTGCCTTAGCAGTGATGCTGGCATGTATGGCACAGAGCTTTGAGGCCTGTGATTATCTGCAGCAGTCATGTAGATATACATCATCACTCCAGGACAAGTTAGCAAAGACCAACAGAGGTCCCTAGAGTGACAGTATTAGGGCAATGGGGGATTTATTTATATTTATTTGTATAGCACCATCATATTCCGCAGTGCTGTACAGACATTGTGGTCACTGTCCCATATAGAGCTCACAATCTACATTCCCTATCAATATGTCTTTGGCATGTGGGAGGAAACTGGAGTACCCCGGAGGAAACCCACACAAACACAGGGAGAACATACAAACTCCTTACAGATGTTGCCCGTGGCAGGATTCTAACCCAGGACTCCAGCACTGCAAGGCTGCAGTGCTAACCACTGAGCCACCGTTAATAGATGAGTAACTGTTTTTGTTGGGGGGAGGAGTTAGAAACTTTGCTGTTTAAAATTCTGGACATTTTCTTTAACCCCTTAACGACCTTGGACGTACTATTACGTCCTGGGCGCTAGGTACTCGCGCACAAGGACGTAATACTACGCCCGAGGCCGGCCGCCCGCTCACTATCTGAGCGGGCAGTATCGGAACCGGGTGTTAGCTGTATCTGACAGCTAACACCCTGCTCCATAACCCCCGGTCGGCCATAACTTCCGATCGGCAGTTTTAACCCCTTGGATGCCGCGGTCAAACATGACCGCGGCATCCAAGGGGTTCCACCGTCTTGCCGACCCCCCGGGACCCCCGCGGCGAGATCGGGGGGGTGCCGATATCTCTAATGTGCAGCCCGGGGTCTGCCAAGTGACCCCAGGCTGCCTGGAGCCCCCAGTACCTGGTTGATCCTGCCGAGACATCAGGAAGTCAGCGCTGTGTTTCCATAGCGCTGACTTCCTGTATAGGCTGTAAGACACGAGTATGCTCGTGTCTTGCAGTCTATAGTGCTGAGCCAGCAATCAAAGCATTGCTGGCTCAGGTGTCCTAATGGGACACAAGAAAAAGTAAAAAAAAAGTGAAAAAAAAAAAATAATAAAGTATGTGAAAAAAATTAATAAAAGAATAAAGCCCCAAAAATTCCCTTTTCCTATATAAAATGAATTATATAAAAAATAAACCTAAAAATTAATAAAAACAATACATATTTGGTATCGTTGCGTCCGTAACAACCTGTACAATAAAACTGAAACCATATTTAATGTACACGGTGAAAGTCGGGGAAAAAGAACGGAAAAAACCCGCCAAAAGTATCGATTTTTCGCCATCTCACCTTACAAAATATGCCATAAAAAGTGATCAAAAAGTCATATGTACCCCAAAACAGTACCAATAAAAAGCACAGGTTGTACCGCAAAAAATAAGCCCTAAACCAACTCTCTAAACTGAAAAATAAAAATGCTACGCATCTTAGAAGATGGCGATGCAAAAAAAATTTATTTATGTCCCCAAATGGGTTTTTGTTCTGCAAAATTGGTATTGCATAAAAAAACATTATAAATGAGGTATCGCCGTAATCGTACCGACCCGCAGAATAAAGATAACATGTTACTTATGCTCTACGCTGCATGGTGAAAAATTTAAAAGATAAAACCCAGTGCCAGAATTGATGGGGTTGTTTTTTAATCCACCAAGAAAGAGTTAATAAAATTTATTTAATAAGTTGTAAGCACCTAAAAATGATGTCATTAAAAAATACATCTCACCCTGAAAACAACAAGCCCTCATATGGCTACATCACCAGAGAAATAAAGAAAATATAACTCGTACAATGTGAAGACAAAAACCCCAAAAATCGCCAAATCATTAGAGCATAACTGGCTGCGGCAGGAAGGGAATGTATAAGCTGTGCGAGCGTATATTAGGGTACACCCCAGATTTAGAGCTTACGAGGGATAATAAACCAGAAGTGACCCCCAGAGTGACCCCCCAATAATAGGAACTACTGGGGAAATAGTAGGGAATTTAGTGTACCCAATGTACTACGCACAGCTTACATATTCACTTTTCCCCATCCGCTGTGCAGTCACGTCTGGGATACTAATGCTCGCTACACCCCTTGATAAATTCTTTGAGGGGTGCAGTTTTCAAAATGGGGTCATTCCCTAGGGGATTCCACTTTACTGGTACTTTAGAGGCTCTGCAAACATGACATGGCATCCAGATCCCAAACATCTGAATCTGCGCTCCAAAAGCCATATAGCGCTCCTTCCCTTCTGTGCCCTACTGTGTGCCCAAACCGCAGTTTATACCCACATGTATGACACTGGTGTACCCAGGATAAGGTACTTAATGTGATATGTGGGTATAAACTCCTGTTTGGGCACAGCCGGGCACAGAAGGGAAGGAGCGCTATTTGGTTTTTGGACGCCATTGCACTTTTGCAGAGCTGAAATGCCAGTACAGTGGAATCCCCTGACATGTCACCCCATTTTGGAAACTGCACCCCTGAAGGAATTTATCCAGGGGTACAGTGAGCATTTTTAACCCCCAAGTGTTGCTATAATTTATTATCCGTAAATGAATAGGCAGCTGATGATGAAAGGTGAAAATGACAATTATTCCAGGAATACGACATTTCTGTGCGTAATATGTTGTGCCCGGCTTGTATCAGAGATGAACGCTCCAAAAGCTGTTGTGCCCGGGATCCCCGATCACCAGTTTTTGGAGTGTGTGTCTGTGCAGACATAAGCTGGGCACAACATATCGGGCACTGAAATGGCGTATCTATAGAAAAATTTCATTTTTAACTTTTCATTATCAGCTGCGCATTCATTTTTGGAAATTAAAAGAATGCAACACTTAAGGGTTAATAATGCTCGCTACCCCACTTGATAAATCCCTTGAAGGGTATAGTTTCCAAAATGGGGTGACATGTCTGCGGATTCCACTTTACTGGCAATTCATGGTCTCTGCAAAAGTGGCATGGTGTCCAAAAAGCAAACTGTGCTCTAAAAACCAAAATAGCGCTCTTTCCCTTCTGTGCCCGGCTGTGCCCAAACAGCAGTTTATACCCACATATGGCATTGTTAAGTACGTTATCCTGGGTACACCAGTGTCATACGTGTGGGCATAAACTGTCATTTGGGCACACAGCAGGGCGCAAATGTGAAGGAGCGCTATGTACTTTTGGAGCGCATATTTAGATTGTTGTTTTTTTGGACGCCATGTTACATTTGCAGAGACCCTAAAATTGCCCCTACAAAATGGGGGTCACTTCTTGGGGAATTCCAATTTACTGGCACCTCCAGGGCTCTGCAAAAATATCATGGCGACCAGAAAGTCCCTCTAAATCTGTGCTCCAAAAGCTAAAAAAAACCACAGTGCTCCTTCCCTTCTGAGCCCTGCTGCGTGCCCAAGCAGCAGTTTATACCCACATATATAATTTTTTTGTCCCCGGGATATCCCACTTAATAGTTTTAGGAGTGCATGTCTCTGATGCCACAAAGTGGCCGCAACGTATTAGGCACTGAAATTGGATATTTCTTTAAAAACTTTAATTTTCACTTTGTACATTAATTTTTGGGAAGCATTTTTAGGCTCTAAATGATAATACCCCTTGATACTTTCCTTGAGGGGTGTAGTTTCTAAAATGGGGTCACTTTTGAGAGGTTTCCATTATATTGGTACTTTAGGGGTTCTGCAAATGCGACATGGCATCCAAAAACTATTCCAGCAAAATCTGCCCTCCAAAAGCTAAATAGCGCTCTTTCCATTTTTAGCCCTGCCATTTACCCATGCAGCAGATTACAACCACATATGGGGCATTTCTGTGTTCAGGAGAAATTGTGTAACGAACTTTGGGGTGCTTTTTCTCCTTTGTCCTCTTGTGAAAATGAAAAATTTGGGGCTAAATTGACGGTTTATTGGAAAAAAAGTAATTTTTCATTTTAATGTCCCAATGTTAATAAAATCTGTGAAACAGCTGTGAGGTCAAAATGTTCACCATACCCCTAGATAAATTCTATAAGGGGTGTAGTTTCCAAAATGGGGTCACTTTTTGGGGGTTTGTATTATATTGGTACTTTAGGGGCTCTGCAAATGCGACATGGCATCCGAAAACTATTCCAGCAAAATCTGCCCTCCAAAAGCTAAATAGCGCTCTTTCCATTTTGAGCCCTGCCATGTACCCATGCAGCAGATTACAACCACATATGGGGCATTTCTGTGTTCAGGAGAAATTGTGTAACGAACTTTGGGGTGCTTTTTCTCCTTTGTCCTCTTGTGAAAATGAAAAATTTGGGGCTAAATTGACGGTTTATTGGAAAAAAAGTAATTTTTCATTTTAATGTCCCAATGTTAATAAAATCTGTGAAACAGCTGTAGGGTCAAAATGCTCATTATGTCCCTTGATATGTTCTGTGAGGGGTATAGTTTCCAAAATGGGGTCACTTTTAGGGGGTTTCCACTGTATTGGTACTTTGGGGGCTCTGCAAATGCGACATGGTACCTGAAAACTATTCCAGCAAAATCTGCTCTCCAAAAGCTAAATAGCGCTCTTTCCATTCTGAGCCCTGCCATGTACCCATACAGCAGATTACGACCACATATGGGGTATTGCTGTGTTTAGGAGCAATTATTTTGCAAACTGTGGGGTGCTTTTTCTCCTTTAACCCATTGTGAAAATGAAAACTTTGGGGATAAAGTGACATTTTAGTAATGTTTCATTTATACATCCCAGTGTTAGCAAAATCTGTGAAACGAATGTAAGGTCAAAATGCTCACTATACCCCTATATGAATTCTGTGAGGGGTGTAGTTTGCAAAATGGGGTCACTTTTTGGGGTTTTCCTTTGTATTGGTACTCTAGGGGCTTTGCAAATGAGACATGGCACCTGAAAACTATTCCAGCAAAATCTGCTTTTCAGACGCCCAGTGTCGCTCCTTCCCTTCCGTGCGCTGCCATTCGCCCAAACATCAGTTTACACCCACTTGTGGGGTATTTCCGTGCTCGGTAGAAATTGCATAACAAACTGTGAGATGCATTTTTTCCTTTAACCCTTTGTGAATGTGTTAATTTTAGGGCTAAATTAAGGAATTAGTGGGAAAAAATTAAATGTCTAAATTTCACCTCCATATTGTTTTAATTCCAGTGAAATTCTTAAAGGGTTAACAAACTTCCCAAATGTTATTTTGAATTATTTGAGGGGTGCAGTTTTGAAAATGGGGTGATTTATGGGGGTTTCTAATATATAGGCCTTTATAATCCTCTTCAGAACTGAAGTGGTCCCTAAAAAATTAGTTTGGGAAATTTTCTTGTAAATCTGCAAAATCGCTGTTACACTTGTAAGCCTTCTAACATCCAAAATAAATTACAGGACGATTAAAAGATGATGCCGATATAAAGCAGAGATATGGTAGATAATATGTATTAATGTATTTGGGTGGTATGACTATCTGAAAAGCAGAGCATTTCACATTTTGAAAATTGCGATTTTTTTCAAAATTTCCATCAAATTTCCTATTTTTCTATAAATAAATACAAAAATATTCATTAGTGTTTACCACTAACATGAAGTACAATGTGTCACGAAAAAACAATCTCAAAATCACTTGTGTAAGTTAAGACGTCTCAAAGTTATTGCCATATAAAGTGACACATGTCAGTTTTGAAAAACGAGGCCTGGTCCTTAACGCACTTTTGGGCTGGGTCCTTAAGGGGTTAAAGGGTTTTCCAACCACTCCTGAAATTTTTATACAATCAGAAAAAGGAATAAAATAAAAAATAACCAGTACAGAGACCTCAACCTTGGAGAGCCCAGCACAAGGTGATTTGTGAATGGCAAGTCGTGGCAAAAGTGGGAATGGCCTTTTAAGGGGCATTATAAAAGGGCATGGTTACATATATTCAGACCCCATATAATAATATTAGACCCCAGATTGTTGCTGGTCTATTAAAATAAACAATTGCGTCATTTTTATTTATGCCATTTAGTGATCACTTTAAATATTTTTGAGCGATAATGAATATATACTGTATATATATATATATATATATATATATATATATATATATATATACAGTGGGGTAAAAAAGTATTTAGTCAGCCACCAATTGTGCAAGTTCTCCCACTTAAAAAGATGAGGCCGGCCTGTAATTGTCATCATAGATAGACCTCAACTATGAGAGACAAAATGAGAAAACAAATCCAGAAAATCACATTGTCTGATTTTTTAAGAATTTATTTGCAAATTATGGTGGAAAATAAGTATTTGGTCACCTACAAACAAGCAAGATTTCTGGCTCTCACAGACCTGTAACTTCTTCTTTAAGAGGCTCCTCTGTCCTCCACTCATTACCTGTAGTAATGGCTCCTGTTTGACATTGTTATCAGTATAAAAGACACCTGTCCACAACCTCAAACAGTCACACTCCAAACTCCACTATGGTGAAGCCCAAACAGCTGTGGAAGGACACCAGAAACAAAATTGTAGACCTGCACCAGGCTGGGAAGACTGAATCTGTAATAGGCAAGCAGCTTGGTGTGAAGAAATCAACTGTGGGAACAATAATTAGAAAATGGAAGACCCAAAGTAGAACTGTTTGGTAGAAACATAACTTGTCGTGTTTGGAGGAGAGTGAATGCTGAGTTGCATCCAAAGAACACCATACCTACTGTGAAGCATGGGGGTGGCAACATCATGCTTTGGGGCTGTTTCTCTGCAAAGGGACCAGGACGACTGATCCTTGTACATGAAAGAATGAATGGGGCCATGTATCATGAGATTTTGAGTGCAAACCTCCTTCCATCAGCAAGGGTATTGAAGATGAAACGTGGCTGGGTCTTTCAGCATGACGATAATCCCAAGCACACCGCCAGGGCAACGAAGGAGTGGCTTCGTAAGAAGCATTTCAAGGTCCTTGAGTGGCCTAGTCAGTCTCCAGATCTCAACCCCATAGAAAACCTTTGGAGGGAATTGAAAGTCCGTGTTGCCCAGCGACAGCCCCAAATCATCACTGCTCTAGAGGAGATCTACATGGAGGAATGGGCCAACATACCAGCAACAGTGTGTGCCAACCTTGTGAAGACTTACACAAAACGTTTGACCTCTGTCATTGCCAACAAAGGATATATAACAAAGTATTGAGATGAACTTTTGTTATTGACCAAATACTTATTTTCCACCATAATTTGCAAACAAATTCTTTAAAAATCAGACAATGTGATTTTCTGGATTTGTTTTCTCATTTTGTCTCTCATAGTTGAGGTCTACCTATGATGTCAATTACAGGCCGGCCTCATCTTTTTAAGTGGGAGAACTTGCACAATTGGTGGCTGACTAAATACTTTTTTTCCCCACTGTGTATATATATATATATATATATATATATATATATATATATATATATATAAATTTAATTGCTAAAACCTTATTTTAATAATTTTTATTATTAGGTATGTTTTTTTTTCTCATACCACACTTTTTCTTTCTCTGCACATGTATGCTATATAAATAAATAGTTCTATATGCCAGTGCATTGTATGCTTAGAAAATATATTTTTTAAGTGACCAATGTTCTGGCATATAGAGTTCTCTCTCTACATATCAATACATTATGTAGGCACAGTACATTGCTATTGCAGCTTGGTGTAAAATAAACTTCTTCTGAAACTAATAGAGCTTGTGGCTCAGTGGGTAGAGTAACTGACTTAATAAAAAAAAGAAGAAAGTTAAACTTTAAATTGCTGTGGGTTCTCCCAGCCACATCCTTATTAATATTCACTGCACTGAGGTGATGTCACAGAGCAGTGACTACTACTGAGCCAGCAGCCAGGTGAAAGTTACTCTTCATCGAGTGACCTGAAAATCGTAAGACTCCCAGGAATGTCTGCCAATATACACCCATTATGCCGTCACATACAGGTACATTATTCACATGAGTGCTGCAGACAATTGCTGGCCCCAGTGGTGAATCTTGCATGTACTGCACATGACCACTGAGATTGGTAGTGACAGTGATGGAGCAACGGGAGGATTTAAAGGGGTTGTCTTGGTTTAAGGTTTTTATGGCCTATCCTCAGCAAAGGCCATAATTACCTGACTGGTGATGGGCCAACAGTCAGCCAGACAATCAGCTGTATGGAGGCGCTTCTAATGCCTGTCCTACACCCAATAGAGGGTTGGGAGCAGTAAACTCCATCCTCTGTATAGTGGCCATGCGCAGTCACTGCAGCTCAGCTCCCACTGAGTTAGTGGGAGTAGGGAAGGTACCTGGCCATTATATAGGGATCGGAGCATTCTACTTCTGGCCCTGTATTATGTATAGAAAGGGCACTGGAAGTAGCTCTGCACAACTGATCGGCCTGGGGCCGATAAACCATAAAAACCTTAACCCCAAACAACCCCTTTAACGGGTGAGGACTGGTTATTTTATTTTATATTATTTCCTGAAAATTCCAGACAACCCCTTATATAATATAAAGCTCCTTATTGAAATAACTTTGGGTACCTTACCTAACAGCAATACAGTACATGTATAAATGTGTATATTGTATACTACAACATTCAATATTCTCCATTTAGTGTTACTTTACTTTACCATACTAGATGTTATGGCCTGAAGAGTAGACAAATTGTTTATATTCGCACAAAAGAATATGAACCTTTATAGAGATCACAAATCATTAGGCCAAGTTACAGCTTGCCTGTGGACTCAAAGACAAAGCCTATTGTCTGGAGACAAACTACTGAACCAATGGGATCAGGGGACAAGAAAATGACCAGAAAGAGAAGTTATTATCAAAGTAACATTTCTCCTCCGTGTTTATAGCAGCTCAGGTTTGCATTGTATCAGGGCGTGTGCAAACATTACAAAAACTCCTTTTGTTTCCTGAATATACAAGTATGGAGTTTGTGTTTGCTGTGTTGTAGCATTGTTTCTTTATCCTGTTCCATAAATGACTAAAGCTATAGCAAAGCTACTGCGATATACCTATTATGGACGTTCTATCTTAGTGGAAGAGACTTTCTTTTATGGAGACGGCTCGCTATTCACTGCCCAGCGTTCTTAATGTGTCCTGAAGAACAAAGAAGGAAGCTTGTTAATGTTATTAGAAGAATATACACTATACAAACTAAAGCTGAAAAGTGATATTGTATTATACGTTATGACCTCCTCACAAAAGGTTTATTTGCCTCCATACCCACACACGGCAGCTGCAGCTATAATACCTCAGCCTTTGTGGAAAGGTTACTCTTCTATTGTGCATCCTTAAGAAAAGCTACAAAGTAAGATTTATCTTTCCAAGTATGAGCATGGGACTTTATTGAGTCATTTGTTTGATACTTTAGAATTTGATACTTTAGCATTTGTATTGGGTTTTCATGGCACACTTGTGGATTTAATTCTTATCTAGAATGCCGTATGAAGGAAAGCTGGAAAGACAAACCCTGTACAGAGAATTATACAAAAGTCTTAAAGGGGATGCATGAAGAAAACCCAATGACCAAGTGATCGCTGAGGGTGATCTGGCTTCAAAAACTTTCTAGATCAGTTGCCATTGTCTGACCCAGGGCTGTAGAACATGGTTTTAACTGACACCTTGTAGCCTCTGGCTAGGATCATATCTGTGACAGAGTCTCCGTTGGCGAACACCCAATGGACACCCGGCTGACCCCATTATAGTCTATGGGGCCCGCGGGTAACCGTTGTCTTAACAGTCCAGCTCTCCATTATTCGGAACCCTCGGTGGACCCAAACAACGAGACCTGTGCACAGATGTAAACCTAGCCTCTGCTGGATTTTTATTTTTAATAATTTTCAAGCTTTGCACAGTTGAACAGGAAGGAGAAACTTGTCCCTTTCTGACCTACTAACATCGATAAACAGGGACTGGAAGACAATGTATATGTGTGTCACAGTGTATATATGTGTGTGGGAATAAATATACATACATATATATATCTCTTATATATATAAAAATGAGTTCCTGTCTGTCTGTCTGTCTGTTCTTTATGCGCGACCAAACGACTGGACCGATCCTCACCAAATTTGGCACACGTGTACATCAGGTGTCCGGGAATATTATAGACTGGGTCTCAGCTCTCTTGGACGTACCGTTCCTGAGGTACAGTATTCCCAAAAAATGACCAGCATTAGTCTATAGAAGCCTGCAAGTCTTTCACTCATATTCCAACTGCCATACACAAGGTCACATGTCCCTTATCAGCCAATAACAGCTCGCAGGCGCTTACTCTCCTCAGGCACACAGGTTTCCATAGCAACCAAGCTATGTATGACCTGTATTAGTCAATAGCAGTTCACAGGACCTTAAATATTCAGTCATATCACGTGTATCAGCCAATATAAGTTCACATTTAATTTACCAGGTTTCCATAACAACACAGACATAAATAGACTGTACCTATACTGGACTCAGTGGCGTAACTAGCAATGGCAGGACCCCAAGGCGAACATTTGACATGGGACCCTCCCAGCAACCCCCCCTGCACAAACTGCATTCCTGCACACACTATTATGCCCCATAGTGGCCCCTGCATACAGTATTCTGCCCCATAGTGGCCCTTGCACACAGTATCATAGTGGCTCCTTCATATAGTATTATGCGCACTTCCCGCTACTTCTTCAATGTTGGACCAGATGTCACGTGAGCCAGGCATGTATCGCAACGCATAATGACGTCGGACTGGCCCACCGACATCTGGGACGCCACCAAGGAGGCCCAAAGCCTGCTGAAAAGACCCCAGAGTATAATGATAGCAGTGTTTGTGGGGTTCACGGCCCACAGGCCTTACTTACCAATCCCCGCTCCTGCTCACAGCCGCCTCTGCAGAAGGTGAAGTGCAGGCAGCCGTGAGCAGGAGTGGGGATCGGTAAGTAAATAGGGCCCGTTACCTGCTGGTGTTAAAAATAAAAAAAGCATCAGAGGCCCGCCGGGTCCCCTAATGTCCCGGGCCCTGTGGCAGCTGCTACCACTGCTAAACCGGTATTTACGCCACTGACTGGACTGCCATACTGGATTTCAGCATTCTTATAAATTGAAACATTTTTTAAACTACTCATGTCCCCTGCAGCAAAACGCATGACTGCTGCTCAAGCTAATGAAAACTCTCAGCAGACCCAAGCCTGTCTCCAATCTGATAAGGTATGTTACAGACAACAGCGAGCTGCTGAAACTCCCCAGCAGACCCAAGCCCATCTCCAATCTGACAAAGCATTGTCAGCCACATGCACACAGCTGCACTCCAGGTTTCAATAACAACCCAGCCATTTTTCTTCACTGCTGTAGGTCAGCTTTAAAAGGGCAGGGCGCTGTGGATGACACTGTTACACAAGGGCACATACACACAGCTTTACTCTAGGTTTTCCATAACAATCGATCGCAGGTTTTTCACTGATATCCAAACTGAGATGCACATGATCACATGACACTTATGGACCAATGGAAAATCGCAGGTTCAGTCTTGACATACACACAGCTTTACACCAGGTTTCCATAGCAACCAAGCTATTTATGTCCTGCATGAGTCAATAGCGGTTCGCAGGTCCTTAAATATTCAGTCATAAGACGTGCATCAGCCAATATAAGTTCACATTTCATTTACCAGGTTTCCATAGCAACACAGCCATAAATAGACTATATCTATACTGGACTGCCATACTGGATGTCAAGTGCAAAACTGGCCAATTCTTATGGGGTCACTACACAAACAAAAAATGAAATATACCCGTGCGAAGCCGGGTCCTTTCTCTAGTATATATATATATATATATATATATATATATATAAGTATGTCACAGTGTGTTTGTGTATATATATATATATATATATATATATATATATATATATATATATATATATGTGTGTGTGTGTGCATGCGAAAATACATATATATATAAAGTATGTCATAGTGTGCTTATATGTGTGTAGGTATGTATGTATAGATATGTACAGTAGGGAAAAAAAGTATTTAGTCAGCCACCAATTGTGCACGTTCTCCCACATAAAAAGATGAGGCCGGCCTGTAATTGTCATCATAGGAAGATCTCAGCTATGAGAGACAAAATGAGAAAATATATCCAGAAAATCACATTGTCTGATTTTTTAAAGAATTTATTTGCAAATTATGATGGAAAATAAGTATTTGGTCACCTACAAACAAGCAAGATTTCTGACTCTCATAGACCTGTAACTTCTTCTTTAAGAGGCTCCTCTGTCCTCCACTCATTACCTGTAGTAATGGCTCCTGTTTGACATTGTTAACAGTATAAAAGACACCTGTCCACAACCTCAAACAGTCACACTCCAAACTCCACTATGGTGAAGACCAAAGAGCTGTGGAAGGACACCAGAAACAAAATTGTAGCCCTGCACCAGGCTGGGAAGACTGAATCTGCAATAGGCAAGCAGCTTGGTGTGAAGAAATCAACTGTGGGAGCAATAATTAGAAAATGGAAGACATACAAGACCACTGATAATCTCCCTCGATCAGGGGCTCCACGCAAGATCTCACCCCATGGGGTCAAAATGATCACAAGAATGGTGAGCAAAAATCCCAGAACCACACGGGGGACCTAGTGACTGACCTGCAGAAAGCTGGGACTAACGTAACAAAGGCTACCGTCAGTAACACACTACGCCGCCAGGGACTCAGATCCTGCAGTGCCAGACGTGTCTCTCTGCTTAAGCCAGTACATATCCGGGCCCGTCTGAAGTATGCTGGAGAGCATTTGGATGTTCCAGAAAAGTATTGGGAGAATGTCATATGGTCAGATGAAACCAAAGTAGAACTGTTTGGTAGAAACACAACTCGTCGTGTTTGGAGGAGAGTGAATGCTGAGTTGCATCCAAAGAACACCATACCTACTGTGAAACATGGGGGTGGCAACATCATGCTTTGGGGCTGTTTCTCTGCAAAGGGACCAGGACGACTGATCCGTGTACATGAAAGAATGAATGGGGCCATGTATCGTGAGATTTTGAGTGCAAACCTCCTTCCATCAGCAAGGGCATTGAAGATGAAACGTGGCTGGGTCTTTCAGCATGACAATGATCCCAAGCACACCGCCAGGGCAACGAAGGAGTGGCTTCGTAAGAAGCATTTCATGGTCCTGGAGTGGCCTAGCCAGTCTCCAGATCTCCACCCCATAGAAAACCTTTGGAGGGAGTTGAAAGTCCGTGTTGCCCAGCGACAGCCCCAAAACATCACTTCTCTAGAGGAGATCTGCATGGAGGAATGGGCCAACATACCAGCAACAGTGTGTGCCAACCTTGTGAAGACTTACAGAAAACGTTTGACCTCTGTCATTGCCAACAAAGGATATATAACAAAGTATTGAGATGAACTTTTGTTATTGACCAAATACTTATTTTCCACCATAATTTGCAAATAAATTCTTTAAAAATCAGACAATGTGATTTTCTGGATTTGTTTTCTCATTTTGTCTCTCATAGTTGAGGTCTACCTATGATGACAATTACAGGCCTCTGTCATCTTTTTAAGTGGGAGAACTTGCACAATTGGTGGCTGACTAAATATTTTTTTTCCCCACTGTATGTGTCACATTGTGTATATGTCATTGTATATATGCAAGACTATTCACAACCTGTCCCCTCCATACATCTCTGACCTAATCTCCTGCTACCTCCCGACATGTAATCTCTCAAGACCTCTTCTTTGCCCTGCTCTTATCCGCTCTTCACACAATTGCCTTCTGACTTCTCCTGAACATCCCCTATACTCTGAAATGCACTACCACAATACATAGGACTGTCCCCCACAATCACATCCTTCAAGAGGACCTTGAAGACTCATCTCTTCAGGAAGGCCTACAACCTTCAATAACCCTCCTGCCTCCACACCACCATCTGAAAAGCTTCTACCCCCACCTACTATCTCTATCCCCCTTCTGTCATAAATTTTAAGCCTTTGCTTTTGTGTATTTTGTATGTAAACCCTTCCCCTAAAAAGTAATTATTATTATTAATAATAATAATATGTATATGTGTGTTTGAATCTATGCAAGGGTGTCAATGTTTACAGCTACAAACTCCCTCCTGTACAAAATTCTACATGCCTAACTGGTCTGGGGATACTCTGTGGCTAGTCATAATTTCCCCCATTTTTTCCAGTGGCATCTGTGATTATATCTAGTAGCCTATTGCAATTCACCACATTCTTCTGTTTATCCCCCTCCTTTAAAGGGGTTTTCTACCTTTTCAAAATTGATGGCCTCTCCATTCAAGCCTATGGGACACTGCTGCAGTACCCACAACTGCCACAAACCATAACTGGCAGCAAAGCTATGGCAGCACCCTGTATAGGAAACAGGTCAGGTTTTTGTGGATTATTAATTGTCTGCCATTCAGATGGATACCCATCCATGTAATACATGGAAGTGCTTGGCAAGCTAGAGTGAAAGCCATTTTCGGTAGCACGTTTCAACAATCTGGCTACTGGGGAAGGGAGAGGTTCCAAGCTGTATACTCCATACATGAGAAAGTCTGTATCCGTAATAAGGCACATACAATGGGGTTGTCTTGCACCTTCTTAGATAGTGGCACAATTGCACCCAATAAATGAGCTCCCAAAATGTCTATCAGCTTTATCAGACTAGCTTGTTACACATGGTCAGTCATAGTGATGGGGCTAATTATATCTGACATTTCCAATAAGCAATCATAGGATGAGAGCAACAGACTTCAACACCACTGGATTGCCTGATGCAGATGGAGCCCCCTCTGCCTGCATTCACTTCAATGTAAAAACATGACAGAAGTTTTCTACCGATGTGTATGTTTACCTTTCAGAAAAAGTCCTTTCTTCCGTTAGAAAAGTAAACAAACATGACATAAGAAAGCTTCTGTCTAGCTTTCTACACTGGGGTGAATGGAGACGGAAGGGGTTCCATCTGCAGCAGTCATTCCAGCGCTGTTTAACCCTTTAAGGACGCACAGTAGTTTGTACTTTAATGCTCAGTGACTTTTTTTTTACTTTTTCCTTTCCGCCTTTCATAATTCCTAACTTTTTATTTTTCTGTTGACATAGCTATGTGAGGGCTTATTCTTTGTGTGACTAGTTGTACTTTTATTTGGCACCATTTTGGATTTTCCTGGGGGTCACCATATTCTAACACCTATAACTTTTTTAATGTTTAGTTGACACAGATGTACACATGATGGACAAAATTGTTGGTACCCCTTGTTTAATGAAAGAAAAACCCACAATGGTCACAGAAATAACTTGAATCTGACAAAAGTAATAATATATAAAAATTCTATGAAAATGAACAAATGAAAGTCAGACATTGCTTTTCAACCATGCTTCAACAGAATTTTTTTAAAAAGAAAACTCATGAAACAGGCCTGGACAGAAATGATGGTTCCCTTATCTTAATATTTTGTTGCACAACCTTTTGAGGCAATCCCTGCAATCAAACGATTCCTGTAACTGTCAATGAGACTTCTGCACCTCTCAACAGGTATTTTGGCCACTCCTCATGAGCAAACTGCTCCAGTTGTCTCGGGTTTGAAGGGTGCCTTTTCCAGACGGCATGTTTCAGCTCCTTCCAAAGATGCTCAATAGGATTTAGGTCAGGGCTCATAGAAGGCCACTTCAGAATAGTCCAATGTTTTCCTCTTAGCCATTCTTGGGTGTTTTTAACTGTGTGTTTTGGGTCATTATCCTGTTGCAAGACCCATGACCTGTGACTGAGACCAAGCTTTCTGACACTGGGCAGCACATTTCTCTCTAGAATCCCTTGATAGTCTTGAGATTTCATTGTACCCTGCACAGATTCAAGACACCCTGTGCCAGATGCAGCAAAGCAGCCCCAGAACATAACAGAGCCTCCTCCATGTTTCACAGTAGGGACAGTGTTCTTTTCAAGATATGCTTCATTTTTCTGTCTGTGAACATAGACCTGATGTGCCTTGCCAAAAATTTAGATTTTTGTCTCATCTGTCCATAGGGCATTCTCTCAGAAGCTTTGTGGCTTGTCAACATGTAGTTTGGCAAATTCCAGTCTGTCAGATTCAAGTCATTTCTGTGACCATTGTGGGTTTTTCTTTCATTAAACGAGGGCTACCAACAATTTTGTCCACGTGTGTATGTAAGGGCTCTTTATTTGTGGGGCAAGTTGTACTTTTTATTGGTACAGTGTTTGGTATGTGTGATTGCTTTTTATTGCTATTTTTACGGGGAACCAAGGTGACTAAAATACATTAATTTGGCCATTGTGGTAATTTTTATTTTTTTTATTTTTTTTTCACCATATGGGATAAATAATGCTATTTTGGGATAGTGGGGACTTATATGCTCATGGAGATACCTAACATGTTTGTGTACTTTATTTTGTTATAATACATTACATTACATATAATACATTATATGTGTTTTAAATTAAAAGGTGGGCTTTTTATTTACTTTTTATTATTATTATTTTTTAACTTTATAAACTTTTTTTTTTTTTTTTGCTTTTATCCTGTCACGATGTGCTGATCTCCACCCAGCTGCTGTGATAGCTATTGATCACGGAATTTAAGGAGTTAAGCCGCCAGAGTTGGAGTGATTTCTGACTTCGGCGGCTAGTCCCGGGTCTCGGCTGTAATTCAATTCAAGTAAAGTTGGCATTAGAGCACCACACTATTACAGTAAATAGCGCTAACTATCCGCTCAGCATGAAGTAATAGTATGGCGTGGGGCGGCAGGGGGTTAAGTCCATTGTTCTCATCCTATGACAGAAGAAAGCAATGAGCTATATTAATTGAAATGAACTTAGCCTTACAGATGTGTCCTTTAGATTTGACAAAATCTTTCAAAATTAGTTTGAGGCCAATCTGATCGAATCTATTGTCAGATTCATTTTGGTCCGAATAAATTTGGTCTAAATTAAAAGTGCCCCAGTTGCAGTGAAAACTTGTATACGATGTTCTGTGGTCTCGTAAGATCATAGCTAACATCCTTCAAGCTCTAATATCAAGACAGCATAATTAATGTTAAAGTGATAGCAATATTTATGGCTGTGACTCATCCACTGGGTCATCAGTGACCTACATCTATAGTCTATCATGATTTGTGGTAGAAAAAGGGATACCTGCAAGGCATTATCAGGAAGCCTGCTGTGCTGCCACTGCGGATGTATATCATCATCCTGTCTGTCTTCTTCTGATCTGCAAAATGGTGGCTGCCATTCTAACCAATTCATATGGGACAAATCCCAAAAAGTTTGGATTCACTGAAATGTGAAACTTTTGTGAAATGTATAACTAATTCAGTTATACAGCACATGCTGCTCCATTTGAATTCATTGTGTAGTTGGGAGAAATGGGGAAGCTGGAACGTGGCACTAGACTGCCGAGAGGTGAGGGTATAGTATATTAGTATAGTATATTATAGCAGATGTTCTGCAGAAATTTCTGTGACTGTCCCATTCATCTGAATGTAATTTGCAGAAATCCCCGCACATGCTGCAGAAACAACCCCATTCCGTTTTATGGAACTGATAGCAGTTGCAGAAATAACTGCAACAAATCTGTCACTTGTAAATGTAGCCTAACTCCCCATTTACACTACCGAGTTTCAGCCATGAAACTTGAGCCGTGTGTTGGACAGATTTACCAACCTCAATAGTATAATGGGAGAGGGACTCAAAGCTGTATACAGTGTCGGACTGGGATGTCTAGGGCCCACCAGTGGAATTGCTTCTAGGGGCCCACCATCAGGACCCCTGCAGATCAGCGGTACCGAGACAGGGCGGCTAAAGGTAATAACATGTCGGGAGCCATGCTGCTCACCTGCCATAACATGTGCACCACTGCACTACCTAAACCTACTGCTACGCCCTGTATGGCAAGTGAACAGCGTGGCTCCTAGAATTGTTACCTGTAGCCGCACTGTCCTGGAAAAGCTGATCTGCAGAGGTCCTGGCTGTTGTATCATCACAGATGTAATATTGTTGGCCTATCCTAAGGACAGGCCATCAATATTAGAAAGATGGATAAATCCTTTGAAGAGGTTGTCCAGGAATTGGCGCAATCTATGTCCCTTGCGGGAGGTGTAAAATAAAAAATAAATAAATAAAAAAGCATACTCGCCTGTCCCTGGCGCTCCGTTGTCCGCTGCCAGTGTCCATTCAGTCTCATGCCGGCGACTCCTTGCTGGGAGTCCTGCACCTCATGTGACCGCTAAGACCAATTAGGTACAGGATTTCCAGAAATGAGGGGCCACCATGAGACCAAACAGACACAGGAAGGGGACAACGGGGTGCTGGGGACAGGCGAGTATGCTTTTTTGAAATTTTTTTTTTTTTACACACCTGCCTGGCGGCTGCCACAGTGGTCGCTCTAGTTTATGGACAACCTCTTTTAAGGGGTTGGTAGGGCCAAATTTTTTTATGGCCAATTCACTGGTCCCCCCACATAGTGGCCTCTTCACTGGTCCCCCATACTGTATGGGGAATAGTGATGGGGTCATTATATTGTGTGGGAGCAGTGATGGGGGCTAACATCCTGTGGGGGGGATCATTAAACTGTGTGGGGCATATTAAAGGGGTTGTCCAGGGTTAATCTTTTTTATGGCCTATGCTCTGGATAGGCCATAAATACCTGATCGGTAGGGGGCTGACACACGGCCCCATCAGCTGTTCGGAGCCACTTCCGGAGCCCGTTCTGTACACAACACAGGGCCGGAAGCAGAAAGATCCATCCGCTATTTAGTCTCCCGGCGCCTTCACTGCAGCTCAGCTCCTACTGACTTCAATAAGTGCTGAGATGCAGTGAAGGTGCCCGGCCCCTATACAGTGGACAGAGCTTTCTGCTTCTGGCCCTGTACAGTAGGGGCATCAGAAGTGGCTCCGAACAGCTGATCGGTCCGGGGTCAGCCCCCTACAGATCAGGTATCTGTGGCCTATCCTGAGGATAAACCATAACAAATTATGCCTCGACAACCCCTTTAATATACCCCCCTAATGCGCCACACTTTAAAGAGGTTGTCCAGTATAATTTTTGTCTTTTTTCTAATTAGTCCGGGAGAGGTTAATCCCCCCCCCCCCAAAAAAAAACAAAAAACAAAAACATACTCACCTATCCCCGGTCCTCCGGTGTCAGCAGGTCCCAGCACGGTCCGGTCCTGCAGCTCCGCTGTCTTCTTTTGCCGGAAGTCCTCACTGGCTGTGACGTCCCAGGTCCCTTCCTTTAGGCC
Source organism: Leptodactylus fallax (assembly GCA_947044405.1). NCBI lineage: Eukaryota > Metazoa > Chordata > Amphibia > Anura > Leptodactylidae > Leptodactylus > Leptodactylus fallax. Next base: position 2,044,948 of record CAMRHE010000280.1, on the reverse strand, counting down.
GCTGATTGGCTTCAGGGGTCATGTGACGTCACGTGCAGGGGGGAACTTGCGCGAAAACAGAGCTGCAGGCCGAACCGCGCTGGGAGACACTGGGGACAGGAGAGAAAGTTTGGGTTTTTGTTTTTTTTTTTTACCTGTCCCAGTGTAATTTTAAAAAAAAATGTTATCCTGCACAACCCCTTTAATGTCCCCCAGGCTATTGGCCTCCATCACTACCCCCCCCCCATGACCCCATCAGTGGTCCCCATACAGTATAGGGGACCAGTGAAGGGGCCACTGTACAGGGAGGAATATTGATGTCTATATGCCCATACAGTGGCCCCTTCACTGGTCTCCCCTATAGCAGTATTGGAGTTTCTGCGACTTAGGTATTGTTATATTGGAGCCCTAGAGCAGGCACCAGCATAACAATACAGTGAGAAATTAGCTGGGGTAGGAGGGGGGGAATTACAACTCTCAACAGACCCAGAGCATCTGGAGTTGTGAGGGGTTGTAGTTATCAGAGTTGTCAGTGAAGTTGAAAGATTTGGGGGCAAAATAGGGGGAAAAGTTGTTTTTTTGTTTGCGTGGTTAAGTTGTACTTACCTTTCACACTGCTGGTCTGGGCTCCTATGCAGAAACCCGCCACCGCGCACAGCGTCAGTACGTCAGTGACGCTTACTGCAACAAGCTGCAACTGGATTGGTTCCATTGGCTGCCCATCAGGATCCCCCTACCCCCTCCCTAGAGTGAATTCTTGATAGTGGCGGTTACGGGTGCTGCAGCGATATCTCAGATACTCGAAAGAGATACAGATTTAGTACCCATAACCGCAGTTATCAAGAACATGGTGAATGAGCAGCGCAGCACCCGGCATCTAAACAATACTGGGACAGTATAATATGCTCCACAGTGGCCCCCACACAGCACACAGCATTATATGCTCCGCATTGGCCCCAACACAGCATTATATGCTCCGCAATGGCCCCAAAGCAGCATTATATGCTCCACAGTGGCCCCAAAGCAATTATATGCTCCGCAGTGGCACCCAAGCAGCATTATATGCGCCGCAGTGGCCCCAACACAGCATTATATGCTGCGCAATGGCCCCAAAGCAGCATTATATGCTCCGCAGTGGCCCCAAAGCAGCATTATATGCTCCGCAGTGGCCCCAAAGCAGCATTATATGCTCCGCAGTGGCCCCAAAGCAATTATATGCTCCGCAGTGGCACCCAAGCAGCATTATATGCGCCGCAGTGGACCCAAAGCAGCATTATATGCTCCGCAGTGGCCCCAAAGCAATTATATGCTCCGCAGTGGCACCCAAGCAGCATTATATGCGCCGCAGTGGACCCAAAGCAGCATTATATGCTCCGCAGTGGCCCCAACACAGCATTATATGCTCCGCAGTGGCCCCAACACAGCATAATATGCTCCTCAGTGGCTCCCACACAGTATTATATACCCACAGTGGCCCCCACACAGTATTATATACCCACAGTGGCCTCCACACAGTATTATATACCCACAGTGGCCCCCACACAGTATTATATACCCACAGTGGCCCCCACACAGTATTATATGCCCGCAGTGGCCCCAACACAGTATTATATGCCCGCAGTGGCCCCCACACAGTATTATATACCCACAGTGGCCCCCACACAGTATTATATACCCACGGTGGCCCCCACACAGTATTATATACCCACAGTGGCCCCCACACAGTATTATATACCCACAGTGGCCCTCACACAGTATTATATACCCACAGTGGCCCCCACACAGTATTATATGCCCACAGTGGCCCCCACACAGTATTATATACTCACAGTGGCCCCCACACTGTATAATATGCCCAAAGTGGCCCCCACACAGTATTATATACCCACAGTGGCCCCCACACAGTATTATATGCCCGCAGTGGCCCCCACACAGTATTATATGCCCACAGTGGCCCACACACTGTATAATATGCCCAAAGTGGCCCCCACACACTATTAGATGCTCCACAGTGCCCCCCCTCCCCCAGTGCTATTATTATACTCTGGGGTCTCCTCAGACCCCAGAATATAATAAGTACAGGCCCAAAAGAAGTGATTAAAAATAACAAACACTCATACTCACCTTGTCTTACCTCTCCGGGGCATCCTTGCTCTGTCCAACTGTCTTTCCCATCTTCCTTGGTCCTCTGGTCTCCACGTACTGAGGGCCCGGCCCCTCTCCATTAACAATAGGTATAGCAGTCGGGGAACCAGGCCTTCTCCGACCACTATCATGGTAGTACGGGGCCCCGGCCATTTCCAGCTGACCGCAGGCCCCGCACCCCTCCGGTCGCAGTCGCAGCCCTTGCGACCACGATCGTTACACCACTGTCCACTGGTCAGGGGCCCGATCGGGCTGGTCAGGAGCCGGATCGGGCCCCTGACCGTCCCGATCAGACCCTTGACCTTTGCAATGGCAAAATGAGTAATAATAGTTGGAGCTCGGGGCCCACCGAGGGATTCACCGGTTCCCCGGTGGGCCAGTCTGACCCTGGCTGTATAGTTATCTATGCTCTGCCTCCCAGCGACATACTGTCCTGTACTATAATCACCCTGGGAGGCAGAAACTCCTAGCAGCATAGATACAGTGGGGAAAAAAGTATTTAGTCAGCCACCAATTGTGCAAGTTCTCCCACTTAGAAAGATGAGGCCGGCCTGTAATTGACATCATAGGTAGACCTCAACTATGAGAGACAAAATGAGAAAACATATCTAGAAAATCACATTGTCTGATTTTTTAAGAATTTATTTGCAAATTATGGTGGAAAATAAGTATTTGGTCAATAACAAAAGTTCATCTCAATACTTTGTTATATATTCTTTGTTGGCAATGACAACGTCGAACGTTTTCTGTAAGTCTTCACAAGGTTGGCACACACTGTTGCTGGTATGTTGGCCCATTCCTCCATGCAGATCTCCTCTAGAGCAGTGATGTTTTGGGGCTGTCGCTGGGCAACACGGACTTTCAACTCCCTCCAAAGGTTTTCTATGGGGTTGAGATCTGGAGACTGGCTAGGCCACTCCAGGACCTTGAAATGCTTCTTACGAAGCCGCTCCTTCGTTGCCCTGGCGGTGTGCTTGGGATCATTGTCATGCTGAAAGACCCAGCCACGTTTCATCTTCAATGCCCTTGCTGATGGAAGGAGGTTTGCACTCTAAATCTCACGATACATGGCCCCATTCATTCTTTCATGTACACGGATCAGTCATCCTGGTCTCTTTGCAGAGAAACAGCCCCAAAGCATGATGTTGCCCCCCCCCATGCTTCACAGTAGGTATGGTGTGCTTTTGATGCAACTCAGCATTCACTCTCCTCCAAACACGACGAGTTGTGTTTCTACCAAACAGTTCTACTTTGGTTTCGTCTGACCATATGACATTCTCCCAATACTCTTCTGGAACACCCAAATGCTCTCTAGCAAACTTCAGACGGGCCCAGATATGTACTGGCTTAAGCAGGGGGACACGTCTGGCACTGCAGGATCTGAGTCCCTGGCGGTGTAGTGTGTTACTGACGGTAGCCTTTGTTACGTTAGTCCCAGCTTTCTGCAGGTCATTCACTAGGTCCTCCCGTGTGGTTCTGGGATTTTTGCCTCTCTCATCTTTTTAAGTGGAAGAACTTGCACAATTGGTGGCTGACTAAATACTTTTTTTCCCCACTGTAACTATACTGCTAGGAGTCCTCTCCCAGCATACTGTTCAGATAGGTAATAAACCCAGCCAACACACGGACCACGTTTCACGGCTGAAACTCGGTTGTGTGAATGTGGGTTTATACTCCTATAAAGGTAATGTTAGGTCTTATTCACACAACATTGAAAAACAGCGGTGGCTGATTTTTTAAAATGCTATCACACAGCCGTTTTAAAAACAGTGAAAGTGAATGAGAGTGATTTACATGTCCTTTTTTTTGATGAACAGAAGAAAAACAGTCAGTTAAAAAAGCAGACATGTTCTATCTTTGTCCGTTTTTCTGTTTTGATGGACCCAATAGAAAGCATGGATCTGTTTTTAACAGATGTAAAATGGACTGACGTCCAAGCTATGTCCGATAAAACGAATCAGTGAGTTAGATCAAAAAAGAAAGACCAATGAAACTCATCCATTTCTTAACAGCCCATTAAAAACAGATGCAAAACGAAATACAAAAAAAGAGCAATGGAAAGGATGGAAAACAACCATTAAAAACAGACGTTCAACCGTTAGATGCATCAAAAAACGGCACTGTGATGTGAACAAGTCCTTAGGCTGTCTCCAATCATCAGATCTGGAGTTCTTCAGCTATTTGCAGATTTCAGAAGAATCTGTTTCTGAGGTTGTCTGTGTCTCGAGATCCCTATGTATAGGTTTTAATTGCTCAACTTACTACAGTTGGGAGACTTTATTGATGTTCTATTGTGGAAAGGGTTTTCTTGGACTTTAATATGGATGACATATCTGTAAGATATGAATATCCCATCAGTGGGGGATGCCAATACTTGGCATCCCCCACTGATCAATTCACTGGTGTTCACATGGCCTGTTTGCATTTCAGTCCCATTCAAAGGATAGGTCATGAATATTTAGGTAATTGATATTTAAGTTTGCGTGTTTGCGTGGGTTTCCTCCGGTTTCCTCCCACACTCCAAAACACATACTGATAGGGAATATAGATTGTGAGCCCTATATGGGACAGTGACTGACAATGTCTGTAAAATGCTGTGGAATATGATGGCGCTATACAAGTAAGCATAATAAATAAATAAATCTCAGTAAACCCCTTTAATATATATCTAGTGCTGACAGTTTGCCTAAATAATAAAAAGAGAGATTATCCATTTAAATTCTTAGACATTGATACAAATCTTAGCAACAATATAACAAGCACATTTTAATCTGGTGAAAAATTTGTGTGGACTTGACATGTTACTAGATCTGTTTACTCCAAAACATGGATTACATGCTATTCCTGGTTTAAAGAGAACCTGTTTAAATAAGTATTAAAGTGTAACTAAACTTTTGGATGACTTTTAGTTTTCTGGCAATATTTTGTGTCATTAATAAATTTTGTACTATACTTTATTAACATATTTTGTCTCCTTTGTGTGAAATCCTGCATCACTTTATTCTTTCCCTTGCATCTGTCTTGAGAGCTCTTCCTGCCTCTTACTAAATAACTGTGTATGGAGTACGGGCTTGGAGTACGGGGCTGTGTAAAATGCAGAGAAAATTAATGGAGGGGAGGGTCAATTCAAACAGTTATATCTCGGGTGTTATAAAACATAGAAACTGGCTTTTGGTGTCATATGAAAGAGGAGATTCTCTTTTTTTTAATATGCATTTTCTCAGCATTTTATACAGCCCCCTACTCCAAGCCCATACTCAATACATACTCAATGAGAGGCAAGAACTGCTCTCAATACAGAAGCAAGAGAAAAAATAAAGAGATGCAGGATTTCACAGAAAGGAGCCAAAATGTATTAATAAAATATATTCCAAAATTGATTAATGGCACAAATACTGACAGGAAATCAAAAGTTGTCCAAAAGTTTAGTTACGCTCTAACTAAAAATTCTGGAGTCCTGTTTCTTAGAACTGCCTTGTGTCGTTCCTCTATTATTCCTCCTGGAAATGAATCAATCCATTGACATCAGATTTCCTGACATATAACTCTAAAAGAGCCTCCAAGTAGGGTGAATGGGGAACTATGGATATGTTTATGGTATGAAAGTGACCAGTGAAGTATGAAATATACTACAAACCCAATGACATAATGCAACATAGGGACACAGCTCCAGAACTAGGTATCTGTGCGCACATGTGTTAAATACTGATCTGAAAGGCGGACATAATAATAGAACCAGCTCAATTCTTACCAAAGCCTGCAGTCGCATACATGCACTTTAACCAGGGGCGTAAATACTGGGGTAGCAGTGGTAGCGGCTGCCACAGGGTCCGGGACATTAGGGGGCCCGGAGCCCTGTGGCAGCCGCTTCCTCGAACCCCACAAACCAGTGGCGTAACGATCGCGGTCGCAGGGGGTGCGACCGAGACCGGACCCGCTATGATACATACTGTTATTGGAAAGGGGCCCTGGCATATTGCAGGCCTATTTCCAATAGATGGCAGGGCAGGGCACCCAGGGGAGGTAAATGAAAACAATAAATACATATTCTCACCTCTCCTGGGCACAGCGTCCTCTCCGGAGCTCTTCCGTCATGTGACTGAGGCCTGTGATTAGGCCCCAGCGGTCACATGGGGCGCAGTCGCGTAATGACGTCAGTGAGCCCCCACGTGACCGCTGAGGCCCAATCACAGGCCTCAGCAGCAACGTCGGAAGAGGGCCTGAAGACGCTGAAGACGGCAGGATGCAGCGAGGATGATAAGGAAAGGTAAGGCAAGGTGAGTATGAATGTTTGTTATTTTTAATCACCTTCCCTGGGCCTCTGATTATTATACTCTGGGGTTTGAGGAGACCCCAGAGTATAATAATAGCACTGAAGCGTAAGGGGGCTGTTGGGAGCTTATAATACTGTGTGGGGGTCCCTGTAGAGCATATAATACTGTGTGGGGGCCCCTGTAGAGCATATAATACTGTGTGGGGGCCACTGTGGAGCATATAATACTGGGTGGGGGCTACTGTGTGGAGCATATTATACTGTGTGGGGCCACTGTGGGTAGCATATTATACTGTGTGTGGGGGGAGCAATGTAGAGCATATAATGCTGTGTGGGGGCCATTGTTGAGCATATAATACTCTCTGGGGCTACTGTAGAGCATATTTTACTATTTGGGGACCCGTAACTGGTTCGGGGGGGGGGGCCCATATCAAATCTTCACCTTGGGGCCCAGCCATTCCTAGTTACGCCACTGACTTCAACATAGCAAGCACATGTCTAGATTTAAATTCAATAAAACGTGTGCATATACCGGGCTACAGGGGCATTTGACTGTATTAGTCACTAGTACATATTTATACATATATATATATATATATACAGTGCAGACCAAAAGTTTGGACACACCTTCTCATTCCAAGAGTTTTCTGTATTTTCATGACTATAAAAATTGTAGATTCACACTGAAGGCATCAAAACTATGAATTAACACATGTGGAATTATATACTTAACAAAAAAGTGTGAAATAACTGAAAATATGTCTTATATTCTAGGTTCTTCAAAGTAGCCACCTTTTGCTTTGATTACTGCTTTGCACACTCTTGGCATTCTCTTGATGAGCTTCAAGAGGTAGTCACCTGAAATGTTTTTCACTTCACTGGTGTGCCCTGTCAGGTTTAATAAGTGGGATTTCTTGCCTTATAAATGAGGTTGGGACCATCAGTTGTGTTGTTCAGAAGTCAGGTGGATACACAGCTGATAGTCCTACTGAATGGAGTGTTAGAATTTGTATTATGGCAAGAAAAAAGCAGCTAAGTAAAGAAAAACGAGTGGCCATCATTACTTTAAGAAATGAAGGTCAGTCAGTCCGAAAAATTGGGAAAACTTTGAAAGTGTCCCCAAGCGCTACAAAGAAACTGGTTCACATGAGGATCACTCCAGGAAAGGAAGACCAAGAGTCACCTCTGCTGCGGAGGATAAGTTCATCCGAGTCACCAGCCTCAGAAATCGCAGGTTAACAGCAGCTCAGATTAGAGACCAGGTCAATGCCACACAGAGTTCTAGCAGCAGACACATCTCTACAACAACTGTTAAGAGGAGACTGTGTGCAGCAGGCCTTCATGGTAAAATAGCTGCTAGGAAACCACTGCTAAGGACAGGCAACAAGCAGAAGAGACTTGTTTGGGCTAAAGAACACAAGGAATGGACATTAGACCTGTGGAAATCTGTGCTTTGGTCTGATGAGTCCAAATTTGAGATCTTTGGTGCCAACCACCGTGTCTTTGTGCGACACAGAAAAGGTGAACGAATGGACTCTACATGCCTGGTTCCCACCGTGAAGCATGGAGGAGGAGGTGTGATGGTGTGGGGGTGCTTTGCTGGTGACACTGTTGGGGATTTATTCAAAATTGAAGGAATACTGAACCAGCATGGTTACCACAGCATCTTGCAGCGGCATTCCATCCAGTTTGTGTTTAGTTGGACCATCATTTATTTTTCAACAGGACAATGACCCCAAACACACCTCCAGACTGTGTAAGGGCTATTTGACCAAGAAGGAGAGTGATGGGGTGCTACACCAGATGACCTGACCTCCACAGTCACCAGACCTGAATCCAATCGAGATGGTTTGGGGTGAGCTGGACCGCAGAGTGAAGGCAAAAGGGCCAACAAGTGCTAAGCATCTCTGGGAACTCCTTCAAGACTGTTGGAAGACCATTTCAGGTGACTACCTCTTGAAGCTCATCAAGAGAATGCCAAGAGTGTGCAAAGCAGTAATCAAAGCAAAAGGTGGCTACTTTGAAGAACCTAGAATATAAGACATATTTTCAGTTCTTTCACACTTTTTTGTTAAGTATATAATGCCACATGTGTTAATTCATAGTTTTGATGCCTTCAGTGTGAATCTACAATTTTTATAGTCATGAAAATACAGAAAACTCTTGGAATGAGAAGGTGTGTCCAAACTTTTGGTCTGTACTGTATATATATCTGTATATAGTAACATTGCACATTACCCCCCCCCCCCCAAAAAAAAAAAAAAAAACACCAATACACAGTACAGTGAAAAAAAATAAGAAGGTGAAAAAGTGCAAGTGCAAAGTGAAAAGTGCAAAAAATAAATATTTAATTAAATATACAATATAAATACATTTATATAAACAATACTATGTGCAAAAAATACATAATCATCAAAGAATTAACTCACATAATCATACATCTAAATACATCAATAAAAGTCATAACAAAATTTGTGAAAACAAGTAAGATGGTGCTTACATAATTCATATTCAACAAAAGTGAAAATTGATACTTAATAGGATGAACATGATTATGAACCGTCAATGTCCAATGGATATGATGTGCATGTCTGTACCGATTTGCTGCAGTATATTTCAGCACTGACAAAGTAGATAAGACTTTAACAATTCTTATCCTGACCCTGCGGAAAAGAAGCAGCATGTGAATTTATGTTGTGGATTTTCACAGTAGATTTCACTTTTGCATGCAAATCTATGACACAATTCACAACAGAATATTCATGTAAAACATGCAGGTTATGCTGCAGACTTCAAAATCAATTTCACAATCCATTTTCTATTGCAATTTACATCCCATGTAGACATACCCTAACCTTTAATGCATAAGTACTTTTTTTTTGTAACATCCATAGTTACCGCAATTTTTCTATATTGTCTCATTTTTACCAATGAAAAAATAGCAGAAAAATAAATTTTTTATAGAAATGTGACTTAAAATGTAACAAGTGTGTTTATTATAATCTTTAAAGACTAAACTCCCTACATATAGCACAGATCATAGAAGTAGTTTTATATGACTTTTTTGTTGGATTTTCATCTTTAGTTTACACCTGTCCTTTTTAAGAGATCTTGTAAGGAAACCATTAACACATCTATCTGCCTGAGCCTAATAAAACTGTAATAGTGTAACATCTTCATAGAGCTTGTTGTTTGGATGCTGCGCTGTTTAGTGAACTTTTACACACTTACATGACAGGCAGTGTTGAGGAATTTGAAAGAGTTATAAAGATATTTCTTCCATTCATTTTTATTACAACTTTTTTGCTTTACTGCAACTTTGTCACTCCTTGAAAATTATTACCCCCATTCATACCTCCAATAAGCCTCACCAGGCTACAAGAAAACCCTAGTTGAAATACATTAAGGATAGACATAGAGTAACTTAAACATCCTAAAATGAATGTTTTCTTCTCTAGCAGAGGGGCTTTGTGACTACCACAAGTGACAGAGCCTCGGCACCACAATATAGGCACTTGGCATGGCCTGCAGAAGTACAGTCCTATAGCTTTTTTGATCAACTTGTGCTGTAGTAACTCTTTTGTGGAATCTGACCAGACAAATTAATCATTGCTCCCAAACCCATCGAATAAGCATTGGGCGCCAATGACCTTATTGATGGTTTACCGGTTGTCCTTCCATGAACTACTTTTGGTTGGTACTAACCACTATATGCTAGGAACACCCCACAGGATCTGCTGTTTTGGAGATGCTCTGGCTCAGGCTAGGTACACACCTGCACTGGGTCTCCGCTGGGGCATCCCGTCCATCATTCCACTTTAAAAATGCGGAGAGAAAAGCCCTGCAAGCAGCGTTTTTCTATCCGCATTTTTCCACCCTTTTCAGGCGGAAACCTGGCAGACCCCATTATAGTCTATAGTTTCTGCGGGTAACTGCTTTTTTAAGTGGATTAGGTTTCTGTTCGGGAGGGGGGAACCTAGCCTAGCGTCAACTATCTAACCAACACTATTTGGCCCTTGTTATAGTCATCAGAACACCAAGCTTGCTCATTTTTTCTGCTTCAAGTCCAGCCCTTCAACTTTAAGGACTGAGTCTTCACTTGCATAGTAATCTACCCCACCTTTTGACAGGTTCCATTGTAAAGACATAATCAATGATATTCACTTTACCTATCAATAGATTTACTGCTATGGCTGATCAATGTGTACACTAGATACAGAATTCTGGCACATGGGACCTCCTGTATTACACCTGAATTATTAAGAGGACAGAATCTCTTAATAATTGTGATGCCTCTTCTGCCAACACAACAAAGTGACTAAGACCATAAGACAAAGCACCAGTCTTAATGAACTGGCCCCATTGTGTGTCTTCAGTTCCTGCTCTTGTGGGCTCATTTGTCTATGTATTACATGGTTGTTCACTCATATGAATGCCAGACATTGGAGATAATAGTTTATCTTCTGAAGCCTGATCCATGGCTATCAGCGGAACACTCTTCTTTATAGAATACCTCTATGGTGATTTTCCCAGCAATACTCAGTGTATTTCCATTGGCCGTGTGGTACACAAGCACTGCAGATGTGTCTGGTTACATAGAGGAATCCTTTTGTAACCATCAGAGAATGTATTATTTGCACAGGAGACAAATGTCAACTTTCTCTATCGCCAGGAGGATGTATTTAATCCCAGTGTTTACTAAGGAAATGAGAAAAGTCTAGGTGGTTATTTGGACAGTGAATCCGAGTTCTATATAAAAGTATTCAAGCTTAATGTGCACCTGCCACCACAAACTAATATGTCCTCTACCTGCGTTGTGTAAGTGGCTCCTTGTTGCTGGATGTTTTCTTGTGCATTGTGTATATTTTTATCTTGTTTGTTCCATAGTACCGTTTTCTATGAGCTTTATGTATGTTTATACTCTATAAAGTGCAGTGTCACCTTCAGAGAAAGATCTGTCGCACAGGCTATTTCCATTGAATGAGCTGTTTATACTGATAATAAACAGGATTTTTAAAGAGGACCTTTCACGTCCTCATGTATATGCTGTTTTACATACCGCTAGAAAGCCGACAGCGCGCTGAATTCAGTGCACTGCCGGCTTTCCCGGTATGTGCCCTGGGGCTGGAGATATCGGGGGTCGTAGTTTCACGGTTTACTGTCAGTTCTCCCTGACAGTATTCCTCCATAGCACTGTACTGGGGGGGCGTTCCTCACAGCTCAGCGTCATTGCTGGGCGGTAAGGAACGTCCCCTCTCTCTGTACTCGTCTATAGCGCTGTACTGTCAAAGGTGACGTTCCTTACTGCCCGGCGATGACGCTCAGCTGTGAGGAACGCCCCCCCAGTACAAGTCTATGAACGAGAACAGTCAGGGAGGGCGTTCCTCACAGCGCAGCTAGACTGTCAGGAACGCCCTTCTGACAGTAAACCGTGAAACTACGACCCCCGATATCTCCAGCCCCGGGGCACATTCCGGGAAAGCCAGCAGTGTGCTGAATTCAGCGCGCTGTCGGCTTTCTAGCGGTATGTAAAACCGCATGTGCCTGAGGACGTGAAAGGTCCTCTTTAAGCCTGCAGATGTCATAAGGAGTAATTTTATCCAGTCTTCATTTCCTCTTCATAAAGGCTAAGGCCCCACGTAGCGAATCGCTGCCAAAAAACGCTGCAGAAAAGACCACGCCGGAAATGCACCATGGTTTTTTCCGCAGCGCTTTTCAGAGAAAGTCCGCAGAGATTTCCTCTGCAGACTTTCTGCTTCTATTATACCTATACGGAAAACACTGACGTTTCCGTAGGTATAAATGCCATGCTGCAGTTTCCAAAAACGCTCACTTTTTTTTTAAATTGGAGCATTTCCACTGCGGATTTTTTTCTGCAATATGTGGATGGGATTAACCATTTTTTATATGCATATTCGCAGCGTTAAGCCCATACTTCCTTTCCATACTCTTAAAGGGATTTTCCCAGAAAGTTTATTTTACTTACTTCCTCCAAAGGAACCAGCCCCTGGGTCTCTCTTCCTCCTCCGTCCTCTCTCATTTTCACAGATAGTTATCTGTGCCATGGGGGTTGGATTTACTACGGTCTTCCCCCATGTAGCGAGTCACAGCCAAAAAGCACTGCAGAAAAGAATGCAGCGGAAACGTATTGCATTTTTTTTTTTGCAGCGCTTTTTACAGAAATTCCGCCGAGTTTTCCTCTGCGAAACTTTCTGTCCCTATTATATCTATATGGAAACACCAGACTTTCTGTAGGTATAATTGACATGCAGCGATTTACAGAAAAGCGACAGTGTTTGAAATCGCAGCATTTCTGCTGCAGATATTTTTCTGCAATGTGTGGATGGGATTAGCCAGAATCCCATTCACTTTGCTGGTACTGTGAAATGCTGTGGTTTTGACCATGGACTGTTTATCACATCACCACATTTATTCGCTAAAACTGGAAGCCCCTTTTAACTTTTGATGCTGACATGGTTTCCTTCAATAACCTCCCCCCCCCTTACACACCATGGTGATGCATTAGTACCACACAATTGCATCGCAGGGGTGTCTATGGGAAGGACGAACAAAAATAGATGCTGTCATTATTGATGGCAGCATCTAAGGGGTTAAACAGACTTGAACAGCGTTAGAGCAAAATGCTCGCTGTCTGTTACAGCTTACACCCTCTCCCAATGCCGCTAACTCAGCTCCTGTGCTAGCACCATCTTTATGACACACATGTCACAAACTGGTCATCATAGACATGGTCACAGAAGCATCACATCTAGTCTTAGCTTCAGGAAACTTACCTTACATATGCGTCAACTTATTCCTCTGCTTTAATGCAGCTCTTTTATTCTCTGTGGTTTCTAGTTCCAAGTGACTTCAACAAGCGAGTCTACCAAGGTGTCCGAGTGAAGCATACAGTCAAGGATCTCCTCGCGGAGAAGCGGTCCCGGCAGACAACAGGGTCAAGGTTAAATGTGAGTTCCTATAATACTGTTAGGAGTATTCATTTCTGCAATACTGTAGCAAATTGAAGAAATGTTATTTCACTATATTACATTAGAAATCTTCTGTCATTTCTTGGGTTTGTCTTTATTAATGTCTATGTCTGCATAATAAAAAATGTGTTATTTGACCAGGGTTTTCAAGAAGAATGAACCTACCTATATCAGACCATTGCTTGGATCTATTTAAATGCACAGGAAAAATTTAAAATTCATAAAACAGACTTAGGAGGGGCCCCACGTGGTGAAAAAAGGGGTGTTTTACAGTCCCTTCAAAGTGTATGGCACTCCAGCAAATCCCATCCACATATTGCGGAAAAATACGCGCTGTGAACACACTGCAATTTCCAAAACCATCGCTCGCAGCATGTCAATTATACCTACGGAAATGCCGGTGGTTTCCCTATAGGTATAATGGAAGCAGAAAGTCCGCAGTGGAAGCCTCTAAGGACTTTCTGTGAAAAATTATGTGGGAAAAACCGCAGCAGCAACGCAGCACTTTTTTTCTGCAGCCCACTACATGGGGCCTTAGCCCTAAAGGAACTTCTTACACTAGTGTGGGTCTGTACAGAACATATTTTTGTACACTTCAGTAGACTTTTTTCAGTTTTATTTATTTAGCTTGTATATCATGCTCATTCACACATCTGCAATTACAGTGGGGAAAAAAAGTATTTAGTCGGCCACCAATTGTGCAAGTTCTCCCACTTAAAAAGATGAGGCCGGCCTGTAATTGTCATCATAGGTAGACCTCAACTATGAGAGACAAAATGAGAAAACAAATCCGGAAAATTACATTGTCTGATTTTTAAAGAATTTATTTGCAAATTATGGTGGAAAATAAGTATTTGGTCAATAACAAAAGTTCATCTCAATACTTTGTTATATATCCTTTGTTGGCAATGACAGAGGTCGAACGTTTTCTGTAAGTCTTCACAAGGTTGGCACACACTGTTGCTGGTATGTTGGCCCATTCCTCCATGCAGATCTCCTCTAGAGCAGGGATGTTTTGGGGCTGTCGCTGGGCAACACGGACTTTCAACTCCCTCCAAAGGTTTTCTATGGGGTGGAGATCTGGAGACTGGCTAGGCCACTCCAGGACCTTGAAATGCTTCTTACGAAGCCACTCCTTCATTGCCCTGGCGGTGTGCTTGGGATCATTGTCATGCTGAAAGACCCAGCCACGTTTCATCTTCAATGCCCTTGCTGATGTAAGGAGGTTTGTGCTCAGAATCTCACGATACATGACCCATTCATTCTTTCGTACACGGATCAGTCGTCCTGGTCTCTTTGCAGAGAAACAGCCCCAAAGCATGATGTTGCCACCCCCATGCTTCACAGTAGGTATGGTGTTCTTTGGATGCAGCTCAGCATTCACTCTCCTCCAAACACGACGAGTTGTGTTTCTACCAAACAGTTCTACTTTGGTTTCATCTGACCATATGACATTCTCCCAATACTCTTCTGGAACATCCAAATGCTCTCTAGCAAACTTCAGACGGGCCCGGATATGTACTGGCTTAAGCAGGGGGACACGTCTGGCACTGCAGGATCTGAGTCCCTGGCGGCGTAGTGTGTTACTGACTGTAGCCTTTGTTACGTTAGTCCCACCTTTCTGCAGGTCATTCACTAGGTCTCCCCGTGTGGTTCTGGGATTTTTGCTCACCGTTCTTGTGATCATTTTGACCCCACGGGGTGAGATCTTGCGTGGAGCCCCTGATGGAGGGAGATTATCAGTGGTCTTGTATGTCTTCCATTTTCTAATTATTGCTCCCACAGTTGATTTCTTCACACCAAGCTGCTTGCCTATTGCAGATTCAGTCTTCCCAGCCTGGTGCAGGTCTACAATTTTGTTTCTGGTGTCCTTCCACAGCTCTTTGGTCTTCACCATAGTGGAGTTTGGAGTGTGACTGTTTGAGGTTGTGGACAGGTGTCTTTTATACTGATAACAATGTCAAACAGGAGCCATTACTACAGGTAATGAGTGGAGGACAGAGGATCCTCTTACAGAAGAAGTTACAGGTCTGTGAGAGCCAGAAATGTTACTTGTTTGTAGGTGACCAAATACTTATTTTCCACCATAATTTGCAAACAAATTCTTAAAAAATCAGAGAATGTGATTTTCTGGATTTGTTTTCTCATTTTGTCTCTCATAGTTAAGGTCTAACTATGATGTCAATTACAGGCCGACCTCATCTTTTTAAGTGGGAGAACTTGCACAATTGTTGGCTGACTAAATACTTTTTTCCCCACTGTATATACATTAATTTCAATGTATTTATTCAGACATCCATTTTTTTTTCACTAATGTGGTTGCATCCTGTTATTGCAAGTATACACGTGGACAAAATTGTTGGTACCCCTCGTTTAATGAAAGAAAAACCCACAATGGTCACAGAAATAACTTGAATCTGACAAAAGTAATAATATATAAAAATTCTATGAAAATGAACAAATGAAAGTCAGACATTGCTTTCCAACCATGCTT
Organism: Leptodactylus fallax; assembly: GCA_947044405.1. NCBI lineage: Eukaryota > Metazoa > Chordata > Amphibia > Anura > Leptodactylidae > Leptodactylus > Leptodactylus fallax. The sequence goes on along the minus strand of CAMRHE010000280.1, from coordinate 2,029,068 downwards.
TAACAGAATTTTTTTAAAAAGAAAACTCATGAAACAGGCCTGGACAGAAATGATGGTTCCCTTAACTTAATATTTTGTTGCACAACCTTTTGAGGCAATCACTGCAATCAAACGATTCCTGTAACTGTCAATGAGACTTCTGCACCTCTCAACAGGTATTTTGGCCACTCCTCATGAACAAACTGCTCCAGTTGTCTCGGGTTTGAAGGGTGCCTTTTCCAGACGGCATGTTTCAGCTCCATCCAAAGATGCTCAATAGCATTTAGGTCAGGGCTCATAGAAAGCCACTTAGAATAGTCCAATGTTTTCCTCTTAGACATTCTTGGGTGTTTTTAGCTGTGTGTTTTGGGTCATTATCCTGTTGCAAGACCCATGATCTGCGACTGAGACCAAGCTTTCTGACACTGGGCAGCACATTTCTCTCTAGAATCTCTTGACAGTCTTGAGATTTCATTGTACCCTGCACAGATTCAAGACACCCTGTGCCAGATGCAGCAAAGCAGCCCCAGAACATAACAGAGCCTCCTCCATGTTTCACAGTAGGGACAGTGTTCTTTTCAAGATATGCTTCATTTTTCCGTCTGTGAACATAGAGCTGATGTGCCTTGCTAAAAATTTAGATTTTTGTCTCATCTGTCCATAGGACATTCTCCCAGAAGCTTTGTGGCTTGTCAACATGTTTTTATATATTATTACTTTTGTCAGATTCAAGTTATTTCTGTGACCATTGTGGGTTTTTCTTTCATTAAACGAGGGGTACCAACAATTTTGTCCACGTGTGTATATGGGTCCAAGAAAGAAAACAGATGGCATCTGTGTGTCACGGGATATGAAAAACAGAATGACCACAGGTAGCACATAACCCGCAAATCAGCAGTGTGGAGTGCTGTCTGTGATTATCACAGGCATCACACTTCCGCAAAATGAGGATGTGTGAATGCGGAGAGAAAAGTCCTGCAAGCAACGCTTTTCTCTCCGCATTTTTTGCTGTTTTGGGGCAGAAACCCGGCAGATCCCATTATAGTGTATTCTATTCAGTTTCAGTGGGTAACCGCTTTTTTAAGCAGATTAGGTTTCCATTCAGGGTGTCCTCAAGCAGACCCCCCGAACAGAAACCCAAACGCATGTGTGAACTTAGCGTTGTCTCAGTGAATTTTAGCAGCAGCTGGGGTGTGTAAAATGATGAGGGTCTGGAGCAATGGGGCACATTTTTTGGATTTGCATTACAACAACTTCCGCATGTCTGTAGCAGTCAGTCTACCTATGTCCTATCTGAAATTGCACCAAATTTAGCATATAATATACAAGATTTTGTGCAATTTCCAACAGTGGAAAAAACAGAAATACAAGCAATTTCTTTTACCTCAAATATCAGCCAAATTCACCAAACTACTTGCTGAGTTTTGAAAATTTGCACAAATTGCACCAAAGCAAAACAAACTAGACAAAAAGTGACATATAAAATTACCCTCATGACTTGACCTTAGACTAGACAATCCTAAACTGCATCAGATTTATCACAGTGTCTAATAATTCTGGTGTATCATTAGACTGTGTAGTGTAAATTTGCACCACTTATTAATTGGCTTAGTTTCCAACAAAGAGTTGCCCCAAAATTTGGTGGATTTTTTGGTGCATATAGCAGGCCGCAGCAAAAAAGCACTGTGGGAGAAACTGCAGCGGCAATGAATCGTGGTTATTCCTGTGGCGCTTTTCACAGAATGTTCACAGAGTTTTACTCTGCAGACTTTCTGCTTCCATTATACCTATAGGGAAACCGGCAGCGTTTCCGTGGGTATAATTGACATGCTGCGAGACGGTTTTGGAAATTGCAGGGGCTCCGCTGTGTATACTTTTCTGCAATGTGTGGATGGGATTCGCTATAAATGCCATGGTTTTTGGCGTGGCGTTTCCATCGCATCAAACCGTGGCATTTATGCCACATGGGGCCCTGGTCTTAGAAATTTTTTGGTTCAAATTACTCCAGAATTCTGATGCATATTAATAAATCTCCACCAATGTGCATGGCTCTACATAGACTTTGATACAGTCTCCCGTATGTGATATATTTTAATGTCATGTCAGGCGCATATATATTGTAATGGTAGATTTGAAGGTCTGTACATTCCAGGAATACCTTGTCAAAATATTTTTACATTCCTTATTATTAACGTTTCTGCACAAGTACACATACAGCATACCGAGAATGAAGAACTAAACAGCAGTGTGTGCCATTGGCATGGACCCTGCTTTAGCACCCAGAGCTACGGCTGGTAATAAATCTATATGTGTACATACAGAATGCCTGTATTTTACTACATACTGTAATTGTTGCTCTAAGTGGTCATAAGGGGGCACTATTAGGCTACGTCCATAAAGAATATCCCATCTAATATTCCATCACAGAAACATCAGAGTGTGTTTTTGCAGTAGATGTCAATGAGTATTTGATGCAGGTATTCCACTGCTTTCACCCTTTGGAAAGCCATATTGAACACACATAAATTGAAATGCTGTGCGTAAAAAAACTGTATCACCTATCAGTTTATGCTGCAATATTTTCCTGCATCATGTGAATGAATGTCCAAAAATTTTAAAATGTTGCGGATTTGCCACACACAAAGCCATTGCGACAAATCCACAATGGCAACTCTCCTGTGGACATATCCCCAATGTGTAGAGTACTTTTATTATGGATTTACCACTAAATTCAAAGCAGAATGATTCCAGAGTCTGAAACAAAAAATCCACAAGAAAACATGATACAATTCATAACAGCTATTGTACATGGCAACAGATTTTATTACTATATATGTACATAGGAAAAAATCCATGAGGATTTCAAGGAATGCTGAGGATTTTTCTAATGCTGTGGATTTTTGGCAGAAGTTGGAAGTTAGCCCAGGGTTAGGTTCACATCTTCAGCATCCAGTCTATTTTTCTGTTCTGTCAAAGGACACCAAAGACAGATCTGTAAAATGTGAACAGAGATCAACAGATCCCATAAACTTTAAGGTGGTCCACCAGATTTCTGTTTTGGTGTCTGTCATTACCAAAGCTTGCAGATCTTTTCGTCTGGGAATTTTTGACCTCCGGCACAGATGTAAACCTAACAAAATTTTCAATTTATTAAATACATTTTTTATTTATTTTTTCGTATTTTAAAAGGGGAGTGACCAGTGTAGCATATTGGTCTCAGCCATATACGTGTATATACAGGTGCATCGCAATAAATTAGAATATCTTTGAAACGTTCATTCATTTCAGTAATACAATCCATAATCAGCGTCTTCCATGATTGTGTGTCCTACTGAACCAGACTGAGGGACCATTTAAAGGCTTAGGAAACCTTGGCAGGTGACACCTGAATTTACAATACTGAACTGAACTTACAATATTCTCATTTTCTTAGATTTGGGTTTTCATTACCTGTAATCCATAATCAACATTTACAGAAATAAAACACATGAAATAGAACACTCTGTGTGTAAAGAATCTAGAAAATATAGGAGGTCACTTTTTTAATTTAATTACTGAAAGAAATAAACGTTTCAAAGATATTCTAATTTATTGAGATGCAGCTGTAGATGTAGGTCAGAGCCGGCTTGTGCCTATAGTGGTCCAGAATTACTCTTGTGGTGTGACTAGACACTGGTGTAAATGTGAAGCATCTTTTCAGCATCTCTGCACATCTTGGTGCATCTAAAACTTTTCTGACTTTCTAGACATATGGGTGTGACTTAAATGTGCCAAGATGTGACAAAAATGCACCAAAATTGTGTCCTAACCACTTCTGAACTGGGCCAATTTCCCTGGTTTGGGACCAGACACATTTTCGTGTTTTATCGTACATGTGGTTTTGAGGGCTGTAACTTTTTTTTTTTCATTTATTTTTTCGGTGGCTTTATTTATATGTAATTTATATTTTTGCATGTTTTTTTTTTTTTTATCCGAGAAAATGTAAACAAAAAAAGGAGCCGAAACATTTCTGTTTTTCATGTTTCATTTTTTTATTTTTTTTTTAATAACAGAAAGTGCTCTATAAACTCTATAACTTGGTCTTATATATTATCCCCAGTTACAGGAGGAATGCAGCCTCCAAATATGAACTACAGGGCTGATCTGGGTCTTCTATTAATGTAATATACAAGGAAACCATCATGTAGAAAATGATCCAATTTGCAGGTGGCATGTTATAGAGCAGGGGGGCTGAGCAGATTGATATATAACATTGCAGGGAATGATTCAGAATAAGTTATAATTAATTCAATTTAATTCCTGCTTATTAAGGACTTAGGAGTCCAGTGGGCGGTCCTATACAGTGATGACAGTCTTGGACTGTCTATTACTGAGTAGGACTGCCCTATGGACTCCTAAGATAAAAATTAGCAGTGATTAAAATGAAAGTTATTAAAAGTTATACTGAATCTTTTCCCACAATAATATATACTGTGTGTATATATATATATATATACTATATATCTCAATCTTCTTAGCTCCTCCTGTTCTATAACATGCTACCCGCAGACTGGGTGGTATGATCAATATGACAGGTTACTTGTAATGAACGCAAATAAATGGAAAATATTTAGGATTATTATATCTTTCAGCCAAAAAACATTTGCCCCAGGCCAGGGTCAGGAATTCCCTCAACAGTTTTCAGTTTAGCAAAATAGCGTCCATTGTAGGCAATGTGAACTCAGTATTTCCCCCCCACCCATGATGTGCACTATTGTGAAATCAAACATAAAAGCACAATGGTGTGAGTTGACTATTGAAGGAGGACAGGCTTGGACTCATTCCATCCCCATTTGTTACACTGCGTGGTAAGAGCGCACACCAGCTTTATGGAAATCACTCTGTCATGTTTGTTTATGATACCTGGAAGCATGGACTCACCTATCTGGTTCTTTTGTGATCCTAATCCACTCCTTACAAAGTCAATGGATTTCTTTTGGATACCTATAGAAAAGGAAAGGTGCTTTTCCAAAGATGGATTCATGATGGAAGCACTTCAATGAACAAATGACAATGACAAGTATATAAATTGTATCATTAGGGCTTTGTTCGCACCATGTTTTTCTGCATTTCGGAGGTAAAAGATATTTTCCCAGTCATGTCAGTAGGCCGGAATGAATCCGAACTATGACAATATAGCTTCCTATTGGCATATGTTGGGATAGTATGCATTGGCATACCTATGCTTTCCTATACAGCAGGACACAGTAAATAAATATATACCATGCCGTAAATATTCTTTTTACATTAAAGTCTATATATGACGTATCTCAGTGTATGTCTTTATAGTGGGATACTTTGGAGTCTTCAGTCAGAAGTATATGTTGGGTGTAGGCTTATAACAACATGAGAACCTAAGACAGCTAAATTATTTTGGGGTAATAGAACTGCACTGGGTGATATTGTTGTTATAGGGAGTCACAATAACCCAGCGTATAAACCCAGCCCCACAGATAGATAGGTTAGGAACACCTGAATCAATGTTTTCACCCTCCTCTTTGGAGCAACAAGTGTCTATGGAGCAATGGCATGTTGAGATCTTATTTATAAAAACAGTGATATCTTGGCAATGGAGGCAGCAATTCACAAAGGGAAAACACTGTTTGATTCAGGTGACTCTAACCTCCTAACCTATCCATCTGCGGGTCTGGGTTGATATGTTGGGTTATGGTAATTCCCTTTAGGCTAAGCTATGAATAAGATTTAAAGGGGTTGTCCCAGGAAACATGTACAGTGGGGAAAAAAAGTATTCATTCAGCCACCAATTGTGCAAGTTCTCCCACTTAAAAAGATGAGGCCGGCCTGTCATTGTCATCATAGGTAGACCTCAACTATGAGAGGCAAAATGAGTAAACACATCTAGAAAATCACATTGTCTGATTTTTTTAAGAATTTATTTGCAAATTAAGGTGGACAATAAGTATTTGGTCACCTACAAACAAGCAAGATTTCTGGCTCTCACAGACCTGTAACTTCTTCTTTAAGAGGCTCCTCTGTCCTCCACTCATTACCTGTAGTAATGGCTCCTGTTTGACATTGTTATCAGTATAAAAGACACCTGTCCACAACCTCAAACAGTCACACTCCAAACTCCACTATGGTGAAGACCAAAGAGCTGTGGAAGGACACCAGAAACAAAATTGTAGACCTGCACCAGGCTGGGAAGACTGAATGTGCAATAGGCAAGCAGCTTGGTGTGAAGAAATCAACTGTGGGAGCAATAATTAGAAAATGGAAGACATACAAGACCACTGATAATCTCCCTCCATCAGGGGCTCCACGCAAGATCTCACCCCGTGGGGTCAAAATGATCACAAAAACGGTGATGAAAAATCCCAGAACCACACGGGGGGACCTAGTGAATGACCTGCAGAAAGCTAGGACTAACGTAACAAAGGCTACCGTCAGTAACACACTACACCGCCAGGGACTCAGATCCTGCAGTGCCAGACGTGTCCCCCTGCTTAAGCCAGTACATATCCAGGCCCGTCTGAAGTTTGCTACAGAGCATTTGGATGTTCCAGAAGAGTATTGGGAGAATGTCATATGGTCAGATGAAACCAACAAAGTAGAACTGTCTGGTAGAAACACAACTCGTCGTGTTTGGAGGACAGTGAATGCTGAGTTGCATCCAAAGAACACCATACCTACTGTGAAGCATGGGGGTGGCAACATCATGCTTTGGGGCTGTTTCTCTGCAAAGGGACCAGGACAACTGATCCGTGTACATGAAAGAATGAATGGGGCCATGTATCGTGAGATTTTGAGTGCAAACCTCCTTCCATCAGCATGGGCATTGAAGATGAAACGTGGCTGGGTCTTTCAGCATGACAATGATCCCAAGCACACCGCCAGGCCAACGAAGGAGTGGCTTCATAAGAAGCATTTCTAGGTCCTGGAGTGGCCTAGCCAGTCTCCAGATCTCAACCCCATAGAAAACCTTTGGAGGGAGTTATAAGTCCGTGTTGCCCAGCGACAGCCCCAAAACATCCCTGCTCTAGAGGAGATCTGCATGGAGGAATGGGCCAACATACCAGCAACAGTGTGTGCCAACCTTGTGAAGACTTACAGAAAACGTTTGACCTCTGTCATTGCCAACAAAGGATATATAACAAAGTATTGAGATGAACTTTTGTTAGTGACCAAATACTTATTTTCCACCATAATTTGCAAATAAATTCTTACAAAATCAGACAATGTGATTTTCTGGATTTGTTTTCTCATATTTTGTCTCTCATAGTTGAGGTCTACCTATGATGTCAATTACAGGCCGGCCTCATCTTTTTAAGTGGGAGAACTTGCACAATTGGTGGCTGACTAAATACTTTTTTTTCCCCACTGTATTTCCTATCCACAGAATATAGGATTCCCAATAGTCATGAGAATGGAGGTCCAGTGTACCTTGCTAAGTCAAGAGTATGTGCTGTCACTCCATTCAAAGTCTATGGGACGGAGAAATTTATACAGTGAATAGGATGTAAGCAATAGCTTACATTACTTGTATTCTAGTTGAAGTCTTTACATCTTACATATTAACACATTTTTCTGTATTTTAATAAAATGCCACCTATAGGGAGGGGTGGTATATAAAGTTTTTTGAGCCAAAGCCAGGAGTGGATTGAGCAGAAGGTAAGAGTATAAGAACTTCCTATAGATTTCCCATTCCTTTTGTAGCCATTCTTGTCTTTGGCTCAAAAAACTGCAACAAAATCTGCAACAGAAAAAGCTGCGTTTCCGCAATGTGGGGCCTCAGCCTTAAAAAGCATTAATATTTAACCTTAGAGCACATCTCCCAATCTTCCTCTGTGTCCTAGAGTCATAGTATAAATGTAGTTCCAGGTATTATTCAGTCCAATCCATCACTAAATCAAAGCGCTTGCTCTTACAATTGCCATGACTCTTTGTCTCATGTCAGATCTACTTTGTAAAGATGCTGCTTGGCCAAATAATGATAAATATTCTTTTTTTTTCTAATCTGATTTATTTTTTTTGCTCTATTTTCTGTAAATGATGATGGGGCAGCCATCCTGCCTGGGCTGCTGTTAATGGAATTTAGGGATATGCTTTACAGCAGCCACATGGATCATTGGAACCTGGAGATGACTTATTAACGTCTATGAAGGACTCTTCTATATTTGCTCTGTGACCTGTGCAGTTTGTTGTGCAGTGAAGTGCAGTAAATAGCTGTTGGATACTGTGTTATCTATATATAAATGATACACATCAATGTAATGATAATGAGATGGCTGCTGAAAAATGATCTTTACAGAACAGGAAGTGTCAGTCTATGATAAGGTCCAATGGTCAGTGTAGAAGTTGCAAGATTTCAGGATTTACTATGATAATGACATGGTAAATAAAAAAACATCCCAAAATATTTATAAATATGTTTAACATAAAACTTTATAGAAATAGTATGTGTATGTCAATTCTGGTAACTTTTCCTTTAAGTCACCTGTGCTTTGCTGCTCTGAACCTCAGCAAGAAGAAGAACGGAAGAATCTAACATGCTGTATAAACCTGCTGGAAAATAACACAGACAGCCAGGCTGCACAAAAATACAAAATATAGACAAAGGCTAATACAATTCTGAAGATAAATCAATAGGTCATGGTGGAAATATTTCACTTATTATATTATTTCATACAAGGCAATATTATTGATTAAATTCCAACCAATATCCATTCTTATGTAACACTTATTTAATAAAACATCAATATAGTAATACATAATTTATTATACCTGACAGCTATTATTCCATATTTATATTATTATGAAACATAAGAAATGTTATTTTAATAGTTATAAAGTTAACCTCTTAAGGTGTTCCCCTCCTCTCTCCTCTTCCATAACTAGTATTAACTATATCCCACTAGCCTCTGAACATCAAAGGGGTTGTCCAGGATAAATCAATATTTTAATAACAAGTCCCTCATACCCCCCCTCCAACTTCCTAATGTGTATCTTTTTCAATATTCCTTTGCTGTTCTGTAATATACAGTACAGACCAAAAGTTTGGACACACCTTCTCATTCCAAGAGTTTTCTGTATTTTCATGACTACAAAAATTGTAGATTCACACTGAAGGCATCAAAACTATGAATTAACACATGTGGAATTATATACTTAACAAAAAAGTGTGAAACAACTGAAAATATGTCTTATATTCTAGGTTCTTCAAAGTAGCCACCTTTTGCTTTGATTACTGCTTTGCACACTCTTGGCATTCTCTTGATGAGCTTCAAGAGGTAGTCACCTGAAATGGTCTTCCAACAGTCTTGAAGGCGTTCCCAGAGATGCTTAGCACTTGTTGGCCCTTTTGCCTTCACTCTGCGGTCCAGATCACCCCAAACCATCTCGATTGGGTTCAGGTCTGGTGACTGTGGAGGACAGGTCATCTGGCGTAGCACCCCATCACTCTCCTTCTTGGTCAAATAGCCCTTACACAGTCTGGAGGTGTGTTTGGGGTCATTGTCCTGTTGAAAAATAAATGATGGTCCAACTAAACACAAACCGGATGGAATAGCATGCCGCTGCAAGATGCTGTGGTAACCATTCTGGTTCAGTATTCCTTCAATTTTGAATAAATCCCCAACAGTGTCACCAGCAAAGCACCCCCACACCATCACACCTCCTCCTCCATGCTTCACGGTGGGAACCAGGCATGTAGAGTCCATTCGTTCACCTTTTCTGCGTCGCACAAAGACACGGTGGTTGGAACCAAAGATCTCAAATTTGGACTCATCAGACCAAAGCACAGATTTCCACAGGTCTAATGTCCATTCCTTGTGTTCTTTAGCCTAAACAAGTCTCTTCTGCTTGTTGCCTGTCCTTAGCAGTGGTTTCCTAGCAGCTATTTTACCATGAAGGCCTGCTGCACGCAGTCTCCTCTTAACAGTTGTTGTAGAGATGTGTCTGCTGCTAGAACTCTGTGTGGCATTGACCTGGTCTCTAATCTGAGCTGCTGTTAACCTGCGATTTCTGAGGCTGGTGACTCAGATGAACTTATCCTCCGCAGCAGAGGTGACTCTTGGTCTTCCTTTCCTGGGGCGGTTCTCATGTGAGCCAGTTTCTTTGTAGCGCTTGATGGTTTTGGCCACTGCACTTGGGGACACTTTCAAAGTTTTCCCAATTTTTTGGACTGACTGACCTTCATTTCTTAAAGTAATGATGGCCACTCGTTTTTCTTTACTTAGCTGCTTTTTTCTTGCCATAATACAAATTCTAACACTCCATTCAGTAGGACTATCAGTAGTGTATCCACCTGACTTCTGAACAACACAACTGATGGTCCCAACCCCATTTATAAGGCAAGAAATCCCACTTATTAAACCTGACAGGGCACACCTGTGAAGTGAAAACCATTTCAGGTGACTACCTCTTGAAGCTCATCAAGAGAATGCCAAGAGTGTGCAAAGCAGTAATCAAAGCAAAAGGTGGCTACTTTGAAGAACCTAGAATATAAGACATATTTTCAGTTGTTTCACACTTTTTTGTTAAGTATATAATTCCACATGTGTTAATTCATAGTTTTGATGCCTTCAGTTAGGGACAAGAATCTCTCACATTGAGGAGAGCACCAGTGAAGGTGTGTAGAGATTTTAATTGCCTTTTGCCCTCTACTTAGCATCTACATATCACAAGGCATTATGGGAAAGGAGCTGGGGAGCTCATGCACCCTCTGTTGGATGTAACAGATCCTCAATTTGCTTTTGACTCACTGAGCCTTGAGACAGCAAAAGGGATTTTAGCCAAGCCAATTTCACTTATCTGCATACAGCGCTGTTTCCGGATTGTTGTCCTTCATCAGTACAGAGCAAAGTGAATTGGCTGGCTTAGTGGGAGGCAATGAGTGGGTTAGGGACAAGAATCTCTCACATTTGATGCCTTCAGTGTGAATCTACAATTTTTGTAGTCATGAAAATACAGAAAACTCTTGGAATGAGAAGGTGTGTCCAAACTTTTGGTCTGTACTGTATGTAGGTCAAGTCACCTACATATATTACATTTTTGCCTATTCGCTGACATAGCAGGTTCTCGGTCTGATCGATATGCTGACCCACTACGTAAAGGACCTGACCCCCCAGCCCCATTGAACTCATCATTTGCTCTTGTGAAATCTGGACCCAATGCGTCATCTTCGGAAGGCCGCCTCCTCTTCTTTGTGTATGCTGGCCCCCCACGCATAAACAGTGTGATGGGAAGCTGGCACATACTCATCTCTACTCACCAGCTTCGCCTCTTGCTTCCGGTCCAGAACAGAGCCGCAACGTCAGTTCCGGAAATGATATCGCACTGGCTAACGGAAGCCCCTCCTCCTTCAGTACGTGTGCTGGCATAGTGGAATGCCAACATGCAAAAGCAGAGGAGATACTGGCTCTATTGCGCAGGCACAATAGAGAACAAGTGACGTCCCATGCCTAGAAGATCCGGACAGGAAGACAAGTAAGTATGATGGGGTGGGGGAGCTGGCTGAGTTAGTTAGGAAGGGCTAGTAGTGGGTGGGCTAGCTAGGGTAACATGGAAGGGGGTGAGAGAGGGAGGGGGAGGAAGCACAAAGCATTATGGTAGTTGTAGGAAATAAGAACAGGAGGCTATCCATGTAAACGAATTCAGAGGAAGCCAGGAGCTCACACAGAAACCCAGAAATCACTAAAAACACTGCTAAAGGTATTGGGGTGCACTTATCAACCTATTAATAGCACTAACAGAACTTCATCATGGTAGGGATTTGCTGTAAAATACCTGCATTGCAGTTAGTTACATGCTACTGGATAGGTTATAGACAACTGTGAATGCATTGTTGGATTATTGCACTGTACTTATTTTGGTCTAAAAACATTTTTCAAATAGATCATCAATAAAAAAAAAAATTCAGCTCAGCTCAGTTTGTTATCTGCAGAGTTCATGTTTTCACATAAATGCAATGTGTTCTGTCCCATTCAGAGTGAAGTTGGACAGGGCATTGGGTGGAACTTACTAACCTATCTACACCAGTTTTCTAGCGCGAATAGTTGTAAATGTGGTGCATCTATGGCACACAGCCCTTACTTGCACCAGAGATGTGCCACATTGTTCCTTCTGCACCCCGCTTGCCACTTTTTAGAGCAGGGCAAAGACCAAAGCGGGCCAGGGTAAGAGATACAAAAAGACACAGAAAGCTGGTTTGAGTTACACCTAAAATCTACAACAGTTCCTGATCGACATAGATTTCAATCATGGTGCACTAGAGAGCGCCAGTGTCATGAAGGTGGCGCCGCTTAATAATTCAGACGCATTTCACACGAGCTGCGGACTTGATAAATGAACTCTATGCTGCAGCATATAGAACCATACTGCCGACTTGTTTTTAACTAGTGATTTCTCTGTTTCTATTACAGTTAGAGCCTATGCATGGCATATAAAAGTTGAGACTCTCAGCTTTCAAACGACACCAGAAGCACTTTTCTATGTGATATAAAACTGTAGATACTACTGCGGAGAACTTTAGAACTAGGGAGAACTTTAGAACTTGTTTTCTGTTAAAAGAACGTACAATAGCTAATAAAGTATAGTATATGAATGTTCAGCAAACTCCTCCTTGTACAATAGCGAAAAAAGAGTGAAACAACAGTTGAAGGTACCATGGGCCCAAGTGTCTTGTTGCTGCTGATGTTGAGTGACCCTCCTGTAAGGGGCTATACAGAGACAGACATGTCAACTCACTTGGTCACCCTATGGCCATTCACTTTTACCTAGCTGCCAGGTCCTTCGTAGTCACGTCAGTGAAATGAATACTAATGAGGAGGTTGCCAGGATATCACTACCCATTTAAAGTTATTTATTTTTATCATTATGTGTGAACAGGGTTTGAATCCAAGATCACACATAAAGAGGATGGATCGAGGACAGCCCCTCTTGAGCCACTGCCTCCAAAATTCCCTAGGAGAGGTTTTTGTATTACTAAACTTTGACAGTATGCTTACTACTGAAATTTGGTAAGAGAAAAACCTCCTATGGACAACAATGGAGGCAGGGCCTCAAGCAGTAGAGCCTTATCCCCTACATCAGGTGTGATACTTAGTTCAAAACTCCTATCACACACAATGAAAAAAATATACAGAGTAAGACTTTAAATATATGGGGGATAGCCTATGTCACTTATTTTAAGTTGCAGTAATCTTTATTAAATAAATAAATTTGCGAATCACCTTGTGACATGATCTCACAGGTTGATGTCTCTGCAGAAAGTAACTCAACCTGGTCAAGGGTAGTTGCAGGAACTGCACAGTCCTGGGATAAGAATAGAACTGTGCACAGCAAATATCCCAGCTCAGTTCCACTAAGTGAATGGGGGTGAGCTGCAACACCATGCTCAACAGTGTGGCGCTGTTTTGGGAAGAAAGACATGTTTTTTCTAATTCTACACAAATGCATTATAAAGCTGTGTCCATTTTCTGACTGTGGAAAAACAGTTTCCTGTCCTTGTGTCTATCGTTTTCCATCCATGTCGTCCAGTTTACACAAACAGGTAACATTATTAGTCCACAAATGTAATCTTCAGGACGTCTATTTTCAACAACCTGCACAAAACCGACATGGATGGCTTTTCATTGACTCACTGGGCTGATTTGTTACTGCTTCTGTTCCAGATCTGTGGTGGATTTTTTCCCATTTTGTGCGTTTTTTCGATTTGCAGCTAATTTATAATGCGGTGTGTCATTTTTCTATAGAATTTTGCCTAATGCGCCTTTTTTTTTAAATTGCCTTGTCATGTGGGCATGGTTTAGATGGGACATAGTTGTACATGGAATTTACTATAGGCAACTTTTTGAAGTTGCAAAATTTTTGCACTTCTAACTTTGCTTAAAAAATGCACCAAAATTCTTAGTGAACTCTGGCACGCTTACCCTAGCAAAAAAAAAAAAAGCTAAGTCAGAAAAATTGGTCCAACTGGCTTACATGGGTGCATGTGGTCCAAACAACAGACAAAAATAGGACGTCTTCATTTTCTTTTAAGGAAACCATAGTCCATAGACCATATAGAAATCAATGAGTCCGTGTCCTGTCCGTGGTTGTGTGAATAAGCCCTTACAGACAATGCAGTTGAATTCTAGAAGCAAACTATATTATCTTCTTATTCCTTTAGGCTGTATGTGAATGTAGACCAATTATTTTTCTTCTTTTATGCTTTGAAGTAAACGTGATATTTACCATCTTAGTCACAGCTAAACACGATTTATCCCTTGGATTTTGCTTGTCCATAATCCCTGAAATGACTACATGTTCATCTTAAAGAAAACCATTGTTTTAAGTGTAAAGCTTTCAGGGCTGCATGAATAGGTATAGAAGGATGATGTATTGTGCAGTGTATTGCTTGTCAAAGCCACTGTTGTATTGTTGCAGAAAACCCTTACATTATCTTTCATCGGCTTTTTGAGCCTGCCAACTGGTAAACACGCGGCTTTTGAAGCCTCGGCATCCACGCAGGATTTCTTCTCTCTGGACAGCTGCTGCTCTAGAGGAAACCTCGGACGGGCAAATGACATTCAAATTTTAACCTCTGAATTTGTCTGCTATACGTAGCAGGAACCCGCTGTTTGCCGTATGCAAAAATTACATAGTTCGTCATCTCCTGTGTCTCAAAAAGAAAAAAAAAATAATAAGTAATTGGTGGTGTTTATGGCTGGCGGCCTGGCTGTTTATTTTGTTATCGGTGTTTGTATTACCATTAGTCAGCGGGAACGGTTGTGTAGGAAAGCTTGTATTGTTGTCATTATAAATCCTCTGTATCTGTCTGTGTACATTAATGGTTAAAATCTAGTATCCATGACTGCTAAGCATGCAATACCAATAATCCAGGAAGCTGATACACAGTAGTAAGGTACAGTGCCTTGCGAAAGTATTCGGCCCCCTTGAACTTTTTAACCTTTTGCCACATTTCAGGCTTCAAACATAAGGATATAAAATTTTAATTTTTTGGTGAAGAATCAACCACAAGTGGGACACAATTGTGAAGTGGAACGAAATTTATTGGTTATTTTAAACTTTTGTAAAAAATAAAAAAAACTGAAAAGTTGGGAGTGCCAAATTATTCAGCCCCCTTAAGTTAATACTTTGTAGCGCCACCTTTTGCTGCGATTACAGCTGCAAGTCGCTTGGTGTATGTCTCTATCAGTTTTGCACATCGAGAGACTGAAATTCTTGCCCATTCTTCCTTGGAAAACAGCTGGAGCTCAGTGAGGTTGGATGGAGAGCGTTTGTGAACAGCAGTTTTCAGCTCTTTCCACAGATTCTCGATTGGATTCAGGTCTGGACTTTGACTTGGCCATTCTAACACCTGGATATGTTTATTTGTGAACCATTCCATTGTAGATTTTTCTTTATGTTTGGGATCATTGTCTTGTTGGAAGATAAATCTCCGTCTCAGTCTCAGGTCTTTTGCAGACTCCAACAGGTTTTCTTCCAGAATGGTCCTGTATTTGGCTCCATCCATCTTCCCATCAATTTTAACCATCTTCCCTGTCCCTGCTGAAGAAAAGCAGGCCCAAACCATGATGCTGCCAAAAGTTTAAAATATCCAATAAATTTCGTTCCACTTCACGATTGTTTCCCACTTGTTGTTGATTCTTCACCAAAAAATTAAAATTTTATATCCTTATGTTTGAAGCCTGAAATGTGGCAAAAGGTTGAAAAGTTCAAGGGGACCGAATACTTTCGCAAGGCACAGTAATTCCTGGAATATATGAATCTACCTTAAAATGGAAAATACTTTAGATTTTGTATTACTTTTAGTAGCTTTAGTGCTTTGTTTGCCTTTTTGACATCTTTATCTGGTTAGTGTCAAAATGAATCGTATATTTTATTGCCAGAAAGCGTGCTGGTGTTGTCTCCAATAACAGCCTTGGTGTGAAAAATCTTACATGCACTCTATAAAACTAGTGTTTAACTAGTGTTTCCCGCATGCCTTTTTTTGTTGTGGGATGCCACGTGGGGCCTTAGCCTAAAGGTACGATTTAGCTGTTGGAAAAAAAAAAAATCACAGACATTTGTCACAAGTTCTGTTCCACTTGCAACCTGTGAACAAAAATCCAGCAGGTTTGGATTTTTCGCAACTGTCGTATAGCAGTTATGGCAACCACACTGAGAAGCATCAGATGCAACATTGCAATCTTCATGTCACATGATCAATGTCTTTGCAGCCCTAGCCTTAAATAGTATTCCCGTTTGGGACATTTATGCCATTTTCACAGGATATGCCACAAATGTCTGATTGGTGTCAGTCATTCCTCTGGGACCTACATCTATCTGTGGACAGAGATCCCCGCCACATATTTCGCAGTTGGAGTGAGTAAAGAGTATGCTGCAGCTGCATGGCTCTCTCCATTCACTTCTATGAGAGTTTTGAGAATATCCAAGCCACTTTCCCCATGCATACAAAAGTAAAGTCAACTTTTTAGTTAGCTGACACTCAGGACACAATGGATTGGCAAAAGGGAGATTAAAACTTAATTTCCTTGTGCAACTGGCATGACCAGTCACTTAGATATAAAAAAAAAATCCAGTGTAATCCAGCTCTGCAAATTAATCTTAAAAACAAAAATTTTAAGGGGGCGTTCACACTACCGTTGGTGCCCGTCAGTAGTTTCCGTAGCTATTGTCCGTTACAAGATTTTAGCATCGGACACTAGCTGAACCGTCAGAAATCCGTTAAAATTTCCATTCATTTCAATGGGTTTTTATATTGCGTCCATTAGTGCCCGTTTACACACAGTCTGTCAGAAGTCCGTTTTTTTTTCTGCGGACAAAAAATCCTACATGCAGGACTTTTTTGTCCGTTTGGAAAAACGGATTCTTGACAGACAGAAAGTTTCCGTTATTTTTTTAACATTGAAGACTATGGGTAACGGACTTATAACGGACAGTAACTGATAGCCGTCAGTTACTGTCCGGTATTTTATGTCCGTTTTGTTTCTGCGCATGCTCAGAAAGCAGAAAAAAAAACAAAAACGGACAGTGTTAAAAAAACGGACACTAACTGATGCTAATGTGTCCATTAATTGGATCAGTTAAAAAAACTGACACATTAACATCAGTTAGTGTCCGTTAATGTCTGTTATGATAGGTGTCCATTTTTTTTTTGTTAACGGACACCTTCATAACAGAATCCAACAGTAGTGTGAACCCTGCCTTATTCTCTGTAGTTAAAAACAAATAGCGGGGCCCTGGTGGGTACCACTGACACGTTTGACAATAAACTACCTCTTAGCCACAGTATAGTGAGCTATGACTAAGAGGTAGTTCACCTCCAAACATGTCAACCGACCCCTCTTTTGGTTTTTGACTATGGAGAGTTCAGGTTTTTGGTTTTAACAGAAGTATACTCGCCTGTCCCCGTTTACCCACCTTTGGTGCCCATTCAGTCTTGTGCGGGTGCTGTATTGCTGAAAGCCCTATGCGTCACATGAGACCAATCAGTGCAGTGGTCTCAGCGATTGCTGGTAAGGAAGCGGTGGTATATATGAGTGACGTCTCCAGTCCCTATCCAGTGACCACTAAGGCCTAAGGACTTCTAGCATTATGGCACAAGATTGAATGGATACTGACGGTGGACAACATAGCACAGCAAAATTAGCTTTTTTAAATTATTTTACACTTACCCTGGCCGCTGCATGAGTTGCTCCAATTCCTGGACAATAGATTTAATTAATGCACAAACTTATAGACAACCTATATCCCATATTTGCTAACTTTGATCTATAGGTGCATCTCAATAAATTAGAATATCTTTGAAACGTTCATTCATTTCAGTAATTCAGTAATACAATCCATAATCAGCGTCTTCCATGATTGTGTGTCCTACTGAACCAGACTGAGGGACCATTTAAAGGCTTAGGAAACCTTGGCAGGTGACACACTGAATTTACAATACTGAACTGAACTTACAATATTCTAATTTTCTTAGATTTGGGTTTTCATTACCTGTAATCCATAATCAACATTTACAGAAATAAAACACTTGAAATAGAAGACTATGTGTGTAAAGAATCTAGAAAATATAGGAGGTCACTTTTTTAATTGAATTACTGAAATAAATAAACATTTCAAAGATATTCTAATTTATTGAGATGCACCTGTAAGTCGAGGAGACACATCTGCCCCATATTAAACAAGCAGTACAGCCAAAGCTAATGTTTTTATTTATTTTTTTACAAATTCCTCGAAATCAAGGTTTTGGTACATTTTTTTTTACATTTTAGCTGGATTTTGTGCACATTGTTACTGTTTTACATTTTTTCTGTACTTTGGAATTTAGGAATGAGTTGATATATTACTTGTTTTAGAATTTTGTTTTATACTTGGAATTAAAACCTTGAAACATGTCTTTCATTTACAGGGCAGTACCAATGTTTCCCAGACTCCATTTGTCCAAATGTCAAGTAAGTATTTTCTTCAAGATAATATAAATCAGAGTATGTCATGTCCCTGGCAAAAATAATACCTTGAAATGTTCTTTATTTTATTTCATTTCTATGGCTACAATCTTCTGGACCTTTTAAACACAGAATTTTACTTGTATGTATCTAAAAATTAGGTATTAATTACGTATTAATGTTTAGTAATCATTTTACATATCATAATTATTAGGCTTTGTTCACATTACGGTTTCTGTTTATAACCATATCTGCTTTGATGGGTCTGTTTTCAAACAGATCCTGAATAATCCTGATAAATCCCTTAGGGTTCCAGTATTTTTGATGAAATGTGCCGTCCATGCTTTGCTTGCCCATTGGAAAGCAATGGAGCCCTAATGGGACTGTGCCATAATTAACTATTAAAAGGTCACTAGCTTTTAACAAACTTTTCATAAATCAAAAGTGCAAGCTAATATAAGAAACTGTGTAATAGAGAAAAAAAATACTTATTTTTGCACTTATCAGGGCTTTTCCTGCATCTCCCCTTCTAAACTGACATTTCACTCTGCGAACTCTGGTTAGTCCGTGTAAGACAGGACTGCAGCTTGTAGAGGTGTCAATATTACAACTCATAAGTGTATGAGGGCTATGGAGGTACAGGACATGAGTGAGAGGTTACACAAACACAGACCGAGCCTTTAGGAGATGAATAGGAAGGTTCTATCTCACCCCAAATGCCTTATTCAGGTCAGTACTTCTCCTACATGACCCTGATGATGCTTCTGAGTAAGAGAGAGGTAAAGTTATGAAGCAGATTCTCCTCTACTTTCTGTGTGCAGTGTATGGGAGACATCATAGCATCTAGTCTCCACCTACCAGTTCAGGGAGAAGTGGAAATTAGAGATAGAAACTAGAGGGGAAAACTGCTAAAAGTAGCAGAATATAGTAAAGGGAAGAAATAGTGTACATACTACTGATTTATCCAAAGATTGTTGAAAGGTTAGATACACTATATTTTGTTCTACTAGGTTCTCCTGTATTATCTGGATATTATGGAGTAAGAAGATCTTTCCTTCCTGAATCTGACTTCCATCCTGCAAAGCAATACTCAGCTGATATCTACTCTTCATCCTTGGGGTCAAAATCAATAGGATGCGAGCCAGCATCCATACAGAGTTACCCACCGTTGCTGGATCCCTATTTCTCGGATACCATAGGTGACTACAGGAGCTCATCAATAACATCTGCCGGTAGCTCACTGTTCAGTGCCTCATCATTGCCGCCTCTTCTACCTCATTTCTCTGGTGACCCATCACATTATTTATTGGTAAGAAACAGCAAATAGTCATCAATTATACATATTTATTTGTAACCGGGATGACTACAAGCAGAAACATATTTTTGTTAAATTCAATTTCCCAGTTCGATACACAGAAATAGTAAAGTTTAAGTTGACATTGATAACCTGCGGTAGTGTGATATCTTATTACAGAAGTGTCAGGTTAAACTTTGCTACATCTGTCTGGTCTAATAATGAAAGGTGTTAACTTTGTATATTAACGTAATGCCTGTAGATGAACATTTAGATTTTCTGCAATTAATGTTCTATTAAACTTTACCAGATGCCAGTTCCTGGCTAGACAACAGTTGCTGCCTGGTAGTTATCTTTAGCATGGTAATGCACAGATGCACAGCACACATTCATAGATAGTGGTAAAAACATGACCAAAAGAGGGGTGTGCTGAAATTTAGAGAAAATCTGATAACCAGAGAAGAGACAGGTCTAGAGACTGTTACTGAGTTAGTGGTTGACCTGAGGAGCAGTATAAGTCAAAAAAATACACATTTAGGCTGAGGCCCTTACATTGCGGAAACGCAGCTTTTTTTGTTGCAGATTTTGCTGCCGTTTTTTGAGCCAAAGCCAAGAATGTCTACAAAAGGAATGGGAAATATATAGGAAGTTCTTATACTTCTCCCTTCTGCTCAAACCACTTCTGGCTTTGGCTCAAACAACTGCAACAAAAAAAAAAAAAGCTGCGATTCTGCAACGTGGGGCCTCAGCATGAGGTTGAGTTGTAGCAAGGCTTTTTCTCAACTTGGCCAAAGATCCAGCTCCCTGACCTATACCTGTATCTTAATAACCTGGCCATGGTTTGTTATTTCCGATCACCAACTAGAAGTAAGGACACATTACCCCCCACTCCTAGCCACAAGACCTTGTTGTTCTTATGTTTTATATAGATAAGTTATACGAATAATTGCCACAAGATGATCAAGATGTCTCAAATATAAAGTCTATCACCTATCTAGCATCTATCACCAAATTAGAGTATGTTCACATGTAGGAATTTAGTGCTAATTTTGAGGCAAATTCTGCCTCAAAATCAGGGAAAAATTCCATCCTAAATCTGTCTCCCATTGTATTCAATAGGAGGTAGAAATCAAAGCAGGGCAGTGAAAAACGGATTACTTGGGTGATCAGTCATAGAACGAATGACTGCGTGATAACCTGCAACTCTAATAGCAACATCACACATGCAAACGCTATGAATACCCATTACAATATGATCATGGTGCTGTGATTTAAAAGCACGGGCTGCACATGGAGGACACGGGGATGTCCCCATGTGCCGCCCGTGCATGGGTCATGCTTCCGCGGCTCCTTTCAATGAATAGGAGCCACGGAAGCACGGCTCACAAAATAGGACAAGAATAGGACATGTCCTATGTGATGTGGCCCAGACTGTCAGCCTGCACACGGGGTTCGTGAAAATCACGGTCGTGTGTACGGGCCCATAGAAAAGAATGGGTCAGTGTGCTATCCGTGCGAGGTCGTCTGCAACCGGCCTTAGTCTTGCGCCTACACTGCCACTTGTCGTGCAGCTCACTCTTAGTTTAACTCTTCCTGCACCTATGCTAAGGAAACACACATTCTCTGACAGGGAAGAGAGCTACCTGTTGAATGTGTGCATCCGCACCACCTTATACAATGCTGGTCCATAATTTTATCTTCAGCTGAAGAGACTTTATTTTTAATTATTGTATGTCTATTTTTTATTCCTTAGAGAGAATCCTGGGAGCAGACTGTTCCTGACTCCATGAACCAGTTGGATGTATTGTGCACAGATGCGTCACAAACTGTGTCATCCTCTACAAATTGTCTGCCCTCGGAAAATGGAGCCGTCCACTATCGGAGTGCAAGTAGAGGGTCTTCGTCAACGCAAGGAACACCATCCTACTCTCTCCACTCTCTCGATGATGTGCATTACTCCACCAACTTTCCAACTGCTTCCTCATACACATTCTCACCATTTATGACAGTTTCCAATGAACTGACCCCTAAGATGGTTCATCATCTTTCCCCAGAGGACTCAACTGAGACAAATTCTCTGCAAGACAATTCTTGGCCTAAGGATGATGCCAATACAGTATGGGGACCATATGAACTTAGAAGGAATTACTAAGAACTGTATTCCTTACTGCTTCATGTACTTTTGTAACTGTTTTAGGTCTAAGAGCATAATATTAGGTTACGTTTAAGTGGATTTTGGTATTCTTGTTTCCATATTGCATAGTTACCAAGGTTGGGGTTACTAAAATCGGGGCAATTTTGTGTTTTTGGGCAGAGTTTAAGCCTTCCCTGATAAGCTGATTTTGCAACGACTGTCTCTGAAAATTTGGACAATCCAGAAACGTTTGTGGCTATTAGCAAATATGATATTAGAGAGAGCAAATGATAATTCTTGATGGCATACTATTACTTTTGGACTATAACAGCTATGTAAAAATATGGGTTAGTAAATGAAAATAGTTGCATTTACTGGTAAACAAATTTTCATTCCTTTTCATAGGATGAGCCAGAATCAAACTTGCACATGAATTCATCCAAGAACTTTTATGATCACCATGCAAAATATTTATAGATGCAAGTTTCTATGTATGTATAGGGGTATTCCTGGTGTACTGGTCGGTCACATTGCTCTTGATCTACTTAAAGGTGTTGTCCAGGATTTAAAAAAAAAAAAAAACTTGCCTGACCTCTTTAATCATTTTTACATTTAGTTATAAATCCAGATTTACTGTGGCATTGGGCACGTTGTGATATTTAACACAAACCTGTCTGGTCATTTATTTTGCCCTATCTGAGAGCAGCAAATAATTGAGGAAGAGAAGCTGACAGGATAGGACTCCTAGAGAAGAGAATGAAATCCTGCTAGCTCTGTCACACACAGTGATTGACAGTGAGAGTCCGGATTACCCCACTCACACAAAGTGAGAGTCCTGATTACCCCGCCCACACAGTGATTGACAGTGGGAGTCCAGATTACCCTGTCCATACTGGATGATTGACAATGAGAGTCTTGATTAACCCACTCGCACACAGTGATTGATTGTGAGGGTCCTGATTACTTTGCCCACACACATGAATTGACAGTCTTCCATGTACACACACTGATACGGTTAAAGCTGTCAACCACTGTGCGAGGGCGGGGTAATCAGGACTCTCACTGTCAATCACTGTGTGTGGGCGGGGTAATCAGGACTCTCACTGTCATTCGCTGTGTATGGGCGGGGTAATCAGGACTCTGTCAATCACTGTGTGGGCGGGGTAATCAGAACTCTGTCAATCACTGTGTGGGCGGGGTAATCAGGACTCTCACTGTCAATCACTGTGTGTGGGTGGGGTAATCAGGACTCTCACTGTCGATCACTGTGTGTGGGTGGGGTAATCAGGACTCTCACTGTCAATCACTGTGTATGGGCGGGGTAATCAGGACTCTGTCAATCACTGTGTGGGCGGGGTAATCAGGACTCTGTCAATCACTGTGTGGCTGGGGTAATCAGAACTCTGTCAATCACTGTGTGGGCAGGGTAATCAGGACTCTCACTGTCAATCACTGTGTGTGGGCGGGGTAATCAGGACTCTCACTATCAATCACTGTGTGTGGGCGGAGTAATCAGGACTCTGTCAATCACTGTGTGGGCGGGGTAATCAGAACTCTGTCAATCACTGTGTGGGTGGGGTAATCAGGACTCTCACTGTCAATCTCTGTGTGTGGGCGGGGTAACCAGGACTCTCACTGTCAATCACTGTGTATGGGCGGGGTAATCAGGACTCTGTCAATCACTGTGTGAGCGGGGTAATCAGGACTCTCACTGTCAATCACTGTGTGTGGGCGGGGTAATCAGGACTCTGTCAATCACTGTGTGGGCGGGGGTAATCAGAACTCTGTCAATCACTGTGTGGGCGGGGTAATCAGAACTCTCGCTGTCAATCTCTGTGTGTGGGCGGGGTAACCAGGACTCTCACTGTCAATCACTGTGTATGGGCGGGGTAATCAGGACTCTGTCAATCACTGTGTGAGCGGGGTAATCAGGACTCTGTCAATCATTGTGTGGGTGGGGTAATCAGGACTCTGTCAATCACTGTGTGGGTGGGGTAATCAGAACTCTCAATCACTGTGTGGGCGGGGTAATCAGGACTCTCACTGTCAATCACTGTGTGTGGGCGGGGTGCTCAGGACTCTCACTGTCAATCACTGTGTGTGTGGGAGGGGTAATCAGGACTGTCACTGTCAATCATTGTGTGGGTGGGGTAATCAGGACTGTCACTGCCTCTTTCTAGGAGTCCTGTCAGGATTTACTCTGCTGTTCATTCCAGCTCCAATTCATATAAACCTTCATATAACAGAGTTCAGAGCTTCTCTCCCTCTATCCTATCCTACTCTTAGATAGAGCAGCAGAAATCAGGTTTGCTGTACCAATAAAAATATCAAAAAATACACAATAAAAAATATATTTTGGTTTCATAAATCACATTCACAACTAGACTAACAGAAGAATTGGTTTAAAGCAGTATTTTTTAGATATGTATAAAATTCTAAATAATTATGGGTGTTATCGTCCTCTGAGGTAAAGTTGGTATGAACTTGAAGTAAGGCTAAGGACACATTGCTGAAATTCCATCAGGTAAAATACAGCAGCATGTTTTCTTGAAGCTGCAGCAGCAAATACTACCCCAGTAGATTTTTGCTGCAGAATACCTGCAGGAATCCCCAGGGGTCTCCCTGGGTTTTAGACCTTTGCATTGAAAGCCACTGGTAAAACCTACAGCAATATGGACATGCTGCGGGTTTTATTTGCACAGTGTAGATGTGCTTTAGTTAAAGGGATCCTAGCATTCAGAAAGGCCAATTTTAGTAAGACCATGTCGTAATAGCCTTTATAAAGGCTATTCTTCTCCTACCTTTCTTGTTTCGCTCCTCGCTGCCGTTTAGAAGAAATGTTGATTTTTATCTTTATGCTAATGCGTCTTCAGAATGCACAGGTGGCGTCCCCAGTGCTCTCCTTAGACACATTTTTTAACTTACCGCGCCGCCTCCCTTCTTCTTTAGCAGACGCCTCTTCTGCAATGACTCTTATCCCAGCTATATTTCAGTGAATTTTAAATTTAAGGAAAATATTTTAAAACACTTTTATCACTCTAGCCTATTTTTTTTTTTACTATAAGATCATTATTTTTTAAATATGTAGAGAAAGAAATATTTCAGATGATAGTTGAATGTTCCTGACAAAATTAGGCTAAAATGGATGTGACAGCTTATACTATAATAGGGTACAGTAAATTTGTATGTATTATGAGGGAAAACTCTTATGAAGATCACAAGACTGTGTTCACACTCTGTGGTTGTATCATTACTGCATGTGATGTGCATTGTATTTATTAAATAGTTACTCCTTTAAAGGGAAATGGCCTATTTTTAACCAAATTTTTATGTCAAGCATATTTTTTAAGAATTTTTATATTTACAACAAAAAAGTACTATATATTGCAACTTTCACTCTGGCCACTAAGCCTAATAATAGACTGACATTTCCCAATTCTGTAGGGATTTTGATTGCAGCCGTCACCTCATTTACATCACAAACAAGACGGACAGTATCACAATAGAAGATAACTTCTACAGAAAACACCCAAAGTGATCGGTCATTGCATCCACTACTGACAATACATAATCACAGGTTATCTAGTCCCCTCCCTGCACAGAGCATGTCTAGAAAACTGTCCCATATTTTAATGAGTCAAATCCAGTCTATTGCTGCCCAAGGCCATGACTATGCCCTCAGATGGCAAGGTGGCAGCAAAGAGAAATTCAGAATAGAGAATAAAATGTACAATCTGAAAATAACAAGAGATTAAAAAATAGTGATGTATTTCTCTACCTGATTTTAATAAATACATTTAGACATTGATGATGTACGCCTTATAAGGGTGCCCATGCATTATGGTTCATGGGGTGGTAGTGTGGTGTGATGCCAAGAAACACATGGGCTTACCACAAATTACCACAATTGTGCAATACAGTTTTTAGCTGTGTAGACAGTTCAGGTGAAGTATACGGTCAACTGCATTATAGAACCTCTACAACTTAAGATAAAGTCATCTCCGGTTCTCGGCCACACGTCATGCTATTTCCCTGCGATGGCATGGTGTATGGGCACCCTTTCAGAGATTCCTAATTATACCTAGGATAGAGTTGATAGAAACCAACACACATGCCACAGAAACATTACCAAGATTCTGCAACTTATTTGCAGCATTGGGAATATACCACTACCATAAGGACTGCTAAAACTCGTCATGAGTAATGCGGCAAATATTGTGTATTGCTTTTTGTAAAAAAATTCTATTCTACTATTGCATGACAATAGTGCCATCTGTGTTGAACACCTGTAAACTCATAATAAATACTGTAGATAATTAAAAAATACCGCCACATACATTTCTATGGTACTTGTTTATCCCATTATATATAGTGAATAAAATAGAATTATGTAATAAAATTGTCTGACAATGGTTACAGTACTTTAAACTACTGTACAAATAGCGATAGGTTTCTATTATAAAGGCAAATTATAGGGCCACATTTTCACAACAGTCCATACCTGCAAGTGCTGCCTTTAAAGGGCTGGTTCGGGAGTACAAGAACATGGCTGCTTTCTTCCAAAAGCAACACCACACCTATCCATGGGTTGTGCATGGTACTGCAGCTCACAGTCACTGAAGCACATTGAGCTAGGCTACAGTACTATACAAAATCTGTGCTGTTATTAGAGCAGCCAAGTTTTCCTAATACTGGAAAACTCTGTAAAATAGCTGATATTCTCCTGAAGGGTTAGAAATAAAAACAAGGAATGTGAAATGTCATAACAGTCTTGTATGTATTCATCTCAATAATATTAAACTGTTAAAATTTCTATTTTAACAATTCAGTGCAAATTTTAGGTTTATAATGCCTATGGCCCGCCCCACTCCATGTGATGTCCTCAGTGGATCATTGCTCAAGTTTGATCAAATGATAACTTAAAGGGGACCTGAGTTGTCATGAAAAGTTGAAATATCTGCAGGGTCTTGCTGTGCAGTTTGTTCTCTGGCTGTATAAGTCTTCATACATGGTTTCCTATCACTTTTCTGCTGCTAATAGCCCCATTATGGCTGCAGCACATTTTACTTTTCTCCATTCGGCTGTGGGAATGTACAATACAAGTGAACATAATATAGGGCAGGGATAGGCAAACTTTGGCACTCCAGCTGTTGTAAAACTACAACTCCCAGCATGCATACTTGCTCTGCTGTTCTTGGAACTCCCATGGAAGTTAATGGAGCATGTTGGAGCAAGTTGTAGTTTCACAGCAGCTGGAGTGCCAAAGGTTGCTGCCCCTGATATAGGAGATCCAGGAACACTGGACTTCAAACCAATTTTATGACACAGTTAAACAGATCCCTGACACTGAAAAAGAGGGGGAATGTATGAGCATAGTCAAGAAAGCTGCTTACTGTCAACGACTAACATCCCATTAGCCATAACACACACAGCTAGTCACAAGTATATAGAAGTACATAGCAAACGCTCTTTATATTGTAAAGCTGTAGAATCATCTCAATGGCTGCAGTGTACAGACAGGAAAAATTGTGTGCAGATGTGTAGAGTCTGTGAGGAAAACCAGCCCCTCCCCTCTCCATTCACTGTGTGAAGAGAGAACAGCCACTTTTGAAGGTTCATAAATTACAAACTGACTTGGACAGAGTGAGTGTTTGGGCAAATACTTTGCAAATGATGTTCAGTGTGGATAAATGTAAAGTTATGCATCTAGGTAAAAATAATCAGCATGTAACACATGTCCTAGGGGAAGTAAAGCTGGGAAAATCACTTGTTCAGAAGGATCTGGGTGTACTTGTAGATCATAGACTAAATAACAGCATGCAATGTCAATCAGCTGCTTCTAAGGCAGGAAGAAAGTAATGTATTAAAAGAGGTATGGACTCACAGGAGTATACCTCATCTAGAATATGCAGTTTAATACTGGTCACCATCTCATTGAAAGCATAACTTGCTTTTTGACACTTCAAATGTGTATCCTTAGACATCTGTTCACTAAAGACTTGGTGAAGTAGTGGGGGCTCTGTGGAGTTGGCGAGCTCTCTAGCCTTGTCGATCTGGGCAAAGACACAATCGAAACAGGATAACTCTTAAAATGTACCTGAGTTTACCTGTAAAACTGAAATATGTTCAGGGTCTTGCTGGGCAGTCTGTTCTGTAACTGTATAAGCCTTCATATACATGATGTCCTATCAGTTTTTCAGCTACTAATTATCACATTATGGCTGTAGCACATTTTGCATTTGTCTCTGAGATTGTGGGCATATACAATAGGGAACAGTTTGTTCTCCCTCCCCTATCTGTAACTAATACTACTGGTTTTCCTTACATGGAAATCTGCAAGGAGTAACTGTACAATAGCAAACACATAGCTGAGAAAGGCCCAAGTGACCATAATATAGTATACCCAGGAACAATGAACTGCAAATACAGGGCAAATACACGTAGACAAGCTGTTAAAACCCGGAAAAAAAAAAACAAATCTATGAGAACAGTAAGGTAAGCTGCTTGCTGTCTGTGAATAATATCCCATCTGTAATCATCACACAAGGAGTCAGAAGTAGATACTAGTACATAGAAAACCTTTTCTTACACTGTAAGCTGAGAGATGTGTTCTTTCCTTTGCACAGAGCATTAGTTTGCAGATGTGTGTGTGTGTAGGCTATGAGCAGAATCAACCCCTTCTTATATCTATAAACACAGAACCTCCCTCTTCATTCACTGTGAAAATGTCTTGCTTGTCTACTATATCTATGGACGAACCTTTGCTAGCAACAGGGAGTGAACTGCAAATTGGCGATAATGGAGACACCTAGTGGCAGACAGAAAGCAGCCACATTTTTAATTAAAGTGCATTACATTTTGGTCCAAAATCACATGCTCTATGAAATGTGACTAAGTGGTCTGAAAAGTTGGTGAGCATTTTTAACTTTCTGGGGAGTAATCATTAAAACTATTATGCCACAAAAGTGGATTAAAACTATTTAATGCCATTTGTGCTCTGCCTTTCTGGAAAAAAAGTGACATAAATGACGGAAAAATCTAAGCATAAGGGCAGGATACACCTAACTATTTAATTGCTGGTGTAAAGTACAATGATCCTGATAAATCTAACCCGTCTATAGCTGCATAGAGACCACCTGAGATGATTCGGTGCACCCTTAGAAAATTGTGGAGAACTATGTTCCCATAAATACCATATACTATAGAGTAAAAGCAGTAAATCCGACAAACCTGAACACCTTCAATGTGTGAAATCTTTGTTTTCCTCACTTATATAGATACATTTGCCATCCAATAAACCCTCAGGCAAGAATGTCGTAGTTAACCATTGAAAATGTTGTGTAAAATGTATGCTAAATTGCCAATGCTTCCTTCATAAGAAATTACAAGATAATAAATACCACATACTGACCTGAAAATAACTATTTTTACTACTGTAGTTAAAAAGTGTTGCTCTCTAACTTTGAAGCATGCTGGTTATAGCGTGATATAGATGGCATAGCATAGAAATTTAGGAAAAGACTTTATGAGGCAAGACAAAATGAATGATCATGATATTGACTAGAGAGTACTTATAATGGGGTCCCTGAAGTGAGGTGGCTCTGTCATGGTTGGCCTCAACCCCTTGTTATCAGGTGAAAAGAGCTTGTATAGGACTTCCCTCTCTAGAGGAGAGGAACTCCGTCATTGGTGTCCGCATGCGGACCCGAAAAACTGTGAGTCTTCTGTTAAAAAGCGGTTACACGTGGACACCATAGACTATAATAGTCCGTGCAAGACTTTACTCTCTGCCGATTTTAGACGGAAGATATATACCTAGGCTAGGACTGCCTTTATTCCCCATAGTAACCAAAACACGGCTTTCATTTTGCCAGAAAAGTTCAAGAAATAAAAGCTGAGCTTTGATTTGTTGCTATGGGCAACCAGTCTTACAGTTTTGATAAATGAAGCCCAAAGACAGCTAAAAACAACTGTACCAAAAACTACAGATATAAAGTTCCTGTCTCACATGGGTGTTATATGTGCTTGTCTCTTAAAAAATACAGTAATAATTCAACATTTTTTTTTATTTTTAATAGAGGCCTTTTTTTTTTTAATACACTGAATAAATACATTATATAAAATTATTATTGTTCAACGCTATTACCAGAAGGGGGAGCCACATTGTCTTACTTAGAGGAGGTGGATGACTTTATTGTAGTGCTTGTTCAGCTGCCAAATCAGGAATTGATATTGGGAAGAGACACCTTATTGGACCCTTTGGACATCCGGACCTGTATGTGACAGCGCCCTCTAGTCCTAGGGCTTAGGCATACAGTCATATTCCTGCTGTTTTCTTATACTTGCCCGTATTGGCTGTGGGCAGCACGCAAAGTATGGCGTGAAAATTTTCAGGGATGTGAGGATGTGGCCATGCTCTTTTTTCAAGAGACCACAAAAACATGCCCCTTTTTGTAATGTAACCGATATACAATGGGCAGATTTATTAAAAAGAAAAACTCTTAGATTCCCATAGCAACCAATCACAATGCAGCTTTCATTTTATATTTTGGTGCTGAAAAATGAAATCTGTATTGTCATTGGTTGCTGTGGAAAACAAAGACAGTTTTACTTTTGGACCCTTTTAATAAATCTGCCCCAATGTGTCCATCTCATATAGAGAATGACAGAGAGCTTGGTAGATGCCAGAGCATTCTACTGGGTATGGGAGATTTGCCAGCTCTTCTGGGTCTTTTAGAGGTCACCCCTTTTTTCGGGGCCTAGATGTTCCAGGCAGGGGCGTAGCTATAAAGGGTGCAAAAGTAGCAATCAAAAACGTGCCCTGGAGCCTCAAGGGAGCCAAAGACCTCTCTAGAGCATAAGACGACACCAGTATCATAAATAGAACATGGTAAGGGGGGTCCCATTACAGATTGTGCATTGGCTTTCAAGAGATTAAAGTTACGCCTCTGGTTCTGGAATAGTTGGAAAGTAAAGGTGCATCCTATAATGTAACTTTGTATGCCTCGGATGTCAAATGAAGTCATACGAAGGATTGGAGCATTGCTTATAGTTGAGAATCACTCTGGTCCAATGGAGGCAGTATGGCAGTACATAGAGGCCATTTGGTTCTGCACTAAGGAGGTTGTCAGACTCTCTGCACTGCCACTGCGCCCTAAGCACAGGGCTGCGTAGTATAGCATCGACATGGGATCTTAAACATAACAGAAAAAACACCTGTATGAACTCCTGAATTTCCACTGCCTGCTGAAAACCACGTTGTACAATTTGTAACCCACACAAGGCCCTAATCTTCTGTATCAGTAGCTGCTAGAACATGTACAAAGTTGTATGCAGAAGCCGAGGAGCGGAGCAGTAAATCAATAGCATTAGTAACAGCTTATACACATTGAAAACAGTGTTGAGCTGCAGTATGCTTTAGCCGGAGCAGTAAATCTCCTAAATTACTGTGCAAACCTTTCACGTAGGCTTTGAGTCTGCCTTTTGAAGTCGGCGAGCTCCAGCGCCAGTCATGCAGCAGCTGTATCGAGCGCTCACCTACCTGAAGAATCGAATTAGTTTCCATAATTGCAATCAATAGACTTGTGAAATTCTCCACAAACATTTCCCTGTTCCATAGGCACTGGCTTAGTCACTTTCACCTACCAGGAGGCCATAGCAGATGGTAGAAGATATCATTCAATACATCTGAATACCAGGAGGAATGCAGCACGTGCTCATCCGGGTGCAGAGGTGGAGTGAGAATACAGAAAATTCTTTCACAATCATGTGTCGGTGTAGAAGGGATTCAGTGGGACATGAGAACACAAGACATACAAGCAGAAATGAATGGAGTTGCACCAAGATTACTCAGTTACAGCTACTTTTGTCACTGTGATATTTAGGCTAAGATCACATCTGTATGGAAGGCTCTGCCAGGATCCTCTGAGCATATCTGACGTGAAGAAAAGCGCAGTATGCACTGGTAGTGATCCCTTCAAAATGATGAACGGACTCCAAATCAATTGTGTCTGTTGGACGCTGTAGGTACAGTGCCTTGCAAAAGTATTCATACTCCTTGAACTTTTTCACATTTTGTCACTTTACAACCACAAACTTAAATGTATTTTCTTGAGATTTTAAGTGATAGACCAACACAAAGTAGCAGATAATTGTGAAGTGGAACAAAAATGATACGATTTTCAAAATTTTAATCAAACAAAAATCTGAAAAGTGTGACGTGTAAAAGTATTCAGCCCACTATATTCTGATACCCCTAAATAAAATCTAGAGCAATCAATTGCCTTCAGAAGTCACTTAATTAATCAACAGAGTCCAGCTGTGTGTAATTTAGTCCCAGTATAAATACACCTGTTATGTGAAGGCCTCAGTGCTTTGTTAGAGAACACTAGTGAACAAACAGCATCATGAAGACCAAGGAACTCACCAGACAGGTCAGAGATAAAGTTGTGGAGCAGTTAAAAGCAAGGTTAGACACAGCAAACATGTGGAAGAAGGTGCTCTGGTCAGATGAGTCCAAAGTTGAACTTTTTGGCCTAAATGCAAAGGGCTATGTGTGGCAGAAAAGTAACACAGCTCATCACTCTGAACACAACATCCCCGCTGTGACACATGGTGGTGGCAGCATCATGCTGTGGGGAGGCTTTTCAGCAGGGACAGGGAAGCTGCTCAGAGTTGATGGGAAGATGGATGGAGCTAAATACAGGGCAATCCTGGAAGAAAACCTGTTGGAGGTTGCAAAAGACTTGAGACTGGGAAGGAGATTCACCTTCCAGCAAGACAATGATCTTAAACATACAGCCAGAGCTACAGTGGAATGGTTTAGATCAAAGAATATTCATATGTTAGAATGGCCCTGTCACAGTCCAGACCTAAATCCCATTGAGCATCTGTGGCAAGACGTGAAAATTACTGTTCACAGACACTCTCCATCCAATCTAGCTGAGCTTGAGCTATTTTGCAATGAAGAATGGGCAAAAATCTCAGTCTCTAGATGTGCAAATCTGGTAGAGACAGAGGCCAAAAGACTTGCAGCTGTAATTGCAGCAAAAGGTGGCTGTACAAAGTATTGATAAAGGGGGCTGAATACTTTTGCACGCTACACTTTTCAGGTTTTTATTTGATTAAAATTTTGAAAACCATGTATCATTTTCCTTCCATTTCACAATTATCTGCTACTTTGGGTTGGTCTACCACTTAAAATCTCAAGAAAATACATTTAAGTTTGTGGTTGTAAGGTGACAAAATGTGAAAAAGTTCAAGAGGTATGAATACTTTTGCAAGGCACTGTATCTGTCATGTGAGGAATTCCGCACTTGTGCGTCTATGATGGAACAGGAAACTGAAAATGACAATGCAAATGTGAACTTATCCTTACCAAAATGCAACTGGATATCATAACGAAAAAGTCACGACTCCCCTCTATGAGCCAGATTGGAAAGCCGCTAACAAACAGGGCTGGCCGGTCCTTTGAGATGTAATAGGGTTCCATATAAATGTATGGGGTGTCTACTGCCCCCGGCTTTAAATTACATTATATTTATTTTCTGATCATGAAACGCTAACTCATGACTTTTGCTGGTACCAGAAAGCAGAGAATTATGGGAGCCAAGATGGAAGGTGAATACATTAGCTATCCAGTCATATCGTAGTTTCTACTGTAACTAAAAATGAGGAAGTGATGCTCCTGTAAAGCTGGACATACACGTGGGATTAAATGATATACGTGACATAAACATTAATATAAACATATGTAAAATTAAATAACGGACATGATAATTTACTGGCAGTGAATAAAATTTGGTCATGGCCTTTATTAAAGGTAAATTATTGCAATAAAATATATTAACTTTATACCAAACTGTTAGCTTAGCCATAAACAAAAGCCATTACATGACAATCGTGAGTGACTTACCCCCTTCTAATAAAGTCGTGACATGACACGAAAAAACTTTAAAGGGAGTCTGTCATTCGCAAAAAACACTGTTAAGCTAATGGCATGTTGGAATGGCCTTTAAAAAGGCTATTCTTCTCCTACCTTTCCTTGTTTTCTTCTCCTACTTTTCCTTGTTTTCTTCTCCTACTTTTCCTTGTTTCCTTCTCCTACTTTTCCTTGTTTCCTTCTCCCAGCCGATGCCAAGATAATTCGTTCCTTCATGTATGTAAATGAGCACCCGGGGCGTACCTTCTCTTCGGCGAGCACCCATGGCGTCGTCGCTTCTCACCGTCCCTTCGGCCAATGCGGTGACTCCCCTCTTAGTCTTCTTTCTTCTCAGTTTTCACCAGCAGCAAATTATCGCGACTGAGCATGCACAATCGGCTCTGCCATGCTCTTCTGACAAACCACTGGAAAATGGTGGCCCGATTGCGCATGCGCAGTCGCGAGAATTAGCTGCCAGAGAGAACTGAGAAGAAAGAAGACCAAGAGGAGAGCCACCGCAACAGACAAAGGGGCGGTGAGAAGCGAAGAGATGGGTGCTCGCAGAAGAGAAGGAACACCCCGGGTTCTCATTTACATACATGAAGAAACGAATTATCTTGGAATCGGCTGGGAGAACAAAACAAGGTAAGGTAGGAGAAGAATGGCCTTTATTTTTTGCTATTGTGTCAGGGGGGTATTTGGTGAACATTTTTGTAATATACTTAATTAACCTATCTAACTTCCTTTTAATAGAAAACAGGCTGTAAAATTCTCCCTAGCAATCCTCTAACTGAGCTATTACTTTAGTATTTGCCAAAGAGGGGATGGTTACTTTAAAAGGCTGCAGCTCCGGTTTTATACAACGTAGAAAAATGGTTTAGGTATTCTCAGCTTTCATATGCTGCCAAAATTGCAGTACTAGCTATAAAATAAACTGAGATATCACTAGTTAAAAACACATTAATGAATTTGACATGACATTCCCGACCTTTGCTTTTAATTAGTGATATCTCCAGTTTACTTATAGCTAGTACTGCAGTCTCAGCTGCTATATTATACCTAAACAATTTTGTAGGTTGTATAAAACCAAACATACAGACATTTGAATTGACCATTCCCTTTGGGAAATGCTCTAGCTCTACATATTGCATTGAGTATAGGTGTACGGAACAAAGTCTTTGCTAATGGGAACTTTACGGCCTGTTTTCTATTAAAAGCAAGTTAGATAGGTTAATTAAATAGATTACAACAATGTTCATCAATCACCCAAACCCCCCACATTAAACAAGAGAGGGTCAGCGGGCGGCTTCTTAATCACAGTGCTGGAGTCTGAAGAAGACCCCCGGCGCTGCACGAGTATATAAATGCACCGTGCAGGAATATGCAAATAAGACCTCACTGGTTAAAAAAAAGGAAATTTTCTCCTAGCGCCACCTTTTAGAAGATAGCCCCGTATAGATTAATACCTGGTTTTCAAAGAAGTCTAAGGGCAAAATTTGGGAATAAATGACAAGCCAGTATAACTCCTCCAGAACAAGAGGGTCAGCTGTTTCAAGGTCTTTGCCTCTCATCAGTGCAGAGTAGGTACAGGCTGGCTGTGTGAGACGTCTCAATGTGGGTCAGAAGAGGTAATGTCTCTCATTAGTGAGACACTGGCATGAGAACTTATTAGACCATGCTTGTCCTGCTAAGAATTCTGGGTAAGGAATATGCAAATAAGACATTATTGGTGTACCCTTATAATGGGTTATTAGCTAGGCACAGCTCTTCTAATATGATAAGAGAGGAACAAACCACAAGAAAAAAGATGCATCAATGCCCCTGAGACAGAAAAGGCCAAACAAGACACTGGGATGACATCAGACAAAATCAGAACTGTATAGGAAAAGATAGAAGCTTCATAGAAGAACCTTCAAAAACTAGACGAGATATAGCAAGCTCTGGAAGAAATGGTTGTCTATACAAGACTAAATTTAAATTCACACTACCGTTATTAATGTCCGTTGTTGTCATCCATCATAGGATGACAGCAACAGACATTAACCGCAGCAGAGTGATGGAGACAGACAGAGCCCCCTCCAACTGTGTCCGTTCCCATTCACTCTAATGTAAACAATATGACGGACACTTCTATCACATTTTTTTTACATTGGCGTGAATGCAGACGGACACCGATCCTATGACAAATAGAGCAACGGACAATTAATCGCTTCTCGGCCTTTTGGCTAAGATCAAGTGTAGTATCTGTTCTTATCAGTAACAGCCAGTAGGTTGGTTCCGCCAGGGGAAGTCGCACACCCCCTGTAGGGAGCCAACTGAAGACTGCGAACATGAGGCAGGGAACCACACCAGGGATTGCGTCTGGCCCTGGGATCGAAGCCAAGAGGCTGGGGAGGCTTTCAAAGGTCTCATGGTGCAAGTGCCTCTGGGGACGGTGACTCCGGAGGTGCCTTATTTCACTGGGCTTGGGAAACCCACTGAATTTGGCACATTGCACAAGCACTTGAACACACCTTAGAAGCACTCACCCTATTGCTTGGTTTATCCAGCATGGGTAATTTTTTATAGATCCGGCGGATAGACCGGGCCAGTACACTGACACTCTATTCACTTATTTATTCTTTTTTGTTTATCACATTTTGTCACCTGTTTGTCACTGTTTTTGTGTGGATGTAGGGGTGCGGAAACCCTTTTGGGTCCTACCCGAAGTCTAGAAGCTGGAGTGTGTGGCCTTCGGGTTCCCTCCTTCTTTGCTCTCCAGTGTCTGTCTCTGCTTTTGTGGAGATGGACAACAGTTGCAGGCTCAGTCGTACTCTTGGGGTGGCAGCCCTTGAGGGGACTGATGCAAGTAGCTGGCTTGGCGGTACTCCTGGTGGTGGCAGCCCAAGGAGGAAACCAAGTAAGTCACTGACCCTCCTGTCTAGGCAGTTGGGTTGGTACAGCCCCCTTACTCTTGGCCTTTTGGCTTTGAGTTTGGGGATAGTTTTCGGAGGACCCATTCTCTTTTGAGATGGGTTTTGCGATAGACAGCATCCTTTGCACGTTTTTTTCAGTGGCACCCGTCACTTTTTTGTCGTGCACTGGTGTTTTCGTTGGCACAGCTTTGAGACCTTCGATAAAAAAAAAAAAAAAAAAAAAAAAAACGGACAATGAATAACAGTAGTGTGAACGTAGCCTTAGTGTTATATCAAAGTCCTAGATTGAAAGAACATGACATATTTACATGGTAACATTTCTAAACTTTCCTAAAGTCTGTGAAAGTAATTATGTAATGATCTCAGCACCTACTTAATCATACAATATTAATAATATGCCATATTTAACCATTTCTAGCCAGTCCCTTTCTACTGACTCCAATGCGGACCCCAAATCCACGATAACAATGCCATAGCCCTGTCAAAACAGCAGATCTTTTTCAATATGTAATGGTTAGTACTTACCAAAAGTGGTCCAAGGATGGACAACCAGTGAACTGACAACAGGGTCATTGGCACACAAGGCTCATTGATATGAGTAAGGAGTGCAGGCTACCCTACCTGGTCCAGGCCCACAGAGTAGCCACCATAGCACAAATTGATGAGAACACCTTCAGAGGTTTGGTGGACCCCATGCCTCAACAGGTCACATGTGTTTTGGTGGCACGAGGGGAATATACAATTGAAAATATTAATGTTATGTCTGATCAGTATACACCCCATTATAAAGCTGAGATCAGTGGCATTCAATAAACTTGTACCATCATGGCTTCCATACTAGAGTTTACTATATACCATTAAAAATGTAAAAGCTAAAAAATCTGCTCAAACTCAGTAAAGCAAGACGTGATGTGAATTATATGAAAAAGTGGAATTCCAGTTAATAGGCAAGAAGCACATACTCGTATAGAAGCGCAAAAATTTATATTAAAGTGCAATGCTCCTTTTTAACAGTAGGTGGCACCGTAACCATTACTATTTGGTGTGCGAAGAGACTTGAGCGCTCAAAATGTTTGCAGATAGAAGGTGAAATAGAGTCATGCTCAAGTAATATATATGTATGTATAAGGTATATACTTCAATCCACCTGCCCATCTATGAATGCTCACTTCACACTTGCGCTGTGCACTGACCTATCCAGGCAGTGACTGCTTCATTGCTATTAAGTCACATGTATTCCTTGCATATGACACATGACGGCACACCCTGTAGGCATGATAAAATAAATGTATGGCAGCTGTAATATGCACAAAGATATCCCCAGTGTCAAATATATAGCTGGCAAGAGTATGTGCATGTAAACAGCACAGTAATAGGTGAAGCATATAAGGTTTATACAGTGATCATAGGGTTAACACAGTTTAGGCGGTTTGGGTGATGTCACACGTGGCAGATTATATTGCAGAAATTTCCGTGACTAGCAATGATTTCCATTCATCTACATGGGGTGGATTGTTCCATAACCCCTTTAGACAGATAGAAGCAAAAATTTCTGCAACAAAAACCGCCATGAGTGAAGTCACCCTGATAATATGTGCATTCACATGACAGCGTAATGAACGTTATGTCATCCCATAATGGAGCTGAAGCAGATAAATGCATGAATAATGTGGCCTCATGTGCAGCATATGGTGTATATAAGTCATGCTCATACATATGGATATAATAGCCCTGACCTCTGATATGTCTAGCAGACTTGGCAATATATTGTGCTCCAGCTTCATGACCACCCTATAGTAATGGTATTGATAGCTTTATTACAAGTAAAATGGGAAAAAAAGGGGTGTGGGGTCATCCCCCCCTTATCTCGCCATCAACCACACTGCCATTAGAGGGTCATTTCTGTGTAACCCCCTTTAGAACACTGCATACGCATACCCCAATCTGGAAATATCATATAAAGTAACATAGAAAATATCTGAATAAAATTCATATACAAAGAATTGTTACATAGTGTGTACGCGAACATCAATCCTCTATTTATATAGTGTATGCTCACCAATCCCATATCAATATAGTGCGTGCACGTCAATCCCATATCTATATAATATGTGCACATCAATCTCATATCTATATATAGTACGTGCACATCAATCCCATATCTATATAGTGTATGCTCACCAATCCCATATCTATATAGTATGTGCTCACCAATCCCATATTAATGAAGAATGTGCATACTCATCAATATCCTATTTACATAGTGAGTGTGCACACGTCAATCCCATATCTATATAGTGCGTGCACATCAATCCCATATCTATATAGTGTATGCTCACCAATCCCATATCTATATAGTGTGTGCTCGCCAATCCCATATTAATGAAGAATGTGCATACTCATCAATATCCTATTTATATAGTGAGTGTGCACACGTCAATCCCATATCTATATAGTGCGTGCACATCAATCCCATATCTATATAGTGTATGCTCACCAATCCCATATCTATATAGTGCATGCGCGTCAATCCCATATCTATATAGTGTGTGCACATCAATCCCATATCTATATAGTGTATGCTCACCAATCCCATATCTATATAGTGTGTGCTCGCCAATCCCATATTAATGAAGAATGTGCATACTCATCAATATCCTATTTATATAGTGAGTGTGCACACGTCAATCCCATATCTATATAGTGCGTGCACATCAATCCCATATCTATATAGTGTATGCTCACCAATCCCATATCTATATAGTGCATGCGTGTCAATCCCATATCTATATAATGTGTGCACATCAATCCCATATCTATATAGTGTATGCTCACCAATCCCATATCTATATAGTGTGTGCTCACCAATCCCATATTAATGAAGAATGTGCACTCATCAATATCCTATTTATATAGTGAGCGTGCACACGTCAATCCCATATTTATATAGTGTGTGCATGCACATCGATCACATATCTATATAGTGTGCGCACATGAATCCCCTATTTATAAACTGCGTGCACATCATTCCCATATTTATATAATGTGCGCACACATCAATCCTATATTTATATATTGTGTGAACATCAATCCCATATTTATATAGTGCGCGCACACATCATTCCCATGTATATAGTGTGTGCACACAAATCATTCCCATATTTGTAAAGTACGCACACACATAAATTCCATATTTGTATGCAAATCAATTCAATATGTATATAGTGTGCACGCACATCAATCCTATATTTATAAAGTGTGCACACACATATTTCCATATTTATGTAGTGTGCACTCACATTAATCTTATATTTATATAGTGTGCACGCACATATCATTCCTATATTTATAGTGTGCACTCACATTAATCCTATATTTATAGTGTGCACATGCATATTATTCCCATTTATATAGTGTGCACGCACATATCATTCCCATATTTATAGTGTGCACTCACATTAATCCTATATTTATAGTGTGCGCACGCATATCATTCCCATATGTATATAGTGTGCACGCACATATCATTCCCATATTTATATAGTGCACGCACATATCATTCCCATATTTATAGTGTGCACTCACATTAATCCTATATTTATAGTGTGCACATGCATATCATTCCCATATTTATAGTGTGCACGCACATATCATTCCCATATTTAGTGTGCACACACATTAATCCTATATTTATAGTGTACACACATTTTCATATTTCTATAGTGTGCACACACACATATTCCCATATTTCTATAGTGTGTGCATACGCATTGTTCCCATATTTCTATAGTGTATGCACATATATGTATTTTCTTTACTCATTTATATACCGCAGTGCTATACACATATTGTCATTACTTACTACATGTGCAACTTTTACATACATCAGGATTACAATGTAACTCAGATGCATTCCTTCATTTTGTGCGCCCCCTCTTCCTGCCATATTACATATAAACCTAGTACTAATATGAAGAGAGGTATAAACTTGGTACTAATATGCTGCACATGAGCAGAGGCTGAAAGGCGCCTGGCCTGCTCCTCTCACACAATGACACAATGCTCAGCAGTGTCTGCTCAGCTGCCACGCCCCCTGCTGGCCTAGCAGCTTTGTATCCCCCAAAAACCCCTCTAATCAGCCCAGGGTGACCCCCTAAAAATCCCCCTCCTGTCCCATCAGATGCTATTCCCCTAGCTGTGACATCTGCACAAGTGTCTGGACATCTGCAGCTCTCTGCTCTACAATTACTGGGCTGATTTGTCCCCTTGCTGCAAATTTGGGGGAAAGCTGGGTAAAAAGTTGCAAATTTCTTCCAAAAAAGTCCAGTGGGAGGGATTGACGTCAAATCTTATTCCCAGAGACCCTCAGTTCCATGCACAAGGGCTTTGTTTCACCAAAAGATCTGTCTTTTTGTTAGGGCTTTGAATATTCAAATTGAAACTATCGCGCAATCATTGATTGTCAAATCATTGGTTTCTAGAGTTTTTAAATAGATGGCATGGTGGGGAAAAAATCCAAACCTATATCTGTAGCCATAATACATCCGCATCCTATATCCACTGTCTCCATTACAGCACAGGGACTTGCTTTATTTCGTGAACTTTGAAGAAATTACACTCTTCAGCCTTATTTTGCCTTTATAGCAGGGACTAGCTCTCTAGACCAGGCTGCAGCATCCCTGGGGATTTGGCTTTTAATTCCGAGAAAAATAATCTAAATTCTCTTCTTCAATGTCTGGTAAGTTGATTTTATTCTTATTTTTGCCTTTTGTCTCCTTTTTGGGCAGATTTGCTGTATTTTCTTCCTATATGCTGTACCTTTAAAAGAGAAAGGAGAGACTTCATTAATATGCAGAAAGCTGCACAGGGCACATGGCAAATGCTGAATGCAAGAGGTTTTTGCATATTTACAAAAACAGGATTGGAAGGGATACATTGTATTTTATGCTAATTTGCACTTCTGATATTGGTAATGGGGGGCTCATGTATAACCCCACTGCAAACCCCCCCAGTATAATGAGTGCAAGGGTGACTGGGGTATTCAGGGCTGCTGATACAGGGCTGGGTAGAGGCATGGAGGTTTTATCAAGCTCAGCATGGTAGTTTTTTAGACTGTACTTTTCGGATTTAGCATTATTTAGTAGATGTGGGAGCATGCAGGGCTTGCAAGGACACAAGGACTGCGCACAAAGCCCCTGTTCACACTCAGGGCAGTGCATGCACATGCAATCCTCGTGTCAATTCAAGGACAAATCTGCAGTTTTTGGTGACATTGAACATTGCAAAGAGATTAGAAACCCGCGTATTGTGGATCCCCCCCATCTCTGACCGGGGAAACTGGGCGTTTCTGTTTTCCCCTATGCATACAAGAAGCGATCAGAACCGTAGCCCTTCCATCTAGATCCCCTCCTCCCTCCCTTTTATATCTGCACATGTAGAAGGGTCACTGGCAAGTCCCTTTAAGCCGATATCGGAGCCGACTTTCCCCCCGGGGACTGAATTCGCCAGCTCTCCCCCAGCGAGCGATCGGGACTCGCTGCAGAGAATTGCGCTGCTATACCGCCTGTCCCCAGCAGGTGTCGCTCTTTACGGGCGATTTCTAGTCTTCTCACCCGCCTAAGCAGCGACATTGTGCGGATACTTCAGCAGTGCTAGCCCCTGAGATTCTGGCTTATTGTACAGAATAATACTCTGCATGCAAATAACCCAATCCTGTTTATTTAGCCTGGACCCGCTATATATAGCATCACTAACATTACATTTACATATATTACTGACTCAGTAATGGAGCAGAATGGAGTGATACATTGTAACAAGTTCAGCAGGATACATTTATTCTCCATATTATATATGCTATAAAGTATACACATTACTATATGCTATTATATACTGTGTATTACATATACAGTATATTATTATACACTATATATACTAAACACCATGCTCTGCTTCTATATACATTATAATGTACAATGTCAAACCTATATTATACTATAAATACATTTTCAGTATCTTAGAGCAGTTATCTTATACACTGCATCATTTACATTGTATACCCCTATCACAATATTATGGAGAGGTGTTTTGCAACTCTACACCCATAGCATCAGGAATATTATGTATAATATGTAGCATATCCCACCTATAGCACACTCCTGGGTACAGGAGCAAATTAGTGGATTTGCTACATATAAAATAATTATACTGCATGTATACAG
The DNA here is from genome assembly GCA_947044405.1 of Leptodactylus fallax. Lineage (NCBI taxonomy): Eukaryota > Metazoa > Chordata > Amphibia > Anura > Leptodactylidae > Leptodactylus > Leptodactylus fallax. Next base: position 1,986,156 of record CAMRHE010000280.1, on the reverse strand, counting down.
CATATCCCATGTATACAGTATATCTGTCCCTCTAAAGGGGATTTATAATCTGCTGATAGGAAATCCACTATACAGTGCAGGACTGTCCCTACACAAGGGCTGTATAACTTGCTGTACACAGCATATCCAATATATGTATCCTGTCTATACTGATCACCTGCTGCTGCAATGACCCTATATACAACATGACTGTCCCCAAGGGGTATTTCTACACTGTTGCTAAAATATTCTAGCCACAAGGTGAAGTCAGTGCATATTCTGTATGTAGCATATATTATATACCCATCATGTTTTGTCTGATGCCCTGCTACTGACAATGGGAGGTATGCTGTATACAAAGTGAGGTCAGTGGATGTAGCATATCCCATATACACACAAATTACTGTCCCTATAGATCCTTATTGATGTCCTGCTGATGAGATAGGAGGGTATGCTTTATACAAGGTGAAATCAGTGAATATAGTGTCTCCTGCTGCTGAGATCAGGAAAGTCAGATCAAGGGGTACATGCTATGTGCAAGGTGAAATCAGGGGGATGCTGAATATAAGGGGAGAGCAGTGGTTATAGAATGTCCTGCTGCTGAGATCAGGGAGTACGCCATATACAAAGTGAGATCAAGTAGTATATTCTATATACAAGGTGATATCAAGTAGTATATCATATATACAAGGTGAGATCAAGGGGTATATTCCATATATAAGGTGAGATCAGGGGTATGTCATATACTAGATATGCTATATACAAGGTGAGATCAGGGGTATGTCGTATACAAGGTGAGGTCACACAATACACTTTCTGCAGTGTATACAGATTTCTCTCCGTATATGTCTGTACTGACATCCTGCTGCTGATATGCACAGCACTGCCAACATACACAGCTTGACTATACCTGCACAGTGCTGGGGATCAGCATATATACTGTATACAGGCAGGTGATCACACAGTCTGGCTATACCTACACAGTGCTAGGGATCAGCATATATACTGTATACAGGCAGGTGATCACACAGCTTGGCTATACCTGCACAGTGCTAGGGATCAGCATATATACTGTATATAGGCAGGTGATCACAGCCCGGCTGTTCAGTGTTGGGGTATATACTGTATACAAGCAGGTAGGTGATCACACAGCCGGCTGCACAGTGCTGGGGTCGTGGTATATACTGTATACAGGCAGGTACCGGCTGCACAGTGCTGGGGTCGGGGTATACACTGTATACAGGACAGTGCTGGGGTCGGGGTATACAGGACAGTGCTGGGGTGGGGTATACACTGTATACAGGACAGTGCTGGGGTCGGGGTATACACTGTATACAGGACAGTGCTGGGGTCGGGGTATACACTGTATACAGGACAGTGCTGGGGTCGGGGTATTTACTGTATACAGGACAGTGCTGGGGTCGGGGTATATTTACAGGACAGTGCTGGGGTCGGGGTATACACTGTATACAGGACAGTGCTGGGGTCGGGGTATACACTGTATACAGGACAGTGCTGGGGTCGGGGTATACACTGTATACAGGACAGTGCTGGGGTCGGGGTATACACTGTATACAGGACAGTGCTGGGGTCGGGTCTTATCAGGACAGTGCTGGGGTCGGGGTATACACTGTATACAGGACAGTGCTGGGGTCGGGGTATACACTGTGTACAGGACAGTGCTGGGGTCGGGGTATACACTGTGTACAGGACAGTGCTGGGGTCGGGGGCAGGGGGGGGGGGGGGGGGGGGGGAACGACGGCGGCGGGGCGGGTATACACTGTATACAGGACAGTGCTGGGGTCGGGGTATACACTGTATACAGGACAGTGCTGGGGTCGGGGTATACACTGTATACAGGACAGTGCTGGGGTCGGGGTATACACTGGTATACAGGACAGTGCTGGGGGGGGGGGGGGACGGGTCCGGGTACACGTGGAGCAGTGCGGGCGCCATAGCTGCCGCTTCCCTGGCCCTGTCTCCTCCAGTACACTGCCCGCTAGAGCTGGGGTCACAGCTGGCCCCGGCTGGGGCGGGTCCTGCGGCGGGGGGCGGGGCCGGGGGCGGGGGGGGGCCCCCGCCCCGGCGGCCCCCCTGGCACTTACCTGGGAGTCTAAGTGACCCGCACCGGTGCCGCCAGGCTGTGCAGAGCGAGGGAACAATACACACAGCGGACGTTACCGCACACTATGCTCTTCCCTCCACTCCCGGGAAAGGCTCTTTCACCTTCTGCCGTAAAGTGCTCCAAGTGTATCCGAGACTTTACGTCTCCTGAGCCGCGTGGGTTTATGTGCCAGTCAGGGGTATGCTGGAGAGAAGGCTGCACTCATATAGTGTGACATCCTAAAAATCCCATGGATTCATGGATTGTGCTAGAAATGGTAAATTATCCGATCACAATAAATTACTTAGTGGTCTCACCCATATAATATATTACCATTAGGGTACATTCTCAGGACATAATTTCATGTGGATTTCTGAGCGTATTCTGCATTGAGTCTGCACCCTATACACGTTCATGGGGTTTCCATGACCATGTTCACCTGCATAGGAAAATTTCCCTATTCTCATCACCTTCAAGAGGGTGTTAGAGGTAAGACCCCCACCAGTTGCGAAAAACAAAATAATCCGCTAAAGTCTGTACCCCTTCACCTCTCATCGTCTGTGGTCAGCTATCCTCAAAGCACTGACTGAGCAGAGTACAGATTAATAGAAAGCTTCTATATCCATCTATACAGATCCATATAAATGCAAGCACCTGCACACCCCACCAATCAAAACTTCTGACATGTCACTACAATGTCTCTAAAGTTTTCCCAATAGGTACCCTTTAAAGGGATTTTTCGGGGCCTCTAATGCATGTTTCATAGTGATGACCCATCCAGAGCATAAGTCATTAGTATGTGATCTGTAGGGTTTGAGACCAAGACCCCACACAGATCAGCTGTGTTGGCAGAAACTGCTGCAATGGACAGAAAGCAGATGCCGACTCCTATTGAAGTAATAGGAGCGGATGTGCGGTAACGTGGCACCACCGCTATGCAGTGATTACATGAACAGTGGCAGTCTGCACATGCCCCCTGTTCACTGTAGTAGCTTCACACGCATGGAGGCTGCTAGAACAGCTGGTCTGTGCAGGGTCTGGGTGTTTAACCTCCACGCATCAGATAATGATCACCTTTCTGGTGGATAGGTCATCAGTATGAAATATGCATTAGTGGATGGAAAACCCCTTTAAGAAATCGTTATGTCTATTGCAAACCTAAAAAGTTACTCTACTTTATTTTATCTAATGCAGCGGCTGACATGCTGAAACTAAGGCCTTATGTACACAACCAAGTGTGCAAGCCAAGGCTCTTCCAATGGGCGTCCAATGCTCTGTCCTTTCCCGATGATTATCCTATCCTACTCCATGACATTAGAATCCCCCTATTCAAGTCAATGGGGAACAGAAAGCACTTGGATGACACGCTGAAGTGTTTTCTGAAATAACCCACCTCACCTGCACACTTGGTCATATGCATGCAGCCTAAAGGTTCCATTCACTTCAAGGGTAACAGAGCTGCAGTAATATCTCGTAGAAGCAATGCTACTAGTCAGATACCTGTGTACACATGGTATCTAATGGAGCTGGCTGGGTGATCAGCTGATGGCTGTGGGTCATCCTCTCCACCCCCAACAATTTGCTGCTATTGTTGTGGTAGGCTATATATTTCTTTTGCAGGGACCAAATGAAGGGTCATCTATGATATGTATGGACATGAGGAGTCAGACATAGCAGGGGGTTGTGGATCCAGTAGGAGGCGCTGCCTTAGCTCTGGCCGCCAGATCTTCACAGCTAACACACCTGGAGCCTCTGCATTTTTGGGTGTTGCATTGTTGAAGTAGAGGTGAACTATACCTCCCCTGTATTCAACCCTGACCCGCCTGGTTTGATATGTATACAGCAGGTGGTGCCTCAAAAGTGACAAGAGGCAGCGCCACCTACTGGATCCACAACATACCAGGCAACACTTGATTTTACGCACTCCGCTCTAGCAGATGTCATATGGGCTCCCCATTCCACCATGACACTGATAGCAGACACAATAAGCTGATATTCCTAGTTTTTTGTAGTTGTAGATTGGGGCACAGAGTCAGAGGGCGGACAATTTAGTGTAAGTAACCTAACATAATACTGGTTAGCAACATTATACACATATAAGGATCAGTCATCTACCCATCACTTTCTTTGTAGGAGAGGCTATATTGCATCACTTCCTAAAGACTCTAATAATCTATGATATGTCTTTGTCAGTTGATCCCAGGTACATCACACAGTTTTTTGCAAACCTTTGAGGCGGAATCCGGAAAAACGCCACCCAACTCTCCCATTCATTTCAATGTTAGTCAGGCAGATTTTTTCAGCTAGAGAGGAAAAAAAACGTCATGACTTATCTTCAGGAAGATTCTGCCTTGCAAATCCCATTGAAATGAATGAAAGGCAGAAAAAAACGCTGCAAATAAAATGCTAGCTAGAAAAATCAGCTAGAGGACAGAATCTGCCACTGACTCCCACTGAAATGAATGGGAGAGTTGGAAGGCATTTTTTGAGGCAGATTCAGCCTAAAAATCTGCCTGCAAAAAACTCTGTGAATTTACCGTTAGTGCCAATGCTGAAGAACCAATCTACGATATAATGCATACAACTGTCTTTTACACTGGATGATGCTAACTATATCTTTGCTTACACAGTCGTCTTCTATACTGTGTACAGTTGGCTGATCCAGAGCACATATACATGGCCAGAAAATGCTTAGCAGCTCATGAGATCTGCCTTTTAAATTTATTTATTTGCTTGTTTTTTTTGAGTTTTATATATATCTAAAGTATGCAGTGGGCTCCCTCTAGTGGTGGCCCCAGATAGCTAGAACTGTAACACAAAGGGGGGAATTTATTAAGACTGGACATTCTTGTACTTATTCATTCCATCCTTGTGCATGTAGGTAGGCCTGAGCACAAATTTACACCAGTCAGGAATTGGAGATTTGTGGTATAACTCACATAAGTTTTCTGGTGTAAATGATAGTAAATCTGGCACCTGGGCCTCCTAGATTCCTGTCCTCTCCGCTCACTGTCTAAAAAGTGGTGAGCGGGACACAGTAGCGTCACAAATCCACCACTTTCTAGGCACATCCCAGATAGTAAATCTATGCTAAGGTGTATGCAGAGGATTTGTATCAGTTTTCTCTACACGTTTCACTCATATAATGATACATTATCACATATCGACACATTAACACAAAACATCTTAATGTAATGTTGATCAATCCACATGTGATTCATAGGTATATCCTCATCTTAGACATTCATGGCATATCCATGGGATATGATATATGCAGTTACCATCTCTGGGTTCCTTACCGCTCTTCACAAAGGGGGCCCTCTGACCTCCTTCCCACCCGATGACATGGCTGACGTGAATGGAGACGTAGACATGCATGAGCAGCTCTCTCCATTCACTTCTATGGGAGCTACTAAAATAGCTGTGCCTACTTCCTAGCATGTACGGCACAAGACTGTTAAAGCTAGTGATTGGGTGTAGCGGTCACCTGGGTGCATGGCATGGAACCTCTGCAGGAATAGACTGGAAAGATCACCATAATGGTGGGGATTTGTTGTTAAATAATGTTTTTTGTGTTTTGTTGAATTCCATTTCCTCCAGTTAGCTCAATTTCATTAAATACCTGACAAACCCTTTAAAGGGAGTGTGTCACCAGAGCCCAGCAAGTCAACCTGCCCCCAAATAGATAGGTTACGGTCACCTGAATCAAGCATTGTTTTCCCCTTGTGCTTCTGTTGCTGATATATTGCCTTTATGGCTTGTTTGGAGCAATGATGGTGTTGCTGTTGCTCCAAAAAGCTAATTTTCATATGGATAAAAATGTCAATATCTCCACAATGGTGGAATCAATTCAGAAGGTGGAAAACACAGTTTGTTTCAGGTGACCTTAACCTATCTATCTGTGAGGCTGGGTTGATATGCTGAGTTCTGGTGACAAACTGCCTTTAACAAAGACAAGCCCGATATGATTGATTATTACCCAGATCAGTTCTGCTTGTCCCTACATTGTCTACTACAAATTACCAGGTAAACCGAAGCTCTGGATCCACAATGTGACTTGGACAATGTCTTTAACAACAAATTTGATATTTGCTTTTCTCACAATGCAAATTTTCATTTCCTTCCATTTGTCTTTCAGCCAAGCCAAAGGTATACCTAGGAGTTAAGGTTAGGATGACTGTGAAAGAGATGCTGGAACAGCAGAGGGCGCTACAAGCGGAAAAGACGGCGTCAGTAAGTCTTCCCACCCTCATGCAGACACTAGCCACTAGAGACTAGACCATAATACCAAGTGCTAATACTAACATCTGCAGCCCAGTAGACACACACCACTGTTTGCTTTTCTCACCTGTACAGGTCCGTGCCAGATATATGTAATTATTAATAGGGAAAGTTACTATGATGTTTAGCTGAGAACAATAGCTTTGTGGAATATGCATGTGCGGTTTAGGCCTTCCGCCTTCATATTCTATCTACATACATTGTAAGACCGTCTGGGTGCCTGATAGGTGACACATTCAGTTCTGTACTACTGGGCTTGGATGAGTAATATCTAAAACAAGTAAGACCGGTGGAACAAAGATTTCTCTAGCACTATGGAAGTAGTCACAGGAAATAGGCAAGTACTGATGCCCCCAAGACTGGAAAAGGAACACAAGAAAGGGATGCATGCTGAACCTAGGAAGGCGCCATTACATTTCATCATACACAGCTGTTGAACTGAGAGACAAATCTGTCTTTCCAATGACAACATATAGTTTATTAACTATTTATATTCCTTACATAGTGCTAACAGCTCCTTCTGCTATATAACCTATAATGTACACTTAAAGGGGTTGTGCAGGATTAGAAAACATGGCTGCTTTCTTCTTAGGAAATGACCTCATGCCCGCAGGCAATGCAAGACATACTGATGTCTGTAAAGTGCTGCAGAATATGATGGTGTTATATAAGTAAGTAATTAAGCAAAAAAAAGTTCTATTAAAATGAATGGGACTGAGCAGCAATAAGGCCATGTGACCACTGGACGTGATACTACTTTCTGAGAAGAAGAAAGCAGCCATGTTTTCTAATCCTGCACAATCCCTTTAAAGTATATGAAACACTGTAAGGAAAACTGAGACACTGTGCAGGGCCTGAGAGGGGCAATATAAGACACAGGGATTCACTTCATGGGGTACTTGGAATCCCAGTGTCATGCAGTAACTGTGAGACCCTGCAACAGGCATAACACAATTTATATGTTTTGCCTGCAGAGTGTGTTTATAGCTAAGCTTCATTCAAAACGTACAGATAAAGAGGACCTTTCACCACCTCCACCAATTCTAGTTCTTAGTATCTGTTAATAGGCGCTGCTCCACTGATTCCAGCTCAGTTGGAATTTTTTCTCTAGCCCCCACCATTCGCTGAGCAACAAGAACAGGTAGTTTTGATGCCTGACGTGCTATTTAAGCTCTGTACTCTCAGAAGGGGGGTGTCAGGCAGGGGGTGCGACTCAAACCTCCAATCAGAGGCAGGCAGTGTCAGAGCTCAGAATCACACCCCTTGTCTGCTCCTGCCTGACACCGCCCTCCTGACAGTACAGAAACTAAATAGCATATCAAACACCATAAGTAACAGCATTGATTGCTCAGGAACAGTGTGGGCTAGAGAGAAAATTACAACTGTGCCCGAATCAGTGGGGCAGCAGCTATTATTTGATGTAAAGAGCTTGTCGGAGGTGGTGAAAGGTTCTCTTTAACTTTATTATCCCACAATGTCTAAAAAGAAATTATTTAATTTCCTGATACCAGGGTATAACAAGTAACCACTGGGCCTTATAGCAAAACTTGGAATGGGACCCTACTCCACTATGACCACCTTCTCCAGCAAGTTTAGAACATGAAATCTTATGATTTTTAAGTCTCTTTAATGTGCAAGGATAGTGTAAGCAATTATGTCACATGACAGGGATAATGCATAGTAATGTCACAGTATAGGAATAATGCATAGTGATGTCACAGTACAGGTATAATACATAGTGATGTCACAGTACAGAGATAATGCATATAGTAATGTCACAGGACAGAGATAATGCATAGTGATGTCACAGTATAGGGATAATGCACGTAATGATGTCACAGGACAGGAATAATGCATGTAGTGATGTCACAGTATAGGGATAATGCATGTAGTGATGTCACAGGACAGGGATAATGCATGTAGTGATGTCACAGTATAGGGATAATGCATAGTAATGTCACAGTACAGAGATAATGCATATAGTAATGTCACAGGACAGGGATAATTCATAGTGATGTCACAGTACAGGTATAATGCATAGTGATGTCACAGTGCAGAGATAATGCATATAGTAATGTCACATGACAGAGATAATGCATAGTAATGTCACAGTATAGGGATCATGCATATAGTGATGTCACAGGACAGGGATAATGCATAAAGTGATGTCACAGGACAGGGATAATGCATAGTGATGTCACAGTACAGAGATAATGCATGTAGTAATGTCACAGGACAGGAATTATTGCATATAGTGATGTCACAGGACAGGGATATTGCATAGTAATGTCACATTATAGGGATAATTCGTAGTGATGTCACAGTACTGAAATAATGCACGCAGTGATGTAACAGTACAAGGATAATACACACAGTGATGTCACAGTACAGGGATAATGTACACAGTAATAGCACAGTTCAAGACAAATGCACACAGTGATGCCACAATACAAGGATAATGCACACAGTGATGCCACAATACAGATACAGGGATAATGCACAAGTAATTTCACAATATTGCAACAGTGTGCACACACATAACCGTGACCTCAAAGCTTAGGAACATGCACATATAATGATGCCATATTATGGTATAATTCACACATGGTGTCACAGTACAGGGATCTTTGGAAACAGTGAGGACCTCAACATACAGCTATCCAATCTCAGCGTCTTGAGTCTGAGTATAGTAATAGGAGAGAAACTGATTGCAAGTTCAGAAAGAAAGGATTTGCTTCTTTTGTGGAAACAGCACCACTTCTGTTTACTGGTTGTTCATGGTATTGTCTGCAATGAATTGTGCAATTGTGATGAAATACAATACCAGACACAGCCATGGAAAAACATGCAAAATGAATTTCAGAAAACATCTTTAAACTTCCCTGTTGTATTTCTGTATATGGACTGGTGTGTATAGCATGTGCAGTACCTGTCAGGATTCTCCTGTGAAAGTAGAGTTCTGAGAAACATGGAGGAGCTAATCTGACCTTCCAATGACAAGATGTAGTTTATTAACTATTTATGTTGCTTATATTGTGCTAATATGGTCCACATTGCTGTACAGAAATTGTCAGTATTCATTTTAGTCCACAATCTAAATACCCTACCTCAATTGGACCAATCTTATAGGAAGCCAGTTATCTCCAGAGAGGAGCCTGGAGTAAATCTATAACATGGGGAGAATATACAAACTTCACATCTATGTGCTATATAAATCTACAGCTGACCATGGACATTGGATAGTCGAATGCTTGTCTTTTCGATGGCTGAGCATGCATATGTTCTGAATGGGGAGAGGATCACATAGTAACATACATTCTAAAGCTGGAAAAGGCATATACACACGTGGACAAAATTGTTGGTACCCCTCGTTTAATGAAAGAAAAACCCACAATGGTGACAGAAATAACTTGAATCTGACAAAAGTAATTTACCAAACTACATGTTGACAAGCCACAACGATTCTGGGAGAATGTCCTATGGACAGATGAGACAAAAATCAAAATTTTTGGCAAGGCACATCAGTTCTATGTTCACAAATGGAAAAATGAAGCATATCTTGAAAAGAACACTGTCCCTACTGTGAAACATGGAGGAGGCTCTGTTATGTTCTGGGGCTGCTTTGCTGCATCTGGCACAGGGTGTCTTGAATCTGTGCAGGGTACAATGAAATCTCAAGACTATCAAGGGATTCTAGAGAGAAATTTGCTGCCCAGTGTCAGAAAGCTTGGTCTCAGTCACAGGTTACGGGTTATGGGTTTTGCAACAGGATAATGACCCAAAACACACAGCTAAAAACACCCAAGAATGGCTAAGAGGAAAACATTGGACTATTCTGAAGTGGCCTTCTATGAGCCCTGACCTAAATCCTATTGAGCATCTTTGGAAGGAGCTGAAACATGCCATCTGGAAAAGGCACCCGTCAAACCCAAGACAACTGGAGCAGTTTGCTCATGAGGAGTGGCCAAAATACCTGTTGAGAGGTGCAGAAGTCTCATTGACAGTTACAGGAATCGTTTGATTAAACGAGGGGTACCAACAATTTTGTCCACGTGTGTATCCATCCAGTGTATTATCCTGCAATATTGATCCAGAGGAAGGTAAAACCTTCATGAGATAGAGGCCAAATTTCCTTCCTGACCCCAAATCTGGTAAGAAAAATAAATCCTCGGACTAGTGACCTATCTCCAGAAATGTAGTAATTGTAACCTTCTAGTCTTCTGGGCCCTTCATGAATTCTTTTAGCAAATATCCCATGGCAAGTTCCTCCGGCAGAGAGTTCTGTAGTCTTGCTGCTCTTACAGTATTGGTGCAGAAACTTTTCCTCTAAATGTAGAGGACACCCCCTTGTTACAATCCTGGGTATGAAGAGATTCTGGCCAGGATCTTTGTTTTCCCTTAGTTTTTTTCATATATAGTTATTAGATCGCCCCTCTCTTGTCTTCTGAAACAAATAACTCTACCTTTGATTGTCTATGAGTACTGTAGTCCACCTATTCCATTTATTACTCTGGTTGCCTACCTTTTAACCCGCTTGAGCTGTACTATGTCTTTCTGGTGCCCAAACCTGTGCACAATATTCCATGTGTAGTCTGCAGTGATTTGTAAAGTGGCAGAACTATGTTGGTGTCGGGTGTATGCATACCCCTGGTGATGCCCCCTGTTTGCCTTGGGGGCAGTTGCCTGACATTGGTTGCTTCATTCCTAATTACTGTCAAGTAAAATTCCTAGTTATTCCCCATGTCTGTTAATAAGCTGCTGTCAGAAAGTTCAGCTTATATCCAGGGAGGACAAAGGGTCTTGTGGTGAGATTCCCCTTGCCCGTTCCTTCTTTTCCCCAACAATTGCCATTACGGGATAGATGCCACACCCCCATACACATTAGTTAGCCGATCCTAAGGAAATTGGTGGGTTTGGCCTACATCTAAGTATGTTCACCATTATACCCCAAGCTTGAAGGCAATAGTGCTATCCACAAGCAGCTAAGATTATAGGGACCCTATCAGCCCTTTATCTAAATGTTGCATGGGCAGTAAATCTGATTCAGAGCCTTGCAGATCCAGAATAAGTACAGTGCTAGGGCCTTTCTACCTCCGCCTCATGCTTTCTTTCAGAACCTCATGTAAAGGATCATTACTGAAGACACTTTTACAATACAAGTTAGGAGAAAGCTTTGCAAATAGCGACCCCGTTCTGAGGGTTGCTTTTTTTATGCATTCTTTGTGCTTTTATCAATAAAATACAAGTCTTGGAAGGTCTCTGGGCTAAGAAATATTTGCATTGTTAGCTGCCAGGTAAATCATTAGCACTTCCTGGTTCATGACATTGAAAACCCTCTGTGTTGTGAAGAATAAACCAGAACAAGCTGCCTCTCCTACCCAGCACAGAGTATAAGCTCACCCCTCCTTCTCCCTCCGCTATCAGCACCTGTGTCCCTTTAAACATTAACCCCCTCCATGCTGGAACAGTAGTATCAGCTACTGGACCTTGCCCGGAACATTGAAGCATACTGGAAACAATTCTCCTCAATATGGGAAATCAAAGTCAAGATGTGACTGTACTAAATATAACCAGAAGCATAGGTATATGTTTTTACTGGGCTATATAGAAATGGAATAAATGGTAAGGTGTTGGGGACTTTAGGAATAACAATGTAATATAGTCAAATATGACATATAGTGATAGTAATATAGCACATATATTACATATTGTTTCATATTAAGCCAGTCCATTACATACAAGTGCCTTGTCTACTTTCATCTTGTTACAGTGTATCTAAGATCTGTCCTCTGCAGACATAAATATACCACCACATCCATACAATATAACATAAAACATACATAAAACCAAGGAATGGACACATCTCCTAAACAATATAAGTGAAATAACGTATTGACTTACCATTTACAGGCATTCTTCTATATGATATATCTAACCCAAAATTTCTCTGTTATTATCTTTTATGCAGGAGTCCAGGCAGAGCAAATTGCAAGTTTTCCATCCAATCCCTCCTCCTCCTTCTTCAGGTTGGTGTTGAAAAAAAAAAAACTAAAAAAAAAAAATAGTCTAAATCATTACAAAGGCACAGGGAATTCTTTATAGATGGAAGGCTCAAAGCTCACGGCTCAACTTAAGATCCACTCAATAATTACTCCAACCAATCAGATCAGTCAACAGGTAGAAGGAATGCAGATGAGGACAACGGGATAACCATGTAAGGGTTTTTTGTGACATATTTAATATGGTAGTCTAATGTATGGAGGGGATCTTAAGATATATTACCTTTTAAAGCCGCAGACAGGTTTCTTTGTTTGGAGTAAAAAAGATAAAATCTTGTTGTTATGTCTTCTTAAGTTTCTAGTGCTGCTGCTTTATTCTAAGCACACTGATCCTCATTGGAGATAAGGGGGTTGTTTTTATAAGATTCACTTTGGAGATTATTTCGAGCAATCTGAGGTCAAGTACTTGAACATCATCTCTTTGCCCTAAATTGATATTGTATTTTACGGGGCATCTTACCCAGAATTTATGGGATCCTTGAGAATTCAGAAGAGATCCACATAAGGACAAAGAACTTTTTATTATGTCATGTGCTGAGAGTCAGCTGTCCACTCCATAGCCATGATCAAAATATAAAGTCTGTTGTCGAAGGCAAACAAGATTATGCAAAACAGTTAATTTGTGTTTGATATGCAAATCTTCCATTGTATACATAAAACTAACCATGGTCTTGTGTCCTAATCCTAGAAATGATATGTGCATACGTACCTACACCCTGTGCACCCAGCTATCAAGATACCAAGCAGCCTCCAGTATATGGTGCCCAGGAGGAAAGTTTTGTGGATGCCTATCCTCACCCTGAGCCTCTCCAAGACTCCAGCTTTAGTATATTCCAGAACCAATCTTTGTGTTTCCAGGAAGAATCCTTCCAGCCTTCTCCCATCTTCTACCAGAATATGGTAACTTTTATTCTTATTTTCCTCCTTTTTAGAATGTAACGCTAAAAACGCGTGGAGAACATAAGACGTCATGTCCTGAAGTTGACTAAAACTGGCCATAGTGTTTTTTTGTTAGATATGATACGCCATAACATCCTCCAAGGAATTTATTGGACACTTTCTAGTCTCATTGTCTCTCATATTCCATCTATGTCTTGTTCTCTCTTTCTATCCTGATAACCCTTCTTACATGTACTTTAAATGTCTACATTCTTAGTATCCTTTTAGCACTTTCACTAACTTCAGTTTCCTTTCAACCTACCTAAATTTGAGGGGGTACTGAATTCTCATTGAAGAGACACTGCTGCTATATGGAGACTTATTTTCAGGCAATGCTCCATGGGAAAAAGTATGTAAATTAGCTCCTTATACTATCTTATACCAGTCAAACCAGAAACTCCTCCAGAAGCAAGAGGGATCCATTTGCAGACATCTTTGGGGGTTCTTGCCCCTCATCAGTACCGAGAAGGGCACCTCATCCAGAAAACTTGTACCCTGCTTTGTACTGACCATGGGCAGGAACCCTGAATCAGTTGTCAGTAGATGGGACCTTCATCCATCTGGAAAGATAAAAGATAGATTCACAAGAAACAAGAGTAAGTTGCAACCTACCAAAGAATACATATTTACTCACATAGAATAGGCCAATGACTAATATGAACATGGAAATATTAACAGCAAAATGTCTATAATACAAGTGTCCTTGTGTTATTATTGGTTTATTATATTGTAATATGTAAACTCATCAGTAGTGGACTCCTTTACCTGCCTCCAAGCTACTTAAACTCAACACAACCGAAGGACATAAAGGATAAATATGTCTTTCTTTACTACACTGTTTCAGTGGATAACATGGATTTTTTTCAGTATATTGTTCACAGAACAGCAGGTCTGTTGCTTTGCATCAGAATTTTATATTGAGGCTTCACTTAGATAGCCTTGAATGGCGAAAGGGTTTACCTTCCTTTTTTGTGACCAGATCCCATCTTATTTCTGGGATATTGTAGGTTTTTCACCAGGTTCATTCCTAGCCACAGGATGGCTAGGGCTGAGCAGAACTTTAGCCACTATTCCCAGGACGTATTCTGCTCACCTGAACAGGTTGTATTAGGTACATCTCATTGATGCGCCTTTCAAGATGTTGGATTTGTTACTTCTACTAATACTGGCAGCTACTCCAGTCTCTTTTAGTATTTTTTTCCTCCAATATACAAGATCCAGATTAAAACTGAGACTACATCTCGGCGCTGTCACCACAGTCACACTCTGGAATTATTTCAATACTGAATCGTTACTGGATAATTCGTTTTGAGCTAAGAAACAAGCCATTTTTCAAGTCCAAATTACTGTATATGGATCTATCACATATGGATTTGAAAAAGGGCTTGTTTCTTAGCTCGAAACATGTTATCCAATACAGATTCCGTATTGAAATAATTCTGCAGTGTGACTGCCGTGACAGCGCCGAGATATAGTCTCAGTTTTTATTAGAGTCTAGGTTCATTCCTATGAAGAAGTGGTTGAACATCCAACTATAAGTGTTTTGTTTTTTTACAATGTAAAGGAACGCCAAATACTGAAAATGCATAAAAATTATAAAGAGTTGGGAGAGACATCTCAGCACTTCATCACTTAATCTCTGCATTTTCATTGATCCTATTTTGTCTCATGTTTAAAATGAGAAAAGAGAAATAGAGCTCAGCTAGATCCTCCTCCTCACTGTCCTCTGTCTGTCTGGCTACCAAACAACTGGCTGCAGCAGGAGCCTCCCCTCCCGAATGTCTGCAGTAGAAGAAATAGATGCTTACCTTCTTCAGCCTAATCCTACATAGACCAGGTTAACCCCCTTGTTCTCTACAGTCTACAAGACTGTATGTTTTGGGAACATGTAAAACAATCTGCAGATGACAGACAGTGAGGGCTAGATCCTTCCATACTCATTTCTAGATGTTAGTGTTTCTTTAAACAGTGCTTCCTGGTACCTTTTATGACCATAGACAATCCTGAATCTATAGACCTATAGATTGACCATGTATTGGAAATAAAGGATGAAATTATTAGCTCATGATCTTTTTGTCTCATACTGGCTCACAGAATACCAAATGTCTCACTTGTTCTGTTGCCAGTAAAATATCTTCTCATACGTGTTCACATAAAGAAAGTTGGAATGACCGAGATTTGCGTTGTTCTGTTGCAGACTCCAGAATCACCTTCAGATTCATCGGAAATGTCAAACTCTTTTGAATACTCACCAGGTTACCAAGGCATGGAGTTTGTACCCTATGGCTCTCCTTCTCACCAGGAAACCAGGAGTTGTGCCTATGCTAATATGGATCATCCTGTCTATCAACACCAGAACAACTCCACATTCTGTTACTGTGCTTATTGCTGCTCCATAGACTATCCCGAGCCAGTGAACACACAGGATTCCTGTGCTTATGCCAATACAGACTATACGGGATATCTCACCTCATCAGAGGATTTTCTTATAAGGGAACTCAACATCTACAATATGTACAGCTAACCAGCGACTAGAATTTTAGCTATGGATTGTTGGCCCTCTACAGCAGTAATACCAAGTGCTTTCATTCATTTGTTCAGATTATTGTAATAACTTATGTTATCTGAAAGGGAGTCTGTCACCAGAACCCAGATGGATGGGTTAGGGTCACATGAGTCAACCAATGTTTCTCCTGTATACCTCCATTGATGAGATAAAGCCTTTTATGTTGCCATTGCTCCCTACAAATCATTTGCATATTGACAAAAATAGCGTTATCTTGGTAACGGAGGCCCCGATTCACAAGGGGAAAACACTGTTTTATTCAGGTGTCCCATCTACAGTATCTGTCTATCTGCAGGGTTGATATACTGGGTTCTGGAGACAGACTCCCGTGTAAATGCAACAATAAGATACCAATAATAAATTACAGGAATGCAGGACTGACTATAGGTGGCCATACACCAATTTCTAATGAACTCCTCATACGCATCCATGTTCAATTTGGGTGAGCATGGATAGGTTTTTCAATGGGGAAAAATGGGAGTAAGCCATTGCTAGAGAGCTTTGGTGTAGGCTTATCTCCCTTGAGAACACACGATTGGGTTAAAACTGAGCATATCTGATCCTCTTTTCCAGCCACATATGCTAAACAGTCCAGTGCTAATGAAATCAGTGGATTTGGTCAATGCACGACTAATATGTATGGCCACCATAAAGTCTGCCGATTTCATATGGGTCCTTCATGGCGGTCGTCCAACAGCACAGTAGGATCAAGGATACTATATTTCAAGAAGGACGATCCTTTATGCTGTTGGCCGATCAAAGTCTAATATAAATATAAGTAAGCATAATAAATAAAATAAAAAAATGTGTATGACTAGCTTCATACACCATGGTCTGTGAGTAGTGGGCTGTCCTTGTGTCATGTACTGCCACCACCTGTGCCACTATACAGGTCACGGAGTCAACTGCTTCTGACTCCAAGCTATGTATAGTATGGGGACTGGATATACCTCAGAACATCTGATCTGAGCAGGGGGCTCTCACCCCCCACCTTTAAGATATTTAGGCCTATCCTAAGGATAGATCATAACTAGAAATTCCCGACCAGCCCCTGTAAGATGGTCATACATCTTCAATAACTATTGGACAAACCAGCAAATACTCCATACACATGTACATTAGGCTTGACTGTATATGTAGCCTTAATGGATGGAGGGAATAAGCCACTGTCAGACACCTTCATCAGTAGCTTTTCTCCCATGAAGACAAAGGGTCAGCATTGAATTTCTACATGCCAGACTCATCATTCCCCCAACATCAGTCTGGGGAGTATTGGCCGCTCCCTCTGAAATTGGCAGGTTCAGCTGACATTGCTTTTATGTGTCTGGGCTCCTTAAATTGACATTCAGTCTTAAGAAATTGAAATTGTTATCTCAGTAAAGGATGATTGACTGCTGGATTACTCCCCTCCACCATGATCTATATAGCACTGGCAGGATCTGTATCTATAGCCAGTACAACTATTGTCACCGTGTTCTATAGCTGCCCATAAAGAAGCTTTTTATGCTTTCTTCTAGACTGATCTGTATTCTCTTGAGCATGCAATGTACATACTCATATCAAAGCAAATGCACTGTGCCAATGTTTTACTGACACTTGCAAATACACACTACATATTGACAGTATGTTACACTTTTATTCACTTATTTCTTGTGCGCACACTCCAAACAGGTTCCCACGAGTGGAGCTGTCAGGACCGGAGCTTCTGAAACAGAATTCCTTGAATTCCACAATTGTCGTTACTTGAAAGATTTTTTATTTTTTTTTTTTATTGTAGGCAGTCCTTTCAGGGAAGGGATTTGGAACAAAAATATAGAGAGATTTGAAAGGCCGTAAAGAATTGTAAAAGATTTACTACATGATGGCTAAGACTGAAAATTGATGTTTATTTTTACTACTATAACTTACTAATCATAACTATGAATGTTTTATAATTGCAAAGTATCTGCCTTCTTTTTATATGTTTGTTATTTTGTCTTTTTTATTGCATTGTTTATAGTGAATTATGAACAAAACTTTTCTAATTTCTAATAAATGTATATATTTTGTAACAAACAATGTTTCTCTCATTGTACTGTGAGTCGCCTTGAGCCAGGGCCCCACGTGGTGCAAAGACCGCAGCGTTTTACAGTTACTGCAAAGTGGATGGGATTCTCTAGATAAATATGCGCAGCAGAAACACTGTGATTTCCAAAACCGGCTGCGGTTTTGGAAATTGCAGTATGTCAATTATACCTACGGAAATGCTGGCGGTTTCCCTATAGGTGTAATGGAAGCAGAAAGTCCGCAGTGGAAACCTCTGCGGACTTTCTGTGAAAAGCTTTGCAGGAAAAACTGTGATGCGTTGCCGTCGTGGTTTTTCCCGCAGCACTTTTTGCTGAGGCCGGCTACGTGGGGCCTTAGCCTTAAAGTGTCTTATTATCCCTTATTGCTGATTCTTTAAGGGGTTATGTACACATTGCCAGTTTTCTTGGACCTAACATCTGTAAAAAACACAGCCATTTTAAAACCCATGAATGTCTATGGGTCTTTTCACATGTCTATTTTTATGTCTGTCAAATAGGCAAAGATGGAGCATAAATTTTTGACAGCCATGATAAAAGTTTGTAAAAAAAACAGACATGTGAATAGATCCATAGACATTCATTCGTTTAAAAATGCCTGTCACATGGCCATTATTCACTAACATGCGAATAGGGTGTTAGATTGCTATCCCCATAGTCAGTAGTCAGATGTCATGGGATCATAGAATCAGTCTTGTTGGATTTCAATGTGCCCCGATCCATTGTTCTCACAAGGTTTAATAAGAGGTTTAATCGTCTCTCCCTGGTAAAACCACATGCACACTTGGCTGTGCTACAGCAAGCATTGTCAGTACCTACTAGTTACCACAGAACTCTACACAAAGAAGCAGATATACTCACAAGTAAAGCATGGCTAAGGAAATAAAATAGGTCATTCAGATATATTACAAGGTGGTATATTATTACATTTTATAGATGTTGGCCCCAAACTTGTCTACTGCTGAAGTTGCGCTTCAAAGTACAGAACAACACCTGTGCTCGCTCCAAAGCATTTCTATTAAAGCTAGGGTTACACTGCAACACCTGGTAAAATCACCACAAAATTACCACAAGGAACCCTTAAAGGAAAAGT
Source organism: Leptodactylus fallax (assembly GCA_947044405.1). Classification (NCBI taxonomy): domain Eukaryota; kingdom Metazoa; phylum Chordata; class Amphibia; order Anura; family Leptodactylidae; genus Leptodactylus; species Leptodactylus fallax. The sequence continues at coordinate 1,967,072 of CAMRHE010000280.1, read as the reverse complement.
TGATCTTTGTAACCATTTTTTTGTTGCTTCTAAGAATTGAAAATTAAGAAAATTAAGAAACGTTGTCAACAGTCTTAATTAAAAATCTTCTATCCATTAGTGTTTACAGTTTATAAGCAGACCTATATGTCTCCATAGTAACAGACTACAAACACATCATCTGTAGTCTGACCATGCAACCATATTGTAGTCTATTGATATCTGACTTGCTAGTCTACCAAATGTAAATTAGTAATATGTATATTTAAAATCTTCATAGAAGAACACAGAAGGGGAGGGGGGTTTATTCAGGACTATTTGCAAAGACAACTTTACTATATTTAATATTTTATATGAACTGGGATTACAAAAAAAGTGGTTGCATAAGAAAATCTCCTAATGTATATGGCAGGCATATGTAGGCAGGGATCCTGCAGTCCCCAATTAAATGGAAAGTGTAGTCATCTATATGTATACAGCATTGTATAATTTTTGAGTAAATGTTCGAGGTAAGTAACTATATAAGCATACAATTTCATATATCTACATGTATATGTTTCAAATGACCACATTGAAAGTGAACACAATTCAGTGTGAATTTGGCCTAGAAGATTATGCTTTGAATAGTTGCATGGTGGAAATGATCAAATAAAAGGAATACAATTGATTATTAAGTAGATACTTAGGGCTGGATTAGAGTAGGCGAAGGCACCTCAGAAACGAAAAACCAATCTGAACCTTATCTACTCTATTGGTGGTAAATGTTAGACCAGTGTGGTACCAATTGATGGGATCCCCACTGATTGCCAAAAAGGGGAAACCCTGCCACAAGACTAAGAGAAGTTTAAAGAGAGCACCACACAGCTCCGATACACTGATGAAAAACAGAGCACAGTGCTCATCCTCCACCCCACTCAAACTCCTCCTAGCCACAGCCTTGCAAGGTCTCACTTTCTGGCCTCTTGGCCAGCCCTGCAGTGGATATCTGATAAATGCTTTTCACCTGAATACTACTTTAAGATGGGCTCTTTCAAAGTCTGCTATGGGGCACTAGAAGTCTTTTAGTTATGCCCCCAGAAGTCAATATTGGTAGCATATATACTTTTCCAACTCACAGGTATCCCAATAGCTATTTGGAAGTCCAAATATATGACCCTCTCTTTTGAAGGGAGGGACATTAGTGTCTCAGCTATTTCCATAACTCCCATAGACTTCAGGGTATAGAGGATAAATGAGTCCTTTGAATTTAATAGATTAATTGCAACAGAATTGGTTTGGGCATAAAAGGCAGAAGCATTGCTAGGGAGGCAATCTAGGCATGTTCCCTGGGTGCTGGTTGTCAGGGGCATGCCAAGAAGTCCATTTTATATATTTAGATACAGAGTGAGAGTAGTAAACTGAGCCTTTGCTCCGGCTAAAGGAAAACTACAGTTCTGTGAAAGGTGTGTGGTGGAGCCTCTCCTGGAGCCCAAAGTGATCTGATATACTACTTGTAACCTCCCTGTACTCCAGCCCTGTTATCAAAATCAATGAGGCAGATATATCATCTGGCTATGTCACTTTTGTGGCATAAAAAAGTCACAAACCAGATTGTCGCAAGTGCCATTTCTACTCCCTTACCACAATTTATTAAAAAGAGGCATGTGATGGTGTATTGTGGGCCAGTCTTCTAGTGTTTTACAGCTATGAGCATGAGCATGCCTACACCTCATCATAAATCCGCTGAATTCTCCGCTAGTGCAGGAGATATGATCGGCCTCCAAAGTGATAGCCTTCTTACATTTCCTCCACTGTTAGTAAAAATAAAGACAGAAAATGTAAGTAACAAAACTGAGCACTGTCATCAGAAGGATTGAGGGGGCACATTTAGGAAAGCAATAAATATGTTCAGTCAGATACAACTAGAATAGAAGAGTTCCGCAGAATTGCAATATTAGAATATACAAATCTAATCACATTGCACAATGCTGAGACTATGCACAAAGTAGAGATCAAAAGCCACCTGCACTCATCCATGATACGTCTTGCTTTATTCCCTATGCAAACCAGTGATATACACATACTGCAGAGTCAACCCTGTCCTTTAGATGCCTCAACATTAACCTCAACTTCCAGGTCCTTGAAAGTTTGTGAACCCTTCTGATTTTCTATATTTTGACATAAAACTATATCCGATTTTCACACAAGTACTAAAGGTAGATAAAGAGAACCAAACCAGGCAAATGAGTACAAATACTAGACCGGGTAATTTATTTATGGAAGAAAATGATCCAATTGGACATATCTGTGAATTCTGAAGGATTCACAAACTTTCAAGCGCCACCTTATCTCTTATGTTTGGACAATCAAGTTGTTAGTCAGTACTAAAAAACATGAAGCTAGGATCTTGCTGTCAATAATGGTTGCCATACACCTATCATACACAATCACTCTCAACTTCTTTCCCCCAATATTATCTGGCAGGAGCAAATCTGAACACCCCCATATACGTCAGATGATCTTCTAAATACTCAAATAGACTAGATAGCCAAAGTGACTCTAATATATATGGGCAGCTTCAGTGTTGTATTACTTGGCTGCAGTATATGTAGCAAATTACAGATTAAAACCATATGAAAATCAGTGTCTGTAGCATAACCAGTATCCTCCATCTAACCACATAAAATAACATGCAGTAGAACATGGGTATTGGAGAACAATAATAAATAATAATGTTATACATGTAGTGCCAACATATTGGGGATACGTTGCAGAAGAGTTGGGTCTGACTGCTAGGACACTCACCAATCCCAAGGACAGGAGTGTTCTGCTCGCCAATCTAAATTGAGCAGTGGTTGAAATGGCATGCCTCCTCTCTATTCATTGCTATGAGAATGTGGTCCCATTGAAATGAGTGGAGGTTGGGGGTGTACCTATCGAACCACTATTGAGTTCAGGCTGGGGAGCAAAGCACCTCTGTTCTAATGATCAGTGAGTGTCCCAGAAGTTGGACCCCCACTGATCTGCAACTTATTCCCTAGCCTGTAGATAGGGGATAAATTGCTTTGGTGGTACAACCCTTTAACAAATTCTGACTGGATGCTTGTTTGGCCAACAGCTATTCCTCTCGATTCCACCATACACAAACAAATTCAGTTCAGTTGATTGTGGACATGTTGTAGACTGTGAGATGAGTAAGTCACTCCTAGACATCTCCGGTGGTGAATTTTTTTTTTTGCCTTAACAACACAGGATAAGGCATGATGAAATTCAACATGCCCAATCCTTCTTTTCCCTGAAATATATTAGATGATCTGCTATCCATCTGAAATGGGCAGGTTGGCTAATTGACCTTATTATGTCAAATCTGTACCTTTCACCACCTCCAATAAGCCCAATTCTTGACATCAATTAACAGCTGCTGCTCCACTGATTCTGGCACAGTTGGAAATTTTTCTCTACCCCCCACCATTCCCGAGCAATCAGTGCTGTTAATTTTGATGCCTGACATGCTATTTAGGCTCTGTACTACCAGGAAAGCGGTGTCAGGCAGGAGCAGACAAGGGGTGTGATTCTGAGCTCTGATACTGGCTGCCTCTGATTTGGATCTCTGAATCACACCCCCTGCCTGACGCCGCCCAACTGACATTACAGAGCTTAAATAGCACATCAGGCATCAAAACTACCTGCGCTCAGTGCTCGGGAATGGTGGGAGCTAGAGAGAAAATTTGAACTGTGCCGGAACCAGTGAAGCAGCGACTATTAACAGATGCTAAGAACTCGATTTGGTGAAGGTAGTGAAAGGTCCTCTTTAAAGGAGTATTCTTGGGAATATAGCCATATTTAAATTGGTAAAAATATATAATTTGGTAAAAAAATTTGCAGAATTTTAAAGAATTTCTTTAATTACTTTAGTGGTGACAGTCTTGTGTTGATCTTGAGGTTGCCTATTAATAAGACCCATGAACTTTCTACAGTCTTGGACTTGGAAATCCAGCCATGATTTCCTTATTGTGGCCAGGTTATCTTCCCATGTATGTATTGATCCTGCCTGATAACCTGTCCACAATAAGGAATCATGGCTGGGTTTCTGACATGTTCCTGCATTCATGGTCCATTGGCAACCGATCAAGACAAAAGACTTATTACTATGATAATTAGAAGAAATCTTTAGAACTCTACAAATTTTTTTTATTTTTTTTTTTTTTTGCAAAAATGTTTAACTTTTAATAGTCTACAAATAGAAATACGGTTATGTTCATGGGAAAACTCCATTTAAGATTTGTGGAGATCCTGCCTGTCAAATCCATACCAAGCAATAAGTGACGGAATATCCTAGCAATTTGTCGGGACTGTGGTCAAAACCCTTTAAAGCCAAGAGTTAAAATTGGATCCAAATTAGCTCTCAAAACAAGTGATTTTATAAGTATAAAGGGTGAAATGAGATGAACTTGGTGGACAATATGGAATTTTACAAACCTCAAATAACCTCAGATTTTTATTTTTTTTTAACGATTGCATCATGTCTTGTTTACCTCGGTACGTGCTTTGGGAAAGGAGACTTTCCAGAACTAGCCATGGTTCTCACATTTAATTTGTATTTTTCAGCCATTTAATTGGAAAAGGGATGATAATCCATACCAACTTGTTTCTCAATCATGGCCAAAGTGAAACTTGAGAGTGTAACCAGAGTCTCCTTAAACTTCCATGTTTTCTTAAGGAATTACAGCTGTGTAGAATTAATGCTCCATTTCCTATTATCTGATGGCGATGAAATCTAGAATAAGCTCAGATTAATAATTGTGACCTTTCTCGGAGGGTTTTAGATTTCCATTTACCCACAATCCATTCAGTTTAAGACAATGCACTAATCTAATTAACAGTAATTGTAAAGTAAATTCTCAATTTCAGGTACCAGGTATAGCTCTCCTGAAATGCCACATGCCAGTAGCAATTTGCTTCACCTATCATGGACAGGTTTTGCCTTAAAAAAGACATAATAATGGATATTAAATGGGTTGTCCAAGGCTTAATATCAATGACCTGTCTATAGGATAGGTCATCAGTATGACATTGGAGGGTGTCTGACACCTGACACTCACCCATCAGCTGATTTCTGCAGAGTATACAGAGCCAGACACTGGGCAGCTCAGTACACTATGTAGTGGGTATGCTGCGCTATTACAGCTAAGCTACCATTCAAGCCATCAATATAAAGTCTTAGACTACCACTCCAATATTCAATTTCTGCATTTGTGACCACCACCTACATGGGTATAACTACCAGTGTAACATTTATAGTGCCTGCTATGGTGCCCAGGAATTAAAGAGCTCACCTACAGTATGAGGTGGGGTAGAATAAGTAAAGAGTGAAAGTTGGCACTGGCAAATTGAATACAGATCACTGGGAAAAGCTTAACATAGAATAACACACAGGAAAGTCTGGAAACTAACTTTCATGTCTTGTCATGCCTTTCTGTTGAAAGTAATTGTGGGGAAGGGACTCTTTCTAAGCTTTGCTTTGGGATCCCATTCAGTCCTTTACTTGTAATACCTTGATCTCATCTCTTAATAGTGATTATTTTATATAAAGTCTAATACAGAGGATATTATAAGCTAGCCATGTGATCCAAATATCTTACACAAGTATAAAAAACTTGAAAGAACAATTCTAGAATATCCTCTCTTATAACTGCATTGTCCCATTACTCTGTTATTCCCACTAGAAATTAATGAATAAATTGGCAACCGGGCATTAAATTGGGTGTTCCTACATTGTTGACATATTCCAAGCAGTGCTGACTAGAGATGTGCAAACGGACTCTTACCGAGCTGGGTTAGACCCGAATATTCCAAATTGTTTGTCCCGAGATGATGTCACAGGAGAGCACCAGATGTCACCCAGAAGAGAGACAGGGCATCGGACGCAGCTAGGAGGCCCGAAGGTGGTAACGGAATGTGAGTATGAATGTTTTTTATTTTTTTCAACTCCCCTGGGCCTCCACCTATAATAGTATACCTATTATTCATCACTTTGACATCATTTCAGCTGTGTTTGCTAGAAATTGGATAGATAGGTTTCTAGTAGCCCTGAGAATGGTCTACGCTATGTTTTAAGCCATTTTAAGGTCTGGTTATTTCCTAACTTGTCCGACCCAAAACAAATCTTGGACGCGAGCCACCCAAACCAAATTCTGAGAGGTTCGCCTATTTCTAGTGATGAAAAAGTCAGACTAGGCAGGAACACGCCTCTTTGACAAGAGGAATGTTAAGACACAGTTATCAATTTAATCATACATTTTCAGGAGGAATAAAAGAGGAGCAGCACAACAAAGAGTTCAGTGGATTTGCAATTGTATGATGAATAGATACAGTTGTGCTAAAAAGTTTACATACCCGGGCAGATTTTTTAGTTTTTTTGGCCTTTTTTCAGAGAATATGAATGATAACACAAAAACTTTTTCTCCACTCATGGTTAGTGGTTGGTTGAAGCCATTTATTGTCAAACTTCTGTGTTTTCTCTTTTTAAATCATAATGACAACCAAAAATATCAAAACAACCCTGTTCAAAAGTTCACATACCCTGGTGATTTTGGCCTGATAACATGCCCAGAAACCAAACCAGGTTGGTCAGGTAGACCAACCAAAATTTCGGCCACAACTGCCCGGAAAATTGTTCGGGATGTAAAGAAAAACCCACACATAACATAACATCAGCTGAAATACAGGACTCTCTGAAAACTATCGGTGCGGCTGTTTCAAGATGCACAATAAGGAGGCACTTGAAGAAGAATGGGCTGCATGGTCGAGTTTCCAGAAGAAAGCCATTACTGCGCAAATGCCACAAAGAATCTCGCCTTCAATACGACAAACCGAACAGAGATAAGCCTCAAAACTTCTGGAACAAGGTAATTTGGAGCGATGAGACAAAAATCGAACTTTTTGGCCACAGCCATAAATGTTACATTTGGAGAGGTGTCAACAAGGCCTATGATGAAAGGAACACCATTCCTACTGTAAAGCACGGAGGTGGATCACTGATGATGTGGGGATGTGTGAGCACATTATCAGCAAATACTGGAGGCAAATTTGCACTCATCAGCCAGGAAGCTGTGCATGGGACGTACTTGGACGTTCCAACATAACAACGATCCAAAACACAAGGCCAAGTCGACCTGTCATTGGCTACAGCAGAAGAAAGTGAAGGTTCTGGAGTGGCCATCTCAGTCTCCTGACCTCAATATCATTGAGCCACTCTGGGGAGATCTCAAGCGCGCAGTACATGCAAGACAGCCCAGGAATTTACAGGAACTGGAGACTTTTTGCCAAGAAGAATGGGCAGTTTTACCATCTGAGAAAATAAAGAGCCTCATCCACAACTATCACAAAGGACTTCAAGCTGTCATTGATGTTAGAGGGGGCAATACACGGTATTAAGAACTAGGGTATGTGAACTTTTGAACAGGGTCATTTTGATGTTTTTGGTTGTCATTATGAATTAAAAAGAGAAAACACAGAAGTTTGACAATAAATTTGCTTCAACCAACCACTAACCATGAGTGGAGAAAAAGTTTTTGTGTTATCATTCATATTCTCCGAAAAAAGGCCAAAAACTCTGCCGGGGTATGTAAACTTTTTAGCACAACTGTATCAGAGTGTTGTGGTGAGCAGTGTGAGGATAGATGAGTAACAAGTGTTGTACCTCAGGAGTCTGTCCTGGGTCCAATTCTTTTTAATAATTATATAGGTGACATAGGCAAAGGTTTGGTAGGGATGGTTTGTCTGTTTGCTGATGACACAAAAGTGTGTAATAGGGTTGATACTTCTGGAAGGGTTTGTAACATGGGAAAAGATCAAGCTCTACTGTATGAATGGTCCAAACAAAGGAAACTGCAGTTCAGTATTTCCAAATGTAAGATAATAGGGAAAAGGAACCCTCTATCTGAGTATGGCAGACAGTTTTGTGTTAACTTTAGAAGAGAAGAATCTAAGGGTTCAGACAACCTAAAATGTGTGTACAGTGCAGCCAGGCAGCAGAGAAAGCAAGTAGGATGCTTAGCTGTATAGCTAGAGATATAACCAGTAGAAAAAGAGAGATAATGATCCCACTGTATATGAAACCACATCTACAATACTATATCCAGTTCTGGTGACCCCACCTACAAATATGGTGAAGGGTGTAAAGAATAAAACATATCAGAAGTAACTTACCTTACTCTGCAAAGCCTTAGAGAGAATTTCTGGCCCCTTATGCATGCTTCATACTGATGACCTATCTACAGACTAGGTCATCAGAATCTGATCCTTGGGGGTTGGTCCAACACCCAATCCCCACATAGATCAGCTGTTCCAGCAGCCTCGGGGCGCAGAAGGTGATGCAGAGGACAAGGATCGAAAGAAACTCTGCCCCTATTCAAGTAATAGGAGTGTAGCTACAGTTCCCTGGAACCAGGGACATTTTAATAGATAATAGGCCATTTTAATAGATTAGGGGGCCCTGTTAAAACTTTTTGTAAGTGGGCCGCCCCACGCATAATTTAATTTTCCCTTAACTAGCCCTCTCAACCACCAATGCTACACAAAAAAAAAAAGTATACTCTCCTAATCTTGTTTCCACGGACCTGCAGGCTCTGGCTGTAATGATGTCTGTGGCTCAGCTCTCATTGCGCTTTCCTGCCACAGGTGACATCAGCCGAATAGCTCTGTGCCCCACTATTGTATTCAATCTCTATCTGCAGTCTAAAAATGCACCAGATTTATCACAGTGGCCAAAACAGGATGATAAGAATCTTTAGACTCTATAGTCTAGCTTTACGCCACATATTTGCTGGATCAGTTGATGCCAAAATGTTTGTGACATTTTTAGCACATGATGTGGCACCTTTATTGCCAGGGATAGGCTGGGACAGACTTGTCATTTCAGGGGCCCCAAAACCACCCCCTTTACTGGCCCCCATACAGAATATTGCTTGTTTGATTGGCCCCCACAGTATATTACTGCCTTTACTGGCCTTCATACAATATATTGAAATCTTTATTGGCCCCACAGAATATTTCCCCCATTATTGATCTTTACAGAAAATATTGTCCCCTTTTTTGGCCTCCACACAGTATATTGCCCCCTTTTTTAAGATGAAATCAGAAATTTCAGCAGAAGCAGTAGTCTAGCTATTGTATATTAGTGCTTCCTCTCCACTGAGGGCAGATGTCAAGAGAAAAGAAGGATCGGGCATTCTGGTATTCTTTTGGTTTTGTGAGATAAATCACTGCTAGTGAAGCCTTATTCTGCTCTCTCCACTGGAAACACATGCCTGGCAAAGAATATGTTTGTAGGGTGGTCAATCCAACTCCTGTGTATTGCTTTATTAAATGAGATCTGTGACTTGTTGGAGCTAGCTAATAGGTAGGCCACTACTCAAGGGTAGGCACCATATTGCTCCAGATAGACATTTGTCACCTATCATAGATGTTCTTTTAAAGCTAAGGGGGCGTTCACACTACCGTTGGTGACCGTCAGTAGTGTCCGTTGCTATTGTCCGTTACAAGATTTTAGCATCAGACACTAGCTGAACCGTCAAAAATCCGTTAAAATTTCCATTAATTTCAATGGGTTTTTATATTGTGTCCGTTAGTTTCTGTTTGTGTCCGTTTACACACAGTCCGTCAGAAGTCCGTTTTTATTTTGCGAACAAAAAATCCTACATGCAGGACTTTTTTTTCCGTTTAAAATAACGGATTCTTGACGGACAGCAAGTGTCCATTATTTTTTTAACATTGAAGTCTGTGGGTAACTGACTTATAATGGACAGTAACTGATAGCCATCAGTTACTGTCCGTTATTTTATGTCCGTTTTTTTTCTGCTCATGCTCAGAAAGCAGAAAAAAAAAAAAAAACGGACAGTGTTAAAAAACGGACACTAACTGATGCTAACTGACGCTAACTGATGCTAATGTGTCCGTTTTTTTAAACTAATCCATTAATTGGATCAGTTAAAAAAACGGACGCATTAACATCAGTTAGTGTCCGTTAATGTCTGTTATGATAGGTGTCCATTTTTTTGTTGTTTTTCTTTTTTTAACGGACACTATCAGAACGGACATCAACGGTAGTGTGAACCTTGCCTAAGGCCCCATATAGCGAGCTACAGCAAAAAAGGGATGCCGGAAAAAACGCAGCAGCAACACATTGCAGTTTTTCCCATAGCACTTTTCACTTTATGCTTACATTATATCTATAGGGAAACCACCGACGTTTCCGTAGGTATAATTGACATGCTGCGATTTCCAAAACTGCACCAGGTTTTGGAAATCGCAGTGTGTCCGCTATGTGTATTTTTCCGCAGTGTGTGAATGGGATTCGCTAGAATCCCATGCACTTTGCAACGCTGCTTTTTTTTCCGCCACGTGGAACCCCGGCCTAAGATTGCCATTGTCATCTTATATATTGTTGTTGCTTTTTTCCCTAGCCATGTTGGACCTTTTAAATCTTTAAACCAAGGGTTGAGGTTCATCTGAGCACACCACATGGTATGATCCTGCATAGCTACGCCTTGTGATCGGCTTTGCTCAGTGGTATGGCTACTGTGCCACTTCAGGAGCTCTGGTCCAGGCCAGTGACGTTACCTCTGATGCTTCTTCCTGACCACCATCGATTCTGTTTACCTGTTAAGGACTATGCTTAAAGATTGTGCCTAAAAGTCTTTGTGTATTGAATGCAATAAGTACTGTTTCTAGAAAGGACACTTGATCGTGAGAGTTGTTTGCAAACGTTGCCCCGTGTGTGTTAGAGTGTGTTCTTTGGCCTACATCAAGCATTGCTACTAAAGTAGCTGAAATCTCATGTTAAAGAAATGAGCTCCATTTGACATATATCATACACTTGTACAAACAGTATACAGATTCTCAGCAATGTAGCCTGATTTATATATCACATGATATCAGGTAAAGACGAGCTGGCACCACTACAGTGAGAGGCACTGCTTGGATTATTGACAAAGCAGAACAAATCCTCTTTCAGATAAGTGATTATTACTATTTGTACATAGACTGTTCATTTGTACCCTACAACCAAGTGTATTAGCATCGGGACTATTGTCCTAGCAGGGGAATGTAAACTAGGAATGACATACTGATCTTCTTATCAAAAGAAAAGTAACACTGCAATGTATAATATGATGAGAAAAGGAAATATTGTGCAACAATGTAACAGCGTGTGAAGATCTCGTGGTGTTTAATTTGGGTTGGGCTGTATGTGAAATTATAGTTGTTGACTCAGCATGGAAGAGAAGAAATCAGAATTAAATATTGATGCAAGTCAATCTCTCTAGTGAGCCCTTTCAGATTAACCGCAGTGCCTAAAAGATGTGAGCAGGAGGAAGACATGTGTAAAGAAAGGAGGGGTGGCTACAGCTGTGGTTTACGGGAGTCTGTCATGGTCATCAATTAAATACAATACCCCCATATTGCTTATGGGTACGCACTCACATTATTTAGGGACAATGACAAAAATGAGAGCGCAGAATCCAGTTGTAATTACCTTCTATTGTCTGATCTGGACAAAAGTTATCATACTCAATATGACAGCTCAATAGGACTTGTGAAAGGATAATACATTGTATAGAGTGCCAAGCTGCAACCTCACATATAACCCCATAATCCCTTCCTGCTGTATCAAAATTCAGATTTTTTTTTTTTCATTTAAGTCTTTTCTTCCCCTTCTTCCAAAAGCCATACCCTTTTTCATTTTCTGTTCTCATACCCACACGAGGGTTTGTTTTCTCTGGGACAAGCATTGTATTTTTTATTGTCACGATTTAATATTTCATAAAAATGGATAGATAAACAGTGAAATGGAAAGAACTCCACAATTGTTTTTTGGATTTCATTTTTTTCTGGCTTTCATTGTGCAGTAAAGTGATACCTTGTGTGACCTTTATTCTGCAGGTCAGTACAAGTGCGGCAATATGTTTTATGAATATTTTTGAAGATTTATTTATGAATATTAATAACGAATAAATATACATTTATATTTATGAATTTTTTAATGAATATTTTTTACTACTTAAAACTTACTATTCTATTTACAACTTTTGCTACATTTTACTACTCAAGAAAAATAAAAACCTTTGCTTTCTACGCCATATTCTGACACATGTTCTGACTACGGAACTGTGTTAGGGCTCATTTATTGTAGGATGTGTTGTAGTTTTTCTTGTCATTTTGGGGGGTGTGTGGACTTTAGATCGATTTTTATTCAATTTAATTTTGGGAAGGAAAGTTCACTAATACTGTCAGAGGGGGTGTTGCTTGCCACCCAGCGATGACGCTGAGCTATGAGGAACACTCCCCGCCCCCAGTACAAGTCTATGGACAACCCAGCAATGATGCTTAGCTATGAGGAACGCCCTTCTGACAGCGGGGAGACATATTGGTGACGAAACTAACAGCACCGATATCTCCACCACCGGGGCTCATACCGAGAAAGCCAACAGTGCGCTGAATTCAGCACACTGTCGGCTTCCTAGTGGTATACAGTATAAAACCGCACTTTCATGAGGACATGAAAGGTTCTCTTTAAGGTGTGTGCCTACAGACCCTGACACTCTATGGAAGAGCTATAGCTAGGCTTTCTATCACCTGGGGCATAGGTTCAGTTCACTACTCCTACTCTGTATCTTAACACATAAAAGTGGTTATCCCTCCGACACCCCAGCTATGTCCCTGCTCTCCAGTCAGCGCTGTCTGTGTCAGTCTATGTAGGAACATGCCTCTGTAGACAAAAGATTCTGGCAGTGGCTCAAGGCCCCTATAGAGGTTAATATTGTTTGAACCCACTGACTCACCATCTACTTTTCATTGGAGGCCCCCATGTTGAAGATGAGAGGTATTGGTCACATTAAATTTCAACTCCAAATCCTTTTTTTTTTCTGACAAGAGGAGAGAGGACTCTGGCTTTAGTAACAATGAAAAACATTTGTTATTGCACTTTCCTCAACAAGTGCAGGGAACATTGTGGAGTAGGGGAGGTAGTGGCTGCCATACAGGCGCTCATCCCCAACACCCACAAGGGTCAGTTGTTTTACAGGAAGCCAATTTAACTATCAGTATAATTTAAGCATGTGGGAGGAAACCCATGCAAAAATGGGGAGAACATACAAACTCCTTGCCATGTTACCCTTGATCAGATTTGAATCTAGGACCCCAGCGCTTCAAGGCAACAGCCTCACAGCCTAGCAATAAATTATAACATATTGCAAAAGTAATACTCCTTGACTGGATTGTATTGAATTATCTAAAAAGCATAACAATAAATCCATTGAAACATTATATAAAATCCCTAGCACTTGACTTTTTGCTTCTCCATTACTAATTATTAGTACATAGTATATAAATACAGGCTTTGCAAACTTTTGCCCGCAGACAAATTTCCTACAACATAGCTGTTTAAGGGTATGTTCACACTACTGTTATTAGAGTCCATTGCTGTCATCTGCCATAGGATGAGAGCCATGCACATTAACAGTGGTAGGTTAACAGACACAGATGGAGCCCCCTCTGTCTGCATCCATTCCCATTGACTGTAATGTAAATCACATGACGGATGCTTTCTTCCTGCATGCAGGACTTTTTCTATTGTCAGTAAACTAAAAAAACATGACAGAAGAAATCTTTCATCATGGTTTTTACATTGGGGTAATTGCAGATGGACTCTGGATGGAAGGGACTTACTTAATGTTCATTGAACTCATCCTGTAATGGTGAACAAGGAGACAATTTTAGCAAATTTTCACATTTTCATTAATTTCAACTTATCGGTGCAAGTGATTCCTATGCAAATTGAACTCATTGACTTACAATTCTCATGGCTCTATAACTTCCCTAAAGATCTATACACACAGTGGCCAAATGGGCGTATTGACTATTTCATTGTGTGTCTCATCTCTTCTGCCAAAGGCTAAATTATTTTTGGCAATTATAGTGCAGTATTGTGTTACTTATGTTTTATTGAGGGGAAGGGCTAGAGCACTCATGTAGTTCCCTTGTGAAATTCACTGGGCTACTTGATGCCCTGGCAAGAGGTGAATACTATTTGTTGGGTGTATGCAATGACCCATAAGGTGTGTAATGACAAATACTCTATGAAGGGTATAAACAACGTACTATGAAGTATTATGTGTAATGTGCTGCCAAGTGGTGTGAAGGATTTGCTGCCAAGGGTTTATGCAACATGCTGCCAATGTTCAGTGAAAGTGAAGCTATGCAAGGAGATAAAAGAGAGAACTGATCTGTTTATGTGAGAACTGATAGTTTAGGTTAGTACAAAGCAGTTATTGACACGATTACACAATCTATTTTTTAGGTAGCCTATACATTTTTTATTAGAATGCATTTACAAGATGCCTGTTTAAGGCTGGGGCCCCACATGGGGTAAAAACCATGGTTTGACCGTGGCAGAAATGCTGCAGCAAAAACCGCAGCATTTTACAGTCCGTGCAAAGTGGATGGGATTCTAGCAAATCTCATCCACACATTGCAGAAAAATATCCGCAGCGGAAATACTGCGATTTCCAAAAACGATGTGTTTTTGGAAATCACAGCATGTCAATTATACCTACGGAAACTGTATAGGTATAATTGAAGCAGACGGTTTCTGTATATGTGCAGATTGAATTATATTCAAGATAAAAGTCAAGCTACTCTAATGAGTAGCTGTCTTCTCCAGTCACTGCCCCTTCTGGGACACGGGACCTTTTCTATGGCATATACCTGCATAGTATTGATCGAATAGAACCTGCATGGAGATCTCTAAAGTGTCTAGAGACTCCGGGCAAACTTCTGCTATTAAAGGTGATATTAGCTGAATCACCAGCAACACAAGCTTTATCGTGAGGGATGCAAGTATATAACGGCGTGACATCACAGGTAAGCCAAGTATACTCGGGAGACCACCGTTGTCTATTCATCACTTTCAATACCTCTTTGGTGTCTTTAATAAACCCTGGCACATGCTCGACAAGCAGCTGTAATAAGCCATCCAACCATGAACCAAGTCTTTCCAATAAACTATTTACCCAAGATATAACTCCAAAAGGAGTTTTGGGCAGGGCATAAAATACTCCAGCTGCAGGAAAATCAGGAACCAAGAACTCTGTACATCTAGAGTCAAAGATACCCAATGTGACACCCTGATGTACCACGTCTTTAAGGCTGATGCCCCACATTGCCGAAACGCATCTTTTTTTGTTGCAGATTTTGTTGCGGTTTTTTTAAGCCAAAACCAGGAGTGGATTGAGCAGAAGGGAAGAAGTATAAGACCTTCCTATATATTTTCCATTACTTTTGTAGCCATTTTTGGCTTTGGCTCAAAAAACGCAGCAAAATCTGCAACAAAAAAAGCTGCGTTTCCGCAACGTGGGGCCTCAGCCTTAGTGAGGATTTGAAACCTTCAGTAGGATCACTTTCTAATAAACAATACTCCCTATCATCACTTAACATTTTCAAGACCTCTCTCTTATATAGCAATTTATCCAGTATTACTACCTGACCGCCCTTGTCGGACTCTGACAATGACATTTTGGTTACATTTTAATGTTTTTAAAGCACGTAAATTAGATTATAAGCAGTATCACACGCTTCAGACAATCACTGTAATTCCCGCTCAACCAGATTTTGGTAAGGATTTCTACATGTGATATTACTAGAGTTCTTCTGCAGTCTGACCATCCTAAATGACGACAAAAGTCCTGAGAAGGGCATATAGTAGAAGGACTAGCGTCTTCCACAGTTACTACTTGTGCATCAAAAAATGTCTTTTCACTGCAAGTAAGCGTACAAATTTCACATCTCTTATGGTAGAATATCAGTCCATGCATGTGGTAGGCGCAAAATGCAAGCCTTTTTCCATTACTCCAATAATGTATCTGACATATTAATTACTGTTAATTTCTCCTTTTCTTGTGTTGTTGGGATATTTTCTGCACCCTATGGTGTTTGCGTCCTACTCTACGTTTTTTCTTTTTCCTATTCCTCTCAGAGGAAGAGAACATTGTTTTTTGACATATGACACTGACATATTCTCATTATCCGAGACATCTGTATTGAAGTCCGAAGAATCATTGTATTTGGAAGAAGAAAAAGTCACCCATTTAGTATTTCTATTCTTTGATCCGTGTTTCTTCAGGTATCTTCAGATTTGAATCTGCGCCATACATAAACATTATTAGTGTAATTATTTATTTTCAATAATAGTTGCTTCCAATGAATTACGTTTGTCCAATAGCTTTTTATTGTAATCGACATGTGCTGTTGAACTGATGTTTGTATTCCAAAAGAATTCAATGTTTCCTGTTCATGTTTCACAATGAATCTCATCAAATTTAGAGAGAAGGTGGATAAAATATTGTTTATTGGATATACCAATACGTGAGTTGAGGATACTTTTATATTTTTATCTCAGTTAGAAAACCCATTTCCAAATAACCCATTTGGAGATTCTGAATTAGAAGAGGAAGGTTTCCTGTTCAAGACCCTCATCCATTAGCCAGAGAGTGGCTACAAAGAACGTAAGAAAGTGATCAACTTGTTAAATATATGTTTTATATAAAGCATAACCAAGACACAAGCAGGTTAAAGAGTTTTTGCTGGCTCAGGGTGGCTTTTTTTATACTGGAGATGACCTAATCAGTGGCAGAAGCTATTGTGCAGGACAGGCCAGAAGCGGTCTGCTCCTATTTAAGTATGACGCTGAGATGCAGTACCCAGGGCCACCACTACAGAGTGAACAGGGCTACAGCGCTGGCCTATTTTTTGAATAGTTGCAGAGCTGCTTCCAGTCAGTCCTGTTCAGTAGCTTGCAGAACTGGGACACTGACGAATCAGAATAAAAAAATCTCGCTGAGGCCAGAAACCCTTTTAGGCTGGGGACCCATGTGGCGTAAACACCATGTTTTGGCTTCTGTGGACTTTCTGTGAAAAGCTCCGTCGGTAATGCATCACGGTTTTTCCCACATCGCTTTTTTGCTGCGACCCTCTACGTGGGGCCTTGGCCTTAAGTGTAGACAGCTGTAAGCACACACAAAATATAGAAATACAAGCTATTGTGGAAGCAAAATGTATATTTTTTTTTTATCTAAGATAACTCACAAATATTACAAAATACCAAAGAAAAATGTACAGTATGAATGCGTGAATGAAAGTATGATCAGTGGGAGTCCAACACCCAGCACCACCACCGATCAGGTGCTTTTAGCGAGAACTGCACAGTGGATGAAGCCAGAAGCAGATGGTGGTTGTGCTGGGAGCTGAGCTTCTCTAGAACAGAGTCATATGCTTCCTGCTCCATGGACCTCCCAATCTGATAATGATTTTAGCAATAGGTTATATCAATATCAAAATACTGGACAACCCCTTTAACCTCTTCCCGACATCTGCTGTAATAGTACAGTGGATGTCGGGTATTTACAGTGGAGCAAAAAAGTATTTAGTCAGCCACCAATTGTGCAAGTTCTCAACTATGAGAGACAAAATGAGAAAACAAATCCAGAAAATCACATTGTCTGATTTTTTAAGAATTTATCAGTGTGCGCAGGAATGCGGTTTGTGCGGGAGGGGTTGGAGGGGGCGGTCCGGAGGGGGTTGGGGGCGGCGGTCCAGGGGGGGCCCCATGTCAAATGTTTACCTTGGGGCCCAGCTATTCCTAGTTATGCCACTGGATATAATAGTACATCCCCCAGCACTTCTTTTTTTTTGCTGCATCATGCATCTCAAGCAGGCCTCTACTTCTTGGGATTTCTTGAAGCACAAGAATTAGCCAATCAAAGGCAGCCGAGATGACCCGTATAACCACATGAGCGGCATTTCTGTGTATCAAAATAGACCTGGTAGTAGTATGTTGGATTCAGGAAGTGCCGAATTGGGAGCATCAGGGCAGATGAGTTTATCATCTTTCATTTTTTAACCTATTCAGAGACTTTTGTAAAAATATTTTACTTGTTGGAAAACCCTTTTAGAATCAATAGATTGTTAACATAAAAATGCACAGATAGGGTGAGTCCTCCAGAGCAAGAGACACTCTTTAGGATATCTCCCTGATCCTAAAAACAAGATGGTTAATTGAGGCAAAATGTGATTCTAAAATGGAGGGGTTTATGCTAGTTCTTTCCAGATGAGGGCAGAAAAAAGTTTCTCTTGAAGAATTTGGTCTTTTACTTCATCCTTATAGGAATATGCAAGTCATTTATTTGAGTGATATAATATATTAACCTCTTCAACATCCACCATACAGAGACATATGCAAGGATTTTCCAGAGGGGGTTCCCCAGTGGAGCTCCTCACACACAGTACAATGCCTTCTTAGTGCCCCTACACAGTATAATTCTCTCATGTGGTGCCTTCTGACATAAACAGAGTGGCATTATTTTAATTGGCTGCTATTAGAGATGGGCAAATGGGTTCGCAATGAACCAGATTCGACCCGAATATTCCAAAAAAATTCCAGACAAAACAATTTGGAATTAGTCTTGAACTAACTAAAATGGCAGCCGCCAGTAATAATTATTATACTCTGGGGTTTCTTCCCCAGAGTATAATAGCTGGAAACCCAGGGGAGGTGACAAAAATAAAAAAAATATTTATACTCACCTTCCGTTACCTCTTCTGGGCCTCCTTGCAGAGTCTGGTGCTCTGTGTCTATGATATCATGACAATTGGCATGCCCATGTCATTGCTGAGGACCAATCACCCCAGGCGCATGAGGTCAGTGCGCCAGATGCTGCGAGAAGGAAGACACAGAGTGCCGGATGCCACGAGAAGATGCGACAGAAGGTAAGTGTAAATGTTTTTTCACTTTTGTCACCTCCCTTGGCCCTCTAGCTATTATAATCTGGGGTCTGAAGAGACCCCAGAGTATAGTAATTTCCCTTCCAGTTCTATTCACTTCGTCCGAACACAGGACAAAACTAATTTTCTGGGGTTCACCCATCTTTAGATGCTACCTATTGGATTATTCCAACAAGTGACAGTCGATATTTTACTCACAAATCCCTGTTCCTGTCCAATCCAGCCTCCGCTTCTTCCTCCAGAGGGTGCTGTAGCATTCTTCAGCGTCCGTACCCTGGAGGTAGAAGCGGAGGCCAGACAGGACAGGAGCAGGGATTGTCGAGTAAAACATCAGCTGCTACCTGTTGGAATAAGCGGTCGAACTTGTGCGGCATCAGGGGAGGTGAGTAAAAACAACAGACAGTTATCCTGGGCATCCTGCAGTCTGTAGGCGTCCTCTTCAGGCCTCTGTGATTAGGCCTCAGCAGTCACACAGGGCGCATCCCCATCATGGCGCTTTGACCTAGAGTCATTATGGCAGTGTGCCCCACATGACCACTGAGGCTTCAATGGTGATACTGGGGAGAGTGACATCAGGAAAAGGACTGAAGAGGATGTCTATGGACCACCAAACGCCACAAGGATGCCCAGGAAAAGTGAGTCAAGGTGAGTATGGCTGTTTGTTATATTTACTCACGTCCCCTGGGCCTACGCTTATTATATTCTGGGGTCTGAGGAGACCTCTGAGTATAATAGTGCTTCATAGGTGACAAACCTCAAAAGTTTCTGGCTCAGGTCGAATCTGGTTTGATCAGAATTTGCTCTCTTATCCCTATGTTACGCTAACATATCACCATGTGGGGGTCAAAAAAAGGGCGAGTATATTGTGTGGAGGACACAAAGAAGAGAGCAAAATACTATGTGGGGGCCTAAAAGGGGACAATATATTGTGTGGGAGCCAAAAAGAAAAGGGCAATATTATGTGTGGAAGCCTAAAAAGGATCACTATACTGTGTGGGGGCCAAAAACAGGGAAGCAGTATTATGTGTTAGGGCCTAAAAAGGGACAATATACTATGTAGAAGACAGTATAGCAGGAAATATACTGTGTGGAGGTCACTAAATGTGTAGGGGCCAGTAAATGGGGCAGTATACTGTGGGGAGTTGATAAAGGTTACGTAACTTGCATTATACTGTGTGGGGGTCACTAAAGGGGGTTGTATACTGTGTGGAGATCAGAAAAGGAGATAATATACTATGGAGGGCGTACTATGTGCCAAATAAGGGGAATTTTTGATCTGCAAATGGGAGGCATGAACTTCAATTTTAATTAGTGGGTCCCCATCATGCAACCAAAGATTGAATATTTTATTTTATTTGATATTTTATTGCCCCCACACCTATACAGTATGTCGCCTAGTTAGTGAGAGGTGAGTATGCTTCTCAGTACTCACCACTCTTAGAGCTCTGTACAGTCATGGCCAAAAGTTTTGAGAATGACACAAATATTATATTTTCACATGATCTGCTGCCCTCTGGTTTTTATGTGTGTTTGTCAGATGTTTTTATCACATACAGAAATATAATTGCATTCATATTCTGAGTAACAGAAGCTTATATTGACAGTTAGAATGAGTTCATGCAGCAAGTCAATATTTGCAGTGTTGACCCTTCTTCTTCAGGACCTCTGCAATTCTCCCTGGCATGCTCTCAATCAACTTCTGGACCAAATCCTGACTGATAGCAGTCCATTCTTGCAGAATCAATGCTTTAATTTTGTCTGAATTTGTTGGTTTTTGTTTGTCCACCCGTCTCTTGATGATTGACCACAAGTTCTCAATGGGATTAAGATCTGGGGAGTTTCCAGGCCATGGACCCAAAATCTCTATGTTTTGTTCCCTGAGCCATTTAGTTATCACCTTTGCTTTATGGCAAGGTGCTCCATCATGCTGGAAAAGGCATTGTTGAGCGCCAAACTGCTCTTGGACGGTTGGGAGAAGTTGCTCTTGGAGGACATTCTGGTACCATTCTTTATTCATGACTGTGTTTTTAGGCAAGACTGTGAGAGAGCCAATTCCCTTGGCTGAAAAACAACCCCACACATGAATGGTTTCAGGATGCTTTACAGTTGGCATGAGACAAGACTGGTGGTAGCGCTCACCTCTTCTTCTCCGAATAAGCTGTTTTCCAGATGTTCCAAACAATCGAAAAGGGGATTCATCAGAGAAAATGACTTTACCCCAGTCCTCAGCAGTCCACTCCCTGTACCTTTTGCAGAATATCAGTCTGTCCCTGATGTTTTTTCTGGAGAGAAGTGGCTTCTTTGCTGCCCTCCTTGAGACCAGGCCTTGATCCAAGAGTCTCCGCCTCACAGTGCGTGCAGATGCACTCACACCTGCCTGCTGTCATTCCTCAGCAAGCTCTGCACTGCTGGTAGCCCGATCCCGCAGCTGAAACACTTTTAAGAGACGGTCCTGCCGCTTGCTGGTCTTTCTTGGGCGCCCTGGAGCCTTTTTGGCACCAATGGAACCTCTCTCCTTGAAGTTCTTGATGATGCGATAGATTGTTGACTGAGGTGCAATCTTTCTAGCTGCAATACTCTTCCCAGTTATGCCATTTTTGTGCAGTGCAATGATGACTGCACGTGTTTCTTTAGAGATAACCATGGTTAACAGAAGAGAAACAATGATGGCAAGCACCAGCCTCCTTTTAAAGTGTCCAGTGGTGTCATTCTTACTTAATCATGACAGATTGATCTCCAGCCCTGTCCTCATCAACACCCACACCTGTGTTAATGGAGCAATCACTGAAACGATGTTAGGTGGTCCTTTTAAGGCAGGGCTGCAATGATGTTGAAATGTGTTTTGGGGGATAAAGTTCATTTTCTAGGCAAATATTGACTTTGCAAGTAATTGCTGTTAAGCTGATCACTCTTTATAACATTCTGGAGTATATGCAAATTGCCATTAGAAAAACTGAAGCAGTAGACTTTGTAAAAATTAATATTTGTATCATTCTCAAAACTTTTGGCCATGACTGTATTCCTTCTCTGCTCCCGGCATTGGCTCTCAGTAATGATGGCATGCGGTGCAGAGAAGGAGCGGGCAATTCTTAGAGCAGTGAATACTGAGAAGCACACTCATGACATCCACCTTACTTATGTTCTAATGCCACCAATATGATGTACAGAAGACATTAATAAAAACGTCATCCTTCAGAAAACAAGTCCTCACCCAGCTCTGTCAACAGAAATTTATGGTTCTAGAATATGGTGACACAAAAACAAATCATTTTTTAAAACATGTATTTATTATAGGAAAGTAGTAAAATATTTTCTCAGTTCAAGACACCAGAACATAATTGATCTTATTTCTATAGCCAAGCACAACATTATAAATACAAGGGTGTGTATCATTTATTACATTTGGTTTTCAAGAAAATCTTGTTCCCACTTGCAAGGTATTCAGTATCGCAGGATTGTGGGCCAAGACAAATAAGTGTGATACTTTGTGTTTCTTTCCTTTAAATGCTACATAAGTCAATATGCTGTACTATATGTATCACATACTGTAGCTACATCTATGTTCAGAGTCACTCGTATCATTAGACACAACTCTATAATTTAAGGGAGTCTGTCAGATCCAAAGTGCCTCCCAATCCAAAAACGGTGCAGCATGAGAGCTTTTAGTAGGTTCAGAAACATACCTTTGTGGCCACAAATCGCTGAAGCAATGTTGAGATAATAATTTTATTATGGGAATGCAAAGCATCCTGAAGGTGCACCAGGGGCGGGGCTTGATTGTCAGATTTACCTTCCTATAGCCACAAGTGTTCCAGCTCTCCTCTCGAATCACTGTCCAATGCCAGCTCTTTGGCTGTGAATTACATTTTTAGCCTTTGCCTGCATGAGGGTGGTCTATAGTCAAAGCTGACAAATCAGTCCCATCCCCAATGCACTTGGAGACTGAATTGGATAACCATAAATATATGGCTCCCTTTAATGGAATAAAAAAAAGCAAAAAAAAAAGCCAGAATTACCATTTCTTGTCTGTCGCCCACTGAAAAAAATATTCTAGTGTTATGTTCTCCAAAATGGAATAAAAAAAAAAAAGTCAGGTCTTCCTGCAAAAATAAAGCCCCCACAAAGTTCTCTTGATGGAAAAGCACTAACATTATGGGTCTTGGAAAGTGTCAATGCAGTAACTTAGTAGTGAAAACTGTTCAAAAATACTAAAACTTTAAAAAAAAAAAAAAGTTTAGTAGGAAATTTACACAGTGAACAGCGCAACATATATAGTGTAAAATGACAGTAGTGGAATTGCTATCTTTTTCCAATTCCCTACAATTTCATGGATGGTAAAATGAAAAAAATAAAAAATGTAAAAACAAAAATGGCTCATTCATTAAGTTCTAAAACAAAGCTGTCACTAAAGGGTTAAGGTGCATCCCTACCCATGAACACTCCGACCAATAGGTTAAATTTATGCCACCAGTTTCTAAATGAATAAACCACTGAAATACTCTAAGGTTGAGGCCCCACAAGGCTTTTTTTGTTGCAGATTTTTCTGTGATTTTTCTTAGCCAAAGCCCGGAGTGGATTGAGAAGAAGCCAGAAGTATAAGAGCTTCCTATATATTCCCCATTCCTTTTGTAGCCATTCTTGGCTTTGCATCAAAAAAATGCAGCAAAATCTGCAACAAAAAAAGCTGCGTTTCTGCAACATGGGGCCTCAGCCTTAAAAGTGAAAAAAAGTGAAATGTGCATTTACGCATAAAGATTTTTGTGGACAACTTCCTTATACTGAGACCAACAGCAATCGATAATGGCCTATACATGGTATAGCTGTCAGCTGAACAACCTATCTCTGCTGACTTCATCATGTATTGAATGCTTGATCATGCTTGTGTAATGAGGGGTTGGGAGGGATAGCTAAATAAGTATTCACCTTACAGCTATATAAAGTATGTGGTCAACTTTACTCCTCTCAGCCCATTGAGACGCCATGCATGCTTAACCGAACAGAGCATTAATATGTATAGAGAATTCTGGGGAATAACTATGAGAGGTGATGAATATGTATGACTAAAGACTAAAGACTTGAGGCTGATCTTCTATTCATAATGATGGTAACCAAAGTGGAATCACTCCATATGTCAAAAAACTAGTTGAGGAAGTGGTGACAATCTTGTCATCTAAACTTATCCCAAAAGTGAGAACTGGCAGAGTTGGTCAATAAAGCTGGTGTAATGAAAGATTTAGAAGTGTGAGGATTTTACCAACAGCTTCCCATACTGTATCTTATTACTGTGAGCAACATAAAGTAACAAAGCAAAATCTGTAAGACAAAAAGTTGCTTTTCCGCAACGTAGGGCCTTAGCCTAAAAGTGAATGGGGAGAGAAACACATATCCTGTGGATGGGCCATAAATGTCTAAGATGCAAATACCCCTTTGAGGCCGGGGCCCCAAGTAGTGTTAACACCGCAATTTTACTGCAGCCAAAACAGCAGCGTTTTACAGTCACTGCAAAGTGGATGGGATTCTGGCTAATCCCATCCACACATTGCAGAAAACTATCTGCAGCAGAAATGCTGCAATTTCCAAAACTTTCCCATTTTGGGGAATCGCAGCATGTCAGTTATACTTACGGAAACACTGGAGGTTTCCATATAGGTATAATGGAAGCAGAAAGTCCGCACACTTTTTGTGAAAAGTGATGCAGGAAAAGCCGTGATGCGCTTCCACCGCAGTTTTCCCCACACTGCTTTTTGGCCTGCAGCCCGCTATGTGGGGCCTTAGCCTAAAAGAGACCATATCAATGCACCAGGACATGCCACTATTGTACCTTTCCTTCCTACCCTGCAATATTGTTTTGTTCTTGCTATTTTGGCATAGTGATGTGTGGGCACAGGACATGTAACGCCCGGTTTACATCTGCGTTCGGGCCACTCCTATCTGCAGTTTTCATGCGGAGAGAAAAGTCCTGCAAGCAGCACTTTCCTCTCCGCATTTTTTGTGCAGAAACCACACGGACCCAATTATAGTCTATGGGGTCCGCCAGTTTCTTAAGGTAACCGCTTTTTTATGCGGATTAGGTTTCCGTTCAGGGGGGCTCAAGCGGACTCCCTGAACGGAAACCCATGCGCAGATGTGAACCGGCACTAAGCTGCCTGCGAGTGATAGCTGCCTTTCTGTTGCAATGGAACTAGAAATAATTCCCCTTCAGTGGCACTAAAGGGTAAAAACTAAAGGACGGGGCTCTTTCTTGTCACACTATTAGCAACATCCTCAACGTGCTAAATTCCAGCTAGCATGACCTGGAATCTTTGTATACGTGCCTGCTTTACAGAAGTAATAAAAATGATACAAGCACATGCCCTTGTTACGCTTTTGTCTGTGGTTAGGCTAAAAGCTCGAGACCGCCATATTTGTACGCTACATTTGGTTAAACAAATATGAACTAAAGTTCAAAGGTATTGTTCGGTCTGTATAATTCTTTTTAAAATATATGGGGCTTTAAAGTTGTTTAAAGAACTTAGAATAGGTTAGATCCATATCAGATTGTTATGCAAGCGCCACTCAGGCACCCCTGTCAGTCAGCTATTTACTGTGGCTTCTTTGTACAGAAGCCAGCACAACACCTTTCCTAGTCACTGTACAGTGTACGGAGCAGTGCCAGTTCCAGTACACTGCAGGCACTACAAGTAGCTGACGGGCAGGGGTGCTGGGAATCCGCCAGTCTGATACTGGTGACTTAGGTGTCATCGGTAGTACATCAGGTTTATGCAAAGACTCAATATTTACCGTGTTGACCTTTATTTTCTAGACTTCTGTAATTCTCCCTGACATGCAGGATATCAGTTTCTGGGCCAAATCCTGACTGACGCTAGGTTCACACCTGCATCAGGGTTTCCATTCTTTGGGTCCGCTTGTGAAAAACCAATCCGCTTAAAAAGCAGTTACCCGTAGAAACCCGCTGACCCCATAGACTAAAATGGGGTTCGCCCAGTTTCTGCCCGAAAAATGCGAGACTTTTCTCTCCGCATTTATCAAGTGGAATGGGAGACGGAATCCCCGAATGGTCATTGAATGCAGATGTGAACCCAGCCTGATGGCAACCCATTCTTACCTAACCAGTGCTTGGAGTTTATCACAATTTCTGTGTTTCTGCTTGTCCACCAACTTTTCAGGGATTGACCACAGGTTCTCAATGGGATTGAGAGCTGGAGAATTTCGTGGCCATGGACCCAAAATGAATTTTTTTTTTATTCACTGAGTCACTTAGCTATCACTTTTGCCTAGCGACATGGTACTCCATCCTTCTGGAAAAAGCATTGTTCATCACCAAATTGCTCCTGGATGGTTGGGAGAAGTTGTTCTTGGATGATGTTTATATAGAATATAAAGGGGTCTGTGGGGTTTCCGTCCGATTTCCGCCCGAAAAAGGCAAAAAATGCGGAGAGAAAAGTGCTGCATGTAGCGATTTTCTCTCCACATTTTTTAAACAGGTTCGGGGATGGAAATCCCGAACGGATACTGGTCGCAGATGTGAACCCAGCCTTACCAGTTAAAACTCCTTTTCTTCAGCTGCGGTGTGTAATAGTGCCTGTGTGTAACATTCCCTTTCTTTTACATTATTGTTCTATCAGTCCCAACAAGTGTTTCAGTTCTGCAATATAAGTCTGTAATTTGCCTTCTTTGTCTCCAGCCTAGTAAACTAATATTAGGTAAGTAATGGTTAACATTATGATGCATATAAACCACCCCTAACCCTGCAGGCAACATCATTTCCTCTATCCTGACATTCGTAATGTTGCCAAACATTAAAATTAAAATTGCTATAACATATGTCAAACATTAATGAAATTCCGTGATAATGGAGTCTCTACAAACCTCTGAGTAATATACTTAATAATATATTAATCTGCTTGTAGAGGAATGACTGTAATCTGCTCACAGCCTGGATTTTCTCTAGTAGCTCTCTTTGCATTATTAGTATATGGATTAATATACTGCAAAGCCGCAGGCTGAAAATAAAATGTTTATTAACACAGAACTTATTATTACTGGTAATTTATTTCTTGCAATCCTCATGTCACCTTCTTCCTCCAATAACATTTACACCATGAAGCTTCAACGTGTTAAATACATGGAAATGTAGCAAAGTTCATTGTTTCTTAAAGGGAGTCTATCACCACAACCCATCATATCAACCCACCCCACAGATAGACACAGATACATCGCTGCCACCATTCCCGAGAGATCACTGTTTTTGTCAATACACAGATGAGCTCTTCTGAGCAATGAAGGCATTGCCTCTTGCCTCTTTGGGGCAACAGTGATGCCCTCATTGCCCCTAAGAGCTCATTTGCATATTGACAGAAAAGGTGCTATCTTGGCAGCAATTCACAAGGGGAAACACAGTTTGATTCAGGTGACCCTAACCTATCTATCTGCAGGGCTGGAATGACATGTTGGGTTCTGGTGACGGAATCCCTTTAATGAAGTTTTCCGACTGAAATTCGCTAGTAATTCCCTTACACTGGATTTCTAGCCCAGAACTTGATAATAATAAATTTGCCCATGTTTCTATTAAACCAGGAGGAGCCCACACCATCTCATAGTCCACAGATGACATGCTTGGCTGTTCATGTTGGAAATTCTATATATTCTTTGTAATATTAGAGCTCAATCACAAAATGTGTATAGGCAGCACACGGGTTCCGAGAAGGGTCTTGGGTGCTCGTTCTGTAATATTAGAGGTTCTGCCTTATTTCCAAGTAGTAATATTTCAGTCTTTGTTTGAGAGAGTCTGTAGAGGAAGGATGTGGAAGCCCAAACCTGGCCATACACATCAGCCAACTATGTATGCATGTAAGGTTCTGTCTTTTTCCTGATGATGGAAATTCAGCATGTCTGATCCTTTTGTTGTAACGGAAGGCAAGACACTAGCAGAGGTATCTATCAGCAGGTTATGCCAGGTTCACAATGGCGCTGTGCACTCCGGCATTCGGGTCCGCTGGGTGTCTGTTGGGTGTCCGCCACTTTCAGTTTTGAACCATGGAGGACTTTTTTTCTCCGCCAATTTTTGGCGGTTTTTGCAGTGGAGACTCCAACACAGATGTGAACCCAGCCTTACTGACCTTTACATACTCAGACTACAAACGCAATTGGCCCAGTCGAATGTGTTATGTATGAGGTTGGATAGGGGAATATAGCTGGCAACAGCTGCCAACATCTATAGGGTATAGCTGGTTTAAGATATAGGGACAAACTGGTAAACTTTATGATAGCGATTAGGTCAGTTTTCCCACGATTCATCATTCTCTGTGTACCTCTCCCTTATCCACTCTCCCGTGCAATGAAATCACAGGTAATAAATCACTCCCAAATCCGAGGTCACATGATGCTGTGATGTTTAATTTGCAAGCTCCGCAACGTAGGGTCTCAGCCTTAGGCCCTGGCCCCGCGTTGCCTAAATGTCGCGGTTCTCCCGTGGCGGAAAAAGTGCGGCGTTTTACAGTAACAGCAAAGTGGATAGGATTCTAGTGGTTCCTCCACTCCACCTTGATCCATACCCACTTTTGGTGAGCATAGCAGGAAAAATGCAGTTCTTTTGGTGTGCTCCAAAATTGTGACATTTGTCATACCCTATACACCACCAAAATGGCATAGAAATCACTATAAATCAGACTATATACTGTATGTATTTCAGTATGGAGGGGGCAGATCAACGCTATACTGTGAGGTATCTAGAACTATAGTTATGTCCTCTGACCCAGTATTAGCTCCTGAACTGACTTCATTGACTTCACTGCCAGACGTATCAGTTCACATTTTAAATTGACCGTGAATACGAATTTCATACAAATCCTACATCAGATGACATATTACGGAACGATCTTCCCTTAGAAGCCCTATCTCTGTAATTTAGTCCCATATTGAGGCACCATATAGTACCTAGGTGTAGGGACTCCCTGTGACTATGTATGGGCTCCTAACAAAGACGAAATGTCAGTTCTCTCCAAAGGTCTCTCTTTCTGCCCCTCAGCATGCACTGACCATATCAAACTCTGCAATGATATGGAGGAGTTTTTCAGAAAAATGAGATTGAGGGAATATTTTTATGACAAAGACCCTCCATACAGCAGCGACTCTGAGATGGAACAGCCCATAAGGAATCCTACCAAAAAATCTACCTGGACCCCACGCCCTGGAGCTAACGCAGCACTGGATAAATATATTGACTGTTTCAGAAGCAAAGTAAAATCAGAAATCCTGGAGAAACAAAAGAAACAGGCGCATAACCTAACCCTGCAGGAACAGAAGGCTATTACCTCACTGAAAGAAAATCAGGATATAATAATAAAACCAGCTGACAAAGGGGGCGCAATAGTCATAATGAACACCTCAGACTATATCCAGGAAGCAAACAGGCAACTGTCAAATCCCATCCATTACTCCAAACTTGGAAGTGATCCCACAGAGGCCTATATGAAAGAACTAAAGAGTATGATCAAGAAGTTTCCAATCCAGATCCAGAATCAGATAAAAGGACTTATCCCACAAGATCCCAGGCCGGGCTGCTTCTATATGCTTCCAAATATACACAAAGATGGCAACCCTGGGAGGCCTATCATTTCTGGCATTGGGACACTGACAGAAAAAATCTCAGGTTGGGTGGAAAATCTCCTAAAACCCCTTGTCAGGGATACTCCAAGCTATATCCAGGACACCACTGACCTTCTTAACAAACTGAGTGCCCTGGGCCCACTACCTGAGGGTACCATTTTGGCCACCATGGATGTGGAATCCCTGTATACCAACATTCCTCACAAGGATGGAGTTGCAGCAAGTCGGGTACACCTGGCAAAATAAAACCTCCCAACAGAACCAGTAACGCAGCTCATACAATTCATCATTAGCCACAACCATTTTACCTTTGGAGTGGATCTATATCTACAGCGAATGGGAACTTCAATGGGGACCAGATGTGCACCCCAGTATGCAAATCTCTTTATGGCAGAAATGGAAGGAACATATTTATCAACATGCGCCACCAAACCTATGATTTACCTTCGTTATATTGATGATATCCTTGTCATCTGGACTGCAGGGGAGGAGGCCCTACTTCAATTCCATAATGACTTCAATGACTTTCACCCTACCATCAACCTTAAACTTAGCTATTCAGGGAGTGAAATTCACTTTCTGGATACCACAATATACATCAAAGACCACCGGCTACTCACATCGATATACCACAAACCCACAGACAGAACGGCCTACCTGAGAAACGACAGCTTCCACCCCAAGCACACAAGACAGTCTATTATCTACAGCCAGGCTATACGATACAATCATATTTGCTCCGACAAAGCAGATCTGGACAAGCATCTCCTGGATCTGAGGATGAAATTTCTCCGATTGGGATACAAACCAAAAGTAACAGACAACCAAATAAACAAAGCGGCAGTGATTAACAGAGACAGTCTGCTCACATATAGAGAGACCCAGAAAGATGCCTGAGTGCCCCTAGTTGTCACCGACAACCCACAGCTGGAAATCCTACGAAGGATTGCCAAGGAGCTCCAACCTGTGCTACAGAGGGACAACAGACATATTTCCAGTCCCCCCTCTCCTTTCCTTTCGACAACCACCAAACCTGAGGCGTATTATTGTCCGGAGTGCCCTGAAGACCCCAACTGAAAATGGCACCTCACCTTGCCTACACAAAAGGTGCATGACCTGCAAGCACATCCACACTACTGACAGTGTACCTATCCCACAGTCACAACAGGTGCACAGAATTAGGGGGACATTTTGCTGCAGGTCTTCCAATGTGGTGTACCTCATAATGTGTGTGCAATGTCCCACCACAGGCCTCTATGTGGGGGAAACAGGGCAGAGACTTAGTCAGCGAATGAACTCACACAGATCCACCATTAATAACAGCAGAACCGATCTCCCAGTGGCCGCACATTTCTCCGGAGAAAACCACTCTATTGAAGATTTGCGGGTAGTGATTTTAATGGAACATTTTAAGACGCAGGAGGAGAGGAAACCATGGGAGTACAAGTTTATGCAAAAATTTAAAACTCTGCAATTTGGACTTAATATTCATGCCAGCTTCATGTCACACTATGTATGACCTGTGATTTGGACTTAATATTCATGCCAGCTTCATGTCACACTATGTATGAACTGTGAGGGTCACAAATCACCTCCTGGTAGCAAAGAGATAACAGATCCCTCTGTCACGCACCACAACTTTCCAGATTGTTTTTTGACCGGTTGTAAATAACTTCTCTACTTAGATTGCATTTTGTTTTGTTTTTTAAGGACTCTAAAATCCTTTGAAGACCATGTGTATAGGGTATAAAAAAATCTGTGAATTTTCAGTTCTTGTATAACACCATGTCTGATGAAGGAAGATAGTACTTCTGAAAGCTTACTTATCAGATATACTCAGTTAGCCTCTAAAAGGTATCACCTGATTTCTCCACTCTTCCACTACTTTCAATGGCTAACACGGTACAACATTATACTACTACTATGTATGGGCTCGGCTGTGTGCATGGACCTAATAGAGATGGGTGGTGATAATGTATGCACATTTCTATTTTTGTAGGTGTCATGTACAGATGGTAAGGCATGCACACTCATTCACTGTAGACAAGGTGTTTTTTGATAACATTTCCCTGGTAAAATACCTGCTTTTGTAAGCTAAAGGTGTGGGCTAGGCAGTAGAACACAGTGACCTGGGAGACAATGGAGCCTTCTTTCACTGGTTTACAGTAAGCACTTTGATATATCCTGTCGGCATATTTGTTGATAGTGCACCCACTGATATGAGCTATATATATATATATATATATATATATATATATATATATAGCATGTATGAATTGGTTGTTCATTCCTGCCTTATCTACAGTTAGCATGTTAGGAAATAAGATTAAATCATATAATACATTATCAGCATTAAGAACATTCCTGAACCATGGCATTCAGGTATTGTATATCTTGTTACAGGTGTTTCTGGGCGAGACAGATGAAAAAAATGTAAGAAATATAGACTTGTCGTGCAAATTTTTTTCTGGACTGGTTTGCAATTTTCCAGATCGATTAGTGAGTTTATATAGAAATATACACACGTGGACAAAATTGTTGGTACCCCTCGTTTAATGAAAGAAAAACCCACAATGGTCACAGAAATAACTTGAATCTGACAAAAGTAATAATATATAAAATTTCTATGAAAATGAACAAATGAAAGTCAGACATTGCTTTTCAACCATGCTTCAACAGAATTTTTAAAAAAAGAAAATTCATGAAACAGGCCTGGACAGAAATGATGGTTCCCTTAACTTAATATTTTGTTGCACAACCTTTTGAGGCAATCCCTGCAATCAAACGATTCCTGTAACTGTCAATGAGACTTCTGCACCTCTCATCAGGTATTTTGGCCACTCCTCATGAGCAAACTGCTCCAGTTGTCTCGGGTTTGAAGGGTGCCTTTTCCAGACGGCATGTTTCAGCTCCTTCCAAAGATGCTCAATAGGATTTAGGTCAGGGCTCATAGAAGGCAACTTCAGAATAGTCCAATGTTTTCCTCTTAGCCATTCTTGGGTGTTTTTAGCTCTGTGTTTTGGGTCATTATTCTGTTGCAAGACCCATGACCTGCGACTAAGACCAAGCTTTCTGACACTGGGCAGCACATTTCTCTCTAGAATCCCTTGATAGTCTTGAGATTTCATTGTACCCTGCACAGATTCAAGACACCCTGTGCCAGATGCAGCAAAGCAGCCCCAGAACATAACAGAGCCTCCTCCATGTTTCACAGTAGGGACAGTGTTCTTTTCAAGATATGCTTCATTTTTCCATTTGTGAACATAGAGCTGATGTGCCTTGCCAACAATTTTGATTTTTGTCTCATCTGTCCATAGGACATTCTCCCAGAAGCTTTGTGGCTTGTCAACATGTAGTTTGGCAAATTCCAGCCTGGCTTTTTAAGTTATTTCTGTGACCATTGTGGGTTTTTCTTTCATTAAACGAGGGGTACCAACAATTTTGTCCACATGTGTATACTGCTAAAAGACGGTGCTAAAGAAGTGCCCTACGCTGTTTCCACAACTCCCATAGAGATGAATGGGAGCTACAGAAACAGTGTAGCGCAGCTGAGCTTAACTGCAGCCAGCTGCTCCCGTCTCAAGATCTGATCCTGAATTTGTAAGGCTACGATGACATCTACGTCAGAGGTGTTTAGTCCATCTGAAATTGAAAAAGTCCAGCAAGTCCCACTTTTTTTTTTAACTCCGTGTATGGTAAAAGACCACAGAGGACAGTGATTGAATGCGTTGTGATTGACTGGGGTCCCCAAAAGCAGGGACATAGCTATAAGGGATGCTGAGATAGCAGTCTCTACTCAGCCCTGGACCCTGAGGGTGCCCCAAAGGTCCGTCGGCCCTGTAAAATAAACCACCGATCTAAATGGTACAAAGTTGGTTGGGGCTTCATTACAGATTTTGTACTGCGGCTCAGGAGCTTCAAGTTACACCTCTGCCTAAAGGATAAGCTGATACTGTGTTTCCGGCTTCTGGGACCGCAGAGGTAAGCTGTAATAGGAATTTTCCTGTAGTGTAGTCTGAGAGAAAACCAAACTATCCAGAGGAATCTTGTAAGACTTTGGCGAGAATATATGATTGCAGAGCTGCAAGGAAATTCTATATCCTATTCGACAGCACCACTTCACATATTGGTACAGGTATTAGTTCAGGCTTAGGTTTCTTCACCTAGACAATGAGGAGTAATATATGAGTCATGTACTGTATTTAGAAACCTATGATGCCTAATTTGAGTAGGATATCTGGGTGGGTGTTTATGCAGTCAAGAGTTGCACTCCTTATGGCAGAATGCAGATGAAGGGGCAATTTATTAAGACTTGTGTTTCCTAATCCAGTCTTAATCCATTCACCAACAAGCACTAGATGTGGCAGACTTAAGAGGCTTCTTAATAATTACGGCACGTGTTGGGAGGTCCCGTGCACCTGAACTCAAATCTATGGCAGTCATAGGTCAGTCAACGTATGAGCTATAGTGGAAAGTGGAGCTCAGGAGTTAAGTGGCAAGTGGAGACATGAGAAGCACCACTTTGGGGCATAGTTTCAGCCATTTTTCAGACATAGTCAAATTATTAAATCTGGGCCATGGTGTTCTAGCGTCATACCACCCATTATAGCTATGCTGAAAACAGTTTGTACTATCGCTACTTGCTGTTTTTTCTTGATTTCCATTTGTATAATAATGGCACAGATTCACTCATTGAGTAAACTATGGAGCAGTATACTGAGGTTTAGTAAAAATCTCTCAAACAGGATATTATTATATCAGACAACCTGAACCACATGTGGAAGTAGGTGATTGGTTATGACTTCAATAAGTGTATAAAAAATAGGGATTTTATTTTTGTAGAACATAACACAAATTTTATTTTACTGTTGTGAAACATTTATTTACAATAGGTTTGTGCATCTCTTTAGTTCTAACCCGTGTCCTTAAAGAGATATCCCAGCCAAAAACATGTATCCCAAAAGTACTGGATAGGTAACATATTTCTAATTGGTAGGGCCTGACCACTGGGATCCCCACTGATCGCTAAAATGGAGGATCGCTAAAATTGGGGACTCTTTCCACCCCACAACTGTATGTCAATGACAAAGAGGTCAAAAGTGTGCAGTGCCACTCCACTTAAACTTCATGGAAGTTAAAGGGGTTGTACAGCTAAAAATGGACAAAAAAAATATTTTTTAAATTGGCCAGGGGTGGTGAAAAAAAATGTAAAAAATCCTATTCACCTTTCCCCAGTGCTATGGTGCCTTCCAGTGCGGTCCGATCCTCTGGGTCCATTGTTGTCTTCTGGCGGAAGTCCCCGAGAACGTAACAGCTGAAGCCAATCAACGGCCTCAGCAAAGGGTACGTGACATCACTACCTGTGACATCCCGGGGTCCCTTCTTAATCAGCCAATCAGCAGCTTCAGCGAAAGGGATCCGGGACGTCACAGCCGGCGAGCAGTTTCACTTTGAGAAGACACCGCAGCACCAGGACCGGACCGCACTGGGAGGACGCCGGAGCACCGGGGACAGGTATAAGTTTTTATTTTTTTTTTTCACCTCCCCTGCCCTATTTTAAAAATAATTGTTTTGCCCAGACAACCTCTTTAAGGTAACTGTAAAGCACTGTTCTAAGCAACTGAGAGGTTTTTAATTGTAATACCACTTTAATTATAGTTTTTAAAAATACTTCACATCAAAACAATTTACAGATTGTTAAATATTATACTATAAAAAATGCATCTTTAAAGGCCTTCAATAGATAATGTGTGATTTAGAACATAGGAATCATTTCCTTCCTCCCCCTGCAGTAATTTCTCCATTGGTAGATTGTTGATATCTCGTCTTGAGTCATCAAGTTCCTCTGGCACAGAATTTGGTACAGAAATTGGTATGGGGACAAACTGTTGGCTTTGGATTGTGGTTGGCGTTGTTTGGTATGGTAATGAATGGGTTGTTGTAGGAAGGCTTGGAATGGTCTGTGCCCATGGAAAGTAAGTCAATGGTGCTTGTTGCTCTGCATATTCTAACTGGGTTGTAACACATGGGGTGGTGTTCCTTGTCTGTAGGGAAGAAGTCTATGGTAAGTTCATGTTCATTGAAAAGACTAAAGAAAATAAATCACAAAATGTATCCACATTGCATTGACATCTGGGTTTCATGGTATATTTAACCACTTCCATACCAGATGCTTTACCCCCTTTCCAGACCAGACACATTTTCGGGTTTTTTGTATGTGCGGTTTTGAGGGCTGTAACATTTTTATCATTTGTGTTATTCAACTAATTTCTGCGTCTTTTTTTGGTGACGCATAGGGCTTTATTTTTATGTTGTTTTTATTTTTTCATGTGTTTTAATTTTTTTTTACAGTGTATCTGGGAAAATATAAACAAAAGAGGAGGGAAAACAGGTCTGTTTTTCACTTTTCTCTTTTTTTTTTATTTAATAACACAAAGTGCTACTAAAAAACTTTATGAGGCTACAGCCCCACGTTGCAGAAATGCAGCTTTTTTTTGTTGAAGATTTTGTTGTGGTTTTTTGAGCCAAAATCAACAATGGCTACAAAAGGAATGGGGAATATATAGGAAGTTCTTATACTTCTCCCTTCTGCTCAATCCACTCCTGGCTTTGGCTCAAAAAACCACAACAAAATCTGCAACAAAAAAAGCTGCGTTTCTGCAACGTGGGGCCGTAGCCTAAAATAGTTTTTCCTCTCCGTTACAGTGATTTTTATTTTGTATGGTGTTGTCGGGGGGTGGGGCTATATTATTATTTTATTTATTTTTTAAATTATTTTATTTACATTTTTTTTTTTTTTTACTTTTCTATTCATTTTCTTTTTTTTCTTTTTTCTTTTTTTTTACATTGTGTCCCTATAAGGTCATAATAGACCTTTGGGAACATCTGATCACTTTTTTTTTTTTTTTTTTGTGGAGGCTAATTTCCCCTGTAACTGGGGCTGGTACATTTAGCACCAGTTGCAGGAGGAATACAGCCTCCTGCACGTTACTATAGAGCTTATAGAGCTGATCTGAGTCCTGTAGGACCCAGCAGCTCTAACAGGCTCTGATTCCGGGGGATCACGTGACTGCCGGGTCAGAGGGAGCCGCAAGATGGCGGCTCCCATAGCGCTGTATACAGCGCTCATTGAGCACTGTATACACAGCAATCAGGAAGGCAGGAAAGGTAATAAACCTTCCCTGCCTTCTCTCTGGGAGCTCCGGCTGAACTTACAGTCAGCTTACCGTTTCAGCAGAAGCACAATTTCGTGCAGCTGCTGAATTCTGCTTGGACGTACCGGTAAGTCTTTGCAGAAATAGACAACCACCTTCCGGACGTATATAGTCTATGGGCGGTCCGGAAGTGGTTAAAGTGTAACTAAACCTTTTAACAACTTTGGATTTTCTTGTAGTATTTGTATCATTAATACATTTTGTAATATACTTAGTTAACAAATTTTAGCTCCTTTCTGTAAAATCCTGCATTTCTTTATTTTTTCCCTTGTTTCTCTATTGAGAGCAGAAATCTGTACACTGCTTTCACTAGGTGTACCGGTGGATATTATCTTATATAAGGCAGGGAAGCTGAGGCTAGGGGTCGTTTCAAACAGTTATACTGTATCTCAGGATTTATAAAATCTAGAACAGTGCTTCTGGTGTCATATGAAAGATGACTTGTCAGCTTTCATATGACATCAAGATCGCAGTTTTACCCTTATCTAAAATTTCCAGCGGAATCACCAGATGAAAACACAGTCAGGATTGGCATATTTACAGGGGCGTAACTTGAGAGGGTACAGTCGCCTTAGGAGGCCCATCATTACTGAGGTTGCAGCTACCATCTGGCCCATAAGTCAAGGGGACATACATTTTACCCTCATCACACTAAGGTTGAATAACCTTCTTTGATCTCTTTTCTGATTTAAAGGGGTGTAGCTATAGGGGATCCAGCAGTAGCAATCTACACTGGCCCTGGGGGGGGGGCAAAGATCTATCTGCCACACAAAATATTACAAATTTTGCACTGGGGCCCAGGAGCTTCAAGTAACTCCTCTGCATATTTATATACAGCTGCAGCATAAAAAAAATGTAGGAAATTCTGCGATTCTGACGACCCTCACCCACTTTTTCCATCACATTTATCTGTGCAGGAAAAAAGTGTAGCAGGATTTCCTAACTCTGGTGTAGAGCCATATTTTAGCACAAACAGAACCAATGTTGTAATTTTTTGACCAGTCTTTTATGGTGTATGCATTAGAATAGTCTCATACACTTGTTTTTTCTGAACTTGTAATTTTTAGCATATGGGATGAAATTAAAGCAAATAATATTTAAGTAATTTTTGACTTACTGTGAAATTTGTTAGTAGAGGTTGTGAGGTGTAAGTCAAGACTGATGGTGGACCAACCACAGTATAGCCCTGGCACATTGGCTGGACATACATATCTCCTGTGTATGGGCAGCTTACAGTCTCATGTGAAATATACTCAGGGCACGTTGTCCATTGTGTTATAGGCTGAAAAGTGGACGGCTGGGAAATCCATCCAGTGTAGAATGTGCCTTCATCTTGGACTGGCAGCAATGATGTTGTAGCTTCCAAATCAACATACGGAAGTTCAGTGGTATTGGAGACTAGTGATAAATCATAATGACATGAGTAAAAAGGATGCACTAAAATATATAGGATAAAATATATAGGATAAAATATATAGGATAAAAAAGGATATGCAAATATATTAGTGAAAAACACTATTGTGAATGATTACCTACTGACGTGTACGGTGTAATAGTCTGGTAAGATGCTGGGACCTGGAAACAGATGTTGAGGGTTAATATAAAATGAGCTCTGAGCATATGATATACCCAAACAGAGAAGAGAGGATCTATACAGCAACTACATCACATATATCCATTTAACCATGTAGGGCCAGTCACTGACCTCTGTGCTCTTGAGCCGTACATGCTAGCATCACTGCCCTGAGAACCTATCCTGGCTATGTCCGACAGGTGCAAAGCTTGTTACAGGGGGGATCTATGAGACTAACTTCAAACATTCAGACGTGGAAAATATTTTAAAAAAGCCACTAATGACCTTGTCCATTATGTAATGTAATATTGCAATGAAAGGTAGTAAATTCTGAATATACATCTGCTATAACATATTGAATCATATTACCATAGGCGTTGTGGAGTTGGTACCAGCTAAATTCCCTCTCTTTCTTTTCAGAAGTTCCTTGACTGGTTCCTTGACCCGTACACCGAGGTAAGGACGGTTTTGGCTATGCTGGTGCTGATCTGAAGTCACAGCTAGAAGACAACAGAGGAAAAATTAATGTATGGCAAAATTTGATTTCACTTGTCATATATAGGAAGGTGTTAAATTTTTTTTTATTATTTAGTCCTCTTGAATTGTTTTGCTAAAAATTGTTGTATATACAGCTCCTATGCAAACCTATGTGTCTACATGGTTACAGACTACAAACCAACCTATGTGTAGTCTGATCATACAGTCGTTCTGCCTTCCATCTTCCTTCCATCTGTTCTAATAGTAACAATACGCCGCCCATATATAAGGTAGCATGTCATCTGGAACTGTATTTAGTGTCGAGTTAAACTTTGTTGTATCTTGGAATTGAAAGTAATCTGGTTCTATTGTAGAGTTATTGCTTACCGCACCTTTGTAAATTGTAATATTATCATATTATACAGGTAAAAAAATATGTAGATACAGACGCCAAGTAATACATAGATAACTTGTATATAGTGATGTAACTTGAAGATTTTTGACTCCAGTACCAAATGTACAACAGACTTCCCAATCTGCCATGCACTCTTAGGCTAAGGCCCCACGTAGCGGGCCGCTGCGAAAAAGCGGGAAAAACGACAGTGGAAACACATTGTTGTTTTTCCTGCAGCGCTTTTCACAGAACGTCCGCAGAGTTTTCCCAGTGGACTTTCTGCTTCAATTACACCTATACGGAAACTGCTGATATTTCTGTGGGTATAATTCACATGCTACGATTTCCAAAAACGTGACAGATTTGGAAATCGGTGCATTTCCGCTATGTGTATTTTTCTGCAATGTGTGGATGGAATTTGCTATCCACTTTGCAGGGACATGGGGTCCCAGCCTTAAGCTTTATTCAGATTCATGACCGTGATGCAAAAAATGTCCGTTTTTCTTAGCTCATTTGCATCTTTGGGGCACCTGTTTTCATGGATCCCTCATAGACATCCATATGGACACTCAGTTTAGTCGGTTTGACTAGTGTTTTGAATCAGGGGAGGCAAGTAAGACCCTGCCAGATATCTACGCTGCAAGATGATTTGCCCTGAAAACCAAAGGATCAAGCAAAAAAACATGCCTTATCCTTTCCCCCCTCAACATCACACATAAAGAGTAGGCTATTCAGCTTGCTTTTCTCTTACGTGCAACAGAGCCATAGGCATGAAGTCCTGACTTTAACTGCTATCTTTGCATCCTCTATAGCCTATGCTTATACACGTTATAGACACCAATTTACAACAGACAGACATTCCTACAACCCTCATCGTCATGTTCTGTTTCTATATAGTTTATACTACCAGAAACAATAAAGAAAGTATACCATAAAGATAGAAACATCTTGCAGAATTGCAATACAAGTTCTTAAAACCAAGGTTACGAGTGTCAGTAACATAGCAATATAAATATTACTGTGCAGGTGGAGAGCTGGTATGTCTTTGAAGTTAAAAGGAGTATACAAGCCATACATTATTTACTTTGGAGTAAAGGTTGCTTATGCAAAATGTGGTTACGAGAAATTAGTAACTAAAGTGACTAACAGTATAGCAAAGTATAGGGTTGTGCTCATAATGTGCAAAGTGCTGCAGAAGATCATGGCTCGGTGTCAATTATTCATCCAAGTAGTAATTGCAAAGAACACAAAATATTCCTCCAGGGCAAGACTATTAGACATAATATACAAATCAGTGAATGTATACAGAGATAGGGAGTGTAATAATGAAGAAATAAAATGTAAATGTTATCCCATTGCATCATGCACCAGTACTAAGGTGTAAGAGGGATATAAAAATGGGTCCCTCACCCTCTTAGGCCCAGTTCACATCTGCGTTCGAGTTTCCGTTTGGGGAGTCCGCTTGGGGACCCCCCAAACGGAAATCTATACGCATACAAAAGCAGTTTACCTGGGAAACCCGCGGACCCCATAGACTATAATAGGGTCCGTGTAGTTTCCGCACGAAACATGCGGAGAGGAAAGTGCTGCTTCCGAATGGAAACCCGAACGCAGATGTGAACCAGGCCTTACAAATTAAGTTCCTCTGCCTTATATGGACCCAACGTTTCGGTGCAGAACTGCTAAGTTTCCTTGTTGCTGCTATGGGTTACCATTTTGGCCCTGATGTGTTGCAGATACTACCTGAATACTGTTGTTATGTGAACGTTACATATACTCTTTGAAGGACTGTCCTTGAGGATAGGTCATCAGTTGAAGATCAGTGGATGTCTGACATCTGGGAACCCCACGGATCAATAGTTCCACCTCACAAGTTACATTCATTGGTCACATGTCCTGTTCACAGCTATGTTCCATTCAAGTGAACAGAGCTGAGCTGTGATACCAAGCTCCGCCACTGTACAGTATACGGCATCTCTTCCAATGATTTCCTATTCATTTTGTAGCCATTCTTGGCTTTGGCTCAAAAAAAGGCAACAAAATCTGCAACAAAAAAGCTACAACATGGGGCCTTAGCCTTAAAGACTCTTTAGATACATACATGAGAGGACAGGATTGGACTGACATGCCTTTAGATAGATAATGCCCCAATTCGATACTGCATTTTATATACTACATTGATACTAAGGGAATGTAGACAATACAGAATATAACCAAAGTAAACACTTCACTTATACTGTATATTAAATTATATACAAAATATATTACCATTAATCTAAAATATACACAATCCACAGTAACAGGTGCACTACAAAGTATATCTCTTTACTCTCAAATACTCAGCATAGCCACTGTGTGGCCACATTTCATTCTCTACCTTATACTTGAGATCTTTGGAATGACAGTTCTCCTAAATTATTATGGTTTTCTGACTTACATTTATTCACTTTGGCAAATATTTCTGATACTTTACTTCACTATGTTGCCAAGTCTCATCGCCAGGAACAAATATTGACTTTTCTTCTGTACAGTACTTGAAATTTTTGGCTTACCGCAAAGAATGCGAATATATAACAAATCATCAGCTTGTTAGAAGACGAGCAAATATACCTCCAACGGCCTCTATGTTCTCTGTTTATTACAGTCTAACATTTAAGCATGATCTTTTGTTGCTAGTGTTTAGGCCCCAAACCTGGGAACTTCAGTCCCAGCTGTTGTGCCATTTAGCAGTTTTATAACTTTTAGGGTATGTTCACACAATGTAATTAGGCACAGATTGTGAGGCAGATTCCACCTTATATTCAGCCCCAAATTCCATCCTGAATCTGCTTCCAATTGTATTATTTGCCTAAAATGTCTCTTTACTTTCCATCGTGTGCAAACTTACCCTTAATGTGCCAGAGATGAATATACTCCTGGCACATGCACCATTAAAGCTGAGGACCATATACACACGTGGA
The DNA here is from genome assembly GCA_947044405.1 of Leptodactylus fallax. Taxonomy (NCBI): domain Eukaryota; kingdom Metazoa; phylum Chordata; class Amphibia; order Anura; family Leptodactylidae; genus Leptodactylus; species Leptodactylus fallax. The sequence goes on along the minus strand of CAMRHE010000280.1, from coordinate 1,925,051 downwards.
CAAAATTGTTGGTACCCCTTGTTTAATGAAAGAAAAACCCACAATGGTCACAGAAATAACTTGAATCTGACAGACTGGAATTTGCCAAACTACATGTTTACAAGCCACAAAGCTCCTGGGAGAATGTCCTATGGACAGATGAGACAAAAATCTAAATTTTTGGCAAGGCACATCAACTCTATGTTCACAGACAGAAATATGAAGCCTATCTTGAAAATAACACGGTCCCTACTGTGAAACATGGAGGAGACTCTGTTATGTTCTGGGGCTGCTTTGCTGCATCTCGCACAGGGTGTCTTGAATCTGTGCAGGGTACAATGAAATCTCAAGACTATCAAGGGATTCTAGAGAGAAATGTGCTGCCCAGTGTCAGAAAGCTTGGTCTCAGTCACAGGTCATGGGTCTTGCATTAGGATAATGACCCAAAACACACAGTTAAAAACAACCAAGAATGGCTAAGAGGAAAACATTGGACTATTCTGAAGTGGCCTTCTATGAGCCCTGACCTAAATCCTATTGAGCATCTTTGGAAGGAGCTGAAACATGCCGTCTGGAAAAGGCACCCTTCAAACCCGAGACAACTGGAGCAGTTTGCTCATGAGGGGTGGCCAAAATACCTGATGAGAGGTGCAGAAGTCTCATTGACAGTTACAGGAATCGTTTGATTGCAGGGATTGCCTCAAAAGGTTGTGCAACTATATATTAAGTTAAGGGAACCATCATTTCTGTCCAGGCCTGTTTCATGAGTTTTCTTTTTTTAAAAATTCTGTGGAAGCATGGTTGGAAAGCAATGTCTGACTTTCATTTGTTCATTTGTCAGATTCAAGTTAGGGGTACCAACAATTTTGTCCACGTGTGTAGCTTGCTCTATTGCCCATGTAACTAAGGCTAAGTTCACATCTGTGTTGAAGTCTCCGTTGGACACTCCACCGTAGAAATCGCCAGAAATTGGCGGAGAGAAAAATCCTCTACAGAGAAGAAACTCACACCCAGCCGGTTTAACCCAACGGACACCCTGCGGAACCTATTTTAGTCTATGTGGTCCGCCGTTGTCCGCGGGTAACTGCTGTTTTGGCAGTCGGGCTCTCCATTGCTCAGGTCCCTTGGGGGATCCAAACGGAGAGCCCAGCGTAGTTGTGAACCTAGCCTAACAGTTTTAAAACTGCTGAAAAACGCCAGAGACAGGACTGAGATTGCTAGATTTGAGGCCCAAAACCCAAACAGCATAAGAAAATGTTTTATATCCAACCCCTGAGGAACAGCGGTTGCAGGGGGTGATAATATTTGTATACATTCATCCTTATATACTGCAATATAGAGGTGATGTCTATAAAGCCATGATACTTTATAAATATATCACTTAAAGGGGTTTTTCGGGACTGAATTAATGATGCCCTATTCTCAGGATAGGTCATTAATATTTTTGTTGGTTGGGCCCCGACACCTGGGAACCTCACCAATCAGCTATTTAAAGAGACAGCGCTGTACTTGGTATTCCGTGACAAGGCCCCAGCGCTCATCCGAATCCTGTATCACTGAAAACCAAGCACAGTGCCGTGCATTGTATAGTGGCTGTGCTTGGTATTACAGTTCAGTCCCGATCTCAACTGTACCATGTGATCAATGAACGTGACATCATCAACACAGAGAAGAGGCAGCAGCGCTTGTGAGCACCGTGGCCTCTTCATACAGCTGATCTGTGGGGGTCATCTATAGCTCAGTCCTGGAAAAGCCCTTTAAATATAGGTGACTGTATGAAGTTATGTAAACCAGCCAGTCCAACCTCCAACTCCACATGGCTACATTATATGTTAGATGCACTGTGTTATAGTCTAAAAGATTAACCTGTTTGTGTGGATGTTGTACCCGGCCACAGGTGGCATTGTACTCCTCTCATCATGTCAGTACTACTGAGTAATCTCACAAAACTATCCTCAATACGAGGGGGAGATTTATGAAGCTGTGCAATAAGAAATCTCTTTGTTACCCATAGCAACCAATCACAGCGCAGCTTTCATTTTACATTCTGCTTACAGTGATTTGAATATGCAGCAAGGAATCTGATTGGCTACAGCTGAGAGGTCATGTGACTTGCATGCAGGAGGTATAAGATGCCACATGCACAGACTGTTATTATTTAGATTGGTTGCTATGACTACAGAGAGATCAACTGCAGCAGTCAGGACTGGAGCAACCGCAGCTTCTCCTCACTCAAGGCGTCTCCTCACAAGAAGACGTCTCTTCTCCTGTATATCCCCAACATCTGCTGGTAAGTGCCAGTCTATACACCCAGCATACACCATACACGTATAGCAGTGGCATACGTCGTACATAATGGCTTGTCCGGCATATTTGTTAAATTAGGCCAAATTCTTTACACTGAAGCTTATACAATTAACAACATACAGGGGGCGCTGCACTCAATGTGATAATTCCTACTACAGCTATTTTAAAAGTTTTTTTTTAAAGCCGTACAGTACCATTAAAACCCCGCAGCCATATATGTGTTCTGTCACATTATAGCCCCAGGGGTCATTCTATAGGGGCCCAGGATTACTGATAGGATCAGGGGAGACAGGAATGATTAATAATCTGACTCCACTGTGATTGTGGGAACCAGAAGATGAAAATGATTTAGCAAAGGGCAAAGAAGAGAAAATGCCCCATCCACATTATATATTTTATATGATCTATACTGTATTATTATGTAGGAAAATATATAACAGAATGTATATCTCAGCGGCATAAGAAAAGGCCCCGGGACGTCACAGGTGACGTATGTGAGTGACATCCCAGGTCCTTTCCTTAAGCTGATGAGGCCACTGATTGGCCTCTGCGGTCACGTGTGGCGAGGTCTTCTGCTGGAACAAGCCGTGGGGCGCAGCTGGACCGGACCATGGTGGGGCACACCGGAGCACTGGGGACAGGTCAGTATGTTTTTTGTTTTGGTTTGGTTTTTTTTACCTTCTCATTCCTTGTTGAAACCTGTAATTCCTGGACAACCACTTCAAGAAGCTATCCTAAAAATAGGTGATGTCACAATCCCGGAAAACCCCTTTAGGATAAAGCCACGCGTATTGGCACAGCTGGAAATGGATTTCGCTGCAGCTTTCAGACACCCTGAAGGCCCAATGTGGCTGGCCCTGGCTTTCACCCTTGGCATTGCAAAACGTTGAAAACCATGGACAAACACGCAGTAGTTGACATGCTGCATGTACAAAACCTGCAGAGCAAGACACTTTGGGCTGTCGGTTTTTTATACAGTGCGTGTATGGGATTTCTTTAAATCCCATTCATTATACTGCTACGTGATGAGTTTGCAGCTCCGGTGACTAACAGCTGCAAACTGCAATGTGTTGCCCAGTTTTAACAAGGGTTGTCCAGGCTTATCAATTCATGATATATCCTTAGGTCTCTTCACATAAAACCAAGTACAGCTCCATACATTGCATAGTGGCTATGCTTGGTATCGCAGCTCAGCCCCATTCACTTGAATGGGACAGAACTGCAAACAGGCCATTTGACCGATGAATGTGACATCACATGACCTGTGAAGCAATAATCATAAATATTAAAGTATTATAAGTTGTGTCTTTATAGACCATGTAGTGTTTATGTAAATGGTTTTACTATATTTATATAGTAGAGGTTTTCTGTGCTCAGATCTGCGTTGGATCTGGTCAGACATGCCAGTCACGATAGTTTATCAGGCAGCGCATTTTGTGTGATAAAATTCCAGAAATCCTAAAAACCCCATTACAGTCAATGGGATCCACTGGGCACAGATGGTGTTTCTGAGGTTCTGCATGGGGCGCTTCTGTGATGGAGCAGATCAACAGAAGACACTAACACAGCTGTGAACAGAGCCTTATTCAGATAAGACTAAACTTTTCACAGATCTATTTAATTCCTTAGCAAAATTATCAATTACTATGTGTTTTAGTACATGTGTATGGATTTCTGTAGGTCCAGACAGACTAAGGCCCCATGCACATGGCCATATTTTTGGTCCATGATAATGGATATCATACAGAACTATTTCTTACTGTCGCTCTATGCACACAACCATCATTTTTACAGCTCCACGTAGGGCCTGTAAGATCGAGGCACAAAATATTAAACAGGTTCTATTCCTGCCCAATTTTGCAGCTCAATCTCGTGTATTCTATTTATAGGCTCAGTGGAAAACAAGAACTGCGTACAGATGTCATCTGTGTACCGTACATTCCACTTTCCAGGGACCCACACACTAGAATGGTCATGTGTATGGGGTCGCATGGGACATCTGCAGAAATATCTGCAATAAATCTGCCATGTGTGATTGTAACCTATACATAGCATTATTATGTGTTACTGTGTATATCAGGGGTAGGCAACCTTCGGCACTCCAGCTGTTGCAAAACTACAACTCCCAGCATGCACACTTGCTCTGCTCTTCTAGGAACTTCCATGGAAGTGAATGGAGCTTGTTGGGAGTTGTAGTTTCACAGCAGCTGGAGTGCCGAAGGTTGCTGACCCCTGGTGTATATTATTGAAGAATGCTTTATGGTATACTTTTATTAATTGTTTTTGATGAAGTATATACTTTACATAGTATTTGTGTAATATATTATGTTTTATATTTTGTAAGTATTATGACATTGTTATCAGTAGTCTCATTATAGTTTTTAGTTATTATTAAGTATTATAATTTGTTATATTTTATTGATAGTATATAATTAAATACTATTATTTATTTCAATCATGATAATATACTTTATATCTCAGTATCAATCCTTTATAGCTCTATACCGTCTCATTAGAGAAATATAATTAATATATAGTGTATTGTATTTTATATTATATCCTTTGACTATTTTCCTAGTATTATCAATAGTGTATGACAGTTAATGAACATTTTATTATAGATAGTATTAATAAATTTATAGTAAATATTGTTAGAGCTGATGGTATATTTAAAAGTATATAAGTAAATACATCATTTTACTTATATATCATTTTAATAAATTGTATTATGATTATTATCATACTTATATTTCAGGCACAAATTACCAACGCAAATGTGAAAGGGCCCCAGTGAACCAGGGATTAGCCAATCGCCACATATGGGGTCAGGAAGGAATTTTTTTCCCCTCTATTGGGGGTTTTGTTTCGCCTTCTTTTGGTTCACACGTTTGTATGCAGTAACGCTGTATTCACATGGTGTCATTTTGGTGCAATTTTTGCCCAAACTAGGAATGGATCCAGAAAGAAAGCCTCATTTTTCTTTAGGATATAATCCAAGTTTTGGCTAAAACTGCACCAAAACTGCACTGTGTGACCACAGCCTAGATTTTCTGATTTTCTACAGGATGATTTTAATTGGCATTAATCAAATTTAATAAAATTGGTTTTCCTGCAATTCATTTTGTCTGGGTCTTATTTTATTCTGTATACTTTGGTATCAAAATATTAAAACAATAGAGAAATAAAAGACGACATGAAAAACAAGTTAATAAAATATCCATGGAATTGAATCCTAAAGGAAGGGTTAATAAAAAATCAAAAGTATTATTTATTTATTTCTCTTATGCTGTGTTTTATAGCACCTGCAAAGTGAATGGGATTCTGGCTAATCCCATCCACACTTTGTAGAAAAAAGTCCACAGCAGAAAATGGCAGCATGTCAATTATACCTGCAGAAACGGGGCAGAAATTCCACAGGGGAAAACTCTGCGAAAGCGCAATGAAAAGCACTGCGGAAAAAAACACAATGCATTTCCATCGCCTTTTTTTTTTTTTTTGCATTGTTTGACTACTTGGGGCATTAGCCTTACAGACATTTTCTAAATCTAAATTCCTTTTCAGTATGTCTTTGGAGTGTAGGAGGAAACCGGAGTACCTGGAAGAAACCCACACAAATACAAGGATAACGTATAAACTCTAGGATTCAAACCTAGGACTCCAGCAATGCAAGGCCACAATGCTAGACACTGAACCACCGTGCTGTAAATCTTTGGTAATCTGGATACAGGGTAGTAATTCCAGTAAAATGCAGCTCTCACACTATGGTAGGTTTATATCAGTATACGGGATTCTGCACACCATTGTAATATGGCTCCATATAATGGGTGAGTTATATGGAGGGGTAATTCGGCACTGGTAGACGTCTATGGGCCGTACTATACCTCCAGTGTCACCTAGAGGTAGACATAGTTCTTATCTCTCTGTATGAGTCTTTATGAACCTTGTAGAAAAGAAACCCTTTACATGATCCATTAAATACCATCTTACATAATTAATAATACTGCCTTTATCAGACAGTGGGGCAGATTTACTAACAGTGTCAAAGTTTTAGACAGTGCAAATTAGACAAGACAATCCTAAACTGTGCCAGGTTTATCAAAGTGTCTGAGCCTGTTTGATGCATCTGGCATATTGTTAGACTGTCTAGTATAATATTAGCCCCCGGCCGGGCTCGCACCACTTATTATTTGGCTTAAAAATTTTTGGTGCAATTTGGCCCTGGTGTCACAACCTAGGCCATGTGCCTTTCCCGACAGACCATGCCCTTTTTGTACAAGTTGTAAATGTGTCTAAAAAGCATCTAAAACACTTGATAAATGTGATACACAACATGTTAGACAGTTTTTGGTGAAAATTATGCCAGAATTCTGGCACATTTTGCTTGATAAATCTCCCCTGATAGGTCCATAATATGGGACCCTACAAAGACACACCACAGTCTTGTGTCAGACAGTGCAGTACTGTTGGAACTCCATGTGTCTCTGTATAAGATCAATGCACAGTCTTGTATGTAATGAAGCTGCTCTTCTACAGATACTTTATTGTGTAGATGAGTTTTTTTATTAAAAAAAAAAAAAAAAAAGCCGTAATATAGTTTCATAATCTAACTCTAGAATAAAGTGTGACATATGGTATTATGCCATTGTCAAATATACATTGCATATACAAGCACAGCTCCATACATTGGCTATACTTGTTATCGCAGCTCAGCAAAATTTACTTGAATGAGACTTAAAGGGGTTGTCCACTTTCACACCAATATTGAGACACCAATATTATTGTTTGTGTAACAAAAAGTTTCCAATATACTTTCTGTATCAATTCCTCACGGTTTTCTAGATCTCTGCTTGCTGTCATTCATTCTGCTTACTTCCAGCAGATAAAAATATGTCCATGGGCATGTGATATACACACAAGTGCACAGCTCGTTACCAGGCAGAGGTCTAATTACTGTGCTATTTCTATAATAAGCTGTGCAGCTGTGTGCTCATCACATGACCATGAACTGTACATCACATAACCATGGACTGTATATCACATGACCATGGACCATACATCACATGACCATGGACTGTATATCACATGACCATGGACCATACATCACATGACCATGGACTGTATATCACATAACCATGGACTGTATATCACATGACCATGGACTATATATCACATGACCATGGACTGTACATCACATGACCATGGACTGTACATCACATGACCATGGACTATATATCACATGACCATGGACCGTATATCACATGACCATGGACCGTATATCACATGACCATGGACTGTACATCACATGACCATGGACCGTATATCACATGACCATGGGCCGTATGTCACATGACCATGGACCGTATATCACATGACCATGGTCCGTATATCACATGACTATGGTCCGTATATCACATGACCATGGACTGTATATCACATGACCATGGACTGTATGCTGGATGAGACAGTTGCAGAGGAGAGTAGTAACACCTGCTAAGAATAGCTGGAAATGACACCAAAGTTGCACATATTTTAAGAATCTCAACCCAAGTATAGCAAACAATTGAAAATAATTTTATTGACTCCAGAAACAAAGGGGAAAAGTTAAAAATACTTAAAATTGGGCTACTGGGCCCTTGTAGGGAGATAAGTTGTATACAGTGCTGGCCAAAAGTATTGGCACCCCTGCAATTCTGTCAGATAATACTCAATTTCTTCCAGAAAATGATTGCAATCACAAATGCTTTGGTAATAATATCTTCATTTAATTTGTCGTCAATGGAAAACCACAAAAAGAATTGTCAAAAAGCCAAATTGGATATAATTTCACACCAAACATAAAAAAGGGGGTGGACAAAAGTATTGGCACCCTTTGAAAAATCATGTGATGCTTCTCTAATTTGTATAATTAACAGCACCTGTTACTTACCTGTGGCACATAACAGGTGGTGGCAATAACTAAATCACACTTGCAGCCAGTTGAAATGGATTAAAGTTGACTCAACCTCTGTCCTGTGTCCTTTCACCGTTCCATTCAGAAAGACAGACAAAACTCTCCTGATCAGTGGGGGTCTGAGCGTTCAAACCCCCCCCCCCCCCCACCATTCTGCAATAACTTTAATGTATATGCTGATAGTGTATGTAATGTATATTTGACTCATTTTGTAGAATTCTAAATATTTTCTGGGGTATTCTTAAAGGGGTATTCCAGTCTTACCATTATACCCCCAAAGGATAGGGGCTTACATGATGATCGTGGAGTTTCAACCACTAAGACCTCGACTGATCTCAAGTATTAGTATCCTTTTTAGGAAAACTCTGCGGACTTTCTGTAAAAAGAGCTGCGGTAAAAACCACAATCGCAACGCGATTCTGCCACAGTTTTTTCCATAGCGCCTTTTGGTTGTCGCTCGCTATGTGGGGCCTTAGCCTAAAGGGATTTTCTGGATGACGTATGCTTAGTATAGGTTATCAGTTGAAGATGATCATGGACCAACACTCAGAACCCACGCAGATGAACTGTTTGAAACAGCAACCACAAAACCAGACAATAAAATATCTATGAAAGGGAATGCCAAAGCGAAGGATAATAAACAAAATATGGTAAAGAGTTGCAATTCTGCTAAGTCATTACTCCCACATTACATTTGTCCAAACCTAGTATAAAGGCCCCCATACATAAAAGTGAAAAATTGTCCAAACCCGGCAACTCTCCCCCAGCAGATAATGTCGGTACAAGAAAGTATTGGGTATATTGAATTTTATCATGCTCATCCCTTTGCTCACCCTGGAGCTGAGCTGACCCCAGAAGTATCTGACAGATGCTTAGTCTCTTTTCTCTATTGGAAACACATGTACACTCAGCTGACCTGTGCATGTGGGAGTGCGTAGGAATATCTGTTGGTCAAATGAGTGTCCAAATCAATGGGTATGGACATACAGAGATGTATGGAGATGTAATGAAGTTTCTGTAGAAGTGTCAGGTCTCACTGCATCTCTTTATACCTCCAATTTCATACAGAGGCATACAGCTACATTTCATATGAAGAAAAAAATCTTTCTCCAATGTGAATGCCACATATAGTATGAGGGCATATGGTCTCATAAAGGTAGTGGCAGGACCAGATCTGCCTAAAGAACTCTGTTTTCCTAGGGTTACAACTAGAGACGAGCAGCACTTAGGTGACAGTCCCTATAGACGAAGAGTAATAACAGTTGTAAATTTATACAAGCATTCCCAGTAGGAATAACATAGAACAAGACTATGTAGTGTTCTAAGAATGCAAATAATTACTACAATACATGATGGTAGTGTTCTCCTAGGCCCAGGGCCATATGTGGCATAAACAGCAGCGTTTTACAGTCCCTGCAAAGTGGATGGGATTCTATCAAATCCCATCCGCACATTGCAGAAAAGTACCCACAGCGGAAATGCAGAAATTTCCAAAACCGTTGCGTTTTTGGAAATCACAACATATCAATTATAGCTACGTAAATGCTGGTGGTTTCCCTATAGGTATAATTGAAGCAGAAAGTCCGCAGAGGAAAACTTTCTGTGAAAAGCTCTGCGGGACAAACCGCAATGCGTATACATTTCCCGTAGCACTTTTTTGCTGTGGTCCGGTATGTGGGGCCTTAGCTTAATTAACAAAAACCTAATGGTCAGGGCCAGAGGTACAGTTGCATCTCAATAAATTAGAATATCTTTGAAACGTTTATTTATTTCAGTAATTAAATAGAAAAAGTGACCTCCTATATTTTCTAGATTCTTTACACACAGAGTCTTCTATTTCAAGTGTTTTATTTCTGTAAATGTTGATTATGTATTACAGGCAATGAAAACCCAAATCTAAGAAAATTAGAATATTGTAAGTTCAGTTCAGTATTGTAAATTCAGTGTCACCTGCCAAGGTTTCCTAAGCCTTTAAATGGTCCCTCAGTCTGGTTCAGTAGGACACACAATCATGGAAGACGCTGATTATGGATTGTATTACTGAATTACTGAAATGAATGATCAAAGATATTCTAATTTATTGAGATGCACCTGTATAAGGAAAGTTAAGGCAGATGTGGAGCCACTTCTATCGGGCATTTATGGCATAACTTGTGGATATACAGTAGCTATAAATTCCCAGATGGGAATACCCCTTTAGGCTGAGGTCCCTCATTGTGGAAACACAGTCACTCCTGGCTTTGGTTCAAAAAAACGCAACAAAATCTGCAATGAAAAAGCTGCATTTCTGCAATGCAGTGCCTCAGGATTGTCATAAGGAATTCCCCTAACAGAACATATGGCTATTACAGAGGTCGGTCCTTTGTTTAGGACCCTGTTCTACGAGTCACAGAGAAGAACCATCATCCACTGCATAAGAGTACATTGTGACCCATATGTCTGGCAGGCTTTGTGGTAGTGTCAGGAGCTAAAGGTTCCCATATAAAACAGGTTGTCCATGATGAAACACCCCAACTAAAAAGAGGAAATGGACCTTTTTATCCTCTCCTTGGTTTGGCTTAAAAAACACACCCAACTGATCAGTGCGAATTTAACCTAAGGCCTCATGCACACATTATTTGGAATTTGAATTGAAGTATTATTTGGAAACTATTTTGCAGCTTTATGTGGGCTCTTTAAGAGAGTATTATTGGGATGCGGCATATAATTTGGGGCCTATATAGTGGTATAACGTGGGCCATATATGGTAGTATAATCTTATCACTATATGGCTAAAACTCCACGCTGTGAAAACGCAGCCGCAAAAAATGTTTTATTTTACAGTCACTGCAAAGTGGATGGGATTCTGGCTAATCCCATCGACACATTGCAGAAAAAAATCTACAGTGGAAAAGCTGTGTTTTCAAAATGATACCTGCAGAAATGCTGCCGTTTTCCGTACAGGTATAATAGGGGCACAAAGTCCACAGAGGAAAACTCTGCAAAAATGGAATGGAAAACGTTGTGGAAAACAACGCAATGCATTTCCGCAGGGTTTTCTTCTGCACCATTTTTTTTGCTGTGCTTTGCTATGTGGGGCCTTAGACTATCGCAGTATTGTATGGGCTCAAAGAGGAAAAACTTTACTTTATTTGTCATTCTGGACACTTATTTCTTATAAACTAATCCTGCAAAGAAAATTGTAAATTTACAGAATTTTACATATCAGACTGATATAGTGTGTAATATAGGAAGTAACATAAGTAGAAATGACACTTCCCTTTCTATCCTGCTCTTTTATCAACCTTTGCGTCTACATCTCATACATCAGCTGCTGCCACGTACACGTATGTGGTTTCATTACTGCTAATTTGACATTTTCAGCATCTAGTTTCTGGTGGTCCGGGTTTGTCACTACATATGTTACTTTCATTTCTCATCTTTTAGACTTTATTAGACAGCTCAAATGTGAAAATATTGCATCTGGTTTGTGGTTATTCTGCAAAAACTCACTAGGAAAATGATATTTCTTCTTCTACATGAATGCATGTAAAATCTTCTATATCATTTGGAGAGAGGGTGACTCATGAAGGGGTTAACTGGATTACAGATATGTAAGTATAATATGATTATATAAATGAATCAGTTATTATAAGTGTTAGTGAATCACTAGGAAATGCTGTCACTTTATGATTGGTGGGGGCCCAAGTTCTAGGAGCCTACCGATCCTGAGAATAAAGTGGCCGCAGTGCTACATCCCCTTTGCTGCAACTGATACAAATCACTTCAATGGGTCCAGTCCAAATTCTAGCACAATGGGTGACCAGGTCAATAATGTGCAGTGAAAAACAGTGAAAGGAAGCAGAACTCATAAGCAATGCTGCCCCTTCATTCCTAGGATTGCTGGGAGTCCCAGAGGTCAAACCCTGACCAATACCAAAGTGAAGACATATCCTTGAAAACTGAATGTACCTCCATTAATTTCCTGGGACATCATAATGCCTGCATGTGACATCATTATAATTACTTTCTTCATATGTGATGTCACCGTGTACAGAGTGAGCTTTTATGTGCATTATACCTATGCTATGATATGACATCACTGTGTTTATTATTCCTGTACTGTAACATCACTCTGTGCATTATTCTTGCACTGTGACTTCACTGTGTTTATTATCTCTGTACCGTGACATCACTAAGTATATTATCCCTGTATTGTAAGATCACTCTGTACATTACCTGTACTGTGATAACTGTGTACATTATCCTGTACTGTGATATCACTGTGTATATTATCCTGTACTGTGATATCACTGTGTATATTTCCTGTTGTGATATCACTGTGTATATTATCCTGTACTGTGATATCACTGTGTATATTATCCTGTACTGTGATATCACTGTGTATATTATCCTGTACTGTGATATCACTGTGTATATTATCCCTGTGACTGTGACATCATTGTGTATATTATCCCTGTAGTGTGATATCACTGTGTATATTATCCTGTACTGTGATATCACTGTGTATATTATCCCTGTACTGTGACATCACTGTGTATATTATCCCTGCGCTGTGATATCACTGTGTATATTATCCCTGTACTGTGATATCACTGTGTATATTATCCTGTACTGTGATATCACTGTGTATATTATCCTGTACTGTGATATCACTGTGTATATTATCCCTGTACTGTGACATCACTGTGTATATTATCCCTGTAGTGTGATATCACTGTGTATATTATCCTGTACTGTGATATCACTGTGTATATTATCCCTGTACTGTGACATCACTGTGTATATTATCCCTGTCGTGTGATATCACTGTGTATATTATCCTGTCTGTGATATCACTGTGTATATTATCCCTGTACTGTGACATCACTGTGTATATTATCCCTGTGCTGTGACATCACTGTGTATATTATCCCTGTACTGTGATATCACTGTGTATATTATCCCTGTACTGTGATATCACTGTGTATATTATCCTGTACTGTGATATCACTGTGTATATTATCCCTGTACTGTGACATCACTGTGTATATTATCCCTGTGCTGTGGCATCACTATGTGTAATGGAAGGCAAAATAGTTGTACACTTTTCAAGTTCTAGATTTGCTGCTGAAGGTGGTTATGGTAAAATGGGACCCCAGGATACAAGTTTTCCTATGGGGCCCAAAGTTACTTGTTATGCCCCTGTGGTACACCATAATAGAAAGTTAATCCTACTAAAGCTAGTGAAACACACAACATAGCTATCTCTTCCAATACCTGCATTAATATACTGTATATGAATGGACCAGCTGATACATACATGTTTGTTCCAAGGGAAATATGGATATGCCACAGTCATAAACTGCTGGATATACTTATGTTCTCAGTAACACGGACATACCTTCTCAAATTTGGATCCCCAATTTCTGGATACTTTTATACCCTGCCCTTATACAGGTAGGAAACGCTGCAACATATCACCCAAATGTACCATGAACTTTCTAACTGCTAGATAGTCCTGCAAAAATCGAGATATTTCGAAGGTATGTAAATGATCAGCTATGTAGAAGTCTTGTACAGGTGCATCTCAATAAATTAGAATATCTTTGAAATGTTCATTCATTTAAGTAATTCAGTAATACAGTCCATAATCAGCGTCTTCCATGATTGTGTGTCCTACTGAACCAGACTGAGGGACCATTTAAAGGCTTAGGAAACTTTGGCAGGTGACACACTGAATTTACAATACTGAACTGAATTTACAATATTCTAATTTTCTTAGATTTGGGTTTTCATTACCTGTAATCCATAATGAACATTTACAGAAATAAAACACTTGAAATAGAACACTCCGTGTGTAAAGAATCTAGAAAATATAGGAGGTCACTTTTTTAATTCAATTACTGAAAGAAATAAACATCTCAAAGATATTCTAATTTGTTGAGATGGACCTGTAGGTCAATCATTTTAACAACCAACATTAGACCTCTGTGGATCCCCTGATATACATTAGATCATTGGCTGAACCTCCGAAATTAGCAGGTTCTGTCACTATTTATCTAAGGTGTAAGGACTGCATATATAAGGGGAGATCCCTGATGTTGGTGCGGGGGCTTCATAAATATGACATCACCATATGAAAATTCCCTGGTGCCCCGTTGAAGATCTGTAAGTACATGACCCCTCAGGCTGCCTCACTGTTCTCATCTGTCACCACACCTAACATGACTAAAATATAGCAGGAAATTACAATGCATGTACACTTATACTCATTATGTCATCTTTAGTGCAGCAGAGAGGAGATAAACCCAAACCCATAAGACCTAACCCACTTGCTCTCGCTCTTCTATATTATACATCAATCCGCTGTGTTCATTAGCTCAGCTTTCATTTTCCAATTCTTAGTATTCAGAACAGGAGTGTTCAGAGCGCAGATCAATATCTTCAAAGGACCGTATTTTTAATGACATGTGTAGGTGTGGAAAGTTTCATGAATAGGCGGTAAAGCTTCCTGGGAAGCCAATGCGAGAAACAATAGTGAGCTGTAAGAACGGCATCAGACAATGTGCTTACTGTCTCCTATGTAATAAAACACTGTATGTCTTACAGATTAACTCCATGGTAGGTGGTGAGTGCAGGTTATTGGTGGGTCACGCAGATTACCAAGATATATTCTCCTGTCTCAAATATTTAATAACATTATCCTAACAGTCTCCAAAAAATACAACTCACATGGTAAAGTAGTAAAGCATAAGGTCATCTTGTGAAATGTATTGTGCTACAGTGTTGATCCAGAAGAAAGCAAAAACCCTCATGTGACAGAAGACAAATTTCCTTATCATAAGGCAGAAATCCCTTCATAATTCCAAATTTGGTCAATTAAAATAAATCCCTGGATCAAAATCTCATCTCCAGAAATCTAGTAACTATAACTTGTAACAATATTGTATTTTACTTAAAGGAGTTGTCCAGTATAAGCAAATAAATGTTATTGTTTATATAATATAAAGTTATACAATTTTCCAATATACTTTCTGTATCAATTCCTTATGGTTTTCCAGATCTCTGCTTCATTTTTTAATTCTACTGGATAAAAATCAGACGATGGTCATGTGATATACAGTCCATGGTCATGTGATGTACAGTCCATGGTCATGGTCATATTTCCAGTGGATACAAATCAGTCCATGGTCATGTGAACAGTCCTGGTCTGTGATATACAGTCCATGGTCTGTATATCACATGACCATGGACTGATTTGTATCCACTGGAAATATCAAGTGGCGACAAGGCTTCTTCATAGTAAGGACTGGGAATATGTGGAATAGCCTACTCCAGGAACTGGTCACAGCAGTCACAGTTGACAGCTTAATAGCATTGATGCTTATGGAAATGGATAAAATGTCATGGTCTTTCCCATCCCCTGGTTGAACTTGATGGACATATGTATTTTTTCAACCGTACTACCTTTGGAAAAAATGAATGACAGCAAGCAGAGATCTAGAAAACCATGAGGAATTGATACAGAAAGTATATTGGAAAATTGTATAACTTTTCTTTACACAAGCAATATCATTTATTTTGTGAAACTGGACAGCCCCTTTAAGAAAGGCATCCAGGTCCCTTTTATTGAAGCCATCATGCCAACTTACTCTGGCAGAGAGTTCCATAGTCTCACTGGACTTACGGTAAAGAACCCTCTTCTATGTTGGTGGAGAAACCTTCTTTCCTCTAGCTGTAGTTACAATCCTGGGTATAAATACAGTAGATCTCTGTACTGACTTCTGATATAATTATTAGGTCGTCCCCTAAGTAATCCAACTCAATAAATAATTCCTCTATCAATAACCTTTCTGGGTGCTGTAGTTATTCGTGCATGGAGCCAGGGTCTCCAGGGAGTGGAGATGGAACTTCCTTCCTCATTTGTCGCATTTCATAAATGAGTCAAGATCCCGCCCAAGCAGTGAGCCACACCCACTTTTCATTCTCCAAACTAACATCTATGGTCCAGATGACTGTAATTTTTAGGGTAAATGGTTAATTGATACATTGCATTGCACATAAACTCTATTTTCCAGTAAAATGCTCTCCAAAAAAATGTACAAACGGAATCATCTAGAAATGTGGGCCAATTTTCCATGTGCAATCTGACTACAGATTTTTGAAGTGGTAGAACTATGTTTTCACCATCAGCATTTACGCGCCTGTCGATTTTACTTGACTTGGCAGCAGCTGCCTGACACTGGTTGCCTCATTTACATTTACTGTCAACTAATATCCTTTCCCATGTTAGTTTTACCCAGTTTTTCCCTTTTAAAGCCCACTCACAGTTTATGACCCCCCCCCCCCCACACACACAACACACAAAGTAGTGGCCGATAATTTTTACACATATTTTTCCTTCCCAAGTGCATAACGTTATAGAACATTTATGGGTGTTAAACCTCATTTACTACTTCTCTACCCAAACCTCCAGCTTATCCAAATCCATATATAACACATTTGTCACTCCTATGACTACCTTGTATGCCAGTGATGGATAACCTCTTGAGCCCTTTTTATGGCTCCCACGCAGTATATGACCCTTTTTATGGCCCCCACACAGTAGTTGACCCCTTTTATACCCCCCACACATAGTATATGACCTCTTTTTTAAAGCCCATTCACAGTATATGACCCCCCCCCCCCCCACACACACACACACACAAAGTAGCGGCCGATAATTTTTACTCACCTGTCCATGCACCAGTACTGACCGCCCTCCTCTGCCGCCTCCAGGGTGCGCTGTAGCCAAGCTGAAGACTCTGTACATAGTGACCCGGCGTTCTTCAGCATTGTGACGTAAGTGTAGCGCCGCTGTAGTGCCGATTTAAAAAATGCCGCCCCCCAGTTTATTCCATGAGGCGCCGCCTAAGGCTATCACCTCAGGTAGCCTCATGGAAGGTGCACCCTTGGTTGCTGCCACTTGGTTTGGACAATGTGCCACCGAAAATATCTTGCTGTGCCACCTTTGACACGCGTGTCATAGGTTCGCCATCACTGTTGTATGCAAATGTCTGCAATATATTATAATGTCTACACTACAACAAATATGTGCCCTAAAGTGATGCCTAAAATGTAACTTATCCTGCTAAAATCAAGGCCACAGATAGAGTGCCATTCAAACAATAAAAAAAAAAAAGTTATGGCTGTAGTAATGGAGGGAAGTAGAGATGAGCAAATCGAAGCTGACGAAGTGGAATTCAATCCAAATTTTAGGAAATATTCAATTCGCATTGAATCCGAATTTCCTCACACTTCATGGTAACGAATCACATTTAGTTCAAAATGGCTGCTGTACATGTTAGGACATGGGGCAAGGAACTCTGGGAACGCGGGATCACCCACAATGCCATGCATGCAGCCAATCAGCAGCCAGCCCTATGATGTCACAGCCCTTTAAACTCTTTGCAAGCGCCCACAGCATGTTTGACTGCTGCATCCAAGGTTTTAAATCCCCCTGATCGGTTATGGAGCAGGGTGTTAGCGGTAACTGACACCAGTAACACCAATGGCAATCCAAGGTGTTCCGCCATTTTGCCGCCCACCCCTGCTCTCTGCAGCCAATAAATAGCTGTTTTTTTAATGCGATTCGCCGCAATTTAATTCGAATCGAATAGAATCGTATTGGAAAATTCGGCGAAGTTGCCAAATCAAATTTTTGAATACTTCGCTCATCTCTAGAGGGAAGTAAAGACCAAAAATCAATTGTGCCAAAAAGATCAAATTGGTAACATCTAGGCTGTGTTCACATGGTGGAAATGGAAGAGGAATTTGAGGCGGATTCGTCAAACTCCTCTTCCATTTCCACCCTTCCGGCTTTCCGCCAGTGTTCACCCAAGTGCCTGAATCAGCCACGGAATCTGCGGCAAGGCCAAGAAGGACACATATTTTTTCAGCGTCCTGCTTTGTTCTGTGTTTTTCATTAAAAACAATGGATTTAGCGTTGATTTTAAGATGGAATCTGCCTCAAAATCAGCACTAAATATCACCATGTAAATGGGCCATTTGGGTGCTATTACATTTTAAGCACCTCTATTTGCAGCAAAATGAGCATCAAAAATACATAGAAAAGACACAAAAACACAAGTATTTTATAATATAAAATATGAAACATGCATTTTTACATGAGGTTTTGAAGTAGTGTAGCAGATATACGAGGAGACATAATACAAGCAATATACTGTATATTGTGCTTATGTTATTAGATAACATCTAGAAGTTTCAATTTTAGGAATCAATTGATTTACCCCAAGTTGGTGAAATGACTCTACTTTTTATGGAATATGAATCATTTAAGAACTTTCAGGCTAAAATTCAACAAAATTGTTAGTATTGCAGCACATGCCAAAGGAAACTAAGAGGAAACAATGAAATTAACTAACTATGTGACTTCTCGGAGACCATAAACACAAGAAACTTACATGAAAGAAAGGATTATAGATGGAATCAACACCAATCACTTACTACTGAATGTACTCTATAGATGCAGCTATTCTGTAGGTGAAACTGTACATTATATCTATAGAAAATACATTTTGTGGAAGTGTGTGACATGTAATTGGAATTTTCTTTGAAGATGGTCATACACATTAGATTATTGTCTGCTGAATTGGGTGATGGGACCAGTCAACCGTCTAGTATATGTGGGGGTCTCACAATTCTTCAGACTTGGATTTCAATGTAGACAAACAAATAAAAGTGTGAGTGTGTCTGTATATATATACACACACCTAGGAATTTGTCTATCAATGCAGGGAGAAGGAGGAATCACCAGGCTGGTGATCTTGTAAATATATCTAAGCATTTCTGAAGAATCGCATTAAAACCAAAATGGGGTGCACATCCATAAAATCCAGAAAGACGCTGACATCTTTCCAACCCATTCAAGGGTTAATCATAGCTACACAGGCAGAGTAGACAAAGGCACTGTGTGAAAAAGAAACAGTGTAGCGCAATTTCACAGAATGTGTCACTTCTTTTGCACAGGCAGAGGCTGTGATGGACTGTCACATACTAACTCGTATGATCTCTCACTATATCCTAGAAGCGACTGTATTTGCCAGTATTTTATGGAAAATATGTGGCAGTGTTACTAATGGTCTATATGGAATCATTCTTTGGATACTGTTAGGAAGTATTATTTAGGCATTGTATGGTGGCATTGTTTTGGGCGCTATAAAGACAGTATTGTGTGGGCAGTGTATAGCAGTATTATTTATCACTGTATAGCAGTTCAAATATGTATTTATGTTTATATGTATACATTGGTATCACAAGAACCTGTGGGGTGCTTCTTTACTTGCTACACAGAACCTCATTTTCTATAAAACTGTTATAATTCTTCAAAAAATATTGTAATATCATCTATAGCATATAACATAGCATATGGAGCCCAAGTGATCGCATTATTCATATAGAGAAAGTACACTTATAGACATTCTGAAGACAGAAACTTGACTCACGAAATGTGACTCAGACTTACAAAGGAAATACTAAAATTGTACAAGTGATTATGTACGTATGTAAAAATAGACAAGAGGACAAATTAGTAATAGATAGATAGATAGATAGATAGATAGATAGATAGACAGACTTGACAAAGGTAGGCGTGGGTGCCAAAACATTGCATTACACTATATGCACTATGAATAAAGAACAGCAATTTTTACCGTATAGAAGTCTCAGTGGTGCAAACAGTGTAGACAGCTTGTACACTAGGACTTACCATAGTGCTGTTTTTTTCTATAGATAGATGGAAAAAAAAGTTAGATACATTGATAGATTGGTAGATAGATAGATAGATAGATAGATAGATAGATAGATAGATAGATAGATAGATATTTAAAATATTCAGCCACACTGCTGCCATTCTATGCCAGTTCTAAACCACATTCATTGCCAAGTTTGTCTTACGGCAACAGTGAATTTAAACATTTCTTGCAGATATTGCTAGTTCTAAGTTACATTCCTCACTAAATTTGTCATTTGATCATTTTGTGTGGACGGTATTGCCAGTTATAAACCACGTTCATTACCATTGTGCAGAGGTGGAAGACATAACTGGTGGTGGTGTTTGTTGTGACAAGGGGTGGGGTACCGATAGCCATTCAGTCATTTCATTGCCTTGGAACACCCTTCAAGAATTTCCACATTGCACATGCTAGAGGATTTGTGAGCAGAAGAAGGCAGTGAACAATTACTGCATTGGAGGCTCATGAGGGAAATGTGTCATCTCCTCAGGCCCTTAGAGGAGGCCAATAAAATTGTCAGCAGAAACAATTGCACCATTAGTAATGTCATCGATTTTATATATATCTTACAGGAAACAACTCATGTAGTGAGGGATGGAAGAAAAACAACTTTAAAAACTCAGCCAAGAAAAGAGGCTGACCCTTATTTGTGTGGAGATGATAATAATAACGATGACCACACTGGCCAAGACCAACCATGGCATCACCTAAATCCATGACAAGCTGCATGCTTTGTTGCTTACTGTTGCATACTGTTAGCACAAAGCAAAGGTATGGCTACTGAATCACCTTGCTTTTAAAATAGATGGATTTTTTTTCCTGCTTCCCAAGGGGAGACAAAGTTGTCATATTATTATGCTTTGTACCCAGCTTGCCACAGCTTTTGGGGAGACAGCAGCCAGTGCCAGGCGCATGTCTACCAAAGAGGCCCCTGTCTACTCCCAGTTAGTGCTCCATTGCCTCTGCCTATGCCACTCCTACAAGTAGCAGAAGAATTTTTTACTTTGCAGCTCCAACCAAACATGACATTTGTCCAGTTTGCCAGGGGGTACTGACTTAAATGTAATGACAGAAATGGTATTCAGTCCTGCGGGTGGTGCCATCAAAACTGTCCATATGGATTAGTGAGGATTTTCATACATCTCCAGCTGTATCTGCTCCCATAAAGGAATCATTTTAGGCTTTTTTAAGCCACTTTTTAAGCAAGCACTCTTCCACAATTTTTTCTTCAAAATAACACTAAGCCTGTTATACTTTCAAGTCCCCAAAATGGGATAATTTTTGGAGCACTTGTAAAATCCATTACTTCTTCCAATAAAACTGCCATGTGTGTATGAAAAGACAGACAGAAATCTTCTCTAAAAAGGGGATCATTTTTGGACTGTTTTTAAATTTAAAAAGTGCAAAAAAGAAGACAATGCCGTGTATGTCAAACAAGCAGTTTGCTTCCACTGCCTACAATCTGTTTTCCCATACACATACATGTTACTGTCACTTTGACATTGCTTTGCCTGTGTTTTCCTTAAAGAGCTAGAAATGGGCTAGATAGAGTCCTAGGAGCCCTGACAGTGTCATACACTATGATATAAGCCAATGTAAACTCCAATTCAGAACAAATAGAAAAAGTTCAACCAATACACCATTGGTCTCTGGTTCCTTATAAAACCAAAAGACTAAAGATGGGCGAACCGCTTCTTCACGAACAAGATTCAACCTGAATATTCCAAATTATTCTTTTTGTAATGAAACTGAAAAAATTCCGATTCACTTCAGATGAACAAAAATGGCTGCCTCTGGTTTCTTCAGACCCCAGAGTATAAAAGATGGAGGCCCAGGGGAGGTGACAAAAATAAAAAAAACATTCATTCTCACCTTCCCTTACCTCTTTTGGTTCTCCTTGTGGCATCTGCATCTGTGATGTCATATGTCTGGGGTCACCGCTGAAGCCTGTGATTAGGCCATCAGTGATCACAGATGCCCTTGTCACCACTGAAGCCCAATCCCATGCCTCAGTGATGACCCTGGGTGCATGATGTCACAGGAGTGCGCCAAACATCACCAAGGAGGCGGAGACAGAGATGGACACCACAAGGAGGCCCAAAAAAGGTAACGGAAGGTGAGTATGAAGGCTTTTTACATTTTTTTTTTACACCTCCTCTGGACCTCTAACTTTTATACTCTGGGGTTTGAAGAGACTAATAATAATGAATCATAATGTCGCTTTTCACTTTGACATTACTTTGGCTGTGTTTGCCTTAGAAAGCTAGAGATTAGAGAGATAGATAGATAGATAGATAGATAGATAGATAGATAGATAGACAGATAGATAGATAGATAGATAAATATAGATTCCTAGGAGCCCTGAGAGTGTTCTACACTATGTTTTCAGCCAATTTAAGGTGTAGTTCATACCAAACTTGTTTGATCCTAAACAAATTTTGGTCCTGAACCACCGAACCCAAAACCAAACAAATCTTGAGAGGTTCACCCATCTCTATAAGAGACCTTGTAATAACATTTATAAAAAGAAACACCTATACCAATGCTTCAACATGCATACATATTAATAATACAATACCCACAGGCTAATACTGGAAAAAGGCCAAATAGTCCCCAAATGTATCACCTCTGATGTGGCTTCTTCAAGGATCTTTAAGATTTGGAACAAATGTATTGTGACCAAAACAAATCTTGGGACTGAAAAGGCCAAGCCAGCAATGAAACTTTAGAGGTTCAACCATCTCTACTTGCAAAATATGTAGTGTAAGACAATCCAGGCCAATGTCATAGAGAACCAGAGCCTCCAACAGTTGCATTTTACATGTGGCAATCGATGACAACATTATTATCACATACTCTCCCTCATAATTTAAGCCAGATATCAGTAGGACATTGCCTATTACATCACAAAAGCAATGGCCAAACCATGTGAAATTCAACACTACAGCCAGTATGGAATGTATATGGGCAATGTGAGGCCCACCATTGTGGATATGACTTGGGCTGGGATGGAAGTGTTGCCTACAGAAGCTGTATTAAATGTTCTAAGTCCTGTGGTTGAAACGTTTTTACCTCTTTTTTCAACAGTTACCAAGATGGTAGCACAAGTGTTCACCAGCTGAGATTATGGTACACTGACCAACCATGTACATTTAGGAAGCAATCTACCCATATACCATAACTTTCTGGTGACAGTAGAGGAAGGTATAGAAGGTGTAGCAAAGCATGCTTCTGGTGTATGGAAATGTAATGGGAGTGGCAACTTTTCTACTGTATTTTATGTATATAGTACAAGGAAAGAGCTTACAATCTATGAGACAATAGGGGTGACACAAATGTGTTCAGGCATACAATTCTTCAGGCGTCTTTTCTAAAAATAGGATACATATGTACATATAAAGCTGTACAAACTAGTCACCCTCCATTATCTGTGTATATGTTACCGTTAACGTGCGAAATCAGTGAATGTGCACATTACCTAGGTAATCTGCAGATTAACTGATTTGCTCCGTTAAAGTGCGGAATCAGGAGTTTTCCGCACTTTACCTAGGTAATGTGCACATTCACGGCTTGCGGGTCGTTAAAGTCCGGAAGTTTGTTTCTCTCGTAGTCCTGCTGTCCCTACTCCGTCCCCCTCTTCTCTCTCCTTTCGCCAGCAGCGTCTCTGGTCGTCGTTTTTTTTTCATGTGTCACATTCGCCATCGGCTGCCCAGTGCGTAGCACAGCTAAGACGGTTTGCTTTCAAAAACCATTCAACTTGAATGGGTTTTGAAAGCAAATGGGTGGATGTGTGTGTGTTCGCACTTACACCCTCAGTGCCGCGAAGCAGCCGGCTTTTTTTTTTTTTTCGGACACGAAGGACTTTGTTTTTCCGACGAAAAAACAAAAACCAGCTTTTCACAACGCAGAGGGGATAAGCGCACAGACACCCGCCCGTTTGCTTTCAAAACCCATTCAAGTTGAATGGGTTTTGAAAGCAAACTGTCTTCAACCTTTCCCTATACTGTCCCCGATCCTTGTTTTTTGTTTTTTTTTGCCGGCATTACGTTTGCTGTAAGCCTACACAACGACGTTGACATGTCGTTATCTGCACTTTAACAAGTGCCTAGTAGGTAATGTGCAGATTACCTAGATAATGTCAGAAATGAAATAAGTTTTCTGCACTTTAACAGATCGCCCTAGTTAATGTGCACATTACCTAGGTAATCTGCAGATTAACTCATTTCTGCACTTTAACGGTAACATATACACAGGAAAGAAGTGGAGTATAGTGTAAAGGAATCAGGTTCTGAGAAATAGTGGAGAAGTGGGCTAAATGTAGAGAAAACATAGATTAGGAAATGCAATAAACCTGCCTAAAAGATGTGTTATAGGGCATGCTTGAAAATTCTAGATATTGGGAATTCATGTTATTGCCGGGAGTAGCACATACCAGAAAACTGGTGCAGCACAAGAAAAGTCTTAGAGCTGGGACCACAAGGTTCAGGTTATGGATGTTAGTTTTGGAACACTGGCAGAACAGAGTGGGTAGGGTGGTAGACAAAGAAGAGTGAGATGTAAGCACTGTAAAGAGCTTTGTGGGTGAAAGTGAGAAGATGAAATTGTATTCTGAAGTGAATGGGTAACTATAAAACTAAATTAAACTAAACATTCATGAATATAGCCTTAAAGACGTGGCAAAATGATACGTCATTCATAGGTTTCACTGCAGACATGGGCATAGCAGCCAGGGGAGATTCACTGTGAAACAGTAGTAGGCTCCCCTTGCAATGCCATGAGTAGGCACACACTACACTATGCAGCCACCTTGTTTGTGGGAAGACTAGCAGCCACTTTGTGTATTTACAAGTAAATGTAAAATTCTACTGCCTCTGCAAGCCACTCCATGGGTGCCCCAGGAGCCCTGAGCAGCCGAGGCCATATTATCTACTACTAGCAGCTGCTGTGAGGCATATCAACTATGGGGGGGATTAGTTCTGTACAGAGACAATGTGCAGTTATTGATGGATGATTGAAGGGGTGTGAAGAATTCAATGTGGCCCCATACTCTGCCACATTACATAGGAGCACAATGGTTACCCCAGTGTGTGTTAGCCCTTTCAGTGGCATTACATTTTGCACTATCCCCATACTGTGACATTACATGTGCATTATACTTGCATGTGACATCATTGTTATTTTCTACTGTGCTATTATGTCACAGTGTACACGGTTACCATTGTGTATGCATACTTTCTGTGCTGTAAAATAATGGTGGGCATGATCCTCGTACTGTGACATCACTGTGTGTATTATCCCTGTACTGTGACATCACTGTATACATTATCCTTGTACTGTGACATCACTGTATACATTATCCCTGTACTGTGACATCACTGTGTGTATTATCCCTGTACTGTAACATTACTGTGTACATTATTCCTGTACTGTGATATCATTGCATTTATTATCTCTGTACTGTGACATCACTGTGTATATTATCCCTGTACTGAGACATCACTGTGTGTATTATCCCTGTACTGTGATATCACTGTATACATTATCCCTGTACTGCGACATCACTGTGTGTATTATCCCTGTACTGTAACATTACTGTGTACATTATTCCTGTACTGTGATATCATTGCATTTATTATCTCTGTACTGTGACATCACTGTGTGTATTATCTCTGTACTGTGACATCACTGTG
This sequence comes from Leptodactylus fallax, assembly GCA_947044405.1. Classification (NCBI taxonomy): domain Eukaryota; kingdom Metazoa; phylum Chordata; class Amphibia; order Anura; family Leptodactylidae; genus Leptodactylus; species Leptodactylus fallax. Next base: position 1,899,351 of record CAMRHE010000280.1, on the reverse strand, counting down.
TGTATTTAATATACCTATACTGTGACACTGTGTAAATTAGCCCAAATAAGCATTTGCTACATTATCCTTGGTGCTGGTTGTTGTTTTTATCCTTCTATCAGGATCATAAATGTAATTAATTAAAAATAATTAAAGCTAACATTCAACACCACAAGCATTTGAATTTGAGGCAGAATTGGTTATTATGCAGGTTTTATTAATATTTATAACTAAGGCTCGGAGCTCCATACTCTTGACTGTGCTGCAAACTCACGTCTAGAAGGTGAGTTGGAGAATGACAAACAGGGGGATACAGTACCTCATTATAGGTTTTTCATGTGTTATCTGTGTGTGTGGTTGGGATTCATGTTGACCAGTGGTATGGAGGAGCATCAGTGCTTGATGGAGCTATTCTGTGTATACTCTCTGCACATTGTTTGGTGGGGTCCCTGGAGGTCATACCCCCACCGATCACAAACTGACTGCTTACACTAAGAAATAGCCATCGATATATAATCCCAGAAATCCCCTTTATGCAATCACTTTAGCGACAAAGGAAAGTGACAGCTCACATGGAAATTAGTTTACAGTAGCAAACACCTAAACCACATAGTTCTGAAAATTACAGTAAACTATTGTACTAAAATAAGACATCTAAAGAATTTTATCATCAGCATATTATAGTTGCTCACTTCTTTATAGTTCTTTGACATTGTGGTATTGTATTCTGTATAGTATGAGGAAGCCTGCCATGGTGTTACAGTAACTTACACCCTTCTCTGCACTAGTGAGGGGCAACACCCTGCAGCTGTCTGCAGGTAAGCGTCAGGTTTGGCTAGTCCTGGTCATGTTGCACGGCCTGTTAAAGGGTTGAAGATTGACTTATAGGATAACTTCTCTCCAAAAGGTCACTCTAGAGGAAGGGATTTCTTTTTTTGGAATGGGGCTAATTTACATACCATTCCCAAAGCAGCATTGGATAGTCTATAAGACTACTTATCCCAGCTTAGTCCTCTCCCCAGGGAGAAACACTACCATCAGATCCAAGAGTAACTTGCACTATCACAATATACAGCAAGCAATATAATGTGACAGGATAAGTGTACCTCCAATTATAAAATCACTTTTAGGAAATGAATAGCACTGGTGAATATGAAAAACTTTGTAATATATCTTATTATAAAGAAATCCGTTGTCTGGTCTACTTATTAACTGCAGTCATCCTCTTTGTCTTCACGCAGGTAGTTTGTTTATATAGTATTAGTCTCCGTATCCAGCTCACACACAGTAGTCTATGGAGAGGGGAGGGGGAGGAGGCTGTTAATTGATTTATTGCCTCATTCTTTGCAGTGGTAGAGTCCTGTCTTAAAGATAAAGCAGTGTCAGAAGTGCTCACTCACAATTTAGCAGAGCTTAGCAGCTTATGTATCTTTACCAGCAGCCTCCTCTCCCTCTCCTCTCCGTAAAAAGTAACATACTCTGATAAGTGGAAAAGGAAACATATTTCTTTAATAAGATATATTACAAAGTCTTTTATATTCACATTAGCTATTCATTTATTAAAAGTTGTCTTAGAATTGGAGGTATGCTTTAAAAGGAGTCTACCACATTAGACTGCTGACGCCACATTACAGAGCACATTACAGTGATAAACAACATACCTTTGTTATATTACGCTTTTGTAGATTTGGAGAAAGAAAACTTTGAAGTCTTGGTGCACTGGGAGCAGGACTTCAGCCTTGGGAGCACTGCTTTTGCTGCTCAAGTAGGATGGATGATGTCATGGCAGAGGGAGGAACAACTGCCACCGCATGGGGTGGCACAGGCAGAAGATGGTAGAGGTCTGCCTCATTTGTATAAGACTTCAACTTTGTTTTTCTCCAAATCTAGGGACACGTATAACAAGAGTATGTTATTTATCACTGTAATATACTCTGTAACATAGTGGTGACAGTTGAGCATGCTTGGGGGAAGTCGTAGACCCCCTTTAGGCATGGCTTAAGATAGGTAATCAGTAAAGGCAAAAGTAATCAGCAAAGGTCCAGTTTATGCCACCCTTGCTGATCAGCTGTTTGTAGAGTTCACAATGTACTAGATCCAGTAACTTCCTTGGCTGTTACACAGTGTATAGAGCTATACTGTTTTCTGCACACTGCAGACCCTGTAGCTGATCAGTGGAGGTATCAGGAGTGCCAAAGTGTAGTGTCACCCAGGAGGACAGTAGAGGACCATGAGGGAGCACTGGACACCGCAAGGATGCCCAGGAGAGGTGAAGGAAGGTGAGTATAACTGTTTATGATTTTTCCATACCTCCAATAGGCCTCCACTTTCACTTCCAGTACATGACAAACTTATTCAACCAAAACTAATATTTGGGCCGAACCATCTGAACCTGAAACTAATCTTTAGAAGTTCGCCTATTTCTACTATCGGACTTCTCCTTAAACTAATCTAATCTCAAAACCTAATAAGAAGACAAGATAAACACAAAACAATGAACAAAGTAAAACACAATGAACTTATATTAGCTTCATATTAGGTGACGACAGAGGGTCTGCATACAGATCCATATAATGACATTATATTTACATCAGAGGTTTTGGTCAGTAGAGGTCCGAGTGTTGGTTGCTAAAACAAAGGTGAAAGTGCTCAACTGAGAGTGGTGCCCGATTATTTCTTGTCTGCTCTGTTTGGCTACCATTGGAGAGCAAAGAAAAGTATATAGACTCCATACACTGTATACATGGTTCTTTGAGAAATGATTTGAGTCAAATATGTCCTTTTGTTTTAGTGGTTAGTGGTCCCTGATGGTCTTTTCTAGTTCCCCTTCAGTGATTACATCACATTCATCAACATGACTGCAGCCAATCACAGCCAATCTTAGCAGTCTTATGCCATACATGCTAGCATCACTGCTGAGGATAGTGACTAGCTGCACTAGTCATGCATGTACATGAAAACTGGCTGTGACCATGGTAGCATGGACAACAATGGTGACCATGGTCAACACTGCAGCTGTGGGAATGAAAAGGACATTTTTATTTTCCTTAAAGTTTAGCGCATTTCCTTATAGCCAAATATTAATAAAAAACTTGAAAAATCCTTTATAGATGTGATGACAAAAACATCTGTATATAAATATATATCTATATATATATCTATATATATAGATATATATATCTATATATATCTATATATATATATACTAATTGTATTTATTTATTCTTTATTTTTGCTTTACCTTTTTTTAACAAATTATTTTTATTAAACTTCATGTAATTAGTTTTTTTTTCCCCCAATAGAGGGTTTATACTCTTACATATTATATTATTATTATTATTATTATTATTATTATTATTATTATTACTCATAATGCATACCTATTTATGTGTTACAATATATTACTGCCTGTACTTGTACCTTGCACATATCCTCTAACAGGGATTCATATAAGACAAACCTAAAAATTTCAGCCTTAAAAATGTTAGTCCTGGCGATCACTGAGGCTATTGATCGAAGGACAAAGCAAGCCCACCTCCCTTGTGATACCATGATTACTTAGATAATAGGATTAATTAAATACACAGGAGATACTTTTCTAGTCCTGATCATTGCAATAGAGTAGAGATGGGCAAATTAGTTCATACTGAGCCAGGTTCAACCCGAATATTCCAAATTGTTTTATTTTTTTTTTTTTTTTTTTTACAAAACCAAACATGAAGACTTGAATCGGATGAACTAAAATAGGCACTGTATTATATGCTGGGGTCTCTTCTGACCCCAATAATAGGTGGTGGCCTATTAAAATATAAAGAAAAACATTCATACTCACCTTCTACTACCTCTTTTGGGTCTCCTTGCGGTGTCCGGTACTCTCCTGGTGACGTCTGCCACACTTCTGTGATGTTATTGGCCTGGGCTCAGTGCTGAGCCCTGTGATTGGACCTCAGCAGTAACCTGAGCATGCCAAGTGTCATGACATTATGTTGCTCAGTGTGCTCATGTGACCAGTGGTGGCCCAATCACAGGCCCCAGCCATGATCCCTAGGTCAATGATGTCACAGAAGAGTGCCCGACGTCACCAGGAGAGTGCCGGGCACAGCAAGGAGACCCATAAAGGTAACGGAAGTTGAGTTTGAATGTTTTTTTTTTTTTTTTTTACACCTCCCCTGTGCCCCCACCTATTATACTCAGAGTATAATAATGTCACTTTTCACTTTAACATAACTTCGACTGTATTTGCCTTAGAGAGCTACAAATGAAATAAGTTCGAATTTTTTAAGCCAATTTTAAATGTGGTCCGTACCAAAAACGAACCAGGGACCCGAGCCATCAAACTCAAAGACGAAATGAATCCTAAGAGGTTCACCCTACTAGTCTCTGCCACAAATGTATGGTGGTGAGTACTAAGCACTGGCTCCTAGGGCCATATGTTTACAAGTACATGTAAAGCATATACAGTACATGAAAGCATATACATGAAAGCAGGGAAAAACTATTATAATATTTCCTTTTTTAATTTTTCACATGTCTGATTAATTGGAAAATATACGTGGAAATCAGAACATTGTACTTTGTGAATTAGCAAACACTTTTACACATTGATGTTATCTGTGTGGGAACTGCAACCTGACACAGATTTAGATTTTAACTAATGGTGTCATGTGAAAAAGATTCTCTATATCGTAATATGAAAAATTAATGTAGAACTCATGTCAAAGAATGGAAAGCTTTAGCGTCATGCTACAAATCAGGACAGGAGGTAGAGAACACTTCATCATGACACATCGATCAGAATGACTCAGAGTCAACAAAGTCACATATTTAAAAATGGTAACAGATTTGTTTTTTGTTACAGTTTTTATGCTGAAACACAATTTTTATACTTTATTCTATATGTATTATTCAATGTATGTGCATGATTATCGTGGTGGCCATCTTGTTTGAACCTTGGTTGTTCAGAAATACACTTTATAGCAACCAAATGGACATATGAAATCTCAGTCAGAGACCACTGGGAGAGTGTTGTGGGCATGCTCTGTAGCATGGTCAGAGGTCACTGTTAAGCTGTTACCTGTCATTATAATCCTGCCTTAAAGGAAAAAACTGCTGAGATCTGAAAAACAGGAAGTGTCAGATCTGGGGTGGACACAGACAGTCAAGGGCCTCTGTGCAAGAACAGTTATGGGCCCCTTGTTTTCCAAAATTTCAGCATACAACAACCGACTTATATGTCTCTAACAAGCCATCTTTAATTGTTACCAATGAGCTTCATTAGCTTTGGCTTTTTTCTGCAGTGAACCCCTTGTTTTCCAATCTCAACATAGAGCACCCCACCTATATGTCTCTAACAAGCCATCTTTATCCATGAAGTTCATTATCTTAGACAACTACCCACAACCTGATAGACAATAGAAAGCTGCTGTTGGGTCATGGGCCCCCTGTGACCAATGGTATGTCTGCCACGTGTCACACTATCATAAGACTCAATTTAATAAAGAAAAATTTGGCACTCAACTTGTGCTTCAAGTAATTTTACTAGGCAATCCAGAATAGTCGTGATGTTTCGATCACCAAGAGACCTTTTTCAGGCCAGGGCCCCACGTAGAGTAAATGCCGCGGCAAAAACTGCAACGTTTTACAGTCACTGAAAAGTGCAGAAAAATACATGGAACAGAAACAATGTGATTTCCCTATAGGTATAATGGAAGTAGAAAGTACGCAGAGGAAATCTAGGAAATCGTACATACAGTACTACATTTCTGATTGGAGAAACAATGGGTTAACCCATATTCAGCAACTGTACCATTGTCACTTTTTCCTATTTAATGTCTCACTTCTCATCCATGATCAAGACTTTTATAGGTTTGTACAAGTTAGACCTGCCCCTAGGAAGATACAGTTATTATTATACCGCATAGAAAGGGGATATCTATCATCTACAAAATATTGATTAGCTCAGCTGAAAAACCCTTAGGAGAAGTCAAACATGGGTGGGAATCAGACCTGGAAGTGACTGTTAGATCATCAATGGGAAACCACATATAAACCCTTTTCTAAATCCTCATCATGCATCGACCATATTGAAAATGCACTGAATATTTTGCATAGATGGTACCTATACCAAACACCACCCAACAACCTGGAGATAAAACTTGCTTGAGTGTTCTTTCCTACATGCATAATGAACTAGTAACCTACCATGTACGGTAGACACCTCCGCACCTCTCTCACAGCCTGTGTAACGTTTGGGCAAAAAACTGTGTCCTTATTTGTCAGTATGTGAAACTTGTAATGTATAGGTGCCTTGCACAATGCCCTGGCTGTCGATCCATTTGTAAAATATAAGACGTAAAACAATTTAAGTCAGTTGTACAGTTTTGAAATTTATCTTTCCAATACTTGTAAAGAAGATTTATTTGGGGGGATTTTTTGCTGGAGTGGTCATTAGTATTCCTCGGAGGGGTGTCTGCCAGAGGTTTTCTTCCTTCTTCACATTCAGAAGACTCAGCTGAACTGTGCATAATGTGTATGGGAAGTGAAGCTCGGGTGTTGGCTGAGCTAGCATTCGGCTGACAGCTACCATGTATGGGTGTAGGCGTACGGGCCAGCTTTATACAGTACTTACAATGCACTATATGTGTTTTTTAATTTTTTTTTGCATAGGCTTCTTAAGTATTCATAACAGATATATAAAGTCAGATACTTTTTACCCAATATCATAAGGACAAAATAAAAAGTAAACAAGTCTGATTTATGGCCTACAGGGAGTGTTGAGGAGTAGGGAGTCAGTGGCTGCTATACAGGCGCTCATCCCCAACACCCACAGTGTTCATGGGAATTTACCTATCAGTATATTTTGGGGTGTGTGGGAGGAAATCCATACAAACACAGGGCAAACATACTCCATGCAGATATTGTCCTTGGTCAGATTCGCACCAAGGACCCCAGTGCTGCAAGGTAACCGCTGAGCCACCGTGCTGCCCAGCACCTGGTCCCTTTAACTAGGAGATCACATACAGGTGTAGTTGATAAGAATTGCTCCTCTAAACTTCCACCATTGCTTACAACATTCCTAAACATGGTTAGAAATATCCAAATACATATATTTATATCCAGACATCCGTATCCATACGTATTCATATTTACAGGTTTTATAAGCATCGTAATTGATATTGCATCATTAATATTTTATGTTTGGATTAAAGAAATCTTAATTTTGGGAAAATAAAATTTTCATTGTAAGTACGTAAAAATGCATATCGTAGCTGTATAAGAACATTGAATAGAAATTAAAAAAAGAGGGGTTTTTTTTTCCCCAGGGCACAATTTTTTGGAAAAAACAACAGTGCAGTTTTTACTGTCATTTGCCTAAGTCCTTCCATTATATTTTCTATTCCTTTTCAATCCACATCTGACTTCAAAAAACTGCCCCAAAAACTTGTGTTTTTGTAAAAAAAAAATACTATTCACGAAACTACCCCAAATCTAACCCTATTATGTTAACCTGTCGAATCGCTTGAGACCCCTGATCATATTTTGCAAAGTAGAAACTGGCCATATTTTCTCACTATTAGGAGATATATAATATTTAGCTGTCTTAGCATAAAAATGAAGAAAGAAACTTACATTTTTGCCAGTGCATGTTCTGAGACAGCAAGTTGGAGTTTTTCTTCTTTGAAGTAGACAGTTTGGCTGTTTGAGGGCTTTCAGTGTGGAACTTTTCTCACCTTCAACAATTAAAAGAGAGGATGTCTCCTTCAGGGTTTTATAACCCCCAAGTGCCCGATTCGTAAATGTCATCATCACATGACCACAAAAAATGTGTCAAACAAAAAACGACACACATGAAAGGAAATCAACTCCAATCTTAGCCCACATGGCTTCTGTTAACTAAAACTTGCAGGTCACGAATCATATCTATCCTGTCCATGGAGAAATCTGTTGTTATATATTTTTGGAGAGTTCAATTGCCAACAGATTTGATATGAATATGTTTAACCCGACTCCATTCATTTCACACTGTCTTATGTTTCCCACTTTGTTAATATAAACTATACATTAGCTTTGAATATAAGTTATTATATATGTAAACTAAATAACGGTTCTCAAATTTAATTCTGATGACAACTTTTTTCTTTTTTGATATTTTTTTTTTTGTTTTTGAATCATGCCCCTAAGGACATTAGTTTTGTAAGGAAGCACCTGCGGGGCCTTCATGCTTCGCTGAACTTCAAACATTCTCTATTTTACTTCTTTTAAGACAACACTTGTCATATATCGGTTATGAGAAACTTAATATAGATGTGAAACAAGTTCATAAGAATTCACATTTTTCAAATATGACATTTTAAGTAAGTAAAAAAAAAAAATTACACGTGATTTGAGTTCCATGTAAAGTGTAGAAATAATTATATTTTCAATGGTGGATATATGTATATTATGTCTTTACAAAATAGCCATTGTATATATACAAATATTACATGCAAACAATAGGAAAAAACGTCATCGATGTGCGATTCTCTCTGCAGAGCCTTGATCTTTACAAACAAAAAAAAATCACCCATTTGCAAAAGTCAATGCAAATGTGCTATAACAGATATATACACCGTGTCAATCATATATTATCACTAACAGAATAAAAGTCTCTATTTTATCAAGGGAAATAGACATTAGGAAGCGATAACCAGAATTACATGCAAGGCAAAGGTATATCTCATGATCTAAAAATACAATAAAAAAACACTGTAAAATACACATTTAACCAGTTACTTGTATATACTCATGTATATATCTAATATTAGGTAACAGGTAATGTCTACCCTCCCCCCTATTTTCTGTGTAATCCCCCCATTATTGACTTTAATCTTTTCACAAAAAATGTGTAAAAAATACAGAAAAAAATTCAAGAACTCAATAATAACCATGCATGTAAGTTTAGGGGAAAGAAGGGGAAAGAACACAAAAAGTAAAAAAAAAAATAGAATCGAAATAGAGAAAGAAAAAAACTCATGCTCCCCTGCTGGTTTCACATGCATACTCTACAGGCACTATCATTCTCAATTTTTAAGGTGATGCCTCTTCTCGAGTTCAGCAGTTCTCTTCTCTTCTCTTCTTGTGTGTGGGAACTATCCATTAAGACCAAGTCAGCTTAAAACCTAGTCCATATTCATAGTACATTCATAGTATCATACATTCTGTCCAACCAATGCCAAATTGTCTCTCTTTCCAAATGATGGACATACATCTGTAGCAGTGTTAACCAGGAATCAAGTTATTCTCACCCACTCTGCTGGATGTGTGTTGAGATTTGGGCAATAGAGATGATGCATAAAGCACTCTGCCTTCATATAAAACAACTGTGATGATGTTAGCAGAGAGATATACAGGGGCATAGCTATAGGGGGTCATTGCCAGGCCCTGGAAGCTCAAGGGGCCAAAGGTCTCTGTGTTAAATGTTTTGCATTGGGAGCTGAGTTATGCTTCTGGTGATATAGAGGAAGGGATGGTGGCATCAGGTAACCTGCCCCATGCACATGACCGAGTGTGCTTCTGATGTGGGGTCGAGTTTGCAGTGGAATGCACTTGGATGACGCTCAGATGCACTCACCTCTATGGGGGCTTCCGATTCATTTGGAACAGAATGGGTTGGGAGCCTAACTCCTGTACCCCTTTTGCCAGTCCAGATTGGTTATATGGAAAAGACTGCCTTGTCTGTATGTGTGTATGTGTGGACCCTAGCAAAATGAGCCTGGAACAGTTCCTCCACAAAAGTGCCTCAAGAACAATAAAGACAAAATACCCATACAATACAAAACTGGCTCCGGCTGCAGAGACAAGCACTGCTATCTACTACCCACTGACTGAGGCTACAGAGACAAGCACTGCCATCTACTACCCACTGACTGAGGCTACAGATACAAGCACTGCCATCTGCTACCCACTGGCCCAGGCTGCAGAGACAAGCACTGCCATCTACTACCCACTGGCTGAGGCTACAGAGACAAGCACTGCCATCTGCTACCCACTGGCCCAGGCTGCAGAGACAAGCACTGCCATCTACTGTCCACTGGCTGAGGCTACAGAGACAAGCACTGCCATCTACTACCCACTGGCTGAGGCTACAGAGACAAGCACTGCCATCTACTATTCACTGGCTGAGGCTACAGAGACAAGCTCTGCTATCTACTACCCACTGGCTGAGGCTACAGATAGAAGCTCTGCTATCTATTACCCACTGGCTGAGGCTACAGAGACAAGCACTGCCATCTGCTACCCACTGGCTGAGGCTACAGAGACAAGCACTGCCATCTACTACCCACTGGCCCAGGCTACAGAGACAAGCACTGCCATCTGCTACCCACTGGCCCAGGCTACAGAGACAAGCACTGCCATCTACTACCCACTGGCCCAGGATACAGAGACAAGGTCTGCAATCTACTACCCACTGGCCCAGGCTACAGAGACAAGCACTGCCATCTACTACCCACTGGCTGAGGCTACAGAGACAAGCACTGCTATCTACTACCCACTGGCCCAGGCTACAGAGACAAGCTCTGCTATCTACTACCCACTGGCCCAGGCTACAGAGACAAGCTCTGCTATCTACTACCCACTGGCCCAGGCTACAGAGACAAGCACTGCCATCTACTACCCACTGGTCCAGGCTACAGAGACAAGCTCTGCTACCTACTACCCACTGACTGAGGCTACAGATACAAGCACTGCCATCTGCTACCCACTAGCCCAGGCTGCAGAGACAAGCACTGCCATCTACTACCCACTGGCCCAGGCTGCAGAGACAAGCACTGCCATCTACTACCCACTGGCTGAGGCTACAGAGACAAGCACTGCCATCTGCTACCCACTGGCCCAGGCTGCAGAGACAAGCACTGCCATCTACTATCCACTCGCTGAGGCTACAGAGACAAGCACTGCCATCTACTACCCACTGGCTGAGGCTACAGAGACAAGCACTGCCATCTACTACTCACTGGCCCAGGCTACAGAGACAAGCTCTGCTATCTATTACCCACTGGCTGAGGCTACAGAGACAAGCTCTGCCATCTACTACCCACTGGCTGAGGCTACAGAGATAAGTTACCTAGGTGTTTTTATATGCAAAAGGTGTTTATAACCACTTTAGTATCGGGCCAATTTCTCTGGTTCAGGACCAGACACATTTTGGGTTTTTTGTATGTGCGGTTTTGAGGGCTGTAACATTTTTATCATTTGCGTTATTCAAGAAATTTTTGCGTCTTTTTTCGGTGACACATAGGGCTTTATTTTTATGTTGTTTTTATGTTTGCATGTTTTTTATTATTTTATTTTTTTTATATCCATGGAAAATATATAAAAAAAGGAGGGAAAACCTGTCTGTTTTTCCCTTTTCCTTTTATTTTTTTATTTAACAGCACAAAGTGCTACTAAAAAACTTTAAAATATTTTTTCCTATCTGTTACGGCAATTTATTTTGCATTGTGTTATTGGGGGTGGGGCTAGAACCTGTAATAAGGGCATGTTATTGGCGTATTATTTTTTTTTTATTATTATTATTTTACTTTAATTTTTATTTTTTACTTTTCTATTTCTTTCTTTCTTTATGTATTTATTTTACATTGTGCCCCCATAAGTTCATAATAGACCTTTGGGGGCATCTGAACTCTATTTTTTTGTTGGGGAGGCTGATTTCCCCTGTAACTGGGCCTGATACATTTAGCCCCAGTTCTAGTAGAAATACAGCCTCCTGCCCATGACTGCTGAGCTGATCTGAGTCCTGTAGGACCCAGCAATTCTAACAGACTCTGATCACGGCGGATCACGTGACCGCTGGGTCAGAGGGGAGCCACATCATGGCGGCTCCCATAGCTGTGTATACAGCGCTTATAGAGTTCTGTATACACAGCGATCAGGAAGGCAGGGACGGTAATAAACCTTCCCTGCCTTCTCTGGAGGATCTCTGGCTGTAGTAACAGCTGACTCTCCGCTTCTGCAGCTGCACGATCTCATGCAGCTGCTTAAAACTGTAATGACGTATCGGTACATCCTTGCAGAACAAGAAAGGGACTGCCTGGACATAAAAATCTATGGGTGGTCCAGAAGTGGTTAATGTGCCGTTTCAGCATCTTACATTTAAAGAGAACCTGTCATGTTGAATATGTTATCTGTGGGCAGCATGTTATAGAGCAGAAGGAGCAGATTGATTTATAGTTGTATGGGAAAAGATTTAGCAGAACTTGTATTTTATTCATGTGCATCTGTGCTCTTTCTATGTGTAGGAGTCAAGGGGACGGTCCTAATGTCTGACTGGCAGTCTTCCCTCTATGACTGTGTATAAAGAGGTAGCCATCAATTATTGATCAGGATTTTCTACTGTACTTCTAAGGGCGTAATTTGACATCAGTTGCGAGGGGTGATTTGACACTTATTTAGTGCCGAATTCTATCCAGAATCTCACTCCCATTGTTTTCTATGGAAGGCAGAGATTGAAACCGGAGTCTAAAAAAATAAGCGCCTTGCTTGATCTTACCAAAGTTTCCAAGGTTGATTCAACCAGAGAACACACTGTGTCAGCCACTCCGCAGACTAGCCTCATACATGTCAGGATATTCAGAGAGTATAGCCGGAGGGCAGGAAAGTGGAGAGGAACTTAGGGCAGAAGTCTGACTCCTGTACACTTTCTGCCATGTGAATATACTGTACCCTAAGCATTATAATCTGTATCAATTTGTTAAAAGTTCTCAAGAGCTGTTTCATTCAATAGGAACCTTCATTGTTCCCAAGGGGCATTCTGGTCATGTGATGATACAGGTGCACAGCTCTGAAGTACATACTGCAACAATATTCTGCCCTGCAGCTGTTTGCCAGCCACATGACCAAATGAAATTCAGTTCCACCTGAAATAAGTGATGAAGGTTCCTATTATATGACATTGTGAGATCTTAAAAACCATGAGGAATTGAAAGTACAAGTGGTCCCTCGAGTTACAGTATTCATTGGTTCTAATGTAAGTTGAAACCATTATAGCTTGAGACAATAACTCTGTGGAAAGCTAATATTTGGGTCTGAAAAACCCAAAATGTCACCCTAAATGTGAAAAAAATGAAGATTAAAAAAAGCATCAGAATAATATACAGTGCTGGCCAAAAGTATTGGCACCCCTGCAATTCTGTCAGATAATACTCAATTTCTTCCAGAAAATGATTGCAATCACAAATGCTTTGGTAATAATATCTTCATTTATTTTACTTGCAATGAAAAAACACAAAAAAGAATGAAAAAAAAGTCAAATCATTGATCATTTTACACAAAACTCCAAAAATGGGCCGGACAAAAGTATTGGCACCCTCAGCCTAATACTTGGTAGCACAACCTTTAGACAAAATAACTGCGAACAACCGCTTCCGGTAAGCATCAATGAGTTTCTTACAATGCTCTGCTGGAATTTTAGACCATTCTTCTTTGGCAAATTTCTCCAGGTCCCTGAGATTTGAAGGGTGCCTTCTCCAAACTGCCATTTTGAGATCTCTCCACAGGTGTTCTATGGGATTCAGGTCTGGACTCATTGCTGGCCACTTTAGAAGTCTCCAGTGCTTTCTCTCAAACCATTTTCTAGTGCTTTTTGAAGTGTGTTTTGGGTCATTGTCCTGCTGGAAGACCCATGACCTCTGAGGGAGACCCAGCTTTCTCACACTGGGCCCTACATTATGCTGCAAAATTTGTTGGTAGTCTTCAGACTTCATAATGCCATGCACACGGTCAAGCAGTCCAGTGCCAGAGGCAGCAAAGCAACCCCAAAACATCAGGGAACCTCCGCCATGTTTGACTGTAGGGACCGTGTTCTTTTCTTTGAAGGCCTCTTTTTTTTCCCTGTAAACTCTATGTTGATGCCTTTTCCCAAAAAGCTCTACTTTTGTCTCATCTGACCAGAGAGCATTCTTCCAAAAAGTTTTTGGCTTTCTCAGGTAAGTTTTGGCAAACTCCAGCCTGGCTTTTTTATGTCTCTGGGTCAGAAGTGGGGTCTTCCTGGGTATCCTACCATAGAGTCCCTTTTCATTCAGACGCCGACGGATAGTACGGGTTGACACTGTTGTACCCTCGGACTGCAGGGCAGCTAGAACTTGTTTGGATGTTAGTCAAGGTCCTTTAGCCACCATCCGCACAATCTTTCGTTGAAATCTCTCGTCAATTTTTCTTTTCACATCTAGGGAGGTTAGCCACAGTGCCATGGGCTTTAAACTTCTTGATGACACTGCGCACGGTAGACACAGGAACATTCAGGTCTTTGGAGATGGACTTGTAGCCTTGAGATTGCTCATGCTTCCTCACAATTTTGCTTCTCAAGTCCTCAGACAGTTCTTTGGTCTTCTTTCTTTTCTCCATGCTCAATGTGGTACACACAAGGACACAGGACAGAGGTTGAGTCAACTTTAATCCATTTCAACTGGCTGCAAGTGTGATTTAGTTATTGCCACCACCTGTTATGTGCCACAGGTAAGTAACAGGTGCTGTTAATTACACAAATTAGAGAAGCATCACCTGATTTTTCAAAGGATGCCAATACTTTTGTCCACCCCCTTTTTTATGTTTGGTGTGGAATTATATCCAATTTGGCTTTTTGACAATTCTTTTTGTGGTTTTCCATTGACGACAAATTAAATGAAGATATTATTACCAAAGAATTTGTTATTGCAATCATTTTCTGGAAGAAATTGAGTATTATCTGACAGAATTGCAGGGGTGCCAATACTTTTGGCCAGCACTGTAGATAAAGCAAATACATAAATGTGAGAAAGGTGCTGGATGCTGTGAATCACTTTCTATGTTGGCTTTTACACAGGGAACCCAAAAAATAACATGGAACCATTCTCACTTGGTGTTCAAGGGAGCAGCATATCCTGGCATAGGTAAAAAGAAATACAGAACATGTAGTACTACACTATACTGTAGAGAGGCGCCATTAGTCAGCCAGTCACTACTTCACTAGTACAGGGGTTTACCAGTGACATAACCAGGCTGGTATGTTGGAGCCTCCAGCCAGGCATTGTACCTGGAGTCTGGTTCAGAGAAGACCATTGTGTGGTGAGATTATTGTATCCTGAGCCCACTGTAACTGGAGAGACCATTTGTATAATTAAAAAAAAATGTATAATGGAAAATTCTGTAGGTTATCATTATTTGCTAAAACCAGAATTCTCCTTTGTTACTTTTTTGCTTATTATGTACCAACATACTGATGTATAGATAATGCACTTCCTGCCCATAGTTCAGCTCCAAATCTCATATACCTGTCTCCTGTAGATCATGGTCCATTACAAAGGAAGCAAATTAATTTAATAGTGTTTTTAAATATGTGATAAGATAACATATCATAAAAGAAGATATCAAAGTGTACTTATGTGTACACATGGAAGAAACATTTGAGGTGGATTTCGATTTCAACTTCCTCTTCCATTTCCGCCCCTCCGGCTTTCACTCTCTGTCATTGGAGGGGCTTACACAGCGGACTCTGAATCAGCCGCAGAATCCTCGGCAAGGTTGAGCAGGACACTTATGTGCTCAGCATCATAAACAATGGCAGGCAGAATAAGGACAGAATTTGGCACTGTTTTCGTGGCCAAATCCATTTGAAGTTCAGCCTGAAATTCCGCAGTGTGAATGGACCCATAGACTCCATGCATATAATGTTCTGTGTTGATGCACGCATAAGAATCTATTAAGGGGTTGTCCAGCCGCCTAGTTAAAAAGAAATACTTAAAATGCTATAACATTTCAAAACAATTAATATTCACCTTACAGATCCACTGCCGCTTCTATTCCTTGGTCCCCTGACGGTCTCTGTTCTTCCTGCTGCAGCAATGACATTCAGTCATGTGCTGCAGTGGTGACCTCAATGGCCTGGTCTTGTCACTGCCACAGCCAAATTGGTTGAATTGCTCACATGTCCTTGTCAACTCATCAATGATGGGGCAAGAAGAACAGAGACTGGCGGGGGGACCCAGGAAGTGTTGAAACAGGCACAGTAGAAATTAGTATGGTGAGTATTATTTATTTTATTATCTCTATTCATTCCAATGGGGCTGATGGCGCGTTTTTCACAATTCCATGGCCACCTGTTTTTCTCACTGACCCATTCCTTCAGTTCTTGAATCGGGGACATGAAAATTCCGTGTGTCAGAAAAAGTCATGTGAATAGAGCCCAAGCTGTTAAATTTAGGTGACTGAATAGACATTTCATTATTTTATTACAATTTGTATATATGTATTATTTTATATTATTTGGTTATATTTCCATTCTAAGAAGGAAGTTCAAGATATACTTCCCCAGTAATGATGACCGTACATACCACTACCCGTGTGTTCTCTCATCTCATGAACATAGCTGAGCATCTACACACATATGAAGTCAGATTTATTAGTATATTTCCACCAATTTTCTGGTGCAAATACATTGACAAATATGGTGTTCAAGTCATATACCATACAGTGAAACGTTTTAGAACGACCATCTGCAATTACAATGAAAAGTTTTCTTCTATGGGGGTGGTCTTCTCAAAGAAGGTGGGCATATGAATAATACATGAAAATGAAATCTAGTCTGGATCAGGACTCATTTGGACAGATTTCACTGAATTTATAGAATACAGCCCTTACACCACTTCCTTCAACATATGCATTTATATATGAAACACAGTGGTCACTAGTGATGGGCGAACCTCTCAAGACTTATTATGGGTTTGGGAGGCTTTGGTTCAAGATTTGTTTCAGGTCTAACAAGTTTGGTAGGAACTACACCTTAAAACAGTGTAGAACTGTCAAAGGGCTTCTAGAAACCTATCCATCCATGATGTCACGACGTTCGCATGCCCATATGATTGCTGGTAGCCCAAGGTAATGACATGACAGGAGAACACCAGACGCCACGAGGAGTCCCAAAA
The DNA here is from genome assembly GCA_947044405.1 of Leptodactylus fallax. Lineage (NCBI taxonomy): Eukaryota > Metazoa > Chordata > Amphibia > Anura > Leptodactylidae > Leptodactylus > Leptodactylus fallax. Next base: position 1,882,435 of record CAMRHE010000280.1, on the reverse strand, counting down.
GAGATGTGAGTATGAATGTGAATATGAATATTTTTTTTTTTTTTGTCACCTCCTCTGGGCCTTCACTTATTATACTCTGGGGTCTGAAGAGATCCCAGTGTACAGTGCCTTGCGAAAGTATTCGGCCCCAATGAACTTTTCAACCTTTTGCCACATTTCAGGCTTCAAACATAAGGATATAAAATTTTAATTTTTTGGTGAAGAATCAACAACAAGTGGGACACAATTGTGAAGTGGACCGAAATTTATTGGATATTTTAAACTTTTGTAAAAATAAAAAACTGAAAAGTGGGGCGTGCCAAATTATTCGGCCCCCTTAAGTTAATACTTTGTAGCGCCACCTTTTGCTGCGATTACAGCTGCAAGTCGCTTGGGGTATGTCTCTATCAGTTTTGCATATTGAGAGACTGAAATTCTTGCCCATTCTTCCTTGGAAAACAGCTGGAGCTCAGTGAGGTTGGATGGAGAGCGTTTGTGAACAGCAGTTTTCAGCTCTTTCCACAGATTCTCGATTGGATTCAGGTCTGGACTTTGACTTGGCCATTCTAACATCTGGATACGTTTATTTGTGAACCATTCCATTGTAGATTTTGCTTTATGTTTGGGATCATTGTCTTGTTGGAAGATAAATCTCCGTCCCAGTCTCAGGTCTTTTGCAGACTCCAACAGGTTTTCTTCCAGAATGGTCCTGTATTTGGCTCCATCCATCTTCCCATCAATTTTAACCATCTTCCCTATCCCTGCTGAAGAAAAGCAGGCCCAAACCATGATGCTGCCACCACCATGTTTGACAGTGGGGATGGTGTGTTCAGGGTGATGAGCTGTGTTGCTTTTACGACAAACATATCGTTTTGCATTGTGGCCAAAAAGTTCGATTTTGGTTTCATCTGACCAGAGCACCTTCTTCCTCACTCATGTTTGGTGTGTCTCCCAGGTGGCTTGTGGCAAACTTTAAACGAGACTTTTTATGGATATCTTTGAGAAATGGCTTTCTTTTTGCCACTCTTCCATAAAGGCCAGATTTGTGCAGTTTACGACTGATTGTTGTCCTATGGACAGACTCTCCCACCTCAGCTGTAGATCTCTGCAGTTCATCCAGAGTGCTCATGGGCCTCTTGGCTGCATCTCTGATCAGTCTTCTCCTTGTTTGAGATGAAAGTTTAGCGGGACGGCCGGGTCTTGGTAGATTTGCAGTGGTCTGATACTCCTTACATTTCAATATGATCGCTTGCACAGTGCTCCTTGGGATGTTTAAAGTTTGGGAAATCTTTTTATATCCAAATCCAGCTTTAAACCTCTCCACAACAGTATCACGGACCTGCCTGGTGTGTTCCTTGGTCTTCATGATGCTCTCTGCGATTTAAACAGAACCCTGAGACTATCATAGAGCAGGTGCATTTATACGGAGACTTGATTACACACAGGTGGATTATATTTATCATCATCAGTCATTTAGGACAACATTGGATCATTCAGAGATCCTCACTGAACTTCTGGAGTGAGTTTGATGCACTGAAAGTAAAGGGGCTGAATAATATTGCACGCCCCACTTTTCAGTTTTTTATTTTTTACAAAAGTTTAAAATAACCAATAAATTTCGTTCCACTTCACAATTGTGTCCCACTTATTGTTGATTCTTCGCCAAAAAATTAAAATTTTATATCCTTATGTTTGAAGCCTGAAATGTGACAAAAGGTTGAAAAGTTCAAGGGGGCCGAATACTTTCGCAAGGCACTGTATAATGTGGTGGTCATTTTAGCTCAACAAAGGCAAATCTCTATTTGTTTGGTTTTGTAAAAAAACAATTGGGAATATTCCGGTGGAACCTGGCAGAGTACAAGTCTGTTCGCCCATCTCTAGTGATCAGGGTCTCAGAGTCACACCATCTTTGACTTTTTATCAATGGCAGGTTGGACCTGGTATTTTTTGCCACTTTTCTAAACAGAATCTGAAACAAATGTAGCGACATGGTGCAGACTGCTATGGGGAGCTAGATGAAGAATATTGTTTACACCATGTTTTTCAGTTGGGGTGTTTGTCTTCTTGCTAGAAGTTAAGCCAACTGTATTAAAAATAAGTAACTGCATGCCAGGCAGCTGGGCACTTCTGCTCAATGACACTGCTTGTAAAAGAAATAAGATGCAATATTCTTAAAGTGGACCCTTATCTTAGCTTAAATTTGGTTTAAGACTCCAATTTGTCATTAAATCAATTCAATACAATATTGTGACATGTTTGGAAAACCCCTGCCAGGCTGTAAATCATAACACAACCACTAGGGGTCCACAGAGACACATATAGACAACTTGAAAATCATGTTGTTTTGAAAAACTGGTCATCTCATAACACATATACCTGTATCTGAAAATGTCCAGCCAAGAGCAAAAAGGACAAATCTTTGTATTCCATATGACATGACAAAACCGGAGAATCATTTGTTATACCTCTGCATTGTACCTTTCTTCTGTTATTGCTAATAGAAGTTAGTGAATAAATTGACAGCTGGGTGTTACCAGCTGGTTGTGTCTCTACACACTGACACTGTCAAATCAGTTCTGACTTGTAGGGACACACCTCAAACATTAAAAAAAATTGAATTAATACGGATATATACAATTTACCAAAAATTATTTATTTATTTATTGAAGCACCGAATACATGTCGTGTTTATTCCACAAAAAACATTTATCACCTATGCACAGGATAGGTGTTAAAAGTAGAATTGCTGCTCACTCTCCGACTTGTAAGCCACAGGCCACATTGAGCCTGTAGCCTACAATATAAGTACCAATACTTACCTGACCTGTCTGCTCTGCCTCCTGCTTCTTCCTACTTCGGGCACACATGATGTCACAACAGTGCACCCAGTGCAGGGAGACAGAGTGGGACCAGGGTGCAGACAGTTAAGTGATGACCCAATATTGCTATAATAGGTACCTTTGAAGGGGCCACTGTATAGTCCGCAGCCCAAGTCCTCTACAGCTGTTTCAGACCAAACGAAACTACTGTTATTATACTGTGGGGTATCTTCAGACACCAGAGTATAATAAGTGGAGCCCCAGAGGAGGTGATCAAACATAAAAAAAATAATGTTTCTCACCTCTCCTGCACTCTGGAGCAGCTCTGCTCTCTTCGGCACTTCTGACTGAACTAAGATACCGCTGATAGGGTTTAATGATGCTGACGTGACCCCTGAGACCTAATCAGCGGTCACTGACTTTGGGCAGAAGCGCCAAAGAGAACAGAGCCGCTCAGGAGCGCAGGGAAGGTGAACATTATTTTTTTGTTTGTCACCTCTCTTGACCCTCCGCTTATTATACTCTGGGGTCTGAAGAGACCCTACAGTATAATAATAGCCGTTTTGTTTCCTCCATGTTTGGTCCGATCAAAACAGCTGTAGAGTACTCAGGCTGCCATGCTAAGGAAATAAGCCTCGAGTGCCACTCTTGGCACATGTGCCGGGGGTTTCTGACCCTCTGAGACATAATACCGTGACAAGGGGCCACTATGAGACATAATACCGTGTGCAGGGGCCACTATGGGACATAATACCATGTGCAGGGGCTGCTAGGTTACCAGGCAAGTGAAACTGTGAAATCTCCTCCTTCTGTATTCCCGTGGATATAATATATATTATTCATGTATTGAATCAAAATGGTTCCATTTGCAGGCCTGACAACCCTTGCCAATACAGTTGATAATGGTGAATTATAATGGGGCAAACGTGCAGTTACTTGCTGCTGGGCCCCCTTACAGCTTTGGCCCCCAGGCAGCCACCATTTCACACATATAATGTACCTCTGGGAATATGCAAAAATGATTAAAATAAAAGGTGGGGCAAATGCCCCTTTAGTAGTCACATTACCGGCTTCTATTTCCCTGAGATGAACCCTTAAACACTAAAAGGGTCCCAAATATTTTACATGGACATACCTACATGCTGAAGCCTCAGTGCATGTAAGTTGTGCAGCACATGAGACCTTTGCCTGTACTAGTTTACCTGTGGGAATATATTAACACTGTGGTGACAGACAAATATTTGGTCAAGTGTTTGGCAAATAATTATGATAGATATAATGACACAGAGCTTTACACTCCTTCTGAAAAGAAGTCAATGAAAACTTTTTGACAGAGTTTCAAGAGCTTGCTATCTTAGCCACCACTCCCATGTCTGACATCAACACATCATAGGTGTAATAAGAAGCAAGGACAATTTTACAGAATACACAAATTGCAACATTGCTAATTTTTACCGTTGGACTTCACCCAAAAATATTGTTATGTGGCCAAACACATATTGTCCTTTCTACAGGTGAAATGTGATATTCCATTATTAGCGGCCACTAAAATAACCAGGTTGGGCCTGCCAGAGTGAGACATGCTCCTTATAAGAAGTATTCTGGATTGGCTAGACAGGTGGTCCTGAATAGTGGACCCCTCTGTATTACAGGTGAAGTGAATAACATTGATTTAGTCATGGCAGTGGCATAAGGATGGCATGTGTCAGCACTTTACATATGCCGACCACTTGCCATAACTGCCGGCTCTCCACAGCTTTGTACAGAGCAGAACCTGCGGTAATGCCCATGATCACAGTCTCCTCTGACTGCAGGCATTAATCCTTTAGTTTTGCCCCGATGTGCAGATTTCCCTTTGCTGACTCCCACTGTGGTTAACCTTTTAGTTTGTAGGACGGCTCCCGCACAACAACATCACAGGAGTCGCCCTACCTCTATGACAGCAGGGAGCCTCATGTACAGTGGTGTAACTAGGCCCCAAGGCGAACATTTGACATGGCCCCCCCCCGAACAGCCGCCCCAACCCCTCCCCCATGAACCGACCTCTCCAACCCATCCCCCGCACAAACCGCATTCGTGCGCACACTATTATGCCCCATAGTGGCCCCTGCACACACTATTATGCCCCATAGTGGCCCCTTCATACAGTATTATGCCCCATAGTGGCCCTTTCACATAGTATTATGTCCCATTGTGGACCACCCATGAACAATTATTATACTCTGGGGTCTTTTCAGATCCCAGAGTATAATGATCGGAGACCCAGGGGAGGATACAAACATAAAAAACAATGTTACTCCGGCGCACTCCCCTCTACTTTCGGTCTTCTTGAATGTTGGACCAGACGTCGCGTGAGCCAGGTCGGCATTGCGACGCATAATGACATGGCCTGGCCCGGCCCAGATGACGTCACCAAACAGGCTCGAAGTCTGCTGGAGCGCAGGAGAGGTAAGTAACAGTGTTTTTTATGTTTCTTCACCTCCCCTGGGCCTCCAATCATTATACTCTGGGGTCTGAAAAGACTCCAGAGTATAATGATATCAGTGTTTGTGGGGTTCGCGGGCCTGTGCCCTTACTTACTGACCCCACTTCTGCTCAAAGCCACCTCCGCTTCCGCAGAAGGGGAAGCACAGGCAGCCGTGAGCAGGAATGGAGATCGTTAAGTAAATAGGGCCCATTGCCTGCTGGGGTTACTCCAGCAGGTAACAGCCTATTATAAAAAAAAAAAAAAACATTGAGGGCCCGCCGGGCCCCTAATGTCCCGGGCCCCGTGGCAGCTGCTACCCCAGTATTTACACCACTGCTCATGTAGGCTCCCCATCCTGTCATAGTACTGTACCTACCTACCTACCTGTGTAAAGCCATAGTTGATACATAGGCTCCTTGCCATAGACTGCAATACAGTTGTATTTTAGTCACAAGCAATTGTTCATAGGTTCAATCTCCCCGTAGGGGAGCTTAAAAAAAGTTTTAAAAAATGCAAAAATATAAAGGCTCAAATCACCCCTCTCTCCCTTGATCCAAAATACAAATAAACCAACATAAACACATGCATCCAAATACCCAAAACATAAAATATATAAAAATATTTTTCCCATACAGTGAACGACATAGCAGGAAAAAAAAATCAAAATGACTGAACTGCATTTTATTTGCTGCTTTACCTCCCAAAAAATAGAATAAAAAGCAAAGTGTCATTACATCTGGCCCAGCAAAAAAAAGACGCCTTACACAGCCCTGTGTCCGGAAATATAAAAAGGTTACGGGTGTAGGAATATGGCGGCTTCAAGGATTTTCTTTTCATAGTTTTGTATTTTTGTTAAGGTGTTAGAACAACAAAAACTAAAAAATTTGGTATCAATGCAATTCTAACAGCCCGCAGACTATAGGTATCATGTCATATTAGCTGCATTGTGAACACCGTAAAAATAAAACCCATAAGAAAATGGCTAATACTCGTTTTTTTTAGAACCCCCCTGAATTGATTTGCAGCTTCCCAGTACATTGTACAGAATATTAAATGGTACCAATATGAAGTACAAGTACAATATACTGAGTTCCATGCCATGATTTTAATGTTATGGCTGATCAGTATAAACAGGATCTAAAGATTAGACAGATAGATAGATAGATAGATAGATAGATAGATAGAAGATAGATAGATAGAAATAAACAGCCTCTCTGTGCCTCGCAGTATAAAGTGCAAAAACAACTAATTTTGTTTACTACCCTGATTGTTCCTTGGGGACTCTGGTTTGCACACACGCTACAAAAACATTGGTATAGGTTATTCATCTTAACATATAATTGGCCCTACTATGTACATATTGTAAGAAATCATAAAAATCGGATTGCTTTGATGCAGCTGAGACAATGGCAGTTCCAAAGTGCAGCTGAATTATAGGTTGTTTTTTTTGGCAACACATTATGGCATTGGTCAGATATGGCCTGATAAAAGTATCAGACTCAGAAAAATAGCACACCCCAAAAAATGTATTCTTTGGCCCTTTAGGGAAACACCTCAACCTCAACAAACACCTTTGGGATGAACTACTACAGACATTGTAAACTAGGCCCTCTTATCCAACATCAGAGTGTGACCTAACCAGGGCCAGCTCCAGGTCTGTGTGGGCCCTTGGGCGACAGAGCCTCAGTGGGCCCCATTTGGAACAAATTACTGTATGTGCACCGCAGCAAAAAAACATCCAAAATTGTTTTTTTTTTTTTGCTGAGGCGGACCTACTGGAGTGGACTGTAATACAGTCCATTCCATACATGTAAACAGAACCTGTTCAGACATCGGAAAGTAAAGAGAAATTTGAGGATGATATCTGCCCCGGATTACTCTTTATTTTCTGCCCCACGCAGTGTGGCCCCTCCACACAGTATAATGTACATAGTGGCCCCTCCACACAATATAATGTCCCATAGTGGCCCCTCCACACAGTATAATCTCCCATAGTGGCCACTTCACACAGTATAATATCCCTTAGCGGCGCCTCCAAACACTATTTTGTTCCATAGCGGCCCCTGTACATAGTATTATGTCCCATAGTGGCCCCTGCACACAGTATAATGTCCCATAGCAGCCCCTCCACATAGTATTTTGTTCCATAGCGGCCCCTCTACATAGTATTTTGTCCCAAAGCGACCCCTCCACACAGTATAATGTCACATAGTGGCTCTTGAACACAGTATTGTGTCCCATAGTGGCCCCTATAGTGTTTACCACCTAAAAAACTATTATTATACTCTGGGGTCTTTCCAGACTCCAGAGTATAATGATCGGAGGTCCAGGAGAGGTGATCAAACATAAAAAACTGTGTTATTTACCTCTCCTGGGCTCTGACGCAACTCCTTACTAAGCCTTCAGCCCTCCTCTATGACGTCACAGACATGAGTTATGTGGGCATTGTGACACCCGGCCTAACCTACATGGGAGTCGCGTTGGAGCCCAAGAGAGGTAAGTAACCTAGGTTTTTATGTTTTCTCACCTCCCCTGGGCCGCCGATCTTTGCCTCGAGTCCTACTTGCCGATCCCCGCTCCTGGGCGCCTTCCTTCATGTTCAGGAGGATCGGTTATTCCAGCAGTTAATAGCCTATTTAAAAATAAAAAAAAAGAGTGGGCCCCCTCAGGAGCTTTGGGCCCCAGCACTTGCCCAGGTAAGCTGGGTGCTGACGCCAGCCCTGGTCCTCACAAATGTTCTTCTGGATAAATGGGCAAAAACTTACCACAGAAGAAATCTAAATCTTCTAGTAAGAAACTCCATGATAATGTCTATGGATTTAGAATGGGATGTCATAAAAGCGCCTGTAGGTGGGCACAATAATTTTGTCTATATAGTGTAGATGTGTCCACCCTTACCATTCCTCAAATTGCATTTCAGACTACAATTTCTCATTAAACTCATTCAATATATGGCCTCACATATACTGTAGCATAAATTTCTCCCAACAGAGTATCACAAAATTATGTTGTCATTTCCAAGCTGGTCATCCTGTGTCACTCATCTGAGGATATGTCAATCCAAGAGGAAAGGTAAAGAAGGACACATCTGTACTGCATGTGAGGATGTAGGAGAATGTTGCTGCTTTATATTTTGGCTGGATTAACTATACAGATCCAGGCAGTTAGTCAGCATATATTGCCACAAGTGCAAAAACCCATTGGAGTAAACCTGGAGGCTGGGAGTAGTAGGAGTAGAAACAGTAGTTATCACTGTGGGTTGCTAACTCAAGCAAATCTTCCATTTCAACTCCTGAGCTGGTGCAGAGCTGAAGAGGCATATAGTGCGCCTGGCAATCTTAATGGTCTTCTGCAATGCACCTGGCGATCTTAATGGTCTTCTGCTCTTCTGACCCAGATGGGAGTCAATGAGTGATGTGTATACAGATATGGAAGGCACCATCCTGGAGCTTCTTCTCAGCTTGGTGGTAATATTGTAACATAGTAACATAATGGCATAGTAGATAAGATAAGATAAGGTTGGATAATACATAAGTCCAGCAAGTCCAACCTATAAACCCACCAAGCAGATCCAGAGGAAGGCAAAAAAAAAGCCACAAGGCTGACGCCAATTATCGCATCTGAGGAAAAAATTCCTTCCCAACGCCAAATATACCATTTGGACTAAGTCCCTGCATCGACATCCTATCTCAAAAATCTCTAGTTCCTATAAGCTATGATATTATTACTCCTAGTCATCCAGGCCCTTCTTGAACCCTTTATCAGTCGTGATTTTCATAGTCTCAACACTCTTACTGTAAAGAAATCCCATCTATGACTATAGTAAAACCTATTTTCCTCTTCTTGTAGAGGATGCCTCCTTGTCATATTTACAGGAATAGGTGTAAAGAGTTCTTTGGAAAGATCTCTTTACTGTCCATTCAGTTATTTGTACATTATACAGTCATATGAAAAAGTTTGGGCACCCCTATTAATCTTAATCATTTTTAGTTCTAAATATTTGGGTGTTTGCAACAGCCATTTCAATTTGATATATCTAATAACTGATGGACACAGTAATATTTCAGGATTGAAATGAGGTTTATTGTACTAACAGAAAATGTGCAATATGCATAAACCAAAATTTGACCGGTGCAAAAGTATGGGCACCTCAACAGAAAAGTGACATTAATATTTAGTAGATCCTCCTTTTGCAAAAATAACAGCCTCTAGTCGCTTCCTGTAGCTTTTAATCAGTTCCTGGATCCTGGATGAAGGTATTTTTGACCATTCCTCTTTACAAAACAATTCCAGTTCAGTTAAGTTTGATGGTCGCCGAGCATGGACAGCCCGCTTCAAATTATCCCACAGATGTTCAATGATATTCAGGTCTGGGGACTGGGATGGCCATTCCAGAACATTGTAATTGTTCCTCTGCATGAATGCCTGAGTAGATTTGGAGCTGTGTTTTGGATCATTGTCTTGCTGAAATATCCATCTCCGGCGTAACTTCAAATTCGTCACTGATTCTTGTACATTATTCTCAAGAATCTGCTGATACTGAGTTGAATCCATGCGACCCTCAACTTTAACAAGATTCCCGGTGCCGGCATTGGCCACACAGCCCCAAAGCATGATGGAACCTCCACCAAATTTTACAGTGGGTAGCAAGTGTTTTTCTTGGAATGCTGTGTTTTTTGGACGCCATGCATAACGCCTTTTTGTATGACCAAACAACTCAATCTTTGTTTCATCAGTCCACAGCACCTTCTTCCAAAATGAAGCTGGCTTGTCCAAATGTGCTTTTGCATACCTCAGGCGACTCTGTTTGTGGCGTGCTTTCAGAAACGGCTTCTTTCGCATCACTCTCCCATACAGCTTCTCCTTGTGCAAAGTGTGCTGTATTGTTGACCGATGCACAGTGACACCATCTGCAGCAAGATGATGCCGCAGCTCTTTGGTGGTCTGTGGATTGTCCTTGACTGTTCTCAACATTCTTCTTCTCTGCCTTTCTGATATTTTTCTTGGCCTGCCACTTCTGGGCTTAACAAGAACTGTCCCTGTGGTCTTCCATTTCCTTACTATGTTCCTCACAGTGGAAACTGACAGGTTAAATCTCTGAGACAACTTTTTGTATCCTTCCCCTGAACAACTATGTTGAACAATCTTTGTTTTCAGATTATTTGAGAGTTGTTTTGAGGAGCCCATGATGCCACTCTTCAGAGGAGATTCAAATAGGAGAACAACTTGCAATTGGCCACCTTAAATACCTTTTCTCATGATTGGATACACCTGGCTATGAAGTTCAAAGCGCAGTGAGGTTACAAAACCAATTTTGTGCTTCAGTAAGTCAGTAAAAAGTAGTTAGGAGTATTCAAATCAATAAAATGATAAGGGTACCCAAATTTTTGCACCGGTCAAATTTTGGTTTAATGCATATTGCACATTTTCTGTTAGTACAATAAACCTCATTTCAATCCTGAAATATTACCGTGTCCATCAGTTATTAGATATATCAAATTGAAATGGCTGTTGCAAACACCCAAATATTTAGAACTAAAAATGATTAAGATTAATAGGGGTGCCCAAACTTTTTCATATGACTGTAATTAGGTCGCACCTAAGCTGTCTTTTTTCCAAATTGAACAAGCCCAAATTTGAGAACCTGTCTTTATACTCCAGTCCACCCATCCCCTTACTTACCTCTGCACCTCCTCTAATTCAGCTATATCAGGTCCCACGTGGATGAAACGCCACGGTTTGCCCACAGCGGAAACGTCGCAGAAAAAACGTAGATCTTTACAGTGGGAAAATATGCGCTATGGACACGCTGCGATTTCCGAATCCGTTGCAGTGGGCATAATGCGTAAAAGATAAAAATAAGAAAAAGCCAAAAAAAGTAAAGAAAAAAAAAACACCACTACCATGCCTACATCACAGGTTCTAGTCCAGCCCCAGAATCAACAACAAAAACGTTTGTGTAATGGATGGGGAAAACAATTTAAAAAACATAAAAACCTTTAGTACTATTGCTATTTAAGGCCGTGGCCTATGTGGCATAAACGCCGCAATTTAGCTGCGGCAAAAACGGCGGCGTTTTACCTTCCCTGTAAAGTGGATGGGATTCTGTCGAATTGGGATTCTGTTTTTCCGGAACGTGGGGCCTTAGCCTTAAAAAAAAAAAAAAAAAAAAAAAAAAAATTGTGGAAAAATACATCTTCCTTCCATTTTTTGACATTTTCCTGGATATCAAAAAAAATCAAAATGACATAAAAATAAAGCCATGTATCACTGAAAAATTAGAAAAAAAAATATTTTAATAAGCCAAACAAAAAATGTTATAGCCTTCAAAACCCACATATACTATAAAGCTATAAAGGTAAAGAATACTACCGGTATAAAGAATGTGTCCGGCCAGGAACAATGGAAAACAACCTGGTCATGAAGTGGTATTGAAGAAAAAAAATTGAGCAGAACAGTGTGACAATGCAAAAACATGTAAGACATATCTCTAGTAAACAAAGAAACTGAGAAAGATTAAAATAACGCACGACAGGTTTTTAATTTGTGCATAAAAATGTATCCAACAACAAGATGGAACAAACCTCCAGCATGACAATGACTCATGTCACCTTCACTTGTTATTAACACCTACTCTCTATGACTACTGTAATAATATGCATTGCCAGCGTCTTGATACGGGAAATTGTTACCGATATTTCAGTTAATGTGGCAAATCATATTTCCGCATATGTGATCATCTAAGCCATATCATGTCCTATGTCAAAGAGACATGTGGTCAGTCTAAGATGTTCTGACATCATTGTAGCTTTGCAACTGTTAATTCGAGTAGGCATACGCGTTACTTTTTAACATCAAAAGATGTAAATTTTTAGTTCAGTTTTTATGAATTATATTATATATGTGAACATGTTTGTACTGTGCAGAATTAGAAAAACATGTCTACTTTCTTCCTGAAATATCGCCCCCACCTGTCCCTGGGTTGTTTCTAGTATTGCAGAAGTGAATCAGGCTAAGATGCAATTCCACACACAACCTGTTTGACAGGTGTGGCACTGTTTTGGGAAGAAAGCAGCCATGTTTTTCTAATCCAGTAGATCTGCTTGCTGGATTTCCTATCCAGTGTCTTATCACAATATACTGTACATGAAACTGATAATTACAGGAGGTTTTGTTTTTGTACTTTTTAATGTAGGTGTCTAGATGGGATAAGGAAAAAACGTATACTATATTTTTTGCTATTGAAAAAATATTGTATGGCACTGAACTGCAATATCAGACACATCCTATAGACAAGGTGGCGCTATAATTTTTTTTTTTTTTTATGGTATACAACCTTGCTAAACTAAACTACCTATAGGAAAGCAATACAGCACCCCAGAAATAAATTGAGCAGGCAGTGTTGACATTGCATGACTTACACATAGAGTTTCTATGACGTATTAGAGCTAATGCTTATATCTTTGTGTATCATCATATTCAGTCAAGTGCAGGGTGTGAACACTTTACCATATAAACATTTCATAGGGATTTCCCTTTCCAACATGATATTTAAGTCACTATTGTTTGCTTCAAGGTATTTCTGCTTCAGGCCAGGGCCCCATGTCTCGGCTTGGCCACAGCGTTTCCATTTCCGCAAAAAAACACGGTATTTTACAGTCCCTGCAAAGTGGATAGGATTCTATTGAATCCCATCCACACATTGCAAAAAAATACCTGCAGCAGAAATGGTGCGATTTCCAAAACCGTTGCGTCAATTATACCTACGGAAACGCCAGCGGCTTCCCTATAGGTATAATGGAAGGAGAAAATCAGCAGCGGACTTTCTGTGAAAAGCGCTGCAGGAAAAACCATGATGCATTTCCGCAGTTTTTCCCGCAGCACTTTTTCGCTGCAGCCTGCTACATGGGGCCTTAGCCTCAAGGAGCATCAGTACTGACAACTCTCATCCATTTTCACAGTACCAAACATGGTACCATAGTAAAGACACAGATCCATCTAGTCCCATCTATAATCCTTCCATGTTAATCCAGAGAAAGAAAAATACAGTCATATGAAAAAGTTTGGGCACCCCTATTAATCTTAATCATTTTTAGTTCTAAATATTTGGGTGTTTGCAACAGCCATTTCAATTTGATATATCTAATAACTGATGGACACAGTAATATTTCAGGATTGAAATGAGGTTTATTGTACTAACAGAAAATGTGCAATATGCATTAAACCAAAATTTGACCGGTGCAAAAATTTGGGTACCCTTATCATTTTATTGATTTGAATACTCCTAACTACTTTTTACTGACTTACTGAAGCACAAAATTGGTTTTGTAACCTCACTGAGCTTTGAACTTCATAGCCAGGTGTATCCAATCATGAGAAAAGGTATTTAAGGTGGCTAATTGCAAGTTGTTCTCCTATTTGAATCTCCTCTGAAGAGTGGCATCATGGGCTCCTCAAAACAACTCTCAGATCATCTGAAAACAAAGATTGTTCAACATAGTTGTTCAGGGGAAGGATACAAAAAGTTGTCTCAGAGATTTAACCTGTCAGTTTCCACTGTGAGGAACATAGTAAGGAAATGGAAGACCACAGGGACAGTTCTTGTTAAGCCCAGAAGTGGCAGGCCAAGAAAAATATCAGAAAGGCAGAGAAGAAGAATGGTGAGAACAGTCAAGGACAATCCACAGACCACCTCCAAAGAGCTGCAGCATCATCTTGCTGCAGATGGTGTCACTGTGCATCGGTCAACAATACAGCACACTTTGCACAAGGAGAAGCTGTATGGGAGAGTGATGCGAAAGAAGCCGTTTCTGAAAGCACGCCACCAACAGAGTCGCCTGAGGTATGCAAAAGAACATTTGGACAAGCCAGCTTCATTTTGGAAGAAGGTCCTGTGGACTGATGAAACAAAGATTGAGTTGTTTGGTCATACAAAAAGGCGTTATGCACGGCGTCAAAAAAACACAGCATTCCAAGAAAAACACTTGCTACCCACTGTAAAATTTGGTGGAGGTTCCATCATGCTTTGGGGCTGTGTGGCCAATGCCGGCACCGGGAATCTTGTTAAAGTTGAGGGTCGCATGGATTCAACTCAGTATCAGCAGATTCTTGAGAATAATGTACAAGAATCAGTGACGAATTTGAAGTTACGCCGGGGATGGATATTTCAGCAAGACAATGATCCAAAACACAGCTCCAAATCTACTCAGGCATTCATGCAGAGGAACAATTACAATGTTCTGGAATGGCCATCCCAGTCCCCAGACCTGAATATCATTGAACATCTGTGGGATAATTTGAAGCGGGCTGTCCATGCTCGGCGACCATCAAACTTAACTGAACTGGAATTGTTTTGTAAAGAGGAATGGTCAAAAATACCTTCATCCAGGATCCAGGAACTGATTAAAAGCTACAGGAAGCGACTAGAGGCTGTTATTTTTGCAAAAGGAGGATCTACTAAATATTAATGTCACTTTTCTGTTGAGGTGCCCATACTTTTGCACCGGTCAAATTTTGGTTTAATGCATATTGCACATTTTCTGTTAGTACAATAAACCTCATTTCAATCCTGAAATATTACTGTGTCCATCAGTTATTAGATATATCAAATTGAAATGGCTGTTGCAAACACCCAAATATTTAGAACTAAAAATGATTAAGATTAATAGGGGTGCCCAAACTTTTTCATATGACTATACTCCTTAGAGGCGAGCAACAATTGCACCATGTCAATAGAAAAATATTTTTTGGGTCAACGAAAGAAAACACCATAACTTGTTATATTTTTACTTTTTAGAAAGGCATCCAGGCCCCTCTTTAACTTATACAATGTATTAATCACCACACAATCCCATAGCAGTAAGTGCTGTAGTCTCACTGTTCTTACTGTCCAATCTATGATGTGAAATCTTCTTTCCTCTAGATATAAAGGAAGTCCCCCTGACATGGTTACAGGCCTAGGCGTATCACTGAAAACTATCTACATGATAGTTAATATTTGTTTTTATTTTATTGCATTATATTATATAAAATTCTGTTAGATTTACTTATTTACACTGTGTACCTACTTATGCACCCCCTTGTTTTTGTACATTTTGCCCCTAAACCGTCTTTTTTCAACTCAATAGCCAAAGTTTGATAACCTGTCTGTAGTCCAATTCACTCATTTCCTTAATTTCCTTGGTCGCCCTCTTCTGTACCCACTCAAGTCCTATGTGCAGGACTCTTTTTGAAAAATAAACAAACAAAAAGGAAGAAAGCTTCCATCTTGTGTTTAACAATACACTTAATGACAAATGCAGACAGAACGTGCTCCGCCTGCTATTCTATTAGTCTTTTACTTCATTGTAAAATAAGGTTGTGTAAGCCCAGTCATATATGTGTCCAAAATTGCATAAAATATTCCATATGTGGTCTGACCAGTGATCTGTATGCAGCAACCCATTGGAAGGAAGGTCAGGAAGTTGCGGGTAGTAGTCACTGTGATCAGTTGGGCAAGTATTTCTACAAGGTCCTCCTAGACTTGTGCAGTAGTGCTGAGGGGGCCTGCAGGGTCTCTGATGGTGTAGTTTCCCCAGGGCACATCTTTGTAGTAAAGTTTTCCTGGGGGTACAGTTATATGCACTCATAGACAACCCATTTTGGATCTGCACCCTGCAGTCAGGTCATTGCAGACATTTGTGGATTTAGAGAATTCAGCATACTGTTAAAGAGGAAGACACAGACTGCCACTGAGAAATACCATCTTAAAGCACCGCTCCAGTCCCAGTATATGCTTTTAAGGTCTGTACCTCCAGTATCTGGAAGAAGTTTTTGTTTTATAACCCATTCTTCATTCTCCATTTTTCTGGAGTGGATGTGTGATAATGTGGTACATCTTTGGGACAAGGCCTGTGCCTGATTTATTAAAGAGGACCTTTCATGTCCTCTAACATTAGTGGTGTTATATACCGCTTAAAAGCCGACAGTATGCTGAATTCAGTGCACTGTCAGCTTTGCCAGCATATGCCTGGCTGCAGAGATATCGGTGACGTTATATTAAGCTGAATTCAGCTCACTGTCACCTTTCCAGCAGTGTATAACACCGCCAATGCTAAAGGACAGGCCAGATCGCCGTGACAATTCAAGCATTCCTTGCGTCAGTCAGGGTCTTCATTAACAATGGTATATATGCCAGTCTTAATAAATCTGCTCCATATCTGTATATTGATACTTATATATACAGACTCTGCAGTTTGACAGTTGCATTCTGTTCTTTTTATTTGTACTTTGGCACTACTTTTCTATCTATATTATACCACTGTGTGCATTATTATTGCACTGCAATATCATCAATTTTGTGCATTATTCCTATTTTGAGACATCACTACGTGTGTTTTCTCTGCCTTCAAATATCACCCTGTATACATTCTGTTCTGTGGTAATACTAAGTGCTATATCCCTGTACAGTGACGTGACTGTGTGCATTATCTTTGCTCTATAATATTTCAGGATGCCTTTTCTTTCTGCTGTTACATCGCTGTGTGAATTATTCCTCTACGGTTATCTCAGTGAAATATTTATTGTGTGACATTGTATTTTCTTATATTGTAAGTTTCCGGTGTCCATTACTCCTCTTTGGTGACATTACTGGACATATAATTTCTATATTTTGGATACTCAGAACTTGTACTAAGCCATTGCTCTGTCCAGTATCGCTGTACTGTGACATGCATTGTATGAATTAGCTCTGCTGCATGACATCACTGTGTGCCTTATGCCAGTACTGAGACATTATACAGTATGTATTAAATCATGCTTGTGCTGTTTACCTCTGCCATGTGACATCTTTGTATGCAATTTCTCTGTGCTCTGTTACTGCTTTGTGCACTATCCTAGTAATGTGATATTTCTGTGTTGTGATATATTATTTGTGTGGTGTGATATAACTCCATTTAGAGGCAATAGATACCTGATGGACATCATTATAGTCAATAGAATTTTTCAGGATTTTTTTGATTTTTGTTTTGACTCCCCACCTTTCAAACCCCATAATTTTGTTATTTTTCTATTCACAGAGCCATATGAGGGCTTAATTTTACCATTTATTATTCTGTACAATGTACTGGGAAGCTGGAAAAAAATTCAGAATGGGGTGGAATTGGAGAAAAAGTGCATTTGTGCGGCTTTCTTACAGACTTAATTTTTACAGCGTTTACTCTGCAGCCAAAATGACATGTCACCTGTATTCTATGTTTCGGTACGGTTCCAGTGATACCAAATTTATATAGTTTTATTTACATTTTAACTACTTATCAAAAATCTAAAATGTTGCAAAAAAATTTATTTTCTAAAAGTCGCCATATTCTGACACCTGCAACATTTTTATATTTCCGTGTACAGGGATGCATAGGGTGTCTTTTTTTGCAGGGCCAGGTGTACTCTAGTTTTATCTTGAACCCTAGGGGGTCTGATCACTAATGCAATGCATAACAAAGCTAATGCATTGCAAAATATCAGCATTTGTATGACAGGCTACATAAAGCAGCCTACCATACAAAGGAATGGGAGACAAGCCTAGGAGCCTTCAATAGGCTCCCGGCTGTCATGACAATGA
This sequence comes from Leptodactylus fallax, assembly GCA_947044405.1. Lineage (NCBI taxonomy): Eukaryota > Metazoa > Chordata > Amphibia > Anura > Leptodactylidae > Leptodactylus > Leptodactylus fallax. Next base: position 1,864,575 of record CAMRHE010000280.1, on the reverse strand, counting down.
GACGTTGGCCCCAAATCTTGCTCTGGTTGCCGGCGATCCCTGGTAAAATGGCTCCTCGATCATCTTTGACTGAGGTGCCAGGGGCCTTAATACCCGCAATCAGTGTGGGCACTGATCGTGGGCATTAGCGCCAGGTCTCTGCTGTATAATACAGCCAAAATCCAGCGGCTATGGCGGCTGCTCAGCTCCTGAGCAGTGGCCATATCTAAATATCCGACATCCACCGTACTATTACAGCATATGTCGGAAAGGGGTTAAAACAAAGCCTTACTCATGTGCTCTGATGACGATGACATCATGTATTGTGCCCGTACTATGACATCACTTTGGGACTTATTGAATTGCAGAACTGTAAAATTGCTACTTTAAAAAGGTGACTGTAAAAGAATTCTATTCAACAGTCACTCAAAACGGTTTCAATGAATGCAAATCTGCTGTGAGGATAATACAAGCATCATTTATCAAGCAGAACACAAAAGAAAAACTAAAACTATCTAAAGAATAGAAAACTTTTACTTAGTCATCAATCTTTGGCAGCAAAAAAGCTGTATTAGGCATAATATATTATCAGTTTACACATAGTATTAATTATAATATTAATAAGAATTTATTGTCAATATGGTTACACTATTCTTTATTTGTATCATAAGACAATGAGATAGAAAGATAAATAAAAATGTGTGCCGTTGCTCCATTCATTTCACTGGAAACCCACCCAGAGCTAGCCAAATTAAAGCAGTCTTCTGTGACATCACTGTGTTCATTGTCCATGTATTGTGACATCACTGTATGGTTTAACCCTGTGCTGTGACATCACTGTGTTCATTATATTCATTATATTTGGGGGGATGTGGTAGACACCCCTTTAAAAAAGTGTTCACCTTAAATAGTGTATGTAATCAATGTAATAGAAATGTAGAATAAAGTAAACTTACATAAACACTTCAGTATTTTTATTATTTTTGTATGTATCTATTACCCCAATATATATAATTAAGCTTGCACTATCTCTTCAGTTATATTATCTCATGGTGACCCACATGTTTCTCTGTTCTCTCAAAGAGGATCACCATCTCAGGCAGCATGGGTTATAGGGGATGCATAGGTGCTACTGGGCCCTGGATCCTGAGGGGCCCCAAAGCTCCCTCTGTCAGGCAGTAGACCTCCTTGTATAATTGAAATTGCATGGACTTTACCATAGATAGACAGACAGAGATATTACTGCAATGCCGTCATAAAGCATCATGGGAATGATAGAAAAGCAAAGAGAAAATGACATTCAAATTTCAAGATGGTGTCTGATCAGAAACAGACAGGAAGGTGAACTGCAGCAATATGAGTGCAATATACATAAAAGAAATGCAGAATGTGATAGACAGTCAGGTGATGGGTGCAGAGTTGGATAAAAGTGCTTGTGCAGGACTGTTTCTTATTAGTCTACCTCGCAATATGGATATAGTAATCAGGATTGTGGATAAAGGCGGAGGAATCATTCTGCACAACTGCTCTAGCTATCTAGCTGAAGCAGAAAGGATCCTCTCCGATAAAGAATATTATACTATATTATCCAAGGACCCCACAGCCGAATACATTGTTGAATATAATGCTCAGATTGAGGATGGCGTTATACTACCATTCCCCAAAGTTCTCAAGAATGAACTAAACCCCCCAAGGACGTCCCATTATCTCAGGTATCAACTCTTTAACAGGTAATCTTTCGGAGTATATTGATCACCATCTACAAAGATTTGTTATCGCACTTATCCACATATCTAAGAGATTCTTCCTCCTTGATCACAAAGCTAAAAGAGCTGAGTTGGTCTACTGACTATATCTGGGTAACTTTAGACGTCAGTGACCTCTACTCTAACATACCACATGATAAAGGAATACGGGAAGTTTCCCATTTCCTAGATTCAGATCCATTATTACCTTCTGTACGAAAACAATTTTTACTCTCTAGTATACAATTCATTCTACTGTACAACACAATACATTTTTTTTTTTTTAAGGAAGTCTCTATAAGCAGTGCAGGGGTACCGCAATGGGCATGCAATTTATGCCTATTTTTACGAAATTGTACATGGGCAAATTTGATTTTTATCTATCAGCAATACACTTGGTCTTCTACACAAGATATACGGATGACCTCCTTCTTGTTTGGAAAGGCAGTTCCTCAAACCTTGAAAAATTCATCAGTCACTTGAGTTCCAATGGGATGTAAAAGTCACTGGCTCCTCCTCCTCATCTCATATTGAATATTTGGACCTTATTTTGAGTGCAAAAGGGTCGCAGATATTAGCAAAAACATTTTTCAAAAAGGTTGATGGAAATAGCCTTTTAAAGAAATGGTAGATCAATGTTCCTTATAGACAATTCAAACATCTACACACGTGGACAAAATTGTTGGTACCCCTCGTTTAATGAAAGAAAAACCTACAATGGTCACAGAAATAACTTGAATCTGAAAGACTGGAATTTGCCAAACTACATGTTGACAAGCCACAAAGCTTCTGGGAGAATGTCCTATGGACAGATGAGACAAAAATCAAAATTTTTGGCAAGGCACATCAGCTCTATGTTCACAGACAGAAAAATGAAGCATATCTTGAAAAGAACACTGTCCCTACTGTGAAACATGTTATGTTCTGGGGCTGCTTTGCTGCATCTGGCACAGGGTGTCTTGAATCTGTGCAGGGTACAATGAAATCTCAAGACTATCAAGGGATTCTAGAGAGAAATGTGCTGCCCAGTGTCAGAAAGCTTGGTCTCAGTCGCAGGTCATGGGTCTTGCAACAGGATAATGACCCAAAACACACAGCTAAAAACACCCAATAATGGCTAAGAGGAAAACATTGGACTATTCTGAAGTGGTCTTCTATGAGCCCTGACCTAAATCCTAATGAGCATCTTTGGAAGGAGCTGAAACCTACTGTCTGGAAAAGGCACCCTTCAAAACCGAGACAACTGGAGCAGTTTGCTCATGAGGAGTGGCCAAAATACCTGTTGAGAGGTGCAGAAGTCTCATTGACAGTTACAGGAATCGTTTAATTGCAGTGATTGCCTCAAAAGGTTGTGCAACAAAATATTAAGTTGAGGGAACCATCATTTCTGTCCAGGCCTGTTTCATGAGTTTTCTTTTTTTAAAAATTCTGTTGAAGCATGGTTGAAAAGCAATGTCTGACTTTCATTTTTTCATTTTCATAGAAATTTTATATATTATTACTTTTGTCAGATTCAAGTAATTTCTGTGACCATTGTGGGTTTTTCTTTCATTAAACGAGGGGTACCAACAATTTTGTCCACATGTGTAAGACATAACTGCACTTTGAATGTAGTCTTTTTGGCTCAAAGCAATGTCTAAATGATTTTATGAAAAAGGCTATCCAAAGCAATTGGTGCAATCTGCCTTTAAATGAGCAGGGATCCTCTCTCAAACAGATTGCCTAATTCCAAGAACATCCGCCAATACGAATTATAAGTGGCAATTTAGCTTTTTGACTACTTATAACCAATCATTGGAGATTGTCTACCTCCCTGTCCTAATATTATCTATAGACGGGCTAGAAGTGTGAAGACTTATCTTGGCACCCAACAGACCGTACACCTACATCTGTTTAATATAATGTCTACAGATGTAGCAAACTTTAACATGACTCTCAATGAGTTAAATAAACAATTGCAGGAAACTTCTACTTGTCTTTGGTCTTTTCTACTGTGGCTTTTGTGATAGGATATCATGCTGCTGCAGCTTTTCAGATTGAAGTTAACGTTTGATATATATATTTGTGGAAATGCTTTTATTTCTAGCACCGTGGTAATGATATTTCACAATATTAAGAACGTAAACTAGTCTGTCTGGAGAGTGCCATCGTGTGGAGAGATGCTGCACTATCCATCTGTGATACATAAATCAGATTTATACAGCATTATACATTACAATGTGAATATTTAATTTTGTGCAAGCTATATGTTAAGGTCAGATATACTGTACACCTGTATAGATATAAAACACACAAGTAATAAAGAGTTAATAAATTATGTACATAAAGGTTCTGTAAAAATATATTCTATGTGAATCGGGGACAGAAGGTCAACTTAAAGGGAAGGTTTCAGCAGGTTCTGAGACAGGAGAGAAGATTCCAACTCATTTCTGTTGCATTTCCCTGATTAAGCCAAGGTCAATACCTTGCTGTAAAAGATGATAAATGTGGTGTGGTTTAGGACCTTGCCCACACCAGTCCCTAAACCCTTTTTTTCCAAAAAGTTGCACGGCCAACACTAGTTTACACCACAAACCGGTGTGAGCCGAAAAGTGAATTCCCTATGATTTTATTGTGCATATGTACTAAAACCTATAAACACTCTACTAGTTTGCTATTGCTGTATTCCTATAGACCTGTAGAATAAACTTAACTTGTTATATCTACAAAAAAAATATATAAAGTGCTGTTTTATGCACCGCCCCCCAAAAAATTATAAAAACTAATCAATAAATTATTTGCACCCGAAAATGGTACCTACAAAAACAAGCACTCATAAAGCTACAGTGGGGGAAAAAAGTATTTAGTCAGCCACCAATTGTGCAAGTTCTCCCACTTAAAAAGATGAGGCCGGCCTGTAATTGTCATCATAGGTAGACCTCAACTATGAGAGACAAAATGAGAAAACATATCTACAAAATCACATTGTCTGATTTTTTTAAGAATTTATTTGCAAATTATGGTGGAAAATAAGTATTTGGTCAATAACAAAAGTTCATCTCAATACTTTGTTATATATCCTTTGTTGGCAATGACAGAGGTCTAACGTTTTCTGTAAGTCTTCACAAGGTTGGCACACACTGTTGCTGGTATGTTGGCCCATTCCTCCATGCAGATCTCCTCTAGAGCAGTGATGTTTTGGGGCTGTCACTGGGCAACACGGACTTTCAACTCCCTCCAAAGGTTTTCTATTGTGCATTTTTTGCAATAAACATCTTCTTTCTCTCTAATATTGTAATCTCTTACATATCTCACCATAACATTACACAGCTTGTATGAAGACACAGGTCCATCAAGTCCAACCTATAACCCTACAGTGTTGATCCAGAGGAAGGCAAAAAACTGGGATAGGGACAACATAGGAGGAGCCATTTTATTGACTCTTGGTGGTTCTATAACCATGTACAGTATATGACCTCCAAACTAGAAAAATGGGGCACCAGGGTGCATAAATAAATATATATTAGAACTATGTCAGTAAGTATATATAATTGTATGTGACTAAATCTAAATAAAGCACCCAAAATTCAACTATGGTTTTAAACATTAGGACATAATAAAAAATTATTCATTATTTATTTAATAAAAATCAAACCAAAATGGAAAAGCCACGTGTGAAAAACTAAGTACACCCCATGAGTCAGTAGCTTATAGAACCTCCTCTAGTAGCAATAACTTGTATGTAGTTTTCTGTATGACTTTATCAGTCTCTCACATGGTTTTGGAGGTATGATGGCCCCTCTACTTTGGGGTTTGTGGGCATTCATTCATGCACAATTCTTTTAATATTCACCATAGCATTTCAACTGGGTTTGCGGTCTGGACTTTGACTGGATCATTGCAACACTTTGATTCTTTTCATTTTCAGCCCTTCTGTTGTATATTTGCTGGTGTGCTTGGGATCATTGTGCTGTTATATGACTAAGTTTTGTCCAGGTTTTAGCCTTTGGACAGATGGCCAAACATTTGATCTTTTGGTATACAGAAGAGTTCATGATCGACTTCATGACTGCAAGGTGCCCAAATCTTGTGGTTGCAAATCAAGTTGATAAAATTCCCCTCCACTACCATACTACACAGTTGCTATGAGGTCATTATGCTGATATTGTGAGTTTTTTTCACCAAATATTAACCTGTGTGTAATGGCCAAACACCTCCACATTGGTCTCCCTATTGTTCCAGAAGTCTTCTGCTTTGTCAAGATACAACTATGCAAACGTAAGCCGTGCTGACATGTTATCTTAGGAAAGAAGAGGTTTTCTCCTAGCAACATTTCCAAAAAAGCCACACTTGTTCAGTCTTTTTCTAACTGTTCGTTCATAGTCTTGAACAGTTAACATATTAAGTGAAGCCTGTACAGTCTTAGATGTTCAGTTTGTGCAAAAGTTTTAGGCTTGTGTAGAAACTGCTGCAAAGTAAGAATGCTTTTAAAAATCGAAATGTTACATTTATTTTTGTCAATTAACAAAATAATGTGAATGAACTAAAGAGAAATCAAAATCCCATTAATATGTGTTGTGACCGTCCTTCAACACACCATCAATTCTACTCAGTACACTTGCAAACTGTTTTTGTAGGAACTCGGCAGGGAGGTTGTTCCAAACATCTTGGAGAACCAAGCACAGATCTTCTGTGGATGCAGGCTTGCTCCAATCCTTCTGTCTCTTCATGTAATCCCAGACAGACTGGATGATGTTGAGATCAGGGCTATGTGGAGGCCGGATCATCACTGCCAGTACTCCTCCTCCAAAGGGCAAAGGTCACACCAGATATTGATGGGATTTAGGTTTCTCATTTGTTCATTCACTTAATTTTCTTAATCAACAAAAATAAACAATGAAAACTATTTTTGAAAGCATTCTTATTTTGCAGCATTTTTCTACACCTGCCTAAGACATTTGCATAGTACTGTAGCTCTCGGGTTTTTTTTGCAATTTCTCTGAGCACCTGCCTAAAAATTTCGCAAAAACTGTAGCTCTTGGGTTTTTGCAGTTTCTCGGAGCATTGCATGGTCTGACCTTGGGGTAAATTTGCTGGGATGTCCACTCCTGGGAAGATTGTCTACTTTCTTCAGTGTTCTCTAAGATCATTGCTGATGTTTTTCCTCTTTGGCATCGTCTTCGCACATGCCAAATTCTCCAGATTAGCAAACTGCTGAAATCTCTGCTATTGTGGAGACGTTCACACTTACTGATGATCAATTAATCCAGTGTATTTCATAAGCAGCACCTGGCTCCAACTTACCTTCTAAATTTCTATTGAAGTAGTAAGGGTGTACTTAATTTTTCATACACTGTGTATGCATTTTGGTATAGTTTTTGATAAATAAATAATGACAGTATAATTTGTCCTGTGTTGTTCATCTGTGACTAAGTTCTGTCCACTGTTCTGATCCATGGAAGTACCGCTAAAGTAGCGGATATACAGTATATAGAGACCCGCTCAGTGAGCGCTGTATACACAGCTATGGGAGCCTGCATTATGCGGCTCCCCTCTGACCCAGCGGTCACATGATCCGCTGGGGAACAGAGACTGTTAGAGGACCCATATCAGCTCAGCAGTCATGGGCGGGAGTCTGTATTCCTCCTGTAACTGGGGCTAAATGTATCAGGCCCAGTTACAGGGAAAATCAGCCTCCCCCACCAAATATATAATGTTCAGATGCTTCCAAAGGTCTATTATGACCTTATGGGGACACAGTGTAAAAAAAAAAAAATATATATATATATATATATATATATATATATATAAAATAAATAGAAAAGTAAAAAAATTAAAATAAAATATTTTAAAAAATAAATAAATAATACACCAATAACACGACCACATCACAGGTTCTAGCCCCACCCCCGACCACACAATACAAAATAAAAATTACCGTAACGGAGAGAAAAAACTATTTTATATAGTTTTTCAGTAGCACTTTGCTATATAAAAAAAAAAAGTGAAATGTGAAAAACAGACACGTTTACTCTCCTCTGTGTCACCGAAAAAAGACACAAAAATTTATTTAATAATCCAAATGATAAAAATATTGTAGCCCTCAAAACTGCACACAAAAAAACCTGAAAATGTGTCTGGCCCTGAACCAGAGATATTGGCCCGGTACTGAAGTGGTTAATTAAGTCCTGATTATTATTAAAACTATACAATTCAAAGAGGGGGTACTTTGTTTTTCACATACTTATCATGCTTATATATTTCACTAACTAAAAATATATAGATAGATAGATAGATAGATAGATAGATAGATAGATAGACAGCTGTATGAAGTAATAAACCTACCTCATTTTTTCACTTGACTTCTTGGAGTGCTATCTGATTTTTGTATATACAGTATACAGTCATATGAAAAAGTTTGGGCACCCCTATTAATCTTAATCATTTTTAGTTCTAAATATTTGGGTGTTTGCAACAGCCATTTCAATTTGATATATCTAATAACTGATGGACACAGTAATATTTCAGGATTGAAATGAGGTTTATTGTACTAACAGAAAATGTGCAATATGCATTAAACCAAAATTTGACCAGTGCAAAAATTTGGGTACCCTTATCATTTTATTGATTTGAATACTCCTAACTACTTTTTACTGACTTACTGAAGCACAAAATTGGTTTTGTAACCTCACTGAGCTTTGAACTTCATAACCAGGTGTATCCAATCATGAGAAAAGGTATTTAAGGTGGCCAATTGCAAGTTGTTCTCCTATTTGAATCTCCTCTGAAGAGTGGCATCATGGGCTCCTCAAAACAACTCTCAAATGATCTGAAAACAAAGATTGTTCAACATAGTTGTTCAGGGGAAGGATACAAAAAGTTGTCTCAGAGATTTAACCTGTCAGTTTCCACTGTGAGGAACATAGTAAGGAAATGGAAGACCACAGGGACAGTTCTTGTTAAGCCCAGAAGTGGCAGGCCAAGAAAAATATCAGAAAGGCAGAGAAGAAGAATGGTGAGAACAGTCAAGGACAATCCACAGACCACCTCCAAAGAGCTGCAGCATCATCTTGCTGCAGATGGTGTCACTGTGCATTGGTCAACAATACAGCACACTTTGCACAAGGAGAAGCTGTATGGGAGAGTGATGCGAAAGAAGCCGTTTCTGAAAGCACGCCACAAACAGAGTCGCCTGAGGTATGCAAAAGCACATTTGGACAAGCCAGCTTCATTTTGCAAGAAGGTCCTGTGGACTGATGAAACAAAGATTGAGTTGTTTGGTCATACAAAAAGGCGTTATGTATGGCGTCAAAAAAACACAGCATTCCAAGAAAAACACTTGCTACCCACTGTAAAATTTGGTGGAGGTTCCATCATGCTTTGGGGCTTGTTAAAGTTGAGGGTCGCATGCAGTGGCGTAACTAGGAATGGCTGGGCCCCAAGGCGAACATTTGACATGGGGCCCCCCCAAGCCGCCGCCCCCAACCCCCCCACACACAAACCGCATTCCTGCGCACACTATTATGCCCCATAGTGGCCCCTGCACACAGTAGTTTGCCCCATAGTGGCCCCTGCACACAGTAGTTTGCCCCATAGTAGCCCCTGCACACAGTAGTTTGCCCCATAGTGGCCCCTGCAAACAGTAGTTTGCCCCATAGTGGCCCCTGCACACAGTATTATGCCCCATAGTGGACCACCCATGAACGATTATTATACTCTGGGGTCTTTTCAGACCCCAGAGTATAATGATCGGAGACCCAGGGGAGGATAGAAACATAGAAAACACTGCAACTTACCTCTTCCTCGCTCCGGTGCACTCCCGTGCGCTATTTCGGCCATCTTCAATTTCGTACCGGATCTCGCGCGATCCAGGCCGGCGTCGCGATGCATAATGACGTCGGCTGACGTCTGGGACGTCACCAAACAGGCCCGAAGCCTGCGGAGTGGCGGAGAGGTGAGTTACGGTGTTTTTTATGTTTGCTCACCTCCCCTGGGCCCCCGATCGTTATACTCCGGGGTCTCAAAAGACCCCGGAGTATAACGATAGCAGTGATTGTGGGGTTCACGGTAGGGACTGCCACAGGGCTCTGGGCCCCGTAATGTTCCGGGCCCTGTGGCAGTCGCTACCACTGCTACCCCGGTAGTTACACCCCTGGTCACATGGATTCAGTATCAGCAGATTCTTGAGAATAATGTACAAGAATCAGTGATGAATTTGAAGTTACGCCGGGGATGGATATTTCAGCAAGACAATGATCCAAAACATAGCTCCAAATCTACTCAGGCATTCATGCAGAGGAACAATTACAGTGTTCTGGAATGGCCATCCCAGTCCCCAGACCTGAATATCATTGAACATGTGTGGGATAATTTGAAGCCGGCTGTCCATGCTCGCCGACCATCAAACTTAAATGAACTGGAATTGTTTTGTAAAGAGGAATGGTCAAAAATACCTTCATCCAGGATCCAGGAACTGATTAAAAGCTACAGGAAGCGACTAGAGGCTGTTATTTTTGCAAAAGGAGGATCTACTAAATATTAATGTCACTTTTCTGTTGAGGTGCCCATACTTTTGCACCGGTCAAATTTTGGTTTAATGCATATTACACATTTTCTGTTAGTACAATAAACCTAATTTCAATCCTGAAATATTACTGTGTCCATCAGTTATTAGATATATCAAATTGAAATGGCTGTTGCAAACACCCAAATATTTAGAACTGGGGTGCCCAAACTTTTTCATATGACTGTATATACAGTGGGGAAAAAAAGTATTTAGTCAGCCACCAATTGTGCAAGTTCTTGCACTTAAAAAGATGAGGCCGGCCTGTAATTGTCATCATAGGTAGACCTCAACTATGAGAGACAAAATGAGAAAACATATCTAGAAAATCACATTGTCTGATTTTTAAAGAATTTATTTGCAAATTATGGTGGAAAATAAGTATTTGGTCAATAACAAAAGTTCATCTCAATACTTTGTTATATATCCTTTGTTGGCAATGACAGAGGTCAAACGTTTTCTGTAAGTCTTCACAAGGTTGGCACACACTGTTGCTGGTATGTTGGCCCATTCCTCCATGCAGATCTCCTCTAGAGCAGTGATGTTTTGGGGCTGTCGCTGGGCAACAAGGACTTTTAACTCCCTCCAAAGGTTTTCTATGGGGTTGAGATCTGGAGACTGGCTAGGCCACTCCAGGACCTTGAAATGCTTCTTACAAAGCCACTCCTTCGTTGCCCTGGCGGTGTGCTTGGGATCATTGTCATACTGAAAGACTCAGCCACGTTTCATCTTCAATGCCCTTGCTGATGGAAGGAGGTTTGCACTCAAAATCTCACGATACATGGCCCCATTCATTCTTTCATGTACACAGATCAGTCGTCCTGGTCCCTTTGCAGAGAAACAGCCCCAAAGCATGATGTTACCACCCCCATGCTTCACAGTAGGTATGGTGTTCTTTGGATGCAACTCAGCATTCACTCTCCTCCAAACACGACGAGTTGTGTTTCTACCAAACAGTTCTACTTTGGTTTCATCTGACCATATGACATTCTCCCAATACTCTTCTGGAACATCCAAATGCTCTCTAGCAAACTTCAGACAGGCCCGGATATGTACTGGCTTAAGCAGGGGGACACGTCTGGCACTGCAGGATCTGAGTCCCTGGCGGCGTAGTGTGTTACTGACGGTAGCCTTTGTTACGTTAGTCCCAGCTTTCTGCAGGTCAGTCACTAGGTCCCCCCGTGTAGTTCTGGGATTTTTGCTCACCATTCTTGTGATCATTTTGACCCCACGGGGTGAGATCTTGCGTGGAGCCCCTGATGGAGGGAGATTATCAGTGGTCTTGTATGTCTTCCATTTTCTAATTATTGCTCCCACAGTTGATTTCTTCACACCAAGCTGCTTGCCTATTGCAGATTCAGTCTTCCCAGCCTGGTGCAGGTCTACAATTTTGTTTCTGCTGTCCTTCTACAGCTCTTTGGTCTTCACCATAGTGGAGTTTGGAGTGTGACTGTTTGAGGTTGTGGACAGGTGTCTTTTATACTGATAACAATGTCAGACAGGAGCCATTACTACAGGTAATGAGTGGAGGACAGAGGAGCCTCTTAAAGAAGAAGTTACAGGTCTGTGAGAGCCAGAAATCTTGCTTGTTTGTAGGTGACCAAATACTTATTTTCCACCATAATTTGAAAATAAATTCTTAAAAAATCAGACAATGTGATTTTCTGGATCCGTTTTCACATTTTGTCTCTCATAGTTGAGGTCTACCTATGATGTCAATTACAGGCCGGCATCATCTTTTTAAGTGGGAGAACTTGCACAATTGGTGGCTGACTAAATACTTTTGGTCTTTACAGATGTTCTACCACG